>CANTUQ010000055.1:11427500-12155000 GCA_947683425.1 Excoecaria cochinchinensis
TTGCTTCGGGTGATGCCCAGTATTCCTGCTAATGAATATTTCTTCAGAAATAAAAGAAGGTAACACCTTTCTTGTGTAATTTAGCAACAAATTCTTTATATCGTTGACGAGCATGCTTTTCCTAAACTTGATAAATGACCCCATTCAATTTTGAATACCAAAAAAATTCTTTCTAAAGAAAAGCATAATTTAATTACTGTAAAATCAGCTATTTCATAACAAATAGCTGTAATTTATTTTTTGTACCTGAAACTCTTGATAGTAAAAATCCCTTGTCTGTAGAGAGAGATTTTTCCATACAAAACCCTCAATTTCTATCCTCTCTTTGAACGTGGATCTAATCTTTCTTGAGCACATACCTGATGGAATAAATCTATTAATATGAACAAAATTAGATCAATTTCAAATTAGATATCCATAGCAACAGATATAAACTTATGTTATCTTCTAATACAAAATTAGATCAATACTCACATATCATTGATAATCTTAATGTAAATTCTTCCATCAACTCCCTTCACACCAGGCTGGAAGCCTTCTTCATCCTCAGCATCTACCACCGGTTCATTAGTCGGTATAGATCTAAAGTCAGATGTGGGAGTAGATGCATCAACAGGTTGTGCTGATATATCTTGATTGTTTAATGTTGAATCATTTGCTAGATTAAGAAAGCCATTGGGGTTTGTAGTTGGTGAAGGTGATGCTCGATATGGCTATTAAGGATCTAAACCTGACACACCTAAACCTGTAGACCCTACAGGTTGAGATGGGTGCACTTGTGCACGGTCGTCTCCATTCGATGTTAATCTGAGCCTAGCTGGCAACAATTTGTTCTTTCTTTTGGGTGGCGTATTTTGATCATTATTATTGTAATAGAACAATATAATTACAGCATATATCACAATATTACATTAATGCAATAATAACATATTTGGATTATGATATAATAAAATAACACATACTCAAATTAATCGCTTTCATCACTTAATTGTACATCAAAATCATCCTCTGTTTCAAAATAATCAAAATTAAGGTCGGGATCATCTTCAGAATTTGGCCCATCTATGGATTCCTCATCATCTCCAGATAAAATTTCCACAAATTCATTATTTGGATCATTTAAAGGTTCATTCTCAAAACATGCATTTATTTCATGTACATCTAGTTCTTCTTCCTGAAATGCTTCACTTTCATTTGTCTTGCTTTCTCCGTTTGCCTGTCCTTCAAAAACACCTCTTGGTTTTACTTTGTAGACTGCCAACCAATCTGACTTATCACATATTAAACTGGGATAAGGGACATAATATACCTGAGTCGCTTGCATTTCCAACACGAACGGTTCAAATTGTTTAAATCTTCTCCGTTGGTTGATTTCGATGAGGTTATATCGGTTATGTACTTTTGTTCCAATGTTACGAGTAGGATCAAACCATTCACACTTAAAAAGTACACATCATTTTATCGGCAATGCGGGGTATTCAATTTCAAGTATCTCAATAATTTTGCCAAAATAATCCATCAGTTCCCCTTATATGAAACCCGGCTATTTATTATTGCCATGCTATGCCCATAATTTTCTGTATGAAATTTGTATCCATTAACAAAATAGACTGGATATGATTTAAAGGTTCGCAAAGGTCCTTTCGCAAGATCACATATGAGCCTATTTTCTATTCTATTTTCAGAAGCCTACATAATTTAAAAAAAAAAGGAAATTTAATCAATAAATATAATATTTTGTAAGTGTAACAATAATTTATTAAAATATTCCTTGTATTGCAAGTTAAAAACTCATAATTTGCAAACCAACGGGGGAAGTTTCTTTCCACTTCTTTATTAATGTCATCCTGTGGTTTTCTCGGCATGAGCTCACTTAACAATTCCTTGTATTCGCTAAAAACATTGTAAATTATTTTAGCTATAAACTCTAATCCCCGAGAATAAGAACGTACCCAAATTTAAATATAACTTAAACTTACTACACGAAAGGTTAAATTTCTTGGCAATTCAATAAAATGTAACCATGGGCAGCCTCCATTTCTTTGTCTGTTAACATTCTTCTTGTTGAGCATCCATGTGTTCGGCCAGCATATGTGAAAATAGATAAGTTATCATCATCAATCTGCCCACCCCCATCATCATTATGAGGAACTTTTCTTTCTCCAGTGATCACATGTGGCTCAAAATAATGTGGACAAAATGTACTTACTTCCTCTACTAAATACGCATTGCACATAGAGCCTTCAACTCTAGCCTTATTTTTAACATTTTTCTTCAAGTGATGTAAATTCCTACATTACAATTAGGATAATTATATTTACTCATTTGGTATAAATCTATATAAGTTTTACCTAAAAAGGGTATTTACTCTCAAATGGATACATCCATCGGTATTGAACTGGACCAGCAAGTTTAGCCTCGTGTATTACATGAACGAGTAGATGCTCCACACAATCAAAGAAGCTGGGAGGAAAAATACCCTCTAATTTGCACAAGATAACCGAAATGTCCCTTTCTAGACTTTTCATGTCAGACAACTGTATTCAGATGATGTTAAGCTTTTGAAAAACAAACTTAATTATGTTATAGCTTCCCAAACATTATTCGGTAGGAGCTCCTGAAATGCAATTGGAATTAGTCTCTGCATAAATACATGACAATCATGACTTTTCATTCCAAATAATTTATGCTTCCTTATATCAACACACCTCGCCAAGTTCGAAACATAACCATCTGGAAACTTTAGGCTTTTTAACCATTCACACAAAATTTGCTTTTGTTTTTTGTCCAAAGTGTAACATGCTTTTGGATATTTACCTATATTTGTATCTTTATGTAACTCGCTTCTTCTAAAAAAAATTTTCAAATCATCTCTTGATTTTGCATTATCCTTTGTCCTCCATTCAATGTTCATGATTGTGATGAAAATATTTTTTTCAATATGCATCACATCTAGATTATGACGTATCAAATTAGTTTTCCAATATGGCAAATCTCAAAATATACTCCATTTTCTCCAACCGAAGTTATTACTTATGCGCCTATTAACCTCTTCAGCTTCAAGTTCTGTGACTTTCAAAAGCCTTAACTCATCAATCTCCCGTAATATATCTTCACCAGATTTAGTAGGGGGAGGAGGTTTTTGTACCATCCTGTTCTTAATGGACTTTTGTTTATTGCGCCTAAATGGGTGATCTAGAGGAAGAAATTTCTGATGGTTGTCAAACCAAGATGTTTTGCCCCCATTAGGAAGATAAAATGCATCAGAATCATTAGCACAGTAAGGACAAGCCAATTTCCCTACTGTGCTCCATTCAGATAACATAACATAGGCAGGAAAATCACTAACAGTCCACATCAGTGTTGCTTTCATCTGAAAATTTTGTTTAAGAGACACATCATATGTTTCAACACCAAATTCCCAAAGATGATTCATTTCAGATATCAATGGTTGCAAGAATACATCAATTTTATTCTTTGGATTTTTAGGTCCTGGCGCTATCACTGTCAAGAACATATATGCCTTGTCCATACACATCCATGGAGTAAGGAGTAATTATGATTGGCGATGATGAATATTTTTGGCCAGATTGACCAAAAGGTTGGAACACATCTGTTGATAATCCCAACTTGACATTTTGATTTTCAGCTGCAAACTCAGTATGGGTGTCGTTGAAATATTTCCATGCGAGAGCATCCGATGGATGGCTCATACTACCATCAATCTTTTCATGTTTATTATGCCATATTATGTGAGATGCAGTAACATCAGAGGCATACGGTCTTTGAAGCCTCGGAGTTAGGGAACAATAATACTTCCGCTTCCAAGGAACTAATTTTTGCTTCCTAGTACGCTTTCTTGGTTTGAACCTAGGTTGACTATAGAATTTACACTCTTGTAATTCCACATCTTCTCCCTAAAACAACATACATCCCAACCTATAACAATCTATTCGTTCAATAGGCAAACTAAAACCAAGAATAAGCGTCTTTATTTCATAACCATTCTCAACCATTTTATGATCAGGAGGTAATAAATCATTGTACCATGTAAGAATTTTATCCAAACTACTTTTAAAAATATGACCTTGAGATTTTATGTTCAATATTCGGGAAATTGCAGACAATTGAGTCATGTTTTCACAGTTTGGCCATAATTATTAGTCAGCTGACTCTAATAAGTCAAAAAACCTTTTTGCATTTGGGTTTGGTTCCTCTTCAATATTCTGCATATTTTCTTGAAAGGAATAACCAGCTACATCATAAACCATTTGTGTGTAAGGGTTTTCATTTGCATCCATATTATTTGGTCTAATTCCAGCTCCCCCTGCAAACCCATCTATATTTACTGATGAATATACTTGATTACCCCTAGAGGTGCTACAAATTATTGGCTCCCCGTGTCATGTCCATTCAAAATAATTTGGAACAAACCCTTTTTTTTAACATATGTAGATGCACTTCATTAGTAGGGAGAAAATGAATATGTTTGCACTTTTTACATGGACATCTGATTTTTGAACCATCCATATATGCAGGCTGCAAACTTGCATATTCAATGAATGATTGAACTCTCTTAGCAAACTCAAGATGAATGAAACCATCTGGCATTAATCACCTATACATCTAAGATCTATCAACATTACTCATGCTTGCATAACCAGAAGCCCACAAGTCAAATTATTTCAGCCTATATACCTTGATACAACATTGACATAAATAAAATGCAAGGCAGAGTGATTAATGCAATACAAATAGATATGCAACATGGCAGAAGTGTTGGCATAAATGTACATGAAAATGCATTGCACATCAAAATGTGAAAGCATGGCACAAAATTAAGTTGCATCCAGGTACGTGGCACTCAACCATGATAACCGAGTTATCCTTTGGAAACTAGTTGCCCGCAGGTCGAATTGTTTTAGCATATATACCTTGATACAACATTGAAAATGCAAAGCAGAGTGATTAATGCAATACAAACAGATATGCAACTTGGCAGAAGTGCTGGCATGAATGTATATGAAAATGCATTGGCTACCTATAAAATGAGGTTTGGTTGAAAATTGCAAATTCCACACACGACAGTCCTAAGATAATTAATAAAAAATTTAATGCTACCTATTTACAATAGTTCTCAAATCAAGCAACAACAGTCATTAAAATAACAACAACAACAATCATTATAGGATCTATGATCTATAATACTATAATAGCTTAGCTATACTTGTAAATTATCATATTCAATATTTAAACATCAATGCATTAAGTATACATAGCATATTAGTAGTCATTAAAATATTAAATATATAAACAGCAAAATTTTCATAAACATATAAACAGCAAAATTTACATAAACATATAAACAGCAAAATGTACATAAATAAAAAAATATTAAATGTATAAACAACAAAATGAACATAAACAGCAAAATTTATTGAAAATTTATTGAAAGTAGACAACACATGCATGTTAAATTACATAAAATATTTCAAGTATCATCTGGAATGAAAATAAAAAGTAAGTACATACCTCTCACCAAATAGTTTCACTTTAACTTATAAGGATTTGAATTTTCTTACTGAGATGAGCTTTCTACAATTTTTCAACCCTTTTTCCTAATCTAATAACAGCAGTAGCTACTGCTCCTGATCAAATATTGAAATTATAGAAGAATTAAGTAATTAATAATAAGTTATAAAAAATCTTCAAACTGAAACTATCATTTTTCTTTTCATCCTTTCTCTCCTACTAAACAACGTATGTTAACTCATCCAGAAACATTTTTCTAATAGACAGCTAAAAATTCATAAAAAAAAACATAAACAACCCAAATGAAGAAATTAACAAGAGAATATGTACAGACCTGAGTCAGATAAGAAGTAAAAAGACTACCTTTGCGTATTTCAATGCTTCAGCCTTCCAAATTCAGTAACTACTTGGAAAAATATTTAAATATAATTTAAGGAGAAAGTAAGAAATCTGTAACAAAAGCTACTCAGTTTCCAGCACAGCAAAGGTCAGGTTTCCTAACTTTCATCTTGGTCCTATCACCTATACAGACATAAGAAAAGGATGATCATATAAGCAATTTTATAAAAACCATATTGCTAAGAGATATGTGAAGACTAGAGTATTAGTAAAATGGAAACTACATGCACAGCACTAGAAATAAAGATAAAACTTTTACAAAATTTTCAAAATTTTATTAAATATAAGCACCAAACAAAAATTGCATGTACAACAGTAAAGACAAACACCAAACACAACACATAACATAGCAAAGAATAATGTTAAAGACCATGAAATTAGAGTATGTATAGAGACATGCAATTAGAGCAGCATGCAAATGAGGAATCCATTAAATCTATTAGCTAGATAGTGAAATTAATTGATGTCTTCTTTAGGAACAGCAGAATATTTAATTACAAAATAGTGGGCATACATTCATTTGAGTTTAGATAGTTTAGAGTTAGAACTCTAGTCATACCAAAAGTAATGATTGGTTTTAACCAAAAATAAAAAGAAAAATTAGGGAAAGAAATAAATATCCATAAGTGCCAATAAGTACTGCAAAGAAATAGAATATAAATATCCACTATATTCAATATTTTAATTTAAAAATCCATTACTAATATATTGGTCCATTCAAATAGAAACTAAAAATCCATTACTTGTGGTGCCCATCACTAATCCATTTTACAAAGACTAAATATCCTAAACCAGCCCTAGTTCTTTTTTATGAATGAGCAAGCCATGTCTTAGTTCAATCTTAAAGAAGAAAAATTTTCTTCTAACTGATATATATGTTAAATGCATTTGACTAACTACATCCATCTGTTTACTTTCCAGTTCTTTACTCTCTTTAATGATAATTTCATGCATTAAATTCAAAATATGCCAAGGTATCCTAAAGCATGTAGTTAGAAAAAAGCATGAAGTTGGTACCACAACTACTACTTTCAACATCTAACATTCAAAATCAGGGCAAACTAGTACTTACAAAGTAGCCGAAGAACAACTATTAAAGTCATCATCCAAATCAAGAAAGAAATCAAAGAATTGATCAGAAATAAAACACTTTAACCTCTTCGAAGTATAGACATTACCTTTCCATCCCACACAAATAAAAGAAAGCAAAGGAGAGGGGAATTAGAAAAACCTGTAATTTTGAGGTAAGATCCAGAATCTCAAAATGATATATACAGCTGGGTGCTCACTCCTTATGTAACATGTCTTTTATTGCTGTACCTGCATTAATTTCATTTATTCTTTCTATGACTATTTTGAGGTGTTAAACTCACTAGGCAGAGATAGCTATTATTATTTAATTAATGTTGATCCAAAGAATTAAAGAATCAGCCCCATAGAAGACATTAGTAAACATGTTATATAGGTAGGAGGCCAGAATATTAAATTTGCAACAAGTGTACTAAACTGAAAGTGTCACTATCTTTGTACATGTATTAAAATAATAGTGTACATTTAGTCTCCAAATAGCTGTCTTTTATCATTAATGACGCAGCGAAAATTTTCGTAAAATGGAATAAGTTTATTCAAAATGAAAAGTCCCTTTCAAAGTAGGGCAACAAACAATTTATATGAAAAAAAGTAAGAAAATTACAATAAAACCCCTAAAACTTCAAATTGAAAAACGAAAGCCCAAATGTCATTTTTGAGGCCCAAAATGGGCCATTAATGAGCTTTCCGAAAACATATAATAATAAGAAAACGGACACCCGTAGCAAAAGTTATGGCCGAAAAACCCATTCAACTCGCTCCAAATATTGGAGGCCCAATTCGTCCGCATCAATCAACTCACAATTGGGACCAAATTAAAAGAAGATAACAAATTAATATAAGTTAATTACATTTGTGGTCATAAGCCCAATAACTGAGTCTTAATTACCATGTGGGGATTGTACAGAAAAAACTATAAAGAGCCGAAAAGGGAAAAATGGTGAGAGCAAATAGCACACTACAGAAGTTAACTCCTACAATAGAATATAAGTAATACTGCATGTAAGTTTAAATGGATGTGAGTTGTTAGTAGTTATATCTTTGGTGAATTTAAGGAATTAAGAGTGTCTGAGGGTCTTTTTAGAGTTTACATGTAGGTGTGAGGGTGATAATTGTATTTGATTCTATTGAGTAAATGTAGTTGGAGAACATAGGATGTTCGTGCGCTGGAGATGGTGGGAGCAGCAGAATTCAAGGCCTGCATGTAACCCCCCGATACCCCCGTTGGAAGGATGCCGGGGCGCCACGTGCACAAATCACTAAAATGCATTCATATACTCAAGACATGTTAAGAAAACAAGTACATTTAATCAAAAGATAACAAATCCATATACATATAATAATATTATCACATCATTTTACAAAAAAGGGATTTGCAAATAAATACATATACAAAATAATCCTTTACAAAAATTACATTTCCAAAATCATACTCCATATAAAAAAAAAATACAGCGGATGACAAAAACTCCAATTCTAGACTTCTAATAGCCGACCTACAGATGTCCGACTCCCAATAAGAACCTGCCACCTACACGGGAAAAGAGCCCGTGCTAAGCGATAACGCTTAGTGGGGAGGAACAACACATGCATGTACATATAATCGCAATAACATATATATAAACTTAATAATAACAAAAGCATAAAAACATATACTACTCATGCATATAACAATTGTTCCTCCTACTCAAGTATATTGGAAGAATAACCATTCATATTCGAATACAAGTATTTCATTTCATCATGTCATAATGCATATACATATACCTGTAACATATATTCAATTTATATAACTAATAGCTTCATAAATTGATCTCATGTAATAAGCTCAAGCAATAGCCACACAATATAGACACGTATAATAATTTCATCATATAAAACACAACCAATAGCCTGATAATCAATAACTAGTGGACACGGGAATTTGATACTGATAGGACACAGTACCCAACTTGTAGAGACATAAGTCTCAAATCATGTAATCATGTATACCCGAAGGTATCTCAAATCATGTGGGAACCCAAACGGGATCGTCATGTAGCAACTGCACTCACACATATACGTATACCCTAGATAAGCGCTTATCCAATCCACTAACTATGACTGATCAGGCTCAAATTGCATTTACACTACAATAAATACATATATATAACTCCTTTCAATATAGAGGTATAAACTACCAAAGTATTCATGTAACTTAACCACACATGTATTTAGATCATAAGTAAAGTCATGTAAATCATTTACAGGTATAATCAACATACAACTCTCAAATGAATAACTAATATACATATACCATTTATCATACTATGAAAACTTATTTAGATATGTTAAACCTATTATGAAAGCCAATAATCCTCATAATTAACATTTGAGAATGCAAAAAGGAGAAAAATTACATGTTGAAGATACCTCACGGTGGCAACCAAATGGTTGTGGCCGTGACATGCATAACAAACAAAACAGAATGCAATACTGAGGTAGCTCACGGTGGCAATCAAAGTGGTTGTCACCGTGACATACCTCGGAACTCAAAAATAGAAAGCAAAACTAGGTACCTCACGGTGGCAATCAAAGTGGTTGTCACCGTGACATACCAACTGCACGCGGGCAGACTGCAATCCTAACATACCTCACGGTGGAAACAAAACTGGTTATCACCGTGACCTATGTTAAATTCCAATTCCACAGCACCCAAACATATATTCAAGCCTTCCCAAACCATCACAACCCTAAATAATCATACATAATCATTCATTCCTTTAATCATATACTTAGCATATACCATAATGAACTCATATCCATGCTACACTTATAATGCTTATAACAGCATAACTCACTTACACAACAATTACACAAATCAAAACAACATATATTAAGGTTGCACAAACCCAGAAATTCATCATATATCCCTGCATATACACTCTAAATCAACATGCAAACCATTGTAACTATCTCATCACAAATCATGTACACAAATCAATTATACTCATGCATTTTCATATACCAAAACTCACAAACAACAACAATATTTGACTCAAAAACATATCCAAAGTGATGATGTAAAATACTCCCAAACCTGGAATGAAGCTCAAAATTCCACTGACTTCAATTTACAACTTTTCCTTTCCCTTTATCCTTCCTCTTTTCTTCAGATTCTTGCAACCAATCAAAACCAAAGCTTAGTTAATCCATGCAATCAACCACATAACCCATAATCAGACCCGTAGAAGGAGAAGAAGAAGAAAATCAAAACCAATTAACACGGCCACTTACCTCTTGAACCTTCAAAACTTAAAACCCTAGCTTAAAGCTTGAGAGACACCCACATGCAAAGGAAGGGAGAGCAGAAAATGGAGACGGGAGAGTGAGAGAGAGAACGTGAGAAGGAAGAGGGCAAAATTAAGTGGCTTCCACGGGAAGCTACCACTTCTTCCTCCCCTCTCTCTTCTCCAATCTAATCTTCATTCAATGCTCCCAACAACCCAAACACATGTCACTCTACCAATGGTCCTTTTTCTCTCATCTTTGACTAATATCCAAGGCACCAACCTTGACTCACACCATATAATCTCCAACAAATCACTTTTACATCCAAGTTACCATACACAAATACTACTAGATTATGCCACAACCAAAAGTACCCTACATCCATACATCACATGTACACCGTATAGTTTCCTCCACTTAACTTAACTAATTAATTCCTTGCAATAAAGTCCTTATTATCCAAATTTTCTTTTGCTAAAATTACTGAAATGCTCTAAATATTTCGACATACCACACAGATTCCGAGTAGGCCTATTTTGGGTTGTTACACTGCATATGTAGACATGGAGTAAATTTGCATAATTGATTTAACATTCTTTTAAGATAATAAAAGAGATGTTTGTTTATGCTTTAAAGTAATGTATATTAGACATATAACTAGGTGTTTAATGAATTAATAATAGAAACTAGTAGTTAGTGAAGTACAATTACAGATCATAAATGACTTTGGTGTGGGTTATGTAAAGTTAATTTGGGCAGTAGATGATCATCATTAAGAGTGGCAGAGACAAATTAATTAAAGAAAACAAAATAAAAATTAAAACCAATATCCAAAACAACAATTTCATCACAAACCCAAACTCAAAATGGGGGACTAGAAATTGGAAAAATAGTTAACAAATTAACAAATTAACAGAAGGGTTTTTTCAATTTCTCACTTACCTGAAATCGCCAATTCCACAGTGCCCTAGTCCAATCGATTTTATTGCTAAATTATACCTCTAGGGCACGAAAGCAAGAACAGTGATAGCACAGGGAGAAGATCAGTAAGAAGGAGAGAGCTGAGGGGCACGAGAGAGAGATGGTGAGAACATTTGGTTTTGCAGAGACATAAAAGCAACAAGAACGAGAAACCAAAATCACCTTCAATAAACAAAAATGGCTAAAAAAAATTAAAATCTAACCTTCAAAACAAGCTGTGCAGGGGAAGGTCGGAAGAGTGAATAAGAGAGAGAGAGAGAAAGAGGGGAGCAGCTGTGTGACGAGGGAGAAGAGAAGAAAATGAGACAGGTTGAAGAAAAAGAATAATTTATACCTAGGGCAAATTATAAATTACCAACTGAAATAGCAACGAATTAAAATTCTGTTGCTAAAGTAGCATCAAAAATCAAATTCCGTTGCTAAATTTAGATTCCATTGCTAATTTAGCTACGAAATTTATTTCCATTGCTTTTCTGACAACTGAATTATTTTAAGGTGCGTTATTTAGCAACGAAAATTTATTGCCGTTGCCAAAATAGCAACGAAAATGTAATTCCGTTGCTAAATAATGCACCTTAAAATAATTCTGTTTTGAGAATAGCAATGGAATTTAATTTCCGTTGCTAATTTAGAAATGGAATTAATTTATTTCCGTTGCAACTTTGGCAATGGAATTTAATTTCCCTTACTAAATTTTGTTCCAAAAATTTTCTGCCAGCTGCTGGCGCCATATTTAGCAACGGAATTGGCATTCCGTTGCTAATGTCTGTTGCTATTCTTTGCCGCTAAAATTTCCCGCATTATTTAGCAACGGAATTTCACCATTTTTCATTCTGTTGCTAAATCAAAAAATTTCAACCAATTTTAGCAACGAAAATTATTCCGTTGCTATTTTCATATTTTCTTGTAGTGACACATGCAACACTTCAAGACTCAACCAGCATAAAATATAATAGATTGACTGAAGAAAGAAGAAACCGAAGAAGGAGAGAAAGAAGAAGAAGGAGTACCCGGTCCACATGCAAAGATGGACTTTTCTCTCTCTTCAAAATACTTATATTGCATTTCTAAGGGTAAGGTGGCACCACCAAGGAGTGACACCCGAATTCCACTTCAATCCCTCACAAATCTGATTTGATTTACTTAATCACCATTATCCATTAATTAAACATCCACTAATCTTAGTCATGCACTTCTACAATAAGGCCACTAAAACTTATTTTGTTTGTTCAATTGAGTCCTCATGCTAATTACACTGAAATCCAGAATTTAGCAAATTTGAATTTAAATTTACCCAATTGCCCCAATTAGACCAATATTGAAATTAGGGTATAATTCAGGCTGTTACAACCTTTACTAGCATAGGCCTTACTGCTTGCCCTCTTCGCCAAATACTCACTCTCGGCCTCAATGGCTATGTCCTTCAGCCCCTTTATCTTCAACCCATCTTTCAGATATGGGCTGGCGTTCCTGATAAATAGCTTGATTTGGTCCGGAGTATCTAGCTTTCTCTTCATCTCCATTACCCAATTCCTCTATCGGGTCAAGTACTCATGGAATGACTTACCTGGTTTCTGCTGCAGTAGCTCTAGATCCTTTAAAGTTACCTCTATTCATGTGGAACTCCTTAGTCAATAGATCCCAGTCTTCTTTTGTTCTCCTATCTAATCCATGATACCAGTCCCTCGTGGGACCTATCAAGCTCAAGCAGAAATATTCAATCTTCTGCCTCTTTGTTAAAGTAGTACCATTCATTACCAATGAGTACTGCTTAATATGCGCGGTGGGGTCTGACGTGCCATCAAACTTTGGGATATTTGGCATCTTAAAATTTTGAGGGATTTGATCCTCTCCCTTTAGCTCCTTATCTTTGAGGTTCATCCCCATCCCTATCATCAACATCCGAGACATCACCTCGAACTTCTCCTCCATTTTCTTCCACATGGCCTATTCCGTCTGAGGCGCCTTTCCTCTCACTACTACATGCTCTTCAAACTCCTCATCTATATAATCATCTTCCACTCTGTGGGCTCCTCTTCTCCTTTAGCCCCAGGATATGGTAGCTCTGAGGTCCACTAGTGGTGGATGTACCTCCTTATGCAGATCCTCTCTAGCCGCCTCTCGCTCATTCTGTCTTACTGGGGGAGCAACTGGGTTTGGTCCAGCTGGGGGTGCCATAGCTGCTGTCAAGTTGCCCATCATAGCCATCATCCTATTCTCAAATTCCTCTAGCCTCCTACTTACTTCCTTCGTAACTATGGCACGAGTGGCATTTGCTTCTCAAGGCGGGTTGGCCATATCGCTATCTATGGAGAATTGGGAAGAGGTAGCTTCACTACTTTTCGAGAGTGACTCTGAGTATTCCACCCTTTTTTGTAGTTCAAAGACATAGTTTCTAGCCAATCGTGTAATGCCCCAATACCCCTTAGGAGGATGTTGGGTTGCTACACACGCATACACATACTATACACTCATGCAGAAGCGGATTAATAAATCATACAGTGATACAAGCAGCGAAAAATTATCTCTAAACACATAAAATACTGTATACGCATATACAAATATCCTTATCATATGCTTTACTAAACATACATATATCAATATTAATGTCCTTAGACATAACAAGAGTATTCCTTTAATAAACATTTACATGACTTATACAAAATACTTTACATGAACATATACCATACCATACAAAGGTACTATGTCAAAACAATATACAAAAGGAACATCAACTTGAACTCCTAGAAGCCATGACCTGCAGATGCTCAACACCTCACTAAACCAGCAACCTACACAGGAAAAACACCCGTGCTAAGCGGGTATAACTTAAATAATAAACTTCTTGTGAAGTCACAAGCATTAACAATATGGCATATACATATCTGGCATGTTAACCATATAACAATATTCATTCCTAGTGTAATAATAAGAACATGCATTTAACATATAATAACATGTTAAACACTTAAATCATGTGCTATACTTACTTTTGACATTTAGTAACTTTATTTCTGTCTATGCTTTCTAATTTTATTTATACAATATTATCATGTCAATACATCTCATATTCATACATGTACTTATAAGCACATAGCACATCTCTTGTATGATCCTATACAATAATAGCTTTACTTGTACTCTTAAGCAATAGTGCAAATACACATTTAGCATGCCAATCATATAACAGTATCCATTATTGAACATATCTAAATGAACATGCAGTTTTCATATCATATCTAAAAAAATAATACTATATCATGTGCATACTCTCTAACTTTAGTTATAGGCTACATAACATGAACATCAAGTCACTACTTCTCAAGTACATTCATATGCATATAACCACATGGGTACATCTCTAGCATTTTCATGTACAAATCTTAGCTTTTCATATACTCTTGTAATCATATATCAGTATCTCAGGTACGATAGTTATGTACAAATTATAACATTTCCGATAAATCTCGAACATATGATAGCATCCGATATACATATAAACATATAAACAGATAGCCTGACTTTATAACGATAGTGGATACGGGTACATATAAATACTGTTAAACAATACCAAACATATGGAGACCGGAGTCTCAAATCATCTAGATACTAAAAGGTACTAAATATCTAGACACCCGTCGGTGCCAAACATCTAGCAGCTGCAAATCATCTAACCCTTTATAGGTATGCCTATCTATTCACTTCTATGAACAACTCAGGCTTATAATAAACACTTTGTACACTTATCTATATACATTACTTCTATTCAATTATCATGTTATACTATTGCTCAAACAACTCAATAAATACATATACTAACTATGTACAACTACAAACATATTCATATAGTTCACCATACACGTACATGTTCCATTATGATTCAATCATATATCGAATGACATATCATATTCAATAAGCATGTATACATTTAATTCCTTTATTAAACTACTATGCCATAGCATCATTTACATATAGTTCACTTGACAAACATTCATATAATTATTTCATAATGTTAGGCATGAATTGGACAAGTTATAGGAACTTGCAATGAAGTTCGGATGCATTTCGGGAAGGAAAAACACACAAACTAGAGGAGGGTAAAGGTGGGCAATGATTCATGGCAACCATGGGATCAAAATAAGAATTAAAATTCATAATCTAACTTGTTCTATCGTGCTCGTGACCATGGACACGCATGTGACAGTAGCCTCCATCAGGAGCCCTATGAGACTGCTTTTCACATCAAACTTGAACCACATAAACAAACATCTAAAAGTCATTTGTAGGCAAAAATCCTACTTACAATTGTTCCCTAGGATGTTAAGTTCGAAATGGGACAAAGTTCAGCTCATTTTGACATCTAAAACGTTAGATATAAACTAAACAAGCTATACTGTTCCAATAAACCCGCCAAATTAGAGACACTTGTGTTTTTGCAATTTTTAAGGGTCTTAGTGCAAGAATTAGTTTATAGTCATTTCTAGGACTTTTATCGGTATGGGAGATATTGTTCTATTGGCGTAAAAATCACTTAATTTGGAGTTCTTGAACTCCATTTATGGTAGAAAAATTACACGGAGGTCTAGGACAATCTGAGCAGAGTTTTTCCCTAAACCTAGGGTTCATACTTTGGTCATAATCTCATGGCAATTCAATTAACAATTTCAACACACATCAATTACACATATCAACTTATAACATTTAACAATTATCACACTATTACACATAAATCCAAAACCAATCAATCATGCATTTAATCAAAGATTAACACAAAATCTAATCCCAAACCTCTTGAAGCACTCCTTCACTTCACTACTAAGTGACCTTCTCTTTACCCTTGATTCTCTTACTTGGTTCACCAACTTTCAGCCACATAAACATACATGTATTCAAAGCACAATTAACACCTTGAACATAATTTCGAAAAGAAAAGAGAAGAAGATGAAGAAGACAAACACATACGCTTACCTTTAACTTATCACTAGATCTCTCTCCCTAACCACTTTACTCACCATCCATGAACATGCACGAAGAGAAGCAAGAAGAAGATATTGCAAAAATGGAAATGAGAGAAAGAGAGAGAAGTGGCTGGACTCAAAGGAAGAACAAAGTGATAGATTTTGCCACTTCCCACACTTAAATACGCATGGCAATATGAGGTGTCACTCCACAAACCATCCCAAAGCTAGGTGGCACTTCCTCAAGACAACACTTGGTTTTCACTATGGCTCAATTAAGGATAATTAATCTTAATTAACCTAATTAATCTTCCACTTATACTAATCATGCATTATTACCAATTAGTCACTAAACTATTTTACTTTCTTTCAATTAAGTCCCTAATTTCTCATTTTCAATTTAATCCAAATCTGTAAACCCTAATTAACACTCACTTAATTTCACTTTTCACACTCAATACTACTAGGGTGATTTTCGGGATGTTACAACTCTCCCCCACTTAAGGAATTTCGTCCGTGAAATTCTCTCTAACACATGCGATGACTCTAACCATACAAAACATTATGCAAAAACATTCATTCAATCAAACATAATAATCACTCTAAACAACATCTGCATTATGGCCACACTCTAAACATACTCTAATCAATTCCATTCACTATAACTCCTATAGTCCAGAACAGACTAAACCTATGCTCTGATACCACAACTTGTAATGCCCTAATACCCCTTGGGAGGATATTGGGTTGCTACACACGCATACACATACTATACACTCATCCGAAAGAGGATTAATAAATCATACATGTCACACAAGCAGCGAAAATTTATCTCTAAACACATAAAATACTGTATATGCATATACAAATATCCTTATTATATGCTTTACTAAACATACATATATCTATATTAATGTCCCTATACATAACAAGAGTATTCCTTTAATAAACATTTACATGACTTATACAAAATACTTTACATGAACATATATCGTACCATACAAAGGTACTATGTCAAAATAATATACAAAAGGAACATCAACTTGAACTCCTAGTCGCCATGACCTACAGATGCTCAACTCCTCACTAAACTAGCAACCTACATGGGAAAAATACCTGTGCTAAGCGATAACGCTTAGTGGGGATAACTCAAATAATAGACTTCTTACGAAGTCGCAAGTATTAACAATATGGCATATACATATCTAGCATGCTAATCATATAACAATATTCATTCCTAGTGTAATAATAGGAACATGCATTTAACATATAATAACATGTTAAACACTTAAATCATGTGCTATACATTTACTTTTGACATTTAGTAACTTTATTTTTGTCTATGCTTTCTAATTTTACTTATACAATATTAGCATGTCAATACATCTCATATTCATACATGTACTTATAAGCATATAGCACATCTCTTGTATGATCCTATACAATAATAGCTTTACTTGTACTCTCAAGCAATAGTGCAAATACACATTTAGCATGCCAATCATATAACAATATCCATTACTGAGCATATCTAAATGATGCAGTTTTCATATCATATCTAAAAAAAAGTATACTATATCATGTGCATACTCTCTAGCTTTAGTTATAGACAGCATAACATGAACATCAAGTCACTACTTCTCAAGTGCTTTCATATGCAAATAACCATAGGGGTACATCTCTAGCATTTTCATGTACAAATCTTAGCTTTTCATATACTCTTGTAATCATATATCGGTATCTCTGGTATAATAGTCATGTACAAATTATAATAGTTTCGATAAATCTCTAACATATGATAGCATCCGATATACATATAAATAAATAAACAAATAGCCTGACTTCATAACGATAGTGGATACGGGTACATATAGATACTGTTAAATAGTAAAAAACATATGGGGACCGGAGTCTCAAATCTTCTAGATACTAAAAGGTACCAAACATCTAGACACCCGTCAGTGCCAAACATCTTGACACCCGTCAGTGCCAAACATCTAGACACTTGTCGGTGCCAAACATCTAGCAACTGCAAATCATCTAACCCTTTATAGGCATGCCTATCTATCTACTTCTATGAACAACTCAGGCTTATAATAAACACTTTGTACACTTATCCATATACATTACTTCTATTCAACTATCATGTTATACTATTGCTCATACAACTCAATAAATACATATACTAACTATATACAACTACAAACATATTCATATAGTTCACCATACAAGTACACGTACCATTATGATTCAGTCATATATCGCATGCCATATCATGTTCAATAAACATGTATACATTTAATTCCTTTATTAAACTTGTAACACCCCAACCCATACGTAGGCAAACCCATCCATGAGGGAGTAGGAAGCCGTACGAGTAGGTGTGTTACCGGACAGAAGCGATACAAAGCGTGTAAAAATACAGAAGAATTTAAAACTTGAGGAGTACAACAGAACATACAGACTTCACAAACGCACATACACCAAGCAGAAACATATAGATATGTAAATTCCCCACCATGCAACAGACATTACAGACAGACGATAAAATAGGGGAAATTCTTAATAACAAATATTTACATCGCCCAAAATACTACTTCAATCTATTTACATATTATTACATATACATTTTATACAGAATTACAAAATCCAACATAAAGAAGCTGGACAAAAACCAAAACTCCTAGCTCCTATGTGGCCGACCCTTGCAGATGTGCAACTCGAACCGGACCAGACCTGCCACCTGCATGGGAAAAAGAACCCGTGCTAAGCGATAACGCTTAGTGGGGAGAACATACAAGCAATATGGACGACCATTCACAATGGTCGCCAAAGCAAGTCACATACGTAAAAGGCACATGCAAATAACCATAACAGATGGATATACAAGCTTGCATAAGAAAGCCATGCATTCAGAAGATCATACCCACATACTTATACATATTACCTGAGTACTCATCTCAATATCATATTAAGCAAAGCCCTAAGTAGACAAAGGATCATAGTAGATACAGATATTCATGTAAAACTACCTACAAATTCTCATGCATATACTTATCGGGCTCGTCGAAAGATCAGCTAGCAACACTTCACCATATATAATCTCGTGAACAATTACACATGCAAATATCATACCAAGGTACCGTTACTTTAGCTGAAACCCATTCTCATGCAACACAGTTACCAAGCAATAATACACTCAACTACCATACATCATTACCAGGTATCAACACATACTTTAATCATGTCACAAGATGCATACACTAAATGGAACCCAAGGTATAACATCAAATCACCACACTAGGATAAACTAGAGAGAGAGAAAGAGAGAGCGCACGCAACATAACACCATACATATATAACATTCCAAGGTCAAGAGCACATTCATACGTATTTTGATTCACATACTTATAATCACAATTGATTATATTCAAACACAGTCATAATACGGTATATATGAATAATCGCACATAATAGGCATGTTTGAGTCACATTTAACCCAATCAGAGATTCATAATCACATTCGAATTCATAACTGATTCGCATGACTGAAATCTTACACATTTGGATATCATATTTCATATTCATATCAGATAAAGCAAACGAAATACTTGCTGACTCGAAATAGTGGATAACGAGTAACAAACTGTACCTTACGGGTACAAATCGCAAAGCACAATCACTTTCCACATTTCAAAAGCGTTTCCCTGAACAGGATCTTAAACAAGATCCATACACATACACATAATAGGGCTCGCGAGGAACCATTCGGGGACCTGATCAGGGTCCAAATCGTTCAAAGGGCGCTGCAGCTACACTTATATAGACTCTATTAGCCATGCCTAACTATCCACTAGACTGACTCTCGCAGGTCATGCATAAAACAGATCATGTTTCGAATAACATCATATATATATATATCATCATACATAACCCATAGCATGATAGACTCATAAATAAATTCATAATGTCAGTCATGCATTGAACAATTTATATAGCAACCCAATCACACACTTTAACATTGTTCATTATTCAAGGCATATCAATATCACATGTAAGGAACCATATTATACCACCAATGCTCGTAAATACTAATTCATACATCGACATGCAGAATCACCAAACATTAACCTTCTAATACCTCATGCTCAATATAAACAGTCATAATATTTAATATGCATAAACCAATTATATAAACAAGGCACATTGAGCTCACGGGCTAGGCATATTACTGCAATCAGACATTAACCATTCAATCCATATTTCAGAGTACAGCATACTATTCATCTAAAGGATCATGATATCACTTATATAAAAGCACATAAAAGTATGACATATATCATACAATAGTATAAGTTCATTCAGAAGAGATACGAAATTCATTTAAGTTAAAACTGAGCAAAAATTCCAGAAAAATGGGTGGTGACTAACAAGGTTGGCCGGTCACGAGTCGTCACGGATGTCACCACTCATGACAAGCCTCCTCTGTCACGAGTCGTCACGGTCGTCACCACTCGTGACAGACCTCTCTTGGCTAGTCACGAGTCGTCACGGTCGTCACCACTCGTGACAAGCCTCCTCTGTCACGAGTCGTCACGGTCGTCACCACTCGTGACAGACCTCTCTTGGCTAGTCACGAGTCATCACGGTCGTCACCACTCGTGACAAGGCCATGGAATTCCAGACAAAAACCCAACAACATCAATTTTGTTCATACTAAACGGACATCGAAACAACATTTTTAGGCAAACCTTCCTTCTTAACACTTGTTCCCTAAGATGTTAACATTCAAATACAACAAATTTCAGATCAAGTGGACATCTATAGATTCAGATAGGATCCAAACAACCTATAATTCTCCCCTGAACCCGGCCAGAGAAGATAGCTCTACTTCATGACCATTTTTGAGATCCTTACAGGTAAAATTAGCTCAAACCTATTTCGAAGACATTTGGAGGAATATGTCTTATCTTTCAAATGGCACTGGTCTCATATCTATTGGAGTTCTAAAACTCACAATACGGCCTAATAACCGAAGAAAGGTCAAGTGCATTCTAACCCAGTTTTCACCCAAAAACCTATTCACATGCACAAACGAACAATTTAAACAACACTCACTACCATCATCCTAAATCATCAACAACAAAGCTTATATCATACATGAATATACAAAGATTCATATATATAAAGAAAATTTCCCAAACCTGGAAATCAAAGATCCAAAGTCACTTTCTAGCTTCTATCTACAATCTTTTCCTTTCCCTTGAGCTTCCTCTTGTTATCACCAACTTGCACAAACCAAAATCCAGAATTCTTAGTTCAAACCATAACTTAAACAAAACCAGAAGAGGAAAAAGAACTCAAATGTAGAAACCCTAAAACCCCTACTTACCTCTTCAATCTTACTTCCCAAGCTCCACCAAATCAATTCTAACTCACTCAAAACCAAGTGATTGAGCAAGAAAAGGGAAGAAAAGGAAAAGAAATGGAGAATAAGGAAGATGAAAGGGCAAAAACGTGGACTCCCTCTCCCTTACACTTAGTCTTCTTTTCACACTAAATGCACACCTACCAATTCCACTTGCCCACTTCCTATCGGTTCACATGTCATAATCTTACAAGCCCACTTTGACTTACTCTTACATGCACCATACACCAAACAAACACAAGCACCTCTTACAATAATATCTCCATGGTACCAAACCTAAGTCACACCCTAACATTTCCTTATAACCCACTTTTCATCCAAGGCACCATGCTCATAAATCACTCAATAAAATCTCTTAGCCCATTAACATCCTACTACCATACACTACTAGCACACCATAATAATTCCTTCACTTAATTTATTTAATTAATTTCTTAGCAAATAAATCCTTATTATCCATATTACTCATGCATAAATTACCGAAATACGCTTCACTTAACCGACTTAGCTTGCCGATTCCGACTAGGCCCGATTTGGGGTGTTACAAAACTACTTTGCCATAGCATCATTTACATATAGTTAACTTGTCAAACATTCATATACTTATTTCATAATGTTAGGCATGAATTGGACAAGTTATAGGAACTTGCAATGAAGTTCGGATGCATTTTGGGAAGGAAAAACACACAAAAACACACAAACTAGAGGAGGGTAAAGGTGGGCAATAATTCATACCAACCATGGGGTCAAAATAAGAAGGAAAATTCATCATTTAACTTGTTATGTCGCGCTCGCGACCATGGTCACGCTCGCGACAGTAGCCTCCATCAGGAGCCCTACAAGACTGCTTTTCACCTCAAACTTGTACCGCATAAACCAACATCTAAAAGTCATTTATAGGCAAAATGTCCTCTTAACAATTGTTCCCTAGGATGTTAAGTTTCCAATGGGACAAAGTTCAGCTCATTTTGACATCTAAAACGTCAGAGATAACCTAAACAAGCTATACTGTTCCAATGAAATCGCCAGATTAGAGACACTTATGTTTTTGCAAGTTTTAGGGGTCTTAGAGCAAGAATTAGTTCATAGTCATTTCTACGACTTTTATCGGTATGGGAGATATTGTTCTATTGGCATAAAAATCACTTAATTTGGAGTTCTTGAACTCCATTTATGGTAGAAAAATTACACGGAAGTCTAGGACAATCTGAGCAGAGCTTTCCCTAAAACTAGGGCTCATACTTTGGTCATAATCTCATGGAAATTCAATTAACAATTTCAACACACATCAATTACACATATCAACTTATAACATTTATCAATTATCGCACCAGTACACATAAATCCAAAACTAATCAATTATGCATTTAATCAAAGATTAACATAAAATCTAATCCCAAACCTCTTGAAGCACTCCTTCACTTCACTGCTAAGTGACCTTCTCTTTACCCTTGATTCTCTTACTTGGTTCACCAACTTTCAGCCACATGCACATACATGTATTCAAAGAACAATTAACACCTTGAACATAATTTCCAAAAGAAAAGAGAAGAAGATGAAGAAGACAAACACATACGCTTACCTTTAAGTTATCACTAGATCTCTCTCCCTAACCACTTTACTCACCACCCATGAACATGCACGAAGAGAAGCAAGAAGAAGAAATTATAGAAATGGAAATGAGGGAAAGAGAGAGAAGTAGCCAGACTCAAAGGAAGAACAAAGTGACAGATTTTGCCACTTCCCACACTTAAATATGCATGGCAATATGAGGTGTCACTCCACAAACCATCCCAAAGCTAGGTGGCACTTCCTCAAGACAACACTTGGTTTCCACTGTGGCTCAATTAAGGTTAATTAATCTTAATTAACCTAATTAAGCTTCCACTTATACTAATCATGCAATATTACCAATTAGTCACTAAACTATTTTACTTTCTTTTAATTAAGTCCCTAATTTCTCATTTTCAATTTAATCCAAATCTGTAAACCCTAATTAACACTCACTTAATTTTGCTTTTCACACTCAATACTACTAGGGTGATTTTCGGGATGTTACAAATAGTTTACGGGGACCTCTAGACTACCTGGGTGGATTTATGATGGCTACAAAACATACATGGTTAGGATGATGCATGAATGACATATGATGCATGGTCGTGCTATTCAGCATCCACAAACACATGCAAGAAGATAGATCCTTCCAACCTTGTTACTCCCACACACAAGGTCACGTAGTCTTTGTACTAGGTGGGTTTAATCCATAGGTTAGTGAGGAACCCAATGGATGCATATGGTGCAGGGTAAAAAACTGGCAGTATAACATCTCTTAACTACTGTGCATACTATGTCTTTTGATCATTGTGTATTTAGGCAGTCTAAATAAATTGACATGGGCCTACCGGGGCTTGAAAGCCTTTGATTTGGTGACCAATCAATCTATCTGGGTTTATCCAATACACAGTAATCCATACAGTAAGCATGGTATTATGGTTCATACCACCTAGTGGAAGCATCTATTTCCATTACATGAGCTTTGGTTAGGGTAATGACACTTTCAAGCTACCCAAGCATGATCCCTGCCAATGGGTCTAACTCGTCATGAGCGTAGCGACCGGTTAGGTCATCATTTAATATACCAAATGGGAGTAGACTTGGGCTGGTGATTATTCCTAACACTTCCCCATATTGAGTGAATGTAGGGTTATGCTTCGAAAACGCACCGGGGTTAAAAGAGGGACCAAACTAGCATAGATCTAAGACTGTAATGAAATGCTATATAGTTTTGAAAAGGGATAAAATTTCAAATTAAAACTCAATTATATATTTTAACCAAGATATTTTTGAAGCGAAGTCTCAAGTATTCCCAGTGGAGTCGCCACTGCGACGCGAGCCGAATCCTGGATGACCCCAAAGACCCGCTTTTAGGGTGTTCGAGAGAGGTTCATAAGACTTGTAATGATTATAAGGGCATCTATTTTGGGCAACAAGAGGTGTTTTGGAGTTGCCACCCAATAAAAATTTGGGAAAGTTCATCTAGCCTCACTGAGCCTAAGACAATGCATATATGTCTATTTTAGGCGACGAGATATATCTTGAAATTTCCATCCCAATGGAATATTGGAAATGGTTTATCTAATCCCGTAAAACCTAAGACGGTGCATATTAGTCTATTTTAGGCGATGCGAGATATTTTGGAATTCCCATTCCGATAGAATATTGGAAATGGTTCAACTAATCTCGAGAATCCTAAGACGATGCATGCTAGTCTATTTTGAGCAACAAGAGATATTTTGGAATTGCCTTCTAAATAGAACATTGGAAAGGTTCATCTAACCTCATAAAACCTAAGACCAGAGAGAGTTCGGGACTCCACTCTTATTCATACCTTGGTTAAAGTTATAATTATGTTTTGAATTTTAACTTTCATTCCTTTTCTCATACAGTTTAATGCAAGTAATTAAAGTGCAGATCAATCACATAATGGAAAGCAGTAAACAAAAGCAAAGTAAATCAAAGTAACTAAAAATACCATAAATTACAACAAAACTAGAGGCGAAATACAACCCCTAATGTAAATGAGTAGAAAAAGAAATCAACCATTAAATGGGGTATTTGTCATGTTGGAGGACATTGGTCCTCGCATGCGTGCTTCAAAAAATGGCATCAGTAATGGAAATTTATTTGGATAGGAAAGTAAGGACTTTGGTCCCATTTTATTTAGAGAAAAACTAGTTCGTTTGTAGAAATACTTTTCCCTTTTTATATCAGCGAGCTCAGAAATAATATTTATAATAAATAAAGATTAAGAAAAAAAATGAGAGAGAACAGGGTGGAAGAAATGAATCGTATTGACATTTTCGCATCATTCTAATTAATTCCCTCTTCCTAGCAGCCAATGCTCGATAAAATAAAGAAAACTCACAAAAAATGAATAATATGTTAGCAGAATAACAAAATGGAACAATAATGGAAATAATTAATAGAAATAAAATAAATAATAAGGAAAGAGTGAAATGAATTACCTAAAAAAGTAGAAATGAAGTTTAAAAGACGGAATGAAGGAAATAACAAAGAAATGAAGGAAAGAAGCCCAGGGATGGCTAGACCGCACGAGCGACAGGCGTCCCTGGGGTGGCCAACGGGCAAAAGAAGCTCCTCGCTATGGCCCATTGCTCGCTTGAGCGACGGCCGTCGATGAGGCCTTCAGCCCGCCGGTCAGCTACAGACCTCAAAAAATGGGAAAAAATAAATAAAAATCAAACTTTTCACTTTTAATCCCTTTTTTATGTAATAAATTATGAATAAATTATGAAAATGATAAAAATTAGTAAATTAAAATGAATTAATTCACATTTAGTCCATAATGTTTAACCTCAGAAAGTTGATTTTCGGAAGGTAGAAGTCATGTGAAGTTCCCATGAACTCGTAAGAGTTGGTTGACCGATAAAAATGTTTTAGGATAGTTTCTTTAGTAAAATTGCTTCTTTCGAGTGATTTGAAATTTTAAGAAAACAAACCAAGGGTGATGCTTGCCGAACCTAGCAAAGGCCCTCGTTTAGGAGACCCGCTTTTAGGGCTTGAGCGATTGGTTCGCGTCTTTTGATCTTGGGTGCCATGAGACATCTTGGAATCCCTACCCAATAGAACATTGGGGGAGTTCATCTAGCCTCATGGTACCTTTAGGCACCTTTGAGGTATTTTGGAGTCGCCACACAATTTACGAGAAATTGGGAAAGGTCATCTAACTTCTGTGGTCTAAACCAGAGATGGTATTCGGAACTTCACTCTTATTTATGTCTTGGTTAATTATAAATGAGTTTTTAGATTCATAAAACTCCACCTCTCATCTCGCACAATTAATGCATTTAATTTAAAAGCACATTGCAGGCATTCGAAAGCAATAAATAAAAGCAATAAATAAAGCAATAAATAAAGCGGTAAAGAAAGCAGTAAACACATCAAGCACCCAATTACAAAGGAGAAATTGGGACAGAATACAATCCCAAGTGAAAGAAAGCCCAAGTGAAATTAAAATGGAAATAGGGACGGAATACAATCCCAAATAAAAGTTAAATAACATTGCCCCAAAAATAATTAATTACAAGGGCCCTAAGATATATGAACATAAATTTAGAGCAAACAAACAAAGTCAAGTATAAAAAAATGATATACATAAATTAGGATATTTATTTGGTTCAGGAACATTGGTTCCTTTACGCTCAATTAAAGAGAGATCGAAGAGTTATTCGATTGTTAGATTAAAAACCGGGACGAGTGATCCGATATTTGGAAAACTTTACTCTTCATTTTATTCGTGACATTTTTCATTCCTTATCTAAATTGAGGGATATTGGTCCCAATTTTATTAATAAAATCCCAATTTAGTTATAAAAATATTTTTGTGATTTTTTATCTTACACGTGCATAAAATGAAATTATTTTATTTGCAAAGCAAGCACAAACACAAATAGGGGATAGGAAAGGTCTCACCCAAGCAATATGGTCTCCTACGCGTCGTGACCCCTCCGTGTGGTCACGAGAATACTCACACAAGGCAAATTACATTTAAATCGCAAACAAAGAATGACATTAAAAATGTTAATAACAATCCTAAAATCAAACAAATAAATATAAGGACAAGATAAATATAAGACATATTAATTCAATATACAAATAATTCACATGCAAAGGAAAATTAAAAATAAGTCATGCAAAAACCTAAAAATAATAATAAGATTAATGACAAAGTAATGACAATAACAACAATAAAATAATAATAATAATAATAATAATAATAATAACAACAACAACAACAACAACAACAACAACAACAATAATGATAAAGAGAAAAAGACAACAGTAAAACACAATAATAATAACAATAATAATAATAATAATAATAATAATAATAATAATAATAATAATAATAATGATGATGATGATGATGATGATAAAAAGAAAAAGACAAAAGTAAAACACAACAACAACAATAATAATAATAATAATAATAATAATAATAATAATAATAACAGGATGATGATAATAATAATAATAATAATAATAATAATAATAATAATAATAATAATAATAATAATAATAATAATAATAATAATAATAGCAGTAGCATGGTAATAATAGCAAAAATGGAGGCAAAGATGGCATTAACAGCGGCGGAATATTAACAATAACAATAATAAATAAAATAAAATGAGATGAAGAAAATGGGCTCAAGAATGTTTACCCTCAGAATTTATAGAGTGGAGAAATTATGTCTTAATCCGTCCTTCTTGTCGATTTTGCGGTGGCAAAACACCGAAAATATTTAAGAAAACCTAATTTTTAACACAAAAAAGACTCAAATATGATTTTTGCTGGAGTGATCAAGCCAAGGAAATTAATTTTCCTTGCTCAAGTCAAACCAAGAATCAAAATCCTTTTAGATGAAGAAAATTAAATCTCAGATTTTTGAAACCCCTTTTTTATTTTCTCGTTTGCCTCTCCCTAAGCAAGCAAAAACCCTTTTTTTTATTGTGGAAGCACCCCCCCCCCCCCCCCAAAGAAAATGAAGACACAGACCCTTTTAATTTCTTCATCTCCTAGAAAGGAAAAAACCAAACTAACTTTCTAATTTTATATTTTTAAAATAACACCAAAATATGAAAAAAAAAAAAGACCTGATTTTTGCAGTCCCTGGACTGCAAAAATCAGGTGAGAAAGCATCAGGTGCGGCCTCGTGTGAGGTTGCATCTCACTAAAGTGAGATGCGGCCTCGTGTGAGGCCACATCTCACCAAAGTGAGATGTGTGCCTCACGTCGTTTGGCCGCACAAATGCACAACAAAACCATTTGTTTTTTAAATCTTTTAATCAATATTTTTTTATGATTTTTAATTAATTAATTTAATTCCCTTTTTTAAATATATATATTTTTTAATCAAAAATTTTGATATATATAAAAATAACACTTCCTAATTTTTTAATTTAATTTTTTTGTAATATTTTTTTTTATAATTTTTGTTAAATATTTATTTATCTATTTTTATTTATAAAGAATAAGGGTCTCGACAAGGGAAACATCATCTTCGACATTTTTGCCTGAAAATAGGCGATGCTTTCATCATCAGGTAATCCTGATCTCGGGACCTGGTGTCTACAGTTGCCCCCAATTTTGGGGAACCTAGAACTTAGGTGCTTGAATGAGCCAAAATTCAGAAAAATGAACGAAGCGCGTACCTGAGGCGGCGACCTTCCTACAGCACTGTCGTCTATGATCATCGTCCTCCTATGTCGAGTCTTCTCAAGACCCCCGAAATGCGAGTACCATCCTCGAATGGCGAAGTGCCGAGCTTGCTCCAGACTTACAAAGCACGGGATTGTTTCTCCTGAATTGCACCGAGTCATCTTAGACTTATAAAGTGCAGGTGCCATCCTCAAATGGCGATGCGCTGAGTCTACTCGAGACTTACAAAGCATGGGATTGTTTCTCCTGAACTACACCGAGTCATCTCAGACTTATAAAGTGCGGGTGCCATCCACAAATGGCGATGCGCTGAGTCTACTCGAGACTTTAGAATATTTTGGAAAAATTTAACGCTCTGAAGGATAATGAGAATGCCTTAGAAAAAGGTCTTAAAGATAATGATCCGAACAGACTGAGAATGCCTTGGAAAAAAGGATTTAAAGGTAATGCTCCAAAGAGACTGAGAATGCCTTGAAAAGAAGGACTTAAAATGCTCCGAAGAGACTGAGAATGCATTAGAAAAAGGACTAAGAGATAATGCTCTGAAGAGACTGAGAATGCCTTAAAAAAAAGGACTTAAAGGTAATTCTCCGAAAAGACTAAGAATGCCTTAGAAAAAGGACTTAAAGATAATGTTTCAAAGAAACTGAGAATGTCTCGGAAAAAAGACTAAGAGATAATGCTCCGAAGAGACTGAGAATGCCTTAAAAAAAAGGACTTAAAGGTAATGCTCCGAAAAGACTGAGAATGCCTTGGTAAAAGGACTAAGAGATAATGCTCCGAAGAGAATGAAAATTCCTTGAAAAAAAGGACTTAAAGGTAATGCTCCAAAGAGACTGAGAATGCCTTGGAAAAAGGACTAAGAGATAATGCTCCGAAGAGACTGAGAATGCCTTGAAAAAAAGGACTTAAAGGTAATGCTCTGAAGAGACTGAGAATGCCTCGGAAAAAGGACTTAATGATAATGCTCCGAAGAGACTGAGAACACCTTGGAAAAAGGACTTAAGGGTAATGCTCAAAAGAGACTGAGAATGCCTTTAAAAAAAGGACTTAAAGGTAATGCTCCGAAGAGACTGAGAATGCCTCGAAAAAAGGAGTTAAAGATAATGGCATGTAAAATGTATGTGCAAAGCTATACGCACAAATCATGCTAGGGATTAATGTGCGAAAATTATGTGTACACAACTCTACGTGTAAAAGATTAAATGCACATGATATGTGCTTGTGCTATGCATGCTAGACATGTGCAAAGAATTATATGTTGCAAGTACGCAGAGATTATGTGCGCGAAATGTGTGCGAAGGATTGCATATGCAAGATATATACACAGTTCATGCATATGTGAATGCACATTGGGCATCGTCATATGCCTTGCACGTGTAAAGTTATGCAAAGAGATATGCGAAAGATTGTAACGTGGAATGCAAGTGAAATGCAAAAATGGATAGACCACATCCTAGGTAGTTAAGGGACTCATTGAGGATACTGTTCATACTATCTTATGGCCCCAGTGATATAGAAGAGTATCATCTTGGCTTAGGAACTTTGACCCATAATCATTTCAGAGAGAACCGTCTAGTGTGCATCTTCGCCCCTCGGTCAACGAGCATGCACCCTTTTGCTATGAGCCGTACAACATCTTGCCCCCATGATTCTAACTCATGCTCTGCATTATGCACTTTGTACCCGAAGGGAGGTCATCCTAAGTAATGCCGCCTTATCGCTTCAAGTATCGGAGGTCATTGATTAAAGGTAGTGCGTCCTTTATGGATTTTCACATTAGCTTTTCTTTACGAGAGATGCGTCCCTTTTGGGGATTTTTACATAACTCTATGCCTTATTTTTGCCTAAAATGGACCCAACCTAATCCAACGGCTTTTATTCATTTCATTTTTTATAGGACAGACTGCCTATTTCCAAGTTCTCACCCTGCCCTTTGGCCTAACTTTTGCTTAGAGAGCCAATCACGGTTTTCACCTCTAACGGCTTTTTATTTTTTTTAAGGGTAGGATGAGAAGCATTTGTCAAATGAAGTTTTATCATCACGGCCCTGTATGAAGCTTGTCCCAGCATATGCCCTTATGCATGTCACAGGTTTCTCTTGACCATTTAATCGCATATTCATGCCTAGCTTATGCATGTCTTCCTATTTATATGCACCGTATAGCAACAACGATAATCATGTCTAGACATGTGGTGCAAAAGCACAAGTTTTATTCAATCTTAGAGAGTAACACTTCGGGTGCATTCGACTCCTGTTATCAATCAGCCCTCTCGGTTTTTCTTGATTGAATATTTTCTCTCAGCCTTTAGTTTTTGCAAGATAGCCTCCTTCTCATGTCAACTTGAATTTACCTCGTATGTCCAAAACACTTGGTCTTGTCTGCTAGGAGACTAAATTTCCCTCTTTTGGCGGGTGCTTTCTGATTTCTTTGCTGAATGATTGGGCAAGTCTCTTCTGATAGAACTGACAGTGATAATAAGCCCACAACATGTTCTCGTCTGACATGTTCAACTGCTGCCCCCGTTGCTATGCCCAGTCGGCTTTTGGAATTTGTGCTTCCATGACTACCCTTAAAGACTTGAGTTATACTTTAACCGACAGTACTGCTCCCATCGTAGAAGTTCCTACGATGAACATGATGGCCGCAATGACCTAATGCGCCGCACCACAGAACCCGCCTCCTCCTCCCATGAGACAAAATGAACGGGGGGAGGATAGAGAAGAGAGGCAAGAAGAGATTCGACCACTGCCGGTAGATTTAAGGTCAGTAGCATCGGGGGTACAGAGGAGAAGATCGGTTCAGAGGTTAGAGGATGATCGTGGAGAGGAAGATTATGAGGATAGCATTGTGTCAGAAAGGGGAAAAGCGCACCAGTCAGAGGAAACCATTTGGAAGAAAATGGAGGAGAAATTCGAGGCGGTGGCCCGAATGTTAAGTAGGGGTCAAGGAATGAATCTTAAAGATAAAGAGCTGGAAGGGGAGGATCCGATCCCATACAATTTCAAGATGCCAGATGTTCCCAAATTCGATGGCACCTCTGACCTAACTGCCCATGTGAAGCAATATTCATTGATTATGAAAGGGACCACCTTGACGAAGAGACAGAAGGTGGAGTATTTTTGATTAAGTCTGACTGGCCCGGCTATAGACTGGTATCACGGCCTTGACCGCAGAACAAAAGAAGACTGGGATTTGCTAACGGAGGAGTTTTTGAGGCAATATGATTGTAACACGAGGATGGAAGTGACCCTCAAAGATCTAGAATTGTTGCAGCAAAAGGCTGACGAATCTTTCCATGAGTATTTAACTCGCTGGAGGAACAGGGTGATGGAAATGAGGAAAAAGCTAGAGACTCAGGACCAGATTAGATTATTCATCAAGAACGCAAGCCCGTATCTAAGAAAGGGGTTGAAGATGAAAGGATTAAGAGACTGGGAATCCTTGAAAGATATAGCCATCGAAGCAGAGGGAGAGTACCTGGCCCAGAAAGTAAATAATGATAACTATGCCAAGAAGGGGAGTGTTGGTCAGGGGGCAAGTAGGCCAGCAGGTCCCAACGGTAGCGCGAGAAGGACAGTTGAGGTATCCACTACTGACGCAACTCCGAGACATTTCTCGAATTTGGGAAGGTCTTTATTATGGGTTTTGAGGAGGTTAATGAAAGAAGGAAAGTTGCGGCCGTTACCACCTAGACCTGCCACGACTCAGGGGATGCCAGGTCATAGAAATAATGAATACTGTACTTACCACCAGCACACAGGGCATGTGACTGATGACTGCAAAGCTTTGAGGCATGCAATTCAAGACCTGATTGACTCAAAGCAAATCACAAACCCCGAGAAGAGGGAAGGCCAGAAGAAAGCCGGGTATAACAAAGTGCCCCCGCCTGTGTTCATGATTGGGTCCAGCCTGTCCGAGGAGATTGTTTTGAGAGAGTTGTACGGCAACGATGTAAACACTATTGTCACAAGCCTCCATGAGGTGAGTGAAAAAGGGATACCCGCTGCAGTGATCGATTGCTGGTCCACTGATGAGAGTGGAAGTGATAATGATGATGAAGGTATTGAGTTTCCTGACCCGTGGGGTTCAGAAGAGGAGGAAGCGAAAGAGCAAAGAGAAAAAATGAAGGTAGGAGTGGTGACCCGCAGTGGAAGAGTAGCGCCGGAAATAGCAAGGCCTCAGGAGCCAGTGGGAGGTTAGAAAGAGAAATAAAAGGAGCCGGAAGGGGATCAGATAGTGAAGCAGCTATAGAAGACACCGGCTCAAATTTCCATTTGGGATCTACTGAGGCAATCCCCCTCCCATAGGCAGAGATTGGTAGAAGCCTTATGTGAGACGACTATGGCTACAACGATTTCGCCCACTGAGCTGCTAGAAGTGGTGAAAGGAGGAGCTGGGGAGAATGTGGTGTTCACAAATGCCAATTTACCGGCGGAAGGCCGTAACCACAACCACCCTTTGTACATCCGGGCCAAGATCAACCAAAAGCACACTTCTTGTGTAATGGTGGATGATGGGTCATCAATCAATGTGTGCCCACAGGTAGCCATGGCAGCCTTTGGAGTGACGGGAGACATGCTAGCCAAGTCAGACTTGACGATCACCTCTTATGATAACTCTCGCCGACATGCTTCAAGGACTTTCAAGACGGTGGTCAAGATGGGGCCAGTGGAAACTGAGGTGAAATTTGTAGTATTGCCTATCCCTGCCAATTTCTCGGCTTTATTGGGGAGACCATGGTTCCACAAGTTGGGAGGTGTTCCCTCTACACTTCATCAGATGGTCAAGATACCGCATAAAGGGCAGGTGGTGACCATCAAGGCTGCAAGAGAGAATCAGGTGTCAATACTCGAGATAGCGAGGTAGCCTTTCAATGGGTTCCATGTGGCTATGATCAATGAAGAAGAGACAATGGAAGGAAGCCCTCAAGTGCTAGCTATGATGAAGAGAATGTCGTTTCTCTCGAGTGCTGGGTTAGGCAAAAATTCCCAAGGGTTGCCAGAGATCATTGCCACCAAGGGCTAAAAAGACAGAAAGGGCTTGGGCTACAAAGGAGAAGTGCAGAGAAAAGTGAAGCCAACAAAGGGGATCCCTCATGTTTGGGAAAGTTTTGTGCCAGCAGCGGCAGTCTGTGCGTATACCGTGGAAGCTAAGCCTCAGTGGGTCGACGGAAGAATCGTCCAAAGATTTGAGGTGTTCAGCGATGTTTATGATTGGGATGTCGGAGTGATCAAGCCAGCTGAAGACTTTTGGGATGAGGAGATCTTGACCAATAGAGCTGTCCGGGACAGGGAAGAGCCCGAGGAAGTTATGACCGAGGCTATGGTGGTCGCTCACGTCAAGGGAAAGGCGAAGATAAGAGAAGCTGTTCAAGAGGTCGATGAAGAGCCCCCGATCAACCAGGATGATGCAGGACCATCAACAGTGACAGACCCGACGGGAGAAGAGGAAGAAGCCGGTTTAGATTGTCTTTTCATTCCCAAACTTTTTAATGATGTAAATGACAATTTTAATTTTATTAATGAAATGAATGATTTTGCTTACTTGTGCGATGTTTCTGATAATTTCAATATGCATGATCATGATCATATTTCATCCATATTTGATATTGATTCTGCTGATACTACCCCATTTAATCTTGGAACCTCGAAAAACCCGAAAGAAATTTTGATAGCATCAAACGTAACTCCTGAGCAAAGAGAAAAATTTGAGAGAATACTAAAAAAATATGAAAAGGTCTTTGCCTGGACCTACGAGGACATGCCGGGGATCGATCGGGACATCGCAGAGCACGCTATTCTGACATATCCAGATCACAAACCTGTGAAATAGAAGCTGAGAAGGCTTAGGCCAGAATGGGCAGATAAAGTAAAAGAAGAGATTCAACAACAAATTGAAGCTAAGTTTCTAGTAGAGGTGCAATATCCTACGTGGCTAGCTAATGTAGTCCCTGTGGCTAGAAAGAATTGAAAAGTGAGGGTATGCGTGGACTATTGGGATCTGAACAAGGCTTGTCCGAAGGATGATTTCCCGCTACCCCATATAGATGTGCTGATAGATAGTGCCGCTATCAGTGCAATGTATAGCTTCGTCGATGGATATGCGGGCTATAATCAAATTCTCAACAGGATAATTGACAGGATCAAAATGGTTTTCATCCCAAAATGGGGAACATACGCCTACAGAGTAATGCCCTTTGGTCTAAAGAATGCAGGAGCTACCTATTAGAGGATGGCAACCAAGATCCTAAGTGATTTGATTTATAAGGAAGTAGAAGTGTATGTCGATGATATGATGATCAAATCAGACACTAGAGAAGGCCATTTCAAAGCGTTGGAGAAGTTCTTCCAAAGGATAAGTAAGTATAACCTTCGATTGAATCCTAAGAAGTGCATCTTTGGGGTTACGTCGGGAAAGTTGCTGGGGCATGTGGTTAGCCAGAGGGGAATTGAGATTGACCCAGACAAGGTTAAGGCCATCAAAGAAATGCCAGTGCCGCAAAAAGAAAAGGATGTGAGAAGTTTCCTGGGCAAGTTACAGTATGTTAGCCGGTTCATCGCAAAGCTCACCTCAATATGCGAGCCAATCTTCAAGCTCCTCAGGAAAAACCAACCTGTAGTATGGAATGAGGATTGTCAGAAGGCCTTCGATACTATCAGGGAGTACCTACTGAATCCGCCCGTACTGAGGCCACCACGACCAAATAAACCTTTGATTTTGTACCTATCCATAGAGGGCAATTCTGTAGGCGCCATGATGGCTCAGGAGGACGAGTTCGGGGTGGAATTTGCTATTTATTACCTTAGTAAGAAGTTCTTGGAGTTTGAGATCAAGTATGCTGAAGTGGAAAAGATCTATCTCGCGGTTATCTGGGCATCCAAGAAACAAAGACACTACTTCCATTCTTACAAGTTACAAGCAGTGGCAAAGCAGAATCCTTTAAGGTACTTACAAGAAGCGCCGTCTCTATTAGGGAAGATGGGTAGATGGCTATTGCTGCTACAAGAATTTGATGTGGAGTACGTCACTCGAAAAACCATCAAAGGACGTGCAGTTGCTGAGTTTTTGGTTGATCATCCCATCCAAGGGGATTTGTACAAATTCAATTTTCCCGATGAAAATATAGCGGCAATCTCTATTCAAGGTTGGCAATTACACTTCGATGGGGCTGTTAACAATAAGGGGGCAGGAGTAGGAGTTATTTTGATGACCCCGTATGGCGAGAAACTCCCGTTAGCCAAAAAGTTAAGGTATAGAGCCACTAACAATGAAGCCGAGTATGAAGCATGCACTTTTGGATTAGAAGCTTTAACTGCCTTGGGGGAAAAAGGTGTAGAAGTTTTTGGAGATTCATCCTTAGTAATCAACCAGATTCGGGGCGAATGGGCTATCAAAGAAGAACGATTAGTACCGTATGTTGAATATGTGAGGGAGCTGAGCAGTTGGTTTGAGACTTGTACGTTCCATTTCGTGCCGAGGGATGGAAATCGATTGGCTGACGCGCTTGCAACTTTAGTGTCAATATGGGACAATCTGGAAGGAGTAGCCATGAGACCAGTCCTAATCTCCAGTTCTGAGAGGCCTAGCTTTGAGATCAAGCCAATAATGGAAATAGAGTTAGCGGATGGAAAGCCATGGTATTCCAATATCATAAAATACTTGAAAAGCGCGACATTTTCGAAAGAAGCTACCAAAAAAGACCAAAGGTTGATTCGCAAGTTGTCTACTCAGTTCATATGCATAAATAGGGCGTTGTACAAGAGACAGGCCGACGGTATTCAACTGAGGTGCCTAGATGAAAAGGAGGCTCGAAGGGTGATGGAAGAAACTCATGCAGGTGTGTGTGGAGCTCATATGAATGGGTTGACACTGGCCAAGAAAATTGTGAGGCAAGGGTTTTACTGGCTCACCATGGATAATGATTATTCGAAGTATGTCAAGCGGTGCCAGCTGTGCCAGCAGTATACAGACTTGAGGCACCTGCCTGTGTCAGAACTATATAGCTTAACGTTGCTTTGGCCGTTTGCAGCCTGGGGAATAGATATTATTGGGGAGATCCGTCCTACAGCATCCAATGGGCACAGATACATTATAGTCGCCATCGACTACTTCACCAAATGGGTAGAGGCGAAGTCTTTTAAAAAGATTGATGCACGGAATATGGCAAAATTCATTAAGAAGAGTTTGATTTGCAGATACGGCCTTCCGCATCATGTAGTGTCTGATAACGGGGTCCAATTTATGGGAGAAACAAGGAAACTACTCGAGAAGTATGGGTTCAAGCATCACAAGTCTTCTCCATACTGACCGCAGGCCAATGGAGCAGTAGAGGCCACTAATAAGAACATCAAAAAGATCCTAGCCAAAATGGTCCAGACTTAGGGTTAAAGGACAACGGTTAGAACATCTACAGGTGCTACGCCGTACTCTCTGGTATATGGGATAGAAGCAGTGCTGCCAGTTGAGGTAGAGCTCAAATCATTAAGGGTAGATATGGAGGCCCAGATTCCTAAAGCTGAATGGGCACAACAAAGGTTACAACATCTGAACCTGCTGGACGAGAGCAGATTGAGAGCCTACTACCACAACTAGGTCTATCAGAAAAGATTCACCCGGTCCTTTGGAAAAAAGGTTAAGAAGCATCCATTGAAGGAGGGAGACTTGGTGTTTAAGCAAATGAGACCTAGGGCACCGGATATCCGAGGGAAGTTCAGACCTACCTGGGAAGGGCCATTCATCCTTAAGAAGCTACTGCCAAAAGGAGCTGCAATCCTGTCAGATAGCGATGGCAACGAATTTAAGAAACCGGTCAACATAGACAGACTCAAAAGGTTCCACGGCTAAAGACTATAAAATAAAAAGAAGAGAATAAAATGCCCGCGGGTCGAAAACCGAAAAAAGGCGGCCTTACTAAAATTGGGCGCCTCGACAGGGTGAAAACCGAAAAAAGGCATCCTGTGCAAAAGTTAGAGGCATGAGAGAAAATGTCCAATTGAGAAAACCCGAGAGGGCCAATTGGTAATAGGAGTTAATGCTATCGAAATTTGGTTTCATGAATTAATGTGGTTTACACAGTCGACTTAGTGTCAAATACTGATTATGTATGTTGAAATTCTACGGAAAAGTACACAATTTGGTGAAATAAATAAGAATTATTCTTTTCATTTCCATCATTTCCTAGTTCTGCTTTGAAAAGAAACATAATACCCAAGAGGGTGTTCAAATTTAGACTAAACTAGGCTCTATCGCTACTCTCGCCGACTAGACGCTTAAGTCCTCGTGTCCTATTGTCAGACGCTGGACTGAGGACCCATCTCTTGTACTCGCTGGTGGAGGACACAGAATAAGTTCCGAATCGAGGTATAAGGGTCTTCACTAGAAGTTGGCTCCACAATTCATGATAGCAAGAAGCAAAAGCAGCAGAAAAAGCTCCTCCCCGAAAGGATAATAGGACTCTTACCACATCCTGGGTCATCCCGAATTGACGAGCACATCGGGCTATAATGCAGAAGGTGGCTTGACGAAGCCCGCATAGGGGAACTGTGACGTGTGTCGAACCACGATGCCTCCCGAAAGCCCGCCTTAGGGCGATCGAAAGAGGTTCATAAAAACTTGTAAGGTATTTACAAGCTGCGTCTATTTTGGGCAACAAAGAGGTTTCTTGGAGTCGCCACCCAATAGAACATTGGAAAGGGTCGTCTAGCGTCATCGAGCCTAAGACGGCCCAATAGAACATTGGGAAGGGTCATCTAGCCTCATCGAGCCTAAGACGGCGCATACATATCCATCTTGGGCTAACCAGAGAGATTTTGGAGATCTCAGCCTCTACCCCCTGTAGCCTAGGATTGTAATCGTTGAGCCCAAAGACTAGAGAAAGTTCAGGACTCCCCATTTATTCATACCTTGGCTAAGTTTATAATCAAGTTTTGAATTTAGTATTTCATCCCATTTCTCATTCAATTTTTAATGCAATTTAAGTAAACGCATATCAAACATATAAATAAAGCGGTAAATAAAATAAATGAAAGCAAAATAAATTACAATAAAACTAGGGGCGGAATACAACCCCCATTTGTAAATAAAATACAACTCATGCATAAATCGGGTTATTTATTAAAAATAAGGACATTGGTCCTCTCATGCATAATTAAAGAAAATACTTTGTAAAGTGTCAATTTATTTGAATGGAAAGCTAGGACATTGGTCCCATTTTTATTTAGAAAATAAATCAAATTAATTAATATAAATATTTTTGTGATTTTTTAATTAACGTGCATAAAAATAAATTTATTATTACAAATTACATAATAAAAATAAAATAATGAAAGCAAAATAATGAAAACAATAAAAATTGACAACATCAAAATGGATCTTCAAATCTTCATGGGTTCCCACTTGGTATGGAAAAGACTCACACATAAAAAATAAGTGTTGAAATAAAAGAAACAAATAAAAGCCATGTTAATAATAAAAAATGAATTTAGAAATATACTATAAAAAATAAAGCAAATAAAAAAGCACCATGTATGACAAACCAATTAAAATGACATAATAAAAATATGCAATTTAACAAATTAACAATTTAACATGCATAAGCAAACATAAAATAATGATAATAGAATTCAACATGCATAAAAAAACATGAATAGAAAATGCAAACATAAAATTCAGAATGTGTAAAAATATAAAATAACAACAACAATATCCAACATGTATAAAAAACAAAGGTAATAATAAAAATCAGCTTGTCTAAGAAATAACTAATAATAGTAATAATAAAAATAAACAAGAACAAGGATAATAATAATAATACTAATGATGGTAATAACTACAATAATAATAATAACATAATAATACCATAGAATATGAACAATCAAATAACATAATAATAATAATAATAATAATAATAATAATAATAATAATAATAATAATAATAATAATAATAATAATAATCAAAGACGATGAACAATCCAATTAAAAAAAGAAGAATAACATGAAAATAAAATAAGCCAATTATGATAAAACATGTTAAATGATGATACTAATAATATATATGAACTAAAAAAATGACAATAATATGAACATGAACAATTAAATGAGAAATAAAAATAAGAAATAATGATATGAACAAATTAAACAAAAAAAGAAATAAGAAGTAAAAATATGAACAATTAAATAATAGATCTAAAAGAATTTACACGATAATCAATTGAATAAAAGCAAAAGAATAAAATGAAGAATAAAATGATAGAACTAAAAGAATTTACATGTTAATTAATTAAATAAAAAGAAATGAAATTAAAAATCAAACTAAGAAATTGAGCCAAGAATGTTTACCCTCAAAATTGATCTTGAAGAAATGAAGGTAGATGATCCAATTTCTTGTCTTGATTTGAAAAAATATGATTAGAGAAAAAATAAAATATTGAAAGATAAATTTTACTCAAGAACAAACAATTAGTTTATTTGTCTTAAAGTAAAAAGTTGTCAATTGAAAATAAGAAAAATTCTCAAGAACAAAAATTATTTTTTTTGTCTCAAGAATTGCTGGAAATTCCTTTAGAAATTGAGAGAGTTTGGTTGAGAGAAGAGAGAAGAAGAAAAAAAATGTTTTCTAAAGAAAATTCCCCCCTAATTCTCTCTCCAAAATCCTTTTTATTTCCTCCAAAATTCAGATTTTTTAATTAAAGAAATTAAATTAATTTAATTCCCATAACTCAAAAAAAACAACTGAATTTGGAGAGTTGGAAGATAGAAGGATTTTTGAATTGAATTATGCAAAAAAAAATGAGTTAAAAAGCATTTAAAATGAAGAAATTATGACAAAAAAAGGGAAAAAGGGCAAAATGGGGCGTCAGGGGGCGCACTGCACTGAAAAGCACGGCTGTGCTTTCGAGAAAAGCACGGCTGTGCTTTCACGCACGCTCACGCAGTGCAGCGCAAAGCACAGCCTTGCTCGAAGAAGCACAGTCGTGCTTTCAAAGAAGCACAGCCGTGCTTTTTCAGGCAGAATTTTTTTTTTTAAAATTCCTATGAAAACACAATAATTTAAAAACTAACTTTTTATCCCAAAATAATTTTTAAAACATTTTTAAAATATTTTTAAAATACATTTTTATTCATTCCTAACAAATTAAAACGACAAGAAAATTATCACTTCCAACTTTCATTCTTTTTGCCTATTAATCGGCACATTTAATTTCATCATTGGGTAATCCTGATCAAGGCTACTCGGGACCCGGTGTCTACAGTTGCCCCCAATTTTGGGGAGGCTAGTGTGTGGGTGCCTAGGTGAGCCAAAATTCAGGAAAAGGAAAGAAACGCGTACCTGAAGCGGCGATCTTCCTGTTGGACGGAGTTATGATGACTGATGTTGCCGTGTTATAGGCAGGCTGTCTTTTGGTTGTAACTGGTGACGTCGTGGCCGTGCTAACCTCTTGTGGGTAATGCCGCCATCGTGCTAACTGCTGTGAATTGGTAGTGTCGTGGTCGTGCCAACCTCTTGTGGGTAGTGCCGCCATCGTGCTAACCGCTGTGAATCGGTAGTGCCGTGGTCGTGCTAACCTCTTGTGGGTAGTGCCGCCATCGTGCTAACCGCTGTGAATCGGTAGTGCCGTGGTCGTGCTAACCTCTTGTGGGTAGTGCCGCCATCGTGCTAACCGCTGTGAATTGGTAGTGCCGTGGTCATGCTAACCTCTTGTGGGTAGTGCCGCCATCGTGCTTGTCATGGCCGGACTTGTACCCTAGTTGGAATTAGTTTAATTTGGGGTCTAAGTGAAATTAAGTGAATAGGATTGGACTTAATTGAAGGCTAAGGGAATTTAAGAGGTTAAAAAGGGAATTGTGCATGATTAGTAAGAGTGGATTAACTAAGTTAAGTAAGTGTGGATTAGAGAATAAAATAACTTGATTAAATGAATAGTGGAGGCAGAATTGAGAGTGGAATCCGTGTGGCATCATGAGAGTAAGCCACCTCCTTCTTTGCATGCATTTGCCTAGAGAAGTGAGAGGTGAGTGTGTGTTGGTCTCATTCTTCATTTTTCTGCATTTGACTTTGTCTTTCTTCTTGTTTCCGTGAGTGAGGATGAGAGTGGTTTAAGTGGATGTATGCATATAGCTAATTGGAGCAAGAATTAAGTGCTAAGACCTAAGGGTAAGTGATTATGTGTGCTTATTCTCATCTTCTACTCTTCTTCTTGGTTTTGATTTGGTATTGGTATGAGAATTGATGGGTTGTGTTCAATCCTGGAATTTGAATTGGTTTTGCTAGCTGAAGAAGTGAAGAGAGATAAGGGAAAAGCTGTAATCGAAGAGCCGAGCGTCCGTCGTGATTAGGAGCTAAGGCGACGAGGTTTGGGAACAAACCTTAATTGTGTGGTTGTATGATTTGTGTTGGTTGAACAGAGATTTGAATTGAAATGTATGTGTATGCGAAATTGAAGTTGAGCATGAATTATGTGATGTTAGATTATGTGATTGTAATAGTAATATGCTTGGTGATATAGTGCTTGAGAATGATTATGATTGTGCTATTATTGAATGTTAATTGATTATGTGGTTGATGTTTATGGGTTGATTGTCAAAAGTGAGAGTGAGATTTGAAGCTTAAATGAGAAGGAAGAAATGGACTGAAAAACATAACTATGTTATGGTGTTTTTGCATAGGTCACGGTGACAATCAAATTGATTGTGACCGAGAGTTATGCTTGAGTTCAATTCTGTCTACTTGATTTTTGTATGTCACGGTGACAATGGGATTCATTGTGACCGTGAGGTACTTAAGAGAGCATTATGTTTTGCAAGGTGAGAATATGTCACGGTGACAATGAAGTTCATTGTGACCGTGACATACCCTCAAGATGCATTCTGCCGAGACTTGGGAACATGTCACGGTGATAATGAAATTGATTGTGACCATGACCTGTCCCCAGTTTGCATTCTGTTTTGAACTTTAACATGTCACGGTGACAATGAAATTCATTGTGACCGTGACCTACCCTATTTTGGCAATATAACCCTAATGTGTTCAGACTTTCTAATGGTAAGTCTTCAAGTGAAATGAAGGACATTATGAATAAGTGTTAAGCGGGTACACTTGCATACTGTGTGATTAATCTTGAATACAATCAAATATGTAGTTATAAACTATGAAGAATGAATTTGGAAGCATATTGAATATGCCAGTGAATGTGATATGAGCTATCTCTGTATGTGGTGTGAAAAGCGATCAATGTGAACTGAATAATTTGTTTAACAACTTAAGCCTGTGAGTCAAGTAGTGGATAGTTAGGCATACCTATAGGGTCAAGTGCTGCAGCCCCATGCGTATAATGTGTCTGATTCCATGGGAATCACAATGCGAAAATAATGTGAATAATCCTTGCTGGATTATATTATAAGTGAAATAATATTTTGATACCTGAGGGTACCCATGCGTAAGTGTAATCTCGATGAGATTCTAGTACCTGAGTGGTACCAATGCGATACCCATTATCCGCGTCATTGAATTGCAGGCTAACTGATTAATCAAATAATACAGGGAAGTGACTGTAATATAATAAAGCATGTGATGTGGTTATGTGAATAAGTGATTGATGCTTTATGATTGAATATAGTAATGGACAATACTATGCATGAAATGATACTTGCTTTGATAATGATTGCTTTGGCATGTCTACTAGCATGTAATGTATGATGTCTCTGATGTGTGATAAATTATGTACTATATATGAGTTCCCCACTAAGCGTTATCGCTTAGCATGGATTTACTCTAATCCGTGCAGGTACGGACGAGAGGTGATTGAAGGACGTCCCAGCATTTTGTACGGTCAACAGTAGGAAATAGGAAGTGTAGGTTCTGGGTTTAATATTTTGGGATTTCTATATAAGCTTTTGTACCATCGTATGTATAGCGGATATGTAAAGGCATGTAATAATTTGATAGCTATGAATGTTAACCTAAATATGTATGTGCAATGCGTGTGGCTATGGAAATGCACTATAAGTAGTTGGCATGTGATGTGTGAGTTAAGATCGTATATAATGAAATTTTATTATTCAGGCTAAGTATGTGTTCTGTTGTGTGTGTGCGGTCTTCTCTAACTAAGAGTAGCTGAGCTAGTCTGTCGTTAGGGAATGGGCGTCACAGTGCTAACCGCTGTGAATGGGTAGTGCCGTGGTCATGTTAACCTCTTGTGGGTAGTGCCGCCATCGTGCTAACCGCTGTGAAGTTTTGAGCTATGCTCCTTTAGATGCTTGGACCGGTGTCGTCACTCGGCTTTTGTTTGTGTTCCCCACCGATTTCTCCTGCAAGATTGTATGCATAGGAATATATAAGAAATCACGTGTGTATGATATGGAATGCAAATGCTTGCAAAAATGTATAGATTGTGCCCTAGGTGGTCCAAGGTTTGCTGAAGTTATAGCTTGTCTGCTCTACCATGCCCCCTGAATCCTGAGGATCGTCGACAAGTTTTCTGAAAGAGACGTCCGGGGTATATCCTCTGCCCCCCTGGTCAATGATCATTTCCCCAGGATTCATGTTCTGTGTTGTATGTTAACTGATTGAAATAGGATTATCTGAAGTAACGCCGCCCTATTGCTCCAGGCATTGAACGTCATTGTTTTAAAGGTAGTGCTTCCCTTGTGGATTTTCACACTAGCTTTTCTTTGCGGGAAATGCGTCCCTTAGGGGATTTTCACATAACCCTCTGCCTAATTTTTGCCTGGAATGGATCCAACCCAATCCAGCGGCTTTTGTTTTATTTTTATTTATTTATTTTTTTTTTGTAGGGCAGACTGCCTATTTCCAGGTTTTCACCCTGCCCTTTGGCCTAACTTTTGCTTAGAGAGCCAGTTACGGTTTTCATCTCTAACGGCTTTTTTTTTTTTTTTTAAGGAACTACAAGATAAGGCTATTATCAAAAGCTTCGCTAAGAATGAATAGCACATATCTGCTTAGGCACCTTCCGACAAAATCAAAAAGCCAATGAAAATGCAAACTGTAATCTTTATTCATTGCAAAATTGAGTACATTTCTATATGATTTCATCATACATGATCTTCATTTGACAGAAATCAAAAACACAAGACCACACCTAATCTTAGAATAGATCTTGTAAGCATCAAACTCCTATTATCAATCAGCCCTCTCGGGTTTTCTTGATTGAACATTTTCTCTCAGCCCTTAATTTTTGCCCAGGATGCCTTTTTTCCGATTTTCACCCTGACAGGGCGCCCAATTTTAGCAAGGCCGCCTTTTTTTGGTTTTCGACCCGCGGGGCATTTATTCTCTTCTTTTTATTTTTTAGTCTTTAGCCATGGAACCTTTTTAGTCTATCGACATTGACCGGGTCTTTAAACTCATTCCCATCGCTGTCTGCCAAGATTGCTGCTCCCTTTGTTAGCAACTTTTTCACAATGAACGGACCTTCCCAGGTTGGCCTGAATTTTTCCGATTTTCACCCTGACAGGGCGCCCAATTTTAGCAAGGCCGCCTTTTTTTGGTTTTCGAATTGCGGGGCATTTATTCTCTTCTTTTTATTTTTTAGTCTTTAGCCATGGAACCTTTTTAGTCTATCGACATTGACCGGGTCTTTAAACTCATTCCCATCGCTGTCTGCCAAGATTGCTGCTCCCTTTGTTAGCAACTTTTTCACAATGAACGGACCTTCCCCTTCTTTCAATAGCAACTCATTCCCATCGCTGGCCTGAATTTTCCTCGTATGGCCGGCACTCCCGGCCTCATCATCTTAAAGACCAAATCCCCTTCTTTCAATAGGTGCTTTCGTACCTTCTTGCCAAAGGACCGAGCAAGTCTCTTCTGATAAACCTGATTGTGATAATAGGCTCTCAACCTATCTTCATCCAATAGATTCAACTGCAACAATCGCTGTTGTGCCCATTCTGTCTCTGGAATCTCGGCTTCCATAACTACCCTTAAGGATTTCAGCTCAATTTCAACCGGTAAAATTGCTTCGGTTCCATATACTAGGGAGAACGGTGTTCCTCCCGTAGAGGTTCTGACTGTGGTTCTATAACCCCAGAGTGCAAAAGGTAGCTTTTTTGCCCAATCTTTATAGCTCTGAACCATCTTGGCCAATATTCTTTTCACATTCTTGTTTGTAGCTTCAACCGCATCGTTAGCTTGAGGACGGTAAGGAGAAGACTTGTGATGCTGGATTTCGTACTTCTGAAGCATCTGTTTAGTTTCTGCTAAGAATTGCACCCCATTATCAGATACAATATGCTGTGGGAGGCCATGTCGGCATATCAAATTTCGCTCAATGAACTTAGCCATATCCCTAGCATCAATCTTCTTGAAAAATTCAGCTTCGACCCACTTAGTGAAATAATCAATGGCGACTATAATGAACCTGTGCCCATTAGAAGCCGTAGGATGGATTTTGCCTATGATGTCTATTCCCCACGCTGCAAATGGCCATGGAGATGTTAAGTTATGCAGCTCTGAAACTGGGACATGCCTTAAATTCGCTTATTGCTGGCATAACTGGCATTGCTTCACATATTTTGAACAATCCGTATCCATTATAAGCCAATAGAATCCTTGACGCATGATCTTCTTCGCTAAGGCTAAGCCATTCATGTGAGCTCCGCAGACTCCAGCATGAACCTCTTCCATAACCTTTTCAGCTTCTTTCTCCGCCAAATATCTTAACTGGATACCATCGACTTGTCTCTTATACAAAGTGCCATTTACACTGATGAACTGAGTGGCCAACTTTTGAATCATCCTTTGGTCTTTCTCGGTGGCTTCCTCTGGAAAAATTGACCGTTCCAAAGAATTCTGAATGTCGTAGTACCAAGGGTTTCCATCAGTGGCCCCAACATCCATCACCTGCTCAGCTTCAAAATAAGGCTTTTCCGAGATAGAGATTAGCACGGGTTTTATAGTAACCCCTGTTAGATTATCCCACATGGACACTAGTGTCGCTAGAGCATCAGCCAATTGATTTTCATCCCTGGGGGTGAAGTGAAAAGTGCAAGTCTCGAACTGGCTGCTCAACATTCTCAAGTGCTTTACGTAAGGTAACAACCTCTCTTCTTTAACTGACCATTCCCCTCTGATCTGATGAATTACTAATGAAGAATCTCCAAAGACTTCTGTGGTCTTTGCCCCCAGAGCCAACAGTGCTTCCAATCCGAAAATGCAAACTTCATATTCTGCTTCATTATTGGTCGCCTTGTACCTCAACTTTTTGGCTAACGGCAGCTTTTCACCATCCGGGGTCGTAAGAATGATCCCTGCTCCTGCCCCTTTGTGACGCGCCCGAACCCCGCTCGCAATACGGGTAGCCCTCGGGAGTCCACTTTTAGGACCCGGGGCCGGATGGAGGTTCGTTAAAACTCGTGAAAGCCGGTCGCTTCGCAATGGACAGGAATATATCCAAATCCATTGTTGGCAATCAACTTACGAGAGCGTCTATTGGGTTATCATAAGGCAGGATCACGGAGTCGCCACCCGATAGAACATCGGGAAATAAATCTAACCTTATGAGGCCCAAAACCAGATAGAGTTCGGGACCTCACTCTTATTCATACCTTTGGTTAATATTATGTGAACCGGTCTTTAGGATCAATTATTTTATCTCTCTTCTCACACGATTCTTGCGATAAATATAAAGCGCATTATAAGCACGTAAAAAATAATAAAATAATAAATAAAGCGATAAATAAAATATATTTACAGTTATCCAGAAATAAATATAAAATCATAAAAGAAAGATATAATAATAAGAATACATACATAAACCGGGCTATTTATTTAGGTGGAAACATGGGTTCCCAACTACTTGTTTTATAAAAAGTATAAAATTCTTGAATCAATTTAAATCTTTTGGTTTTGGGATGAAAACGTGGACATTGGTCCAGTTTTATTGACAAATTTCATTTTGTAGAAAACATTTGTGTGGTGGTTCTTTTTAATGTGGTCGAAAAATCATTTGTTATTACAGACCACAAGCGAATAAAATAAACAAAATAATAATTACATATTTCATAATAATAAATAAATCCTAATCTACTCACCTCGACCGTGCTCCTTGGACGAGCCGTGTGCCGCTCGTGGTTACAATCATGACATGAAATTAATATTGGTTAATAACGAATAAATAAATAATTGAATAAATAAATAAACAAATAAATAGTTGAGTAAAGTAAATTGAGAAAAATAATAAAGGTCAATAATGGATTAAATTAAATTAAGTGATAAATAAACAAACAAATAAATAAATAAATTAAATAAATAGAGAATTAATGAATATAAAAACACAAATGGCAATTATAATGATCAATAACAATAAAAATAATGATGCTAATAATAATATCATAAAATAATAATAATAATAATAATAAATAGCAATATTAATGACGGTAATTAACGATAATAGCAATAATAATAATAATGATAATAATAATAATAACATGAAACAAATAATAATAATGATAATAATATACTAATAACAATAATGATTATAACATGGATTAAACATAAAATAATAATATTGATAGTATAAATGAAAAAGAATAATGATAATAAACAAATAATAATAAACAAATAATAATAATAATTGAATAAAATAATAATAAAATTATGATTAACAAAACACAACAATAGATAATAATAACTAAATATATAAAATAATAATAATAAACAAAATAAGGATAACAATAAACATAAATTAAATAATAATAATAATAATAATGACAATCACAGTAACAATAATAATATATATGACAACACAACAAAGATAATAATAATAATCATACTAATAATATAAAATAATAACAATAATAATAAAATGCAATAATGCTAATAAAAAATTAATAATAATAATAATAATAATAATAATAATAATAATAATAATAATAATGATAGTAATAAATAATAATAATAATAATAATAATAATAATAATAATAATATTAATAAACAAAAAATAAATAAATTTATAATAATAATAATAATAATAATATAATATTAATAAACAGAAAATAAATAAATATATAATAATAATAATAATAATAATAATAATAATAATAATAATAATAATAATAATAATAATAATAATAATTTAACAATAAATATGAAATAAATAATAATAAGAATAATAATAATAACAGAAAATAAATAATAATAATAATAATAATAGTGTAAACAATTAACAAAATAACAATGACATAAATAGTATCACAATAATAATAATAACATTAAAATAATGATAACAAACACAATAATAAATAATAATAACAAAACATATACAATAATAATAAACACAATAATAACAATGAACATAACATAATAATAGCAATAATAAATACTAATAACAATAATAACAACATAAGATAATAATAATAATAATAATAATAATAATAATAATAATAATAATAATAATAATAATAATAATAATAATAATAAAAAACTAATATTAATAATAATAATAAAAGAACAGAAAAATGAAAAATAATAATAATAAATAATAATACAAGATATAAGTTAAAGAGGGAAGAAGGAGACTTACCTCGCCGGAGCTGCCACGGGGCGGAGGTGGCCGACACCTCCCACGGCGAAGGGTAGAGCACGTCACCGGAAGCTTGCCACCGGGGTCCACGCGCCGGAATGGGGCTAAAATTCACCGGAAAACGCGTCGGAGGCCTCACCGCCATCTCCCTCCGATCTCCCTGCTGCCGGCGAGTGGGGGAGGTCGGAGGCCGCCGGAAGCTGCATCCCGTCGTGGGGAAGCCGGAGCCGCCGCGTGTGGCGCCAGAAGAGGCCGGAGGTGGCGCCGGTGTAGACACCGGGTCCTGAGTCAGCCTAGATCGAAGTTACCCAATGATGATAATTGCCTTCACAGGCTTAAAAGGTTAAAAGTGATGGTTTTCTCGTCAAATTTGCATTTTAGAGTGAAAAATTAGAAAATAATAAAAAAGATAAAAAAAAATTAATTTTAAAAAATGGGGGCTTAAAATTATAGTGTTTTTAGTCAATTTATAATTTAAAAAAAATAGAAAAAAAATAAAAAAATTTTCGGACCGCGAGTGTCGGGCGCGGCAGCGCGCCTGCGGCAGCGGGCAGGCGCGCTGGCGCCCAGCTCGCAGGCGCTGGCGCCCAGCCTGCGGGCGCCAGGCGCCCAGCGCGCAGACGCCCAGGCGCCCAGCGCGCTGGGCGCGATTTGGCGACGCGCATCGTCGCCAATGCCGCGCGTCGCTAAAGAGCGACGCGCAGCATTGCGCGCTGCGCGCGATTCCCGCCCGAGCTCCGCACGGATTTCGCGCGGAAGCCCGCCTTCTCGCCGCGTGAGTCCCCGTCGCTCTATAGCGACGGGCGGCGTCCCTCTAGCGACGGCTCCCTGGCCGTCTGTATAGGGTCTGTTACCCTATTTTCCATTTTTTCAGCCTTTTTCCGATTTTTTCACCCAAAAATCCGTTTTTATCCCAAAATTAAGGGTTTTTGACTTCAAATAAAATTCCAAAATATTTTTTATAGATTATTAATTAATAAAACTTGATTTTATCCCCAAAAATAAAGGAATTTGAATAAAATTAGGTTTGTTTTCCTTAATTAAATTAGGGCAACATTTTCTATTCTTTAAATAGTTTAGGATGAAAAATTAAAGGGGGCCTCCACTACTATTTTTACATCAGAATTTCCAGATTTCTCTTCCTCTTTGATTTTTCTTCTAAAGATTTTGAGATTTCTTTTAATTAAAAAAGGTTTAATTGAAATTGAAAGATCAATTTTCAATTCTTAATTATTCCAATTAATTTCTTGGTTTTTTCTTCATAAACACAAGAGATTAATCATCACTTTGACATCAATTTTTTTTTTAATCTTAAGCATACAAATCAATTCCTTTGTTTTTCTCCATAAACAAAGAGAATTAATTTTATTGCTAAATTATTCTTTCAAGCAAATTCTCCGAAAAATCATCACTTTTCCTTCATCAAATCCAATATTCTGAGGGTAAATATTCTTGGCTCCATTTTTATTTTATTCTATTTTTATTTAATTTATTCATATATATTTTATTGTTTTTATTGATTTATTTATTGTTTTCATCTATTCATTTATTGTATTTATCTTATATTTGTTCCGTTTAATTGTTTATATATGATTTGATTTTTATTCATGTGAATATTGTTTTTTTAATTCCTAACATGTAAATAATTTATTTTGATTCCTCATTATTTTTAACATGCAAATAATTAATTAATGTAAATTAATCTTTTTGCCATGTAAATAGTTTGTATTAATTATGAACACATCAATTAACCTTGTTATATATCATTATTGTTTTCATCATTCCTTTGTTTACTAATTTTTATCATTGTTACATGATTTTATTATCATTTGTTTATTTATTCATTCATTATTTTTCACTTATCATCATTATTTTCATCATATGTATATTTTCATGTACTAATTAATTAACATGTTTTATTTTATTTTCATCACATCATTTAATCATTTATCACATATAATCCATGTTTCTCATTTTATTTTGGTTTGTTAATATTTTTGATTCCATTATCATTCTTTTCATATCATCTTATTTTATTTTAATTTGTTATTCATTATTTTGTATATTTAATTGATTTAATCACTAACATTATTTTATTTGTATTTTGTTTTTTTATTTCTAAACTCATTTTTCGCTTGGGCATTTTTGCGAGCACATCGGGAGGTCCAAAAAGGCTCATATGGTTCATAGGTTTATTTTCCTCTTTTTGTAATATTTTATTTAATTTTTCAATATAATTTTCTTGTAAAATTATTTATTTAGGCTCGCTAGAAAGAAAATCACAAAAACATTTTTATTAATTAACTTGACATTTTTTTTCTAAATAAAGGGGGACCAATGTCCTAGTTTTTCATACCCAAATAAATCATCACATCAAAACTGTTTCATAATAAATATGCATGCGAGGACCAATGTTCTCACTACTAATGAATAACCCGTTTTATGCATGCATTTCACTTTTATAAATGGGAGTTGTATTCCGCTCCTAGTGTTATTGTAATTTGTTTTTGAATGCTTTATTTTGGATTTTGCTTACATTTACTGCTTTTGATATGAATGATTGCGCCTTTTAATCAATTGCATCGTGTGGAGAGAGAGTGAATCAATGATATTTAAAATTTGATCATAAAACAATCGAGGTAGAAATAGATGAGAAATCCCGGACCCAGCTCTGGTCTTTGGGCTCGAGAGGTTAGAGGTTATCCTCCAAAATACTTCTTGGGTCACGAGGCTTTAGCGCTAATCCTAGGCCTCATGGCCCAATATGGATAAAATGCGCAAGTCTTAGGCTCTCCGAGGCGAGAGAAACTTTCCCAATGTTCTATTGGGTGGCGACTCCATGATACCTCCTTGTTGCCCAACATAGACGCACTTGCGATTTATTGCAAGCTGTCAACGGACCCGCAAATGCCCCGGTCGCCCACGTGCGGGCGGTCCGAAAGGGCGGCGCATCGGGATCCGGCGCGCGTCACAGTGGCGACTCCGCTGGGGACGTTTATGGTTCGAGATTTCGATTCGAAAATACCTCTTTTAACATTTATGATTAAAATTTAATTCATAGATTCACCTTCTCTCAAATTTGCATTTGCATATCATTAGAGCCTTAGAATACGCTAGTTTGGTCCCTCTTTTAGCCCCGGTGCGTTCCTGAAGCACCTCCTCATTTTCACTCAATTTGGGGAAGTGTTAAGGATAATCACCAGCCCAAGCCACGTACCTTAATGGTATATCAAAATGGTGACCCGATCGGTCGTTATGCTCGTGATGAGCTAGACCCGTCGGCAGGGATCATGCTTGGGTAGCCTTAAAGTAACATCTCCCTTGTCCAAAGCTCATATAATGGCCATAGCTACTTTCCACAGGTAATATGAACCCTAATTCCATGCTTGCTGTATGGATCCTCATGTATTGGGTGAGTCCAGATGTCTCGCTTGGTAACCTAGCCAAAGGCTTCCATGCCCCGGTAGGGCCTTGTCGAAATTTGTGGAACGTCTAAATACATGACGATCACTATCCATCCGCTTGTACATTAGTATAAGAGTGTTATGTTGTCGGTTTTTCACCGCGCACCATACGTGTCCATTGGGTTCCACGTTAACCCATGTATCAAGCCCACCTAGGAAAGAGACCGCACTACCACGTGTGTGGGAGATATAAGGTTGGAAGGATCTATCTGCTTGCATGTGTTTGTCTATGTTGCATCAGCACGAGCATGCATTGCATTTTAATCATGCACCATCTTAACAATCTTTGCATTTCAGCCATCATAGATTCTCCTGGGTGGTCTAGAGGTCCCGACGGACGGTTAAGAAGGACGCCGCTTTTGGGGTTAACAGAATTAGTGTTGGATCAGAGTTCAGATTCAATCTCAGAAAATAGTGTGGGGTTTTCTCTCGAATCATCAACAGAAGTAAGCATGGCTAATCCATCAAATGAGTCTGATGCAACCCGGGCAATAATTGCTGAGGAGGTAGGAAAGAGGATGGAGGAATTTGAAGCCCGCATGATTGCAATGATGGGCAATCTTGCCACCACAATAACTGGGCAACAAGCTGCTGCTGCCCCTATCCGAGTACCAGCTAAACAAGGGGTTGTAAGAGAAGAGCGTCCTGCTGCAGTTAACCAACCAGTGGTTGACCCACCTGTTGTTGAGCAAAGAGTGCCTGCACCTATTGAGCGTAGAGAGGGCCCCAGGTCTGAAGCTGAGTTTGGGGGAGATGAGCTAGAGGAGCATACAGTAGCTAAAGAGAAGTCACCGAAACTGGATGAGGCAATGTGGAGGAAAATGGAAGAGAGATTTGAGACCATGGCAAGGATGATGACCGTGGGAAAAGGAATGAATCCGGAAGACCGAGAGCTAGATGGGGATGACCTGATTCCCCAGAATTTTAAGATGCCGGATATTCCCAAATTTGATGGCACCTCTGATCCTGCCGCACACATCAAACAATACTCGCTGGTCATGAAGGGAACGACCTTAACAAGAAAGCAAAAGATAGAGTATTTTTGCTTGAGTCCCACAGGAGCTGCTATTGATTGGTACCATTGGGCTTGAGAGGAGGTCCAAGGAGGATTGGGACTTGCTAACCGAAGAGTTCCTTAAGCAGTACGATTGCAGTACCCGGATGGAGGTCACTTTGAAAGATCTCGAGTTGCTACAACAGAAGGCTGGGGAGTCCTTCCACGAGTACCTTACTCGGTGGAGAAACCGGGTTATGGAGATAAAACGCAAACCGGACACTTCTGATCAGATCCGGCTGTTCATTCGAAATGCTAGCCCCTACTTGAGAGATGGATTGAAAATGAAGGGACTGAAAGACTGGGAATCCCTGAAGGATATCGCCATAGAAGCAGAGGGAGAATATTTAGCCAAGAGGGCAAACAGCGAGTCCTATGCCAGAAAGGGATACAGCAATCAAGGGACAGCCAAGCCAGCAAGTTCTAGCAGTGGTAACAGAGTTGGGAAGACTGCCGAGGTGTCTGCAACCGGGGTAAATCAGAGGTATTTCTCCAACTTGGGTAGGCCTTTATCATGGGTACTGAAGAGGCTAATAAAAGAAGGAAAACTGCAGCCCCTATCACCTAGGCCGGCCAAGACCCAAGGACAGCCAGAGCACAAAGAGAATGAATACTGCGCATTCCACCAACATACCGGGCATTTGACGGATGATTGTATAACACTAAGACATCGGGTCCAAGATCTAATTGACAACAAGCAGATCACCGATCCTGAGCAGAGGGAAAGCAAGAAGAAGTCCGGTTATAATGCAGTGCCACCTCCAGTCTTTATGATTGGATCGAGCCTATCAGAATGGTATGTGATGCAAGACCTATATGGAAATGAGTATGTCGCTATTACTCGCCCTGCAGTGGATGGAGAAGATAGTGGAACCAGAGCCGAAGAGTGAAGATCTCAAGATTTCACCAAGCCAGGAAGCCAAAGCACAGTCAGCTGCAGCATCGGCGTTGACTGAAGTTGATAGTCATTTAGATTCTCTTTTTATACCAGAACTCTTTGAGGACAATGTTAATGTTTCTGATTATGTTAATGAGATGAACAACTTTGCTTACTTGTGTGACGTTTCTGATGATTTCATTTCGCATGATCATAAGCATGATGCATTCATTTTTGATATTAATTCAACTGGCACAACTGCATTTAATCTCGGAACTTTGGAAAATCCAAAGGAAATTTTGCTAGCATCAGACATAACTCCTGAAGAGAGAATAAAATTTGAGAGAATATTAAAAAAATATGAAAAAGTCTTTGCCTGGACCTATGAGGATATGCCAGGAATAGATCGAGATGTTGCCGAACATGCCATCCCAACTTACCCAGAGTTTAAACCAGTCAAGCAAAAGCTTCGGAGGCTTAGGCCAGAGTGGGCACAGAAAGTGAAAGAGGAGATCCATAAGCAGATTGACGCTAAGTTCCTGATAGAGGTTCAATACCCAACATGGTTAGCTAATGTGGTTCCTGTAGCTAAGAAGGACGGTAAGGTTCGAGTATGCGTTGACTATCGAGACCTGAACAAGGCCTGTCCGAAAGATGATTTCCCTCTTCCTCATATTGATGTGCTGGTAGATAGTGCTGCTGCTTGCATGATGTATAGCTTTGTGGATGGATACGCAGGGTACAATCAAAATCTTAACAAGATAGTGGACCGGATCAAGACAGCCTTTATCACCGAGTGGGGGACATATGCCTACCGAGTTATGCCTTTTGGGTTGAAAAATGCAGGAGCGACTTATCAGAGGATGGCGACCAAGGTTCTCAATGACTTAATCCACAAAGAAGTGGAGGTGTACGTTGATGACATGATGATTAAGTTGGCTACCAGGGAAGGTCACTTTGAGGCTTTAGAAAAGTTCTTTCAAAGAATTAGCAAGTACGATTTGCGCCTCAATCCCAAGAAGTGCCTTTTTGGAGTTACATCAGGAAAGTTGTTAGGCCATGTAGTAAGCCAGAGGGGAATCGAGGTAGATCCCGATAAAGTCAAAGCCATAAGAGAGATGCCAGTGCCCAAGAAGGAGAAGGACGTCAGAAGTTTCTTAGGAAAGCTTCAGTACATCAGCCGATTTATTGCCAAGCTAACTTCAGTATGTGAGCCTATTTTCAAGCTTCTTAGGAAGAATCAGCCGATGATATGGAACGATGACTGTCAACTGGCCTTTGACACCATTAAGGACTATCTGCTAAATCCTCCGGTACTAAGACCACCACGCCATGCTAAACCACTAATCCTGTACCTAGCTGTGGAAGATAACTCAGTGGGTGCTATGATGTCTCAAGAGGACGATTTTGGTGTGGAATTTGCAGTTTATTATCTTAGCAAGAAATTCCTACCGTACGAAGCCAAATATGTAGAGGTAGAAAAGATTTGTTTAGCAGTTATCTGGGCTTCTAAGAAATTGCGGCACTACTTTCATTCCTTCAAGGTACAAACGGTTGCCAAACATAATCCGCTCAGATACCTCCAAGAAGCACCCTCTCTACTAGGGAAGATGGGAAGATGGTTACTGCTGTTGCAGGAATTTGATATTGAGTACATGACCAAGAAAACCATTAAGGGAAGAGCGGGTAGCAGAATTCTTAGCCGAGCATCCTATTGAAGGAGATCAGTTTGAATACAACTTCCCAGATGAAGATGTTACGGCCATAGCAGTGCAAGGGTGGCAATTATTCTTTGATGGAGCAGTCAATAATAAGGGAGCAGGCGTAGGAGTTATTCTTACGACCCCAGATGGTGAAAGACTACCATTGGCTAAGAAGCTGAGGTATAAGGCTACCAATAATGAAGCAGAATATGAAGCTTGCATCTTTGGATTGGAAGCATTACTCGCTGTAAGCACCGTGTCCTGGAACAGTCCGGATCAGAGGTTACCCTATGAGGAAATCAATGTTCGAGGCCTGTACAGGAGGCTGAAGTTGGAGGTTTTAGTCCCGCGTTCCATGAGAAATGAGGTTTTTCTACACTTCAGGGGCAGAGGGGGAGAAAACGGGAGTTTTCTGAGTCAAAAAGGGTTTTTTGTCCTCCACAGACGGCCAGCCCGTCTGTGGAAGTAGCCCGTCGCTTTGAGTCACCGACGGCTTGGGGGATTTTCCGACGCCCGTCGGAAAGTCACCGCCCCTGTCAGGAGCCGCCTGGTTTCCCGGGGCACGCAACCGTTCCGACGCCCGCCCCTACGCACCGACGCCCGTCGGTCGTGTCTGGCTATATAAGGTCCGGATTTCCACTTCAAATGGGTTGGAAAATTTTTCAAGGGAGGAAACTCTGCCAAAATTCAAGCACGTTTTCTCTCTCTTCCAAATACACCTTTTTCTAAAGAACTTTATTGAATCAAAGATCAAATCGGTCAAAGGAACTAAAAGCTAATTAGTTTTCTTTAGATCTTGACTCCAAACTCGATTTTCTGAAGGATTAAAGGTGAAATATCTCATTTTCTTCCTCTAATCTTTCACTGTTGTTTCTCGTGGAACGCGCGGGGATCTAACCGACACCTAAATTCTACCCAAGGCAACTATCTGAGGGTAAATATCTCCGGATTCTCTCTCTATTTTTACCTCATATGTAATCATTTATTATTTATTTATTCATTCTGTGAAACTTTTGAATACTTGTCATTGTCTTTCTTCATATTGATTACCCCATTTCCCCTTTTTAAATAAAACTTGCTTTTGATCTTGAAAAGGCCCCTTTTTTTTCTCTCTCTTTCTTTCTCTTCTGTTTTGCGGAGACAGAGGTGACCGACGGGTCATCTGCATGACCGACGCCCGTCGGTCACCTACCTCTGGACACCCTTCTCGAGTGACAAACGGGCATGTCAACTTACCAAACCGACGCCCGTCGGTCAACCAAGAAGGGCCGTCGGTGGGTCCTGACTCCATTTCCGTTGATCATTCTTCATCTCTATTCAGTCTCTTCGTTTTCTTATGTGTTAATTTTATGAATGTTAACATCTCTTAATTTTTTGTGAGTGTATATTGGTCCTCTTGGATAATTTCGAGCTTGAGTGGCTGCCTACCATGCATGGTGGATTTCGTCCGGTTTAGTTTCCTTAAACCTCTTGATTTATTTCTCTCGTTTTTTATTCATTGATTATTTTATGTGTATGAGTAAGCTCTTTTTATCCCGTTAAATGTAAAACAGATTAACGATTTGTATTCAAATAAAAGTGAGTTTTGTATAAAATGCAAAAGGGTCCAACGCCCTATTTTCATCCAATAAAAATCATCACATGTCAAACATCCCGTTTTTTTGATAACTATGCATGCGAGGACCAAAGTCCGCAAAATAAACAATGTCCCGATTTGTGTATGAATTGCACATTTATAAAAGGGAGTTGTATTCCGCTCCTTGTATTATTGTAATTTATCGCTTTTGATATTTATTCTGCTCATTTACTGCTTTTCAAAATGTGAATAAATGCGCTTTTTTAATTAAACTGCATAGTGTGGAGAGAGAGCGAATTAATGATATTAAAATTTGATCATAAACTAATTGAGGTAGAAATAGATGAGAAATCCCGGACCCAGCTCTAGTCTTTGGGCTCAAGAGGTTAGAGGTTATCCTTCAAGATACTTCTTGAGTCACGAGGCTTTAGCGCTAATCCTAGGCCTCATGGCTCAATATGGATAAAAAGCGCAGTCTTAGGCTCTCCGAGGCGACAGAAACTTTCCCAATGTTCTATTGGGTGGCGACTCCATGAAACCTCCGTGTTGCTCAACATAGACGCACTTGCGATTCATCGTAAGCTGCCAACGGACCCGCAAATGCCCCGGTCGCCCATGTGCGGGCGGCCCGGAAGGGCGGCGCTCGGTATCCGGCGCGCGTCACAGTGGCGACTCCGCTGGGGATGTTTGTGGTTCGAGATTTCAATTTGAAAATACCTCTTTTAACATTTATGATTAAAATTTAATTCATGAATTCACTTTCTCTCAAATTTGCATTTGCATATCATTAGAGCCTTAGAATACGCTAGTTTGGTCCCTCTTCTAGCCCCGGTGCGTTCCTGAAGCACCTCCTCATTTTCACTCAATTTGGGGAAGTGTTAAGGATAATCACCAGCCCAAGCCACGTACCTTAATGGTATATCAAAATGATGACCCGATCGGTCGCTATGCTCGTGATGAGCTAGACCCGTCGGCAGGGATCATGCTTGGGTAGCCTCAAAGAAACATCTCCCTTGTCCAAAGCTCATGTAATGACTGTAGTCACTTTCCACAGGTGAAATGAACCTTAAATCTCATGCTTGCTGTATGGATCCTTACGTATTGGACGAATCCAAATATCTCACTTGGTAACCTAGCCAAAGGCTATCATGCCCCGTTAGGGCCATGTTGAAATTTATGGAGCGTCCGAATACGTGACGATCATTATCCATCCGCTTGTACATTAGCATAGGAGTGTTATGCTGCCGGTTTTTCGCCGCGCACCATACGCGCCTATTGGGTTCCCTGTTAACCCATGGGCCAATCCCACCTAGGAAAGAGACTGCACGACCACGTATGTGGGAGAAATAAGGGTGGAAGGACCTATTTGCTTGCTTGTGCTCTGTAAATGATGCATATCACGATCATGCATTATACCTACATTTCATGCATCATTCTAACTTTTGTCCCTGCAGCCATCATAGATCTGCCCAGGTGGACTAGATCACCGACCGGACGACTGATCCGAGTTCTTGAGCTGTCAGATAGAGAGGGTCTGCCCGAGATTTTATCAGAAGTAAGTGGCACGGTATCTCAGATGGCAAATTCACCCAGGGGGGAAGATGCCACCAGGGCCATGATTGTCGAAGAAGTGGGCCGCCGTTTCGAGGAATTCGAGGGTAGAATGATGAATATGTTGACCGCTTTAGCACAGCAGAATGCTCAGCCGAATGCTCCACAGAATCCCCCTCCTCCTCCTCCAGTAAGACTGAACGAGCCTGAAGAAGAAAGGTTTGAAAGGCGAGAGGAGCCCGTTAGGCCGCCACCAGTAGAGTTGAGATCAGTGGCTTCGGGAGAGCTGAGAAGAAGGCCAGTGCTGAGAATTGATGACGATAGAGATATCGAGGATGATAGGTTGAGCATGGCATCCGAAAAGGGGAAGGCACCTCAGGCTGATGATTTTATTTTGAAAAAGATGGAAGAGAGGTTCGAGGCCATGGCTCGTATGATAGGTAGAGCCCACGGGATGAATCCTGAGGATAGGGAGCTGGACGGAGAGGATCCGATCCCTTATAATTTCAAAATGCCGGATGTGCCGAAATTCGATGGTACTTCTGATCCTACTGCACATGTGAAGCAATATTCTCTAGTCATGAAGGGGACCACATTGTCCAAGAAGCAGAAAGTGGAATACTTTTGTCTGAGTCTGACCTCTCATGCCATAGATTGGTATCACGGCCTTGACCATCGCACTAAAGAAGATTGGGATCTGCTCACTGAGGAATTTTTGAAACAATATGACTGTAACACCAGAATGGAGGTGACTCTGAAAGATCTTGAGTTGCTCCAACAGAAGGCCGGGGAATCCTTCCATGAGTACCTTACCCGATGGCGGAACCGGGTAATGGAGATGCGCCGAAAGCCTGATACCCAAGATCAAATTCGTCTCTTCATTAAGAACGCGAGCCCGTACTTGAAGGAGGGATTGAGGATGAAGGGGTTGAAAGACTGGGAGTCTCTCAAGGATATAGCCATCGAAGCAGAAGGGGAGTTTTTGACCCAGAAAGCTAACAATGATAATTTTGCCAAAAGGGGTAACCCCGGTCAAGGAGCTAGTAGGCCGGCAGGTCCCAGTAACAGCACTAGAAGAATGGGTGAAGTGTCTGCTACTGAGGTAGCCACCCCGAGGAAGTTTTCGAACTTAGGAAGACCATTATCCTGGGTCTTGAAGAGGCTGATGAAGGAGGGAAAATTGCGTCCTCTAACTCCTAGGCCAGCTCCGACACAAGGGAAACCGGGACATAAGGACAACGAATTCTGTGCATTCCACCAGTACTCGGGCCATGTCACTGATAAATGCAAAGCGCTTCGGCACTCGATTCAAGACTTGATCGATAGCAAGCAAATCTCTGACCCTGAGAGGAGAGAAGCTGAGAAGAGGCCTGGTTATAATGCTGTACCCCCACCTGTGTTCATGATCCAATCTAGCCTGCCAGAGTGGTACGTGCTACAAGATCTGTATGGGAATGAGGAATCTACTGTCGGTAACTCCGAGGATCAAAAGGAGAGAGCAGTTGTGGCGACTCTTGATTGTTGGTCCAGCAGTGAGAGCGGTGGAGAAGCCGAGGGTGAAGAAGGATTGAACCTTGATCTGTGGGGCTCCGACGAAGAAGAGGGAGAGGTAGGCGCTGTCACTAGAAGTGGAAGGGTGATCCCTGAGATTGCAAAGTTACCTGAGCCAGTACAGCCAGTGGCAGAGAAAGGGCCAGAGGAGGAGCAGATTATAAAGCAATTGAAGAAGACCACAGCTCAGATATCCATTTGGGATTTGTTGAGGCAATCCCCCTCTCATAGGCAGAAGGTAGTAGAGGCTTTGGTTGAAGCCACAGTTGCCACCACTATTTCCCCATCAGAGCTTTTGGGTCTAATCAAAGGAGGATCCGAGGAGAGGTTGATCTTTTCCGACGTCGACTTACCGGCAGAAGGCCGTAATCATAACCGACCCTTATACATTAAGGCGCAGATTAGCGGCAAGCACACTGCTTGCGTTATGGTGGACGATGGGTCTTCTATCAACGTCTGCCCTTTGATAGCTTTGCAAGCTTTTGGCTTAAGCGAGGATATGCTCAGCGGGTCCGACCTGACTATCACGGCCTACGATAACTCGAGGAGGCAAGCCTCGGGAACCTTCAGGACTTTGGTCAAGACGGGACCTATCGAAGTGGAGGTTGAATTTGTGGTTCTGCCCATTCCTGCTAATTTCTCGGCTTTGCTAGGGAGACCATGGTTTCATAAATTAGGGGGAGTGCCATCCACACTGCATCAGATGAAAAAATTCCCGCACGAAGGAGAGGTGGTAACTATCAAGGCGGCCAGGGAGAACCAGGTCTCAGCGCTAGAAATTGCCAATCAGCCATTCAGCGGTTTTCATGTATCTATGATAAAGGAAGAGCACGGATCAGGAGATTGCCTGGCTGTTGTTAATATGATGAGGAAGATGCACTATCTTCCTGGGGCTGGATTGGGCAGAAACTCCCAAGGATTGCAGACCGCGATCACCACTCGAGGGCAAAAGAACCGGAAAGGTCTGGGGTACAGAGGTGGTTTTAGCAAGAAGAGAGTAACAGACAGGATCCCCCACATTTCAGAAAGCTTTGTCCCCGCATCCTCAGTATGTGCTTATACTGGCGAAAATGAACCGCAGTGGGTAGATGGGAGGATTGTCCCTGGCTTTGAAATTTTTAATGATGTGTATGACTGGAATGTCGGGTTTGTCAAGACCGCTGAAGGCTTTTGGGATGAAGAAGTCATGACTCAGGGGATCATTTGGGACAAGTGCGAGCTTGAGGAGGTCGTTACTGAGAGAATGGTAGCTGCCAGGCTAAAAGGAAAAGGGAAGGTAGCAGATTTAGAGATGGGACTAGAGGATTTGCAGATTTCTTCTGACGTGCCTGAAGGGCCTCTGCTAGACCAGAAAGTCAATGAGCAAGCTGCAGCGGCGTCAACCTCGGGAGTGGCAGTGGAAGACTCTAGCCTAGATTGTCTTTTTATTCCAGAACTCTTTTATGATGTAAATGATAACAATAATATTATCAATAAGATGAACAATTTCACTTATTTGTGCGACGTTTCTGATAATTTTAACATGCATGAACATGATCATATTCCATCAATTTTTTACATTGATTCTACTGGCACAACGCCTTTCAATCTTGGAACCTCGGAAAATCCGAGAGAAATTCTAATAGCATCAAATATAACTCCTGAGGAGAGAAAAAATTTTGAGAGAATAATAAGAAAACATGAAAAAGTCTTTGCCTGGACCTACGAGGATATGTCGGGGATTGACCGAGCCGTGGCGGAGCATGCCATCCCGACTTACCCAGATTGCAGGCCTGTGAAGCAGAAGTTGCGAAGGCTGAGGCCAGAATGGGCTGACAAGGTTAAGGAGGAAATCCGACAGCAGATCGAAGCTAAGTTTCTGGTGGAAGTCCAGTACCCTACTTGGTTGGCGAATGTGGTTCCTGTGGCTAAGAAGAACGGAAAGGTCAGGGTGTGCGTGGATTATCGAGATCTTAACAAAGCCTGTCCTAAAGATGATTTTCCACTACCCCATATTGATGTATTGATAGACAGCGCCGCCAATTGCGCGATGTACAGCTTTGGGGATGGATATGTGGGCTACAACCAGATCCTGAACAAGATAGCTGACCGGGTTAAGACCGCTTTTATCACGGAGTGGGGTACCTATGCTTATCGGGTTATGCCTTTCGGCCTGAAGAATGCAGGGGCCACATACCAAAGGATGGCAACCAAGATCCTAAGCGACCTGATTCACAAAGAAGTGGAGGTATATGTCGATGATATGATGGTCAAATCGGCCACCCGAGAGGGACACTTTGAAGCTCTAGAGAAGTTCTTCACCCGGATCGACAAGTATAATCTGCGACTTAATCCCAAGAAGTGAATTTTCGGGGTGACTTCAGGAAAGCTGTTGGGACATGTCGTCAGTCAGAGGGGGATAGAAATTGACCCCGATAAGGTGAAAGCTATCAGAGAGATGCCTGTGCCACAGAAGGAGAGAGATGTAAGGAGTTTTCTAGGCAAGTTGCAGTATGTTAGCCGGTTTATTGCCAAGCTCACTTCGATATGCGAACCTGTTTTTAAGCTGCTTAGAAAGAACCAGCCCGTAGTCTGGAATGAAGACTGTCAGAGAGCCTTTGATAATATCAGGGAGTACCTGTTAAATTCGCCAGTACTAAGGCCTCCGCAACCTGTTAAACCGCTTATTCTGTACCTAGCAGTAGAAGACGGTTCAGTGGGCGCCATGATGGCTCAAGAGGATGAGTTTGGGGTGGAGTTTGCAATTTATTACCTTAGCAAGAAGTTTCTGGCTTACGAAGTAAAATATGCTGAAGTGGAAAAGATCTGCCTTGCAGTGATTTGGGCGTCGAGGAAGCTAAGGCATTACTTCCACTCATACAAGGTTCAGGCTGTAGCCAAGCAGAATCCTTTAAGATATTTGCAGGAGGCACCGTCTTTGCTTGGAAAGATGGGGAGGTGGCTGCTCTTGCTACAAGAGTTTGACGTGCAATACATCACCCGCAAGACTATTAAGGGGCGAGCTGTAGCCGAATTTCTTGTTGAACATCCTATCCAAGGGGACACCCCCGAATTTACCTTTCCTGATGAGAGCATAGGCGTGATTTCTGTTCAAGGATGGTAGTTGCACTTTGACGGGGCGGTAAACAACAAAGGGGCCGGAGTCGGAGTCATCCTGACGACCCCAGATAATGAGAAGCTTCCTCTCGCTAAGAAACTGAGATACAAAGCAACCAACAATGAAGCTGAGTATGAAGCGTGCACTTTCGGGTTAGAGGCTTTGGCTGGGTTGGGGGCAAGAAATGTAGAGGTATTTGGTGACTCGTCCTTGGTAATAAACCAGATCCGAGGTGAGTGGGCTGTTAAGGAAGAGAGACCGGTCCCCTATGTTCAATATTTGAAAGGGATGTGTGGACAGTTTGAGACTTGCACCTTCCACTTCGTGCCCAGAGATGAGAACCGTTTGGCTGATGCGTTGGCAACCTTAGTGTCAATATGGGATAATCCTGAGGGAGTGGTCATGAAACCAGTGCTAATTTCGAGCTCTGATAGGCCCAGCTTTGAAACCGAGCCCGTAATGGAACTAGAGGCGTCAGATGGGAAGCCATGGTACTTTGATATCATGAATTACTTGGAAAGCGATAGATTTCCAGAAGAAGCCACTGAAAAAGACCAGAGGATGATACGCAGGTTGTCTACTCAGTTCATATCTTTGGAAGGGGTGCTGTACAAAAGACGGTCAGATGGGATTCAGCTCAGATGCTTGAATGAAAGAGAAGCGCACAAGATAATGGAGGAAACCCATGCGGGGGTCTGCGGGGCCCACATGAATGGTTTGACCTTGGCCAAGAAGATCATGAGGCAAGGCTTTTATTGGCTCACGATGGACACTGATTGTTCAAAGTATGTCAAGCAATGTCAGTTATGCCAACAGTATGCGGATTTGAGACACCTGCCGGTATCAGAGCTACATAACCTAACATCTCCTTGGCCGTTTGCCGCTTGGGGGATAGATATCATCGGAGAGATTCGCCCTATGGCGTCCAATGGGCACAGATATATCATAGTTGCAATCGACTACTTCACCAAATGGGTCGAGGCAGAATCTTTCAAGAAAATTGACGCAAGGGATATGGCCAGATTCATAGAGAGGAACTTGATCTGCAGATATGGTCTCCCTCACCACATAGTGTCTGATAATGGAGTGCAGTTTATGGGGGAAACCAGAAAACTTCTCGGGAAATATGGTGTGCAGCATCATAAATCCTCTCCTTACCGACCACAAGCGAATGGGGCAGTAGAAGCCGCCAATAAGAATGTGAAGAAGATTCTGTCTAAGATGGTCCAAACCTACAAAGACTGGGCTGAAAAGTTGCCCTTCGCCCTGTGGGGATACAAAACGACAGTAAGATCATCTACAGGCGCTACTCCATTTTCCCTGGTGTACGGAACAGAAGCAGTATTGCCGGTAGAGGTAGAACTCAAATCTCTAAGGGTGGTCATGGAAGCCCAAATCCCGGAAGCCGAATGGGCGCAACAGAGATTGCAGCATTTGAACTTACTGGATGAGAGTAGGCTGAAAGCTTATTATCACAATCAGATATATCAGAAGAGATTAGCGAGAACTTTCGGGAAGAAGGTGAGGAAGCATCCGTTAAAAGAAGGAGACTTGGTTTTCAAGCAGATGAGGCCAGGGGTACCAGACATCAGGGGGAAGTTCAGACCTACCTGGGAAGGGCCGTACATCCTTAAGAAGTTGTTGTCCAGAGGGGCTGCAATCTTATCAGACAGCGATGGGAACGAATTCAAGGAGCCGATCAATGTCGACAGACTCAAGAGGTTCCACGGCTAAAGACCAAAATAAAAAGAAGAGAATAAAATGCCCTGCAAGTTGAAAACCGAAAAAAGGCGGCTGTGCTAAAATTGGGCGCCTCGACAGGGTGAAAACCGAAAAAAGGCATCCTGTGCAAAAATTAGAGGCATGAGAGAAAATGTCCGATCGTGAAAACCCGAGAGGGCCGATCGGTAACAGGAGTTGATGCTGTTAAAATTTGGTTTCATGTATTGATAGCGCATAAGCAGCTGAGTGAATGCCAAAACTGATCATGTATGCTGAAATTATCTGGAAATATACACAAAGCTTGTGAAAAGGATGAATATTATTCTTTTCACTTCTGTCATTTTCTAGTTCTGCATTAAAAAGAAATGTAGCACAAAAAGAAATACACATGTAGGCTAAGCTAGGTCTTGCTGCTGCTCTCGCCGATCAGATGCTTGAGCCCTCGAGTCCTATTATCGGAGGTTGGGCTGAGGATCCACTTCTTGTACCCGCTGGTTGAGGACGCAGAATGATCGCCAAACCTCGGGATGACGGTCTTCACAGGTAATCTACCCCATAGCTCGTGATACCGGGAAGCAAATGCAACCGAGAGATCTCCTCCTCGGAAAGACAGGGGAACCCTCACTATATCCTGGGTCATCCCCAGCTGCCGTAAACATCGCGAGGTAATGCAGAAGGTGGCCTGGCGGAGGCCGCAGAGAGGGACGCAACCTGATGACCCATCGGTGACCACATGAGACAGCGGGAGCCAGGCGGATGTAAAACTGATATCATCATCTGACAGTTCACCGAATCTGGTAATGCCTTCACCAGTCACAGCACACCCATACAGTCGCCGACGAGGCAAGAAATGGCTCGGCATGTACCGCGGAATGACTCGAGGGGGTGGTTCAGACAACATCTTCAGTTTTTCCTGTAGCCAGATCTGAAAAAAAAAAAAAAAAAAAAAAAAAAAAAAGCCGCTGGAGTAAGTAGGGTTTGCTTCAGGCAAAAATAAGGCACAGGGTTGTGTGAAAATCCGGAAGGACGCACCTACCGCAAAGAAAAGCTAGTGTGAAAATCCATAAGGGACGCACTATCTTTAAAATAATGACGTACCTGGAGTAATAAGGGGCTACCGGTAAAAGTTGTGGTGGACCCAGAGCTCACAGCATCCAGACTCAAGATGGTTTCGGCCAAGACGAGTGGTAGAGGGGACAGTCCCAGATGAAAGTCGCTCAGAACTCCAAGCAGACGAAAGTCACCTGTCAAGCCTCCTGGAACAACAGTAAGGAAGTTCACCATGCAGAATAGGAACGTGATACTTACCCGATAGGTGGAGATGTCAGTGAATTGATCTAGGGCCTCGATCAGTGGCTCCAGAGAAAAGGAGGAACTCAAAGGAATCAGCCGGTTGGCCTCCGAGGGGGATATGCCCAGAGCTAGGGCTACGTCCCGGGTCTGAAGTAGGCCGCAGCGGGGGATGCAAGGCAGGACGCCAGGAGGGAACTGGGCTCCCAGGATGGAAGCCAATTCTTCAGAAAGAGGGCACAGTTCCTGATAGGTGAACTGGAAGACGTGAAATCTAGGGTTCCAGAAGTGGGTCGCCGCCAGGAGGAGGTTCTGGTCGATTTTCACCCGACACAGATATTTCAGCCCAACCAGAGAGGAAAGGGCGCCTTCTCCCCAAGTGTGTTTGTCATCTAGAATACGGTGCATCCTTTGAAAAGGAGGGGAAAACATTTTGAGAAGAATAAAAGCCCAAGGTGCTGGGAAATGAAGAGACAAGAAAATCTTGCAGATTTTATAGGAGAAGGTCACCGACGGCCTACCCGCCCCTATACAGAGACGGTCTGCCCGCCTCTCTACGGAGACGGCCTGACCGCCCCTCCAAAGGGACGGCCTGCCCGTCGGAAGTCCCCCGGGCAGAAACACGCGTCATCATTTCATCACGCGCATTAAATTGCATTCATTTCGCGACAGACGGCCGGCCCGTCGGTCGCTTTTACAGACGCCCTGCCCGTCGGTCACGAAATTCTATATAAGGACGAGTGACAGACGGCGCAAACGTTGCTGTCCCTTTCTTCTTCCTCTCTCAAGCGGTTTTTAAGCAGTTTTAGCGATTTTCGAGTCTTTTCTTCTTATTTTTTCGCGATTTCTTCAGTTTTTTGCATTATATACTCACCCGGTGCTCGGATACTTGTGTTTCTCTAGTTTCTACACTTCTCCGGATTACAAGTAAGTGAATAATTACTTCTTTAGTACTTTTTATTACTTTTTTTATTATTTAATTCATTTCTACATTCTTTCTTCATTTAACTTTAAGAAGTTTTAGATAATTTTAGAATTTAGGGGGAAATGCTGCCCATTTTTCTATATTATTCTGTAATTAAATCCGAACTTTTTGCATGATCACATAAAAATAGAGTTTTTCTATAATCTTGATGCTTTAGAATTGCATCCTTTTAGCGCACCATTTTTGTGCATGATTTGTTTTTGTGGCCTGAGGCTGCTATTTTGAGTTGTTGGGGGCACACTCTTGCCGGGGTGCGCCCCATTTACATGCATATAATATTTCTAGGGCCTGAGGCCTTTTGTCTTGCTTTTTCACGCAGGAGGTTGGGCACATCCCTGCCGGGGTGCTGCCCAAATTTTTATCTTTTATTCTGGAATTGAATATTTATTTACCTTTCCAAGTATGAAGCATGCCTTAGGACTTAGAAAGCCCATCTTTATTCGCTTTAATTATCTCCGTAAGGATTACATGTTCCTTTGCCATGATGCGTGCAAGGCGTGATAGGGTACTTCCGTAGCCGGGATGTTTGCTATTTTTATCTGTCATTACTTTTTTTATCCTATGTTGGGCCTCCATTGCCCATGATAAGGCCCGGATGGACCTTAAATTTTGGAAAATAAAACTGATAGTGTTTGTTTTGCCAGGTTTTCGCTATCTAACTCCTTCCTTTTTACAGGATGCCTCCCAGACGTAGAGCACCACAGGCCCAGCCCGAGCTTGAGGCCCCGGCTTGGATGGATGACGAGTCCGCTCAGAGGTATAGGGCGCTGGCTCAGGTGGAGTTTCGGGCCAGCCGCTTTGTATCTCGCCCTTTTCTAGAGGCCCTCGGGTTGGCCCCGGAGTTCGATTTACTGGCCGAGGGAGCAGGTTGGACAGAGTTTCTTGAGCCTGCCTTCCAGACATTCCCAGAGGCTACCCGCCAGGTTTTGGCCACTCTCCGCTACACAGGCTTTCAGAGTGCAGATACTGACCCGGGGGTGGTACAGTTTTGGTTTGATGGCGACCATGTCAGCATCACCAGGCAGAGGTTTGCTCAGGCTATGGGACTTCCTTCGGGAGAGGAGGTTGACATCCCACGGCGAGCGGTGAGACGCGCCCATTGGGCGGCTATTGCTATACCAGGAGTGCTGTATGATCACGATATAGCGAAGAGCACCGTATTGGTGTCTCAGGCACTCCGGTATCTGCACAGAGTGCTTTCCAGCTCGTACCTCGGTCGAGCTGGTAATCCAGGGTCGCTTAATGCGGCCGAGATCTGGAGCCTCTGGGCTATGGTGGCAGGCCAGCGTCTCAACATTAGCCACGAGATCTTGGCCAACCTGACCAGAGTGGGCAGAGGGTTGACACCGGTGGTGATGGTAGGAGGAGTCATCACCCGATTACTGTTGGGGTTGGGGTTTAACCCCGAGAGGCTGAGAGGACCTCTACCGGAGGGTATCCATGTAGATGCTGCAGCCGCAGTTCAGATGGGGATGATCTCTCAGATTCCAGGTCAGGCGGAGGCTTATAGGGTGTTGACTATCCATGAGACTCGGCGGCTGTTCTCGCTTCCACCCTTGGGGGCAGATCCAGATCACCCAGAGCACCAGGAGGAGCAGCCTCCACAGCCCGAGCCACAGCCGCAGCCTCCACAGACTGAGCCTCAGCCGGAGCATCAGCTTCCTCCACCTCCTCAGCCACAGGCAGTGCCTCCGCCACAGCAGCAGGAGCCTCCTAGGACCCCCCTCGGATTTTGATTTTGAGATCACATTGGACGATCTCTTCGCCTCTTCACCGGCATCTAGGGCCCCGACTCCAGCCCCGTCGCCGGGTACCAGGGTACAGAGGCCTGCCCGCGAGCCCTCCGAGAGATACCATCCGTACTCTCGGGGCGATCCTGGGGCATCCACTTCTTCGGCACCACCACCAGGGCCAGCGCCACATCAGCCAGCTCAGCCGAACTTTTCCCAGCTCCTCTCCTCCATGTTTATGGCCTTTGAGCGGCGACAGGATGAGAGGGATAGGGCCATTCATGAGAGGTTGGATCGCCAGCAGGCTGCTATCCAGGAGCAGTCTCAGACGGTGGAGCGACTATCCCGAGAGCAGGCAGGCTACATGGAGCATGCAGCGAGGGAGCAGACTCGGGCCATGGATGCCCTTAGAGATGAGCAGACTCGAGTTCTGGAGGCCTTCAGAGGAGAGCAGATGAGGCTGTTTGAGCAGATTGCTCAGGGGCAGAGGGAGCTCAGGCAGCAGCTCGCTCATGATATGAGGACGTCACAGGACCAGGCGTCTCAGAGGGTCGATATGACCCTTCAGATGATTGATGAGTCACTTGACTCTCTGAGATCCCGCGTCCAGGCGATGGAGGGGATTCTCCCTCCTCTTTCTCAGACCATGAGGGAGTTTAGGCAGCAGACGGAGCAGAGCTTAGAGCATAGGAGGACGGCCGCCGCAGAGCAGACCACTCAGTTGAGCCAAGCCTTCAAGAAGTTGGGGGGCAAGATCTCTGAGACCTTAGGGTTTCTGGGCACTTGTACCCAGCCCTTCTTGGACGGCTACGCTCAGGTTCAGTTCAGGCGAGCCCACGATCACGAGGCAGGACCCTCTACAGCTCCGCCACCCCCTCAGGCCCGTCCACCTCCGCCAGGGACCGTGCATATCTCGGATGATGAGGATCCCGATGAGCCCTCAGACTACACACCTCTCTGAGCTTCAGGGAGTTATTTTGTATCTCTTGTATTTTGTATATGCATTGTACAAAAATGACATTTTTAGTGGAAAAACTTTTGCTTCATTATTTGCATGTTTTTCTTTTCTTTTTCGGTTAATTGCTTAAATAACACCACAGAACGTGTATTTTCTCCTATTTACTCATGTGTCGATAAAAATGACGATAAAAAAATAATAACATGAAACCAAGACAAGCAACAAAAGAATGATAATCAATAACAGGTCAAAAGATGACTACTCAAACAGGAACTAACGAAATCCTTTATCTCGCAGGTACAGAGAAATATCGATCTGAGCACAGACATCGATTAAAAAGATCTCCTTTGAAACGAGGAAACCGTCGGAGTTTCCACACTCCAAGATCGAAGCTGCAGTTCAAGAAACACTGCTCTTCACCCCCGAAGCTGCGGTTCAAGAAACACCGCTCTTCATCAGATCGAAGCTGCAGTTCAAGAAACACTGCTCTTCACCCCCGAAGCTGCGGTTCAAGAAACACCGCTCTTCATCACTCCCGAAGCTGCAGTTCAAGAAACACTGCTCTTCACCCCCGAAGCTGCGGTTCAAGAAACACCGCTCTTCATCAGATCGAAGCTGCAGTTCAAGAAACACTGCTCTTCACCCCCGAAGCTGCGGTTCAAGAAACACCGCTCTTCATCAGATCGAAGCTGCAGTTCAAGAAACACTGCTCTTCACCCCGAAGCTGCGGTTCAAGAAACACCGCTCTTCATCAGATCGAAGCTGCAGTTCAAGAAACACTGCTCTTCACCCCCGAAGCTGCGGTTCAAGAAACACCGCTCTTTATCAGATCGAAGCTGCAGTTCAAGAAACACTGCTCTTCACTCCCGAAGCTGCGGTTTAAGAAACACCGCTCTTCACCAGATCGAGATGAGATCTAACTGGCAAAAGGCACGGAAGGTGAAAAGTCGTCGAAGGTACGCTTTCTTTCCAACCTTTCTCTGAGTTTTGGCTTATCTAGGCACTTACGCGCTAGTTTCCCCAAAACTGGGGGCAACTGTAAGCACCGTGTCCTGGAACAGTCCGGATCAGAGGTTACCCTATGAGGAAATCAATGTTCGAGGCCTGTACAGGAGGCTGAAGTTTGAGGTTTTAGTCCCGCGTTTCATGAGAAATGAGGTTTTTCTACACTTCAGGGGCAGAGGGGGAGAAAACGGGAGTTTTCTGAGTCAAAAAGGGTTTTTTGTCCTCCACAGACGGCCAGCCCGTCTGTGGAAGTAGCCCGTCGCTTTGAGTCACCGACGGCTTGGGGGATTTTCCGACGCCCGTCGAAAAGTCACCGCCCCTGTCAGGAGCCGCCTGGTTTCCCGGGGCACGCAACCGTTCCGACGCCCGCCCCTACGCACCGACGCCCGTCGGTCGTGTCTGGCTATATAAGGTCCGGATTTCCACTTCAAATGGGTTGGAAAATTTTTCAAGGGAGGAAACTCTGCCAAAATTCAAGCACGTTTTCTCTCTCTTCCAAATACACCTTTTTCTAAAGAACTTTATTGAATCAAGGATCAAATCGGTCAAAGGAACTAAAAGCTAATTAGTTTTCTTTAGATCTTGACTCCAAACTCGATTTTCTGAAGGATTAAAGGTGAAATATCTCATTTTCTTCCTCTAATCTTTCACTGTTGTTTCTCGTGGAACGCGCGGGGATCTAACCGACACCTAAATTCTACCCAAGGCAACTATCTGAGGGTAAATATCTCCGGATTCTCTCTCTATTTTTACCTCATATGTAATCATTTATTATTTATTTATTCATTCTGTGAAACTTTTGAATACTTGTCATTGTCTTTCTTCATATTGATTACCCCATTTCCCCTTTTTAAATAAAACTTGCTTTTGATCTTGAAAAGGCCCCTTTTTTTTCTCTCTCTTTCTTTCTCTTCTGTTTTGCGGAGACAGAGGTGACCGACGGGTCATCTGCATGACCGACGCCCGTCGGTCACCTACCTCTGGACACCCTCCTCGAGTGACAAACGGGCATGTCAACTTACCAAACCGACGCCCGTCGGTCAACCAAGAAGGGCCGTCGGTGGGTCCTGACTCCATTTCCGTTGATCATTCTTCATTTCTATTCAGTCTCTTCGTTTTCTTATGTGTTAATTTTATGAATGTTAACATCTCTTAATTTTCTGTGAGTGTATATTGGTCCTCTTGGATAATTTCGAGCTTGAGTGGCTGCCTACCATGCATGGTGGATTTCGTCCGGTTTAGTTTCCTTAAACCTCTTGATTTATTTCTCTCATTTTTTATTCATTGATTATTTTATGTGTATGAGTAAGCTCTTTTTATCCCGTTAAATGTAAAACAGATTAACGATTTGTATTCAAATAAAAGTGAGTTTTGTATAAAATGCAAAAGGGTCCAACGCCCTATTTTCATCCAATAAAAATCATCACATGTCAAACATCCCGTTTTTTTGATAACTATGCATGCGAGGACCAAAGTCCTCAAAATAAACAATGTCCCGATTTGTGTATGAATTGCACATTTATAAAAGGGAGTTGTATTCCGCTCCTTGTATTATTGTAATTTATCGCTTTTGATATTTATTCTGCTCATTTACTGCTTTTCAAAATGTGAATAAATGCGCTTTTTTAATTAAACTGCATAGTGTGGAGAGAGAGCGAATTAATGATATTAAAATTTGATCATAAACTAATTGAGGTAGAAATAGATGAGAAATCCCGGACCCAGCTCTGGTCTTTGGGCTCAAGAGGTTAGAGGTTATCCTTCAAGATACTTCTTGAGTCACGAGGCTTTAGCGCTAATCCTAGGCCTCATGGCTCAATATGGATAAAAAGCGCAGTCTTAGGCTCTCCGAGGCGAGAGAAACTTTCCCAATGTTCTATTGGGTGGCGACTCCATGAAACCTCCGTGTTGCTCAACATAGACGCACTTGCGATTCATCGTAAGCTGCCAACGGACCCGCAAATGCCCCGGTCGCCCACGTGCGGGCGGCCCGGAAGGGCGGCGCTCGGGATCCGGCGCGCGTCACACTCGCTCTGGGGGCAGAGACCGCAGAAGTATTTGGAGATTCTTCCTTGGTAATTCATCAGATCAGAAGGGAGTGGTCAGTCAAGGAAGAAAGGTTGTTGCCTTATGTAAAGCACTTGAGAACGTTGAGCAGCCAGTTCGAGATTTGCACTTTCCACTTTATCCCCAGAGACGAAAATCAGTTAGCTGATGCTCTAGCAATATTAGTGTCTATGTGGGATAACCCAACAGGAGTTGCGATGAAACCCGTGCTGATTTATAGTTCGGAAAGACCTTGCTTTGAAGCTGAACAGGTGATGGACATTGAGGCCATTGATGGAAATCCATGGTATTATGACATTCAGAATTATTTAGAGAGATCAGTCTTTCCAGAGGAAGCCACGGAGAAGGACCAAAGAATGATCAGGAAGTTATCCACTCAATTCATCAGTGTTAATGGCACTTTGTATAAAAGGCAAGCTGATGGTATCCAGTTAAGATGTCTGGCAGAGAAAGAAGCTAAAAGACTTATGGAAGAGGTTCACGCCGGGGTTTGTGGAGCTCACATGAATGGCTTAGCCTTAGCAAAGAAGATCATACGCCAAGGGTTTTATTGGCTCACAATGGATACAGATTGTTCAAAATTTGTGAAGCAATGCCAGTTATGCCAACAGTACGCGAATTTGAGGCATGTGCCAGTTTCAGAGTTACATAACTTAACATCTCCATGGCCATTTGCAGCATGGGGAATAGACATCATAGGCGAAATCCATCCCACGGCGTCCAATGGGCACAGATACATCATAGTCGCAATCGACTATTTTACCAAATGGGTCGAGGCAGAATCCTTCAAGAAGATTGACGCGAGGGACATGGCCAAGTTCATAGAGCGGAATTTGATCTGCAGGTATGGCCTCCCTCATCACATAGTGTCCGACAATGGGGTGCAGTTCATGGGAGAAACCATAAAACTTCTCGAGAAGTATGGTGTCAAGCATCATAAATCCTCTCCCTACCGCCCGCAAGCGAATGGGGCAGTAGAGGCCGCGAATAAGAATATAAAGAAGATCCTGTCCAAGATAGTCCAAACTTACAAGGACTGGGCTGAAAAGTTACCCTTTGCCCTGTGGGGATACAGAACGACGGTGAGGACGTCTACAGGCACTACACCATTTTCCCTGGTATACGGAACAGAAGCAGTGTTGCCGGTAGAGATAGAGCTTAAATCGCTAAGGGTGGTCATGGAAGCCCAAATCCCGGAGGCCGAATGGGCGCAACAGAGGCTACAGCACTTGAATTTACTGGATGAGAGTAGGCTGAAAGCTTATTATCATAATCAGATTTACCAGAAGAGATTGGCAAGGACTTTCGGAAAGAAGGTGAGAAAGCATCCGTTGAAAGAAGGGGACTTGGTGTTCAAGCAGATGAGGCCAGGCATACCAGATATTAGAGGGAAATTCAGACCTACCTGGGAAGGGCCGTATATCCTTAAGAAGCTGTTGTCCAAGGGAGCTGCAATCTTGTCGGATAGTGATGGGAACGAATTCAAAGAACCGATCAATGTCGACAGACTCAAAAGGTTCCACGGCTAAAGACCAAAATAAAAAGAAGAGAATAAAATGCCCTGCAAGTCGAAAACCGAAAAAAGGTGGCTGTGCTAAAATTAGGCGCCTCGACAGGGTGAAAACCGAAAAAAAGGCATCCTGTGCAAAAATTAGAGGCATCAGAGAAAATATTTAATCGAGAAAACCCGAGAGGGCCGATTAATAACAGGAGTTTGATGCTGACAAAATCCACTCCGAGATTAGGTGTAGTCATATGCTTTTGAATTCTTGTCAAATGAAAATCATGTGTGATGAAATCATATAGAAATGTACACAATTTTGCAATGAATAAAAGAATACATTTTCATTGATCTTTCAGTTCTGTCTTAAAAAGAAATATACCAGTCGTTCATCTAAAGATTATTGCTCAGTCCCTTCATTGGATATGTGCTATTTGCTCTTAACAGAAGCTTTGGTGAAAAAAAAAAAAAAAAAAAAAAAAACAAAACAAAGAAGGCCGTTAGAGATGAAAACCGTAACTGGCTCTCTAAGCAAAAGTTAGGCCAAAAGGCAGGGTGAAAACCTGGAAATAGGCAGTCTGTCCTACAAAAAAAAATAAAAAAAATAAACAAAAGCCGCTGGATTGGGTTGGGTCCATTCCAGGCAAAAGTTAGGCAAAGGGTTGTGTGAAAATCCCATAAGGGACGCATTTCCCGCAAAGAAAAGTTAGTGTGAAAATCCACAAGGGACGCACTACCTTTAAAACAATGACGTTCAATGCCTAGAGCGATAAGGCGGCGTTACTTCAGATGATCTTCTTTCAATCAGGTAACATACAATACAGAACATGAAACAGAATCCCGGGTAAATGATCATTGACCAGGGGGGGCAAGGATATATACCGGACGTCTCTTTCAGAAAACTTGTCGACGATCTTCAGGTTTCAGGGGGCATTGTAGAGCAGGAAGGCTACAACCTCAGCGAACCATGGACCCCCTAGGGCACAGTCTATACATTGTTGCAAGCATTTGCATTCCATATCATGCACACGTGATTTCTTGTATATTCCTATGCATACAATCTTGCAGGAGAAATCGGCGGGGAACACCAACAAAAGCCGAGTGACGACACCAGTCCAAACATCTAAAGGAGCACAGTTCCAAAATTCACAGCGGTTAGCACGATGGCGGCACAACCCACAAGAGGTTAGCACGACCACGGCACTACCAATTCACAGCGGTTAGCACGATGGCGGCACAACCCACAAGAGGTTGGCACGACCACGGCACTACCAATTCACAGCGGTTAGCACGATGGCGGCACAACCCACAAGAGGTTAGCACGACCACGGCACTACCAATTCACAGCGGTTAGCACGATGGCGGCACAACCCACAAGAGGTTGGCACGACCACGGCACTACCAATTCACAGCGGTTAGCACGATGGCGGCACAACCCACAAGAGGTTGGCACGACCACGGCACTACCAATTCACAGCGGTTAGCACGATGGCGGCACAACCCACAAGAGGTTGGCACGACCACGGCACTACCAATTCACATAGGTTAGCACGATGGTGGCACTACCCACAAGAGGTTCGTACGACCACGGCATTACCTGTTACAACCAAAAGACAGCAACAACTATCATCATAACTCCATCAAGCAGGAAGACGGCCGACTCAGGTACGCGTCTCTTTCCTTTTCTTCTTTGAGTTTAGGCTCACCTAGACACTAGTGTACTAGATTCCCCTAAACTGGGGGCAACTGTAGACACCGGGTCCTGAGTCAGCCTAGATCGAAGTTACCCAATGATGATAATTGCCTTCACAGGCTTAAAAGGTTAAAAGTGATGGTTTTCTCGTCAAATTTGCATTTTAGAGTGAAAAATTAGAAAATAATAAAAAAGATAAAAAAAAATTAATTTTAAAAAATGGGGGCTTAAAATTATAGTGTTTTTAGTCAATTTATAATTTAAAAAAAAATAGAAAAAAAATAAAAAAAATTTCGGACCGCGAGTGTTGGGCGCGGCAGCGCGCCTGCGGCAGCGGGCAGGCGCGCTGGCGCCCAGCCTGCGGGCGCCAGGCGCCCAGCGCGCTGGGCGCGATTTGGCGACGCGCATCATCGCCAATGCCGCGCGTCGCTAAAGAGCGACGCGCAGCATTGCGCGCTGCGCGCCGCACCGCGCGCCTCTGCGCGCGATTCCCGCCCGAGCTCCGCACGGATTTCGCGCGGAAGCCCGCCTTCTCGCCGCGTGAGTCCCCGTCGCTCTATAGCGACGGGCGGCGTCCCTCTAGCGACGGCTCCCTGGCCGTCGGTATAGGGTCTGTTACCCTATTTTCCATTTTTTCAGCCTTTTTCCGATTTTTTCACCCAAAAATCCGTTTTTGTCCCAAAATTAAGGGTTTTTGACTTCAAATAAAATTCCAAAATATTTTTTATAGATTATTAATTAATAAAACTTGATTTTATCCCCAAAAATAAAGGAATTTGAATAAAATTAGGTTTGTTTTCCTTAATTAAATTAGGGCAACATTTTCTATTCTTTAAATAGTTTAGGATGAAAAATTAAAGGGGGCCTCCACTACTATTTTTACATCAGAATTTCCAGATTTCTCTTCCTCTTTGATTTTTCTTCTAAAGATTTTGAGATTTCTTTTAATTAAAAAAGGTTTAATTGAAATTGAAAGATCAATTTTCAATTCTTAATTATTCCAATTAATTTCTTGGTTTTTTCTTCATAAACACAAGAGATTAATCATCACTTTGACATCAATTTTTTTTAATCTTAAGCATACAAATCAATTCCTTTGTTTTTTCTCCATAAACAAAGAGAATTAATTTTATTGCTAAATTATTCTTTCAAGCAAATTCTCCGGAAAATCATCACTTTTCCTTCATCAAATCCAATATTCTGAGGGTAAATATTCTTGGCTCCATTTTTATTTTATTCTATTTTTATTTAATTTATTCATATATATTTTATTGTTTTTATTGATTTATTTATTGTTTTCATCTATTCATTTATTGTATTTATCTTATATTTGTTCCGTTTAATTGTTTATATATGATTTGATTTTTATTCATGTGAATATTGTTTTTTTAATTCCTAACATGTAAATAATTTATTTTGATTCCTCATTATTTTTAACATGCAAATAATTAATTAATGTAAATTAATCTTTTTGCCATGTAAATAGTTTGTATTAATTATGAACACATCAATTAACCTTGTTATATATCATTATTGTTTTCATCATTCCTTTGTTTACTAATTTTTATCATTGTTACATGATTTTATTATCATTTGTTTATTTATTCATTCATTATTTTTCACTTATCATCATTATTTTCATCATATGTATATTTTCATGTACTAATTAATTAACATGTTTTATTTTATTTTCATCACATCATTTAATCATTTATCACATATAATCCATGTTTCTCATTTTATTTTGGTTTGTTAATATTTTTGATTCCATTATCATTCTTTTCATATCATCTTATTTTATTTTAATTTGTTATTCATTATTTTGTATATTTAATTGATTTAATCACTAACATTATTTTATTTGTATTTTGTTTTTTTATGTCTAAACTTATTTTTCGCTTGGGCATTTTTGCGAGCACATCGGGAGGTCCAAAAAGGCTCATATGGTTCATAGGTTTATTTTCCTCTTTTTGTAATATTTTATTTAATTTTTCAATATAATTTTCTTGTAAAATTATTTATTTAGGCTCGCTAGAAAGAAAATCACAAAAACATTTTTATTAATTAACTTGACATTTTTTTTCTAAATAAAGGGGGACCAATGTCCTAGTTTTTCATACCCAAATAAATCATCACATCAAAACTGTTTCATAATAAATATGCATGCGAGGACCAATGTTCTCACTACTAATGAATAACCCGTTTTATGCATGCATTTCACTTTTATAAATGGGAGTTGTATTCCGCTCCTAGTGTTATTGTAATTTATTTTTGAATGCTTTATTTTGGATTTTGCTTACATTTACTGCTTTTGATATGAATGATTGCGCCTTTTAATCAATTGCATCGTGTGGAGAGAGAGTGAATCAATGATATTTAAAATTTGATCATAAAACAATCGAGGTAGAAATAGATGAGAAATCCCGGACCCAGCTCTGGTCTTTGGGCTCGAGAGGTTAGAGGTTATCCTCCAAAATACTTCTTGGGTCACGAGGCTTTAGCGCTAATCCTAGGCCTCATGGCCCAATATGGATAAAATGCGCAAGTCTTAGGCTCTCCGAGGCGAGAGAAACTTTCCCAATGTTCTATTGGGTGGCGACTCCATGATACCTCCTTGTTGCCCAACATAGACGCACTTGCGATTTATTGCAAGCTGTCAACGGACCCGCAAATGCCCCGGTCGCCCACGTGCGGGCGGTCCGAAAGGGCGGCGCATCGGGATCCGGCGCGCGTCACAGCCGGCCACCTCTTCTTCCTCACCCCTTTTTCTTTTCCCTCTTTCCGTCGGTCCCCTGTGTTTCCCCCTCTGTTTTGCTTTCCTTTTCTTTTTTCTTTTCACCTTGTTTTCCTTTGTTTTGTGTTTTGTTCTCTTATTCTTGCTTCCTCTCTCTGTGTTCTATTTTTTGCTTTTCTTTTCTTTCTTGGTTTTCCTCTGTTCTCCCTTTCTATTTCCTATTTCTTTTTTCTTTCTTCTATGGCCGGCTCTTTCTATGTTCTTGCTCATTTTTTTGCTTTTCTTTTTCTTTCTATTTTCTCTGTTCCAATTCGAGAGAGCCCCCCTTAATTGCTCTTCATTCTTTTCTTTTTATACCCTAAAATTAGGGTTGATTTTTTTGGGTCAATTAATAATTTCCTCCATTTTTAATTTTTTAATTACTTTAACTTAATTCAAATACACACATTAATTAATCAAACATTATATATCAATTACACATTACACATTAATACATCAATTAATCTACTTAATATATAATTTATCTAATTGATTAAACATTACACCATTTAATCCATTTAAATTATCACATATATATATATATATTATCTAATTAATTATACACTTTAAACTTTAATTTTACATGCACTATAATCACACAATAATATTAACTAATAACATTAACTAATTAACTTTCAATTTTTAACTTTAAACACACACATATTTATATATTTATTACATATATATATATATATATATATATATATATATATTTTTGGAGGGAATTACTAAGGACCCAAAATCACTTTTTCATTTTTATACTGAGCTCAGGACCCGGTGTCTACAGTTGCCCCCAATTTTGGAGAAGCTAGTGCAGACACCTAGGTGAGCCAAAATTCAAAGAGGAGGAGAGAGGGGATTACATACCTGTGGCGGAGACCTTGCCTTTTTGCCGAGAGTCAGATAAAGAGATGGCTCCTCAGAGGGCTACGAGATTTGCCTCCTCAAAAGACTTTGGGATTTTGCCTCCTCAGAGGGCTTTGAGGTTTTGCCTCCTCAGAGGACTTGGAGAATTTGCCTCCTCAGAGGACTTCGAGATTTTGCCTCCTCAGAGGACTTGGAGATTTGCCTCCTCAGAGGACTTTGAGATTTTGCCTCCTCAGAGGGCTTTGAGGTTTTGCCTCCTCAGAGGACTTGGAGAATTTGCCTCCTCAGAGGACTTTGAGGTTTTGCCTCCTCAGAGGACTTCGAGATTTTGCCTCCTCAGCGGACTTGGAGATTTGCCTCCTCAGAGGACTTTGAGAATTGCCTCCTCAGAGGACTTCGAGATTTTGCCTCCTCAGAGGACTTTGAGATTTGCCTCCTCAGAGGACTTCAAGATTTGCCTCCTCAAAGGTCTTTGAGATTTGCCTCCTCAGAGGACTTGGAGAATTTGCCTCCTCAGAGGACTTTGAGATTTTGCCTCCTCAGAGGACTTTGAGATTTTGCCTCCTCAGAGGACTTTGAGATCCTGCCTCCTCAGAGGACTTTGAGATCCTGCCTCCTCAGAGGACTTCGAGAATTTGCCTCCTCAGAGGACTTTGAGAATTTGCCTCCTCAGAGGAGTTTGAGCTTTTGCCTCCTCAGAGGACTTGGAGAATTTGCCTCCTCAGAGGACTTTGAGATTCTGCCTCCTCAGAGGACTTTGAGATTTTGCCTCCTCAGAGGACTTGGAGAATTTGCCTCCTCAGAGGACTTTGAGATTTTGCCTCCTCAGAGGACTTTGAAATTTTGATTGTCTTGATTGATGGATGGAATGATGTCGTCACTCGATTTCTGTCAGTGTCCGCATCGAGTCTCTTTTTCTGTAAGACTTAGAAAGACAAATATGCATAAAAAATTGTGAACATGCACGTGAGATGCATGTGTATGCAGCAATGCAGTATAAAAATTCATCTAAGTGAATTTGGAGGCGACAGCCGATTTGATTGCAATTTGCAGTAAGATCAGTGCCTTCTGGAATTGCCTTTGAATTTCATGCTCTTTGGGGAATCATGTGCTTCTCGTCCTAAACCTGTAGTCATTATTTTAAGGTAGTGCGTCCCTTGTGGATTTTCACACTAGCTTTTCTTGACGGGAAATGCGTCCTTTCGGATTTTCACATGACCCTGTGCCTTATTTTTGCCTGGAATGGACCCAACCCAATCCAACGGCTTTTTCTTCTTTCTTCTTCTTTTTTTTTTTTTTTTTTTTAGGATAGACTGCCTGTTTTCAGGTTTTCACCCTATCCTTTTGGCCTAACTTTTGCTTAGAGCGCCAATTATGGTTTTCATCTCTAACGGCCATTTTTTTCTTTTTTCTTTTTCTTTTTCTTTTTCTTTTTTTTTGTTTTTTTTTTGTACATCAGATGAACTATTCTGGTTACATCAATACCATTGCATAAATGCACATATTTCAATTTGATTTCATAATATATGATCATTATTTGGCATTAATCTTAAGATACAAAACCTCATCCAATCTCGGAATGGATCTTGAAAGCATCAAACTCCTGTTATCAATCAGCTCTCTTTTTGATTCTCATGATCGAATATTTTCTCTCTGCTCTCATTTAATCTTTTGAATGCAAATTCTAGAAGCAACGTCAGAGACGAGACTTAACTCGAATGCATGAATGCACTCATGGCTTCTCGCTTGAAGCTCAAGAAACACCATAGGCCTCTTCTTACGTACCAAACCTTATTAAAAGGTCATCTCCGCTAATTGGATAAGACTAAACCCAGAATCAAAAGGTCTTACTTTGGTTGTAATGTTAGGCTTGGGTAGATGGCTGTCAAAGAAAGATCAGGTTGCTAAAGAAAAATGGCTGCGATATTTTCTCAACTGATGGATGAACCATTCTCGGCTCAAAAGTATTCTTGAATTTGGGCTCGATAACATTTTAGCACCTTGAGATCAGAACAAAAAGGGTAATCATTGAAACTAGTCAATTGGTCACCATTTTGAGCTCTCTTTTTATTCTTCTTTTTTCTCTTTTCTTTGCTTCTTTTTCTTTCATCTTTCATTCATTTTTTCTTTTTGGATTTTTCGCTTTCTTTTTTCTTTTTCTTCTTTTTGCTTTTGCTTCTTTTTTTTGAGCTCATGCCTTTCATGCATGACTAAACCCTCTTTCCAAAGTCTGAACTTGCTCTTATCAAGGCAATTTTTTAATAGTCCACAGAATTGTTCAAATGTACATCCATCAGTTTTAGAGCGGCCACTCTTCTAAGGGAAGCCAAAATCATTTTAGGCGAGGGGATAGTTTTATGTGTGTAACAACAAAATTGGTACGCATTCAGCATACCTGCATAAAGGCTCAATGGGCTAGCAAGCGATTGCAGAACAAGGGTAGGAAATAGTTATTTAGAGAGCTATACAAAGAGAAGATTGCCTAAATCATTTTCCAGGTTCTGTCTTATCCAGAGATCGGTTCGACGGGTAATCAGAAAGGTTCTAGTGCTCTTAGTGAGTTTTCATCCAATCTCCTAATTGCAACTAGTTTTCTTTCTTATTTTTCTCTCTGAATCTCTCTCTCCAAGAGTCATATCAGATGCTATCAAGATTTTCTTTGAATTTTCCAAAGTTCCAAGATTAAATGTAGTAGTATTAATTGAATTAATGTCAAAATGAATGAATGTATCATGATCATAAGAAATGAAATCATTAGAAATAATATACAAATACGCAAAAATATTATTCATCTGTCATCAGCTTTTATTTTCCCTTCTTCTCTGGGTCAGCAATTTCTTTATTGTTGATCAGATCTTGAATTCAGTCCCTCAGAATTTGGCATTGATCTGCTAACTGGCCAATGTTGGTGGAAAGCACAAAATTGCTCCATTTTATGAATAGCTTCCCCTTAGTTTAAGGCAGGCTTAGCCGACAATGGATGTAATTTTCCCTTTTTGAAGCCTCTTTTTCTATCCTGGGTGCTCTACCCCTCATAGCTTGATAGACTATTGGCTCTTCATTTTTCTCCTCCATCACAGAATCATCATTGGGATTGGGAATCTTTTCCCTTCTTGGCTTAATAGGTGCTGCAGCTCCATGCTCATTAATGGGTTGACGAGCATTACCAATGAAAAGAGCCTCTCCACCAGTAGGTGCTTCGGCTTGCCCCCAGCATGGGCTATTGGTTGTTGTGGATCAACAGGTGGTTGTCGAACAGGAGGTGCTTGTACAGCAGGGGGATGAGCAATTCTTTTGGCCATAATGCCCATCATATCTAACATTCGCTGTTCGAATTCATCCAGCCTCCGGGCAAGGTCTTGAGTGGTTAAGTTTTCAGTTTCGTCCGCCATTGGGGATGATGCACTAGATGTTGAGAGTGGCTCAAGATCCCAATCAAGCACTAATTCCAGCAATCCAAAGGGTGAATCTGTCCTTACTAATCGACCGTCAGGGCCTCTAATCCACTTAAATGAATCTATGATGGCTGAAAATTTAAATTGTTAGAATGATGCGTGTATGGCAATATACAATGCATGATCGTGAATTATGCAGATGGAGTGAAAAAATCAATAAATTGCAATTATGCGATGTAATGCATGAAAAAGTTATATACATGATGGTATATGCACATGAAAAATAATATGTAGGCAAAAGGATATATACACAATATGAAATGTATTTTTTTTATTTACTTTTTCATTTTATATATTTATTTTTTGATTGATTTTTTTTTTGACATGAATGACATGTGATGTATGTGCATGTTGTGCAGCATTCACAGCCACATGCAAGCAGGCATATCCTTCCAACCTTATTTCTCCCACATACGGGGTCGTGCGGTCTCTTTCCTAGGTGAGCTTTATCCAAGGATTAACAGGGAACCCAATGGATGCATATAGTGCACGGTGAAAAACCGGCAGCATAACAACTCTTACTTTAAAGCACATGCACATGGATGTTTGGCCATTACATATTTAAACAATTCGATTAAATCAAGATGGACACACCGGGGCATGAAAGCCTTTGAAGAAAAACCATCTGATTCAATTGATTTTGTTCATATATAACGGCCCAAATAGCAAGCACGATATTATGGTACATGTCACCTAGTGGAGGTTTCTATTGCCATTACATGGGCTTCGGTCAAAAGGTGGTGTTACTTTAGGGCTACCCAAGCATGATCCCTACCGACGGGTCTAGCTCATCACGAGCGTAACGACCGATCGGGTCACTATTTTATATACCACAATGGTACGAGACTTGGGCTGGTGATTATCCCGAGCACTTCCCTACAATGAGTGAAAGTAGGGTCGTGTTTTAGGAACGCACCGGGGCAAAATGGGGACCAACTAACATAATTCTAAGGCTCTAGCATGAATACAATGCAGATTTTTCGAAAAGAGATAAAATTTCTTGATCTTAAACCCATTTACATTATATTAACCAAAAGTACTTTCGGAGCAGAGTCTCATGATATCCCCAGCGGAGTCGCTACTGTGACGCGCCCGAACCCCGCTCGCGATACGGGTAGCCCTCGGGAGTCCACTTTTAGGACCCGGGGCCGGATGGAGGTTCGTTAAAACTCGTGAAAGCCGGTCGCTTCGCAATGGACAGGAATATATCCAAATCCATTATTGGCAATCAACTTACGAGAGCGTCTATTGGGTTATCATAAGGCAGGATCATGGAGTCGCCACCCGATAGAACATCGGGAAATAAATCTAACCTTATGAGGCCCAAAACCAGATAGAGTTCGGGACCTCACTCTTATTCATACCTTTGGTTAATATTATGTGAACGGGTCTTTAGGATCAATTATTTTATCTCTCTTCTCACACGATTCTTGTGATAAATATAAAGCGCATTATAAGCACGTAAAAAATAATAAAATAATAAATAAAGCGATAAATAAAATATATTTACAGTTATCCAGAAATAAATATAAAATCATAAAAGAAAGATATAATAATAAGAATACATACATAAACCGGGCTATTTATTTAGGTGGAAACATTGGTTCCCAACTACTTGTTTTATAAAAAGTATAAAATTCTTGAATCAATTTAAATCTTTTGGTTTTGGGATGAAAACGTGGACATTGGTCCAGTTTTATTGACAAATTTCATTTTGTAGAAAACATTTGTGTGGTGGTTCTTTTTAATGTGGTCGAAAAATCATTTGTTATTACAGACCACAAGCGAATAAAATAAAACAAAATAATAATTACATATTTCATAATAATAAATAAATCCTAATCTACTCACCTCGACCGTGCTTCTTGGATGAACCGTGTGCCGCTCGTGGTTACAATCATGACATGAAATTAATATTGGTTAATAACGAATAAATAAATAATTGAATAAATAAATAAACAAATAAATAGTTGAGTAAAGTAAATTGAGAAAAATAATAAAGGTCAATAATGGATTAAATTAAATTAAGTGATAAATAAACAAACAAATAAATAAATAAATAAATGAATTAAATAAATAGAGAATTAATGAATATAAAAACACAAATGGCAATTATAATGATCAACAACAATAAAAATAATGATGCTAATAATAATATCATAAAATAATAATAATAATAATAAATAGCAATATTAATTACGGTAATTAACGATAATAGCAATAATAATAATAATGATAATAATAATAATAACATGAACCAAATAATAATAATGATAATAATATACGAATAACAATAATGATTATAACATGGATTAAACATAAAATAATAATATTGATAGTATAAATGAATAAGAATAATGATAATAAACAAATAATAATAAACAAATAATAATAATAATTGAATAAAATAATAATAAAATTATGATTAACAAAACACAACAATAGATAATAATAACTAAATATATACAATAATAATAATAAACACAATAAGGATAACAATAAACATAAATTAAATAATAATAATAATAATAATAATGACAATCACAGTAACAATAATAATATATATGACAACACAACAAAGATAATAATAATAATCATACTAATAATATAAAATAATAACAATAATAATAAAATGCAATAATGCTAATAACAAATAAATAATAATAATAATAATATAATATTAATAAACAGAAAATAAATAAATATATAATAATAATAATAATAATAATAATAATTTAACAATAAATATGAAATAAATAATAATAAGAATAATAATAATAATAACAAAAAATAAATAATAATAATAATAATAATAATAATAATAATAATAATAATAATAATAATAATAATAATAATAATAATAATAATAATAATAATAATGATAGTGTAAACAATTAACAAAATAACAATGACATAAATAATATCACAATAATAATAATAACATTAAAATAATGATAACAAACACAATAATAAATAATAATAACAAAACATATACAATAATAATAAACACAATAATAACAATGAACATAACATAATAATAGCAATAATAAATACTAATAACAATAATAACAACATAAGATAATAATAATAATAATAATAATAATAATAAACTAATATTAATAATAATAATAAAAGAACAGAAAAATGAATAATAATAATAATACAAGATATAAGTTAAAGAGGGAAGAAGGAGACTTACCTCGCCAGAGCTGCCACGGGGCGGAGGTGGCCGACATCTCCCACGGCGAAGGGTAGAGCACGTCAACGGAAGCTCGCCATCGGGGTCCACGCGCCGGAATGGGGCTGAAATTCGCCGGAAAACGCGTTGGAGGCCTCGCCGCCATCTCCCTCCGATCTCCCTGCTGCCGGCGAGTGGGGGAGGTCGGAGGCCGCCGAAAGCTGCGTCCCGCCGTGGGGAAGCCGGAGCCGCCGCGCGTGGCGCCAGAAGAGGCCGGAGGTGGCGCCGGCCACCTCTTCTTCCTCACCCCTTTTTCTTTTCCCTCTTTCTGTCGGTCCCCTGTGTTTCCCCCTCTGTTTTGCTTTCCTTTTCTTTTTTCTTTTCACCTTGTTTTCCTTTGTTTTGGGTTTTGTTCTCTTATTCTTGCTCCCTCTCTCTGTGTTCTATTTTTTGCTTTTCTTTTCTTTCTTGGTTTTCCTCTGTTCTCACTTTCTATTTCCTATTTCTTTTTTCTTTCTTCTATGGCCGGCTCTCTCTATGTTCTTGCTCACTTTTTTCCTTTTCTTTTTCTTTCTATTTTCTCTGTTCCAATTCGAGAGAGCCCCCCTGTGACGCGCGCCGGATCCGTGCGCCGCCCTTTCGGACCGCCCGCACGTGGGCGATCGGGGCATTTGCGGGTCCGTTGGCATCTTGCAATAAATCGCAAGTGCGTCTATGTTGAGCAACACGGAGGTTTCATGGAGTCGCCACCCAATAGAACATTGGGAAAGTTTCTCTCGCCTCGGAGAGCCTAAGACTGCGCTTTTTATCCATATTGAGCCATGAGGCCTAGGATTAGCGCTAAAGCCTCGTGACCCAAGAAGTATCTTGAAGGATAACCTCTAACCTCTTGAGCCCAAAGACCAGAGCTGGGTCCGGGATTTCTCATCTATTTCTACCTCAATTAGTTTATGATCAAATTTTAATATCATTAATTCGCTCTCTCTCCACACTATGCAGTTTAATTAAAAAGCGCATTTATTCACATTTTGAAAGCAGTAAATGAGCAAAATAAATATCAAAAAGCGATAAATTACAATAATACAAGGAGCGGAATACAACTCCCTTTTATAAATGTGCAATTCATACACAAATCGGGACATTGTTTATTTTGAGGACTTTGGTCCTCGCATGCATCGTTATAAAAAACGGGATGTTTAACATGTGATGATTTTTATTGGATGAAAATAGGGCGTTGGACCCTTTTGCATTTTATACAAAACTCACTTTTATTTGAATACAAATCGTTAATCTGTTTTACATTCAACGAGATAAAAAGAGCTTACTCATACACATAAAATAATCAATGAATAAAAAACGAGAGAAATAAATCAAGAGGTTTAAGAAGAACTAAACCGGACGAAATCCACCATGCATGGTAGGCAGCCACCCAAGCTCGAAATTATCCAGGAGGACCAATATACACTCACAGAAAATTAAGAGATGTTAACATTCATAAAATTAACACATAAGAAAACGAAGAGACTGAATAGAGATGAAGAATGATCAACGAAAATGGAGTCAGGACCCACCGACGGCCCTTCTTGGTTGACCGACGGGCGTCGGTTTGGTAAGTTGACCTGCCCGTTTGTCACTCAAGAAGGGTGTCCATAGGTAGGTGACCGACGGGCGTCGGTCATGCAGATGACCCGTCGGTCACCTCTGTCTCCACAAAACAGAAGAGAAAGAAAGAGAGAGAGAAAAAAAAGCCTTTTCAAGATCAAAAGCAAGTTTTATTTAAAAAGGGGAAATTGGGGTAGTCAATATGAAGAAAGACAATGACAAGCATTCAAAAGTTTCACAGGATGAATAAATAAATAATAAATGATTACATATGAGGTAAAAATGGAGAGAGAATCCGGAAATATTTACCCTCAGATAGTTGCCTTGGGTAGAATTTAGGTGTCGGTTAGATCCCCGCGCGTTCCACGAGAAACAACAGTGAAAGATTAGAGGAAGAAAATGAGATATTTCACCTTTAATCCTTCAAAAAATCGAGTTTGGAGTCAAGATCTAAAGAAAACTAATTAGCTTTTAGTTCCTTTGACCGATTTGATCCTTGATTCAATAAAGTTCTTTAGAAAAAGGTGTTTTTGGAAGAGAGAGAAAACGTGCTTGAATTTTGGCAGAGTTTCCTCCCTTGAAAAATTTTCCAACCCTTTTGAAGCGGAAATCCGGACCTTATATAGCCAGACACGACCGACGGGCGTCGGTGCGTAGGGGCGGGCGTCGGAAGAATCCTACTGACACAAGGACACCTCCGACGGCCCTGCCACCTTCACCGACGGGCGTCGGAACGGTTGCGTGCCCCGGGAAACCAGGCGGCTCCTGACAGGGGCGGTGACTTTCCGACGGGCGTCGGAAAATCCCCCAAGCCGTCGGTGACTCAAAGCGACGGGCTACTTCCACAGACGGGCTGGCCGTCTGTGGAGGACAAAAAACCTTTTTCGACTCAGAAAACTCCCGTTTTCTCCCCCTCTGCCCCTGAAGTGTAGAAAAACCTCATTTCTCATGGAACGCGGGACTAAAACCTCCAACTTCAGCCTCCTGTACAGGCCTCGAACATTGATTTCCTCATAGGGTAACCTCTGATCCGGACTGTTCCAGGATACGGTGCTTACAGTTGCCCCCAGTTTTGGGGAAACTAGCGCGCAAGTGCCTAGATAAGCCAAAACTCAGAGAAAGGTTGGAAAAAAAGCGTACCTTCGACGACTTTTCACTTTCCGTGCCTTTTGCCAGTTAGATCTCATCTCGATCTGATGAAGAGCGGTGTTTCTTGAACCGCAGCTTCGGGGGTGAAGAGCAGTGTTTCTTGAACTGCAGCTTCGATCTGATGAAGAGCGGTGTTTCTTGAACCGCAGCTTCGGGGGTGAAGAGCAGTGTTTCTTTAACTGCAGCTTCGATCTGATGAAGAGCGGTGTTTCTTGAACCGCAGCTTCGGGGGTGAAGAGCAGTGTTTCTTGAACTGCAGCTTTGATCTGATGAAGAGCGGTGTTTCTTGAACCGCAGCTTCGGGGGTGAAGAGCAGTGTTTCTTTAACTGCAGCTTCGATCTGATGAAGAGCGGTGTTTCTTGAACCGCAGCTTCGGGGGTGAAGAGCAGTGTTTCTTTAACTGCAGCTTCGATCTGATGAAGAGCGGTGTTTCTTGAACCGCAGCTTCGATCTGATGAAGAGCGGTGTTTCTTGAACCGCAGCTTCGGGGGTGAAGAGCAGTGTTTCTTTAACTGCAGCTTCGATCTGATGAAGAGCGGTGTTTCTTGAACCGCAGCTTCGGGGGTGAAGAGCAGTGTTTCTTTAACTGCAGCTTCGATCTGATGAAGAGCGGTGTTTCTTGAACCGCAGCTTCGGGGGTGAAGAGCAGTGTTTCTTTAACTGCAGCTTCGATCTGATGAAGAGCGGTGTTTCTTTAACCGCAGCTTCGGGGTGAAGAGCAGTGTTTCTTTAACTGCAGCTTCGATCTGATGAAGAGCGGTGTTTCTTGAACCGTAGCTTCGGGGGTGAAGAGCAGTGTTTCTTTAACTGCAGCTTCGATCTGATGAACAGCGGTGTTTCTTCAACCGCAGCTTCGGGGTGAAGAGCAGTGTTTCTTTAACTGCAGCTTCGATCTTGGAGTGTGGAAACTCCGACGGTTTCCTCGTTTCAAAGGAGATCTTTTTAATCGATGTCTGTGTTCAGATCGATATTCCTCTGTACCTGCGAGATAAAGGATCTTGTTAATTCCTGTTTGAGTAGTCATCTTTTGACCTGTTATTGATTATCATTCTTTTGTTGCTTGTCTTGGTTTCATGTTATTATTTTTTATTGTCATTTTTATCGACACATGAGTAAATAGGAGAAAATACACGTTCTGTGGTGTTATTTAAGCGATTAACCGAAAAAGAAAAGAAAAACATGCAAATAATGAAGCAAAAGTTTTTCCACTAAAATGTCATTTTTGTACAATGCATATACAAAATACAAGAGATACAAAATAACTCCCTGAAGCTCAGAGAGGTGTGTAGTCTGAGGGCTCATCGGGATCCTCATCATCCGAGATATGCACGGCCCCTGGCGGAGGTGGACGGGCCTGAGGGGGTGGCGGAGCCGTAGAGGGTCCTGCCTCGTGATCGTGGGCTCGCCTGAACTGAACCTGAGCGTAGCCGTCCAAGAAGGGCTGGGTACAAGTGCCCAGAAACCCTAAGGTCTCAGAGATCTTGTCCCCCAACTTCTTGAAGGCTTGGCTCAACTGAGTGGTCTGCTCTGCGGCGGCCGTCCTCCTATGCTCTAAGCTCTGCTCCGTCTGCTGCCTAAACTCCCTCATGGTCTGAGAAAGAGGAGGGAGAATCCCCTCCATCGCCTGGACGCGGGATCTCAGAGAGTCAAGTGACTCATCAATCATCTGAAGGGTCATATCGACCCTCTGAGACGCCTGGTCCTGTGACGTCCTCACATCATGAGCGAGCTGCTGCCTGAGCTCCCTCTGCCCCTGAGCAATCTGCTCAAACAGCCTCATCTGCTCTCCTCTGAAGGCCTCCAGAACTCGAGTCTGCTCATCTCTAAGGGCATCCATGGCCCGAGCCTGCTCCCTCGCTGCATGCTCCATGTAGCCTGTGTGCTCTCGGGATAGTCGCTCCACCGTCTGAGACTGCTCCTGGATAGCAGCCTGCTGGCGATCCAACCTCTCATGAATGGCTCTATCCCTCTCATCCTGTCGCCGCTCAAAGGCCATAAACATGGAGGAGAGGAGCTGGGACAAGTCCGGCTGAGCTGGCTGATGTGGCGCTGGCCCTGGTGGTGGTGCCGAAGAAGTGGATGCCCCAGGATAGCCCCGAGAGTACGGATGGTATCTCTCGGAGGGCTTGCGGGCAGGCCTCTGTACCCTGGTATCCGGCGACGGGGTTGGAGTCGGGGCCCTAGATGCCGGTGAGGAGGCGAAGAGATCGTCCAATGTGATCTCAAAATCAAAATCCGAGGGGGTCCTAGGAGGCTCCTGCTGCTGTGGCGGAGGCACTGCCTGTGGCTGAGGAGGTGAAGGAAGCTGATGCTCCGGCTGAGGCTCAGTCTGTGGAGGCTGCGGCTGTGGCTCGGGCTGTGGAGGCTGTGGCTCAGGCTGTGGAGGCTGCTCCTCCTGGTGCTCTGGGTGATCTGGATCTGCCCCCAAGGGTGGAAGCGAGAACAGCCGCCGAGTCTCATGGATAGTCAACACCCTATAAGCCTCCGCCTGACCTGGAATCTGAGAGATCATCCCCATCTGAACTGCGGCTGCAGCATCTACATGGATACCCTCCGGTAGAGGTCCTCTCAGCCTCTCGGGGTTAAACCCCAACCCCAACAGTAATCGGGTGATGACTCCTCCTACCATCACCACCGGTGTCAACCCTCTGCCCACTCTGGTCAGGTTGGCCAAGATTTCGTGGCTAATGTTGAGACGCTGGCCTGCCACCATAGCCCAGAGGCTCCAGATCTCGGCCGCGTTAAGCGACCCTGGATTACCAGCTCGACCGAGGTACGAGCTGGAAAGCACTCTGTGCAGATACCGGAGTGCCTGAGACACCAATACGGTGCTCTTCGCTGTATCGTGATCATACAGCACTCCTGGTATAGCAATAGCCGCCCAATGGGCGCGTCTCACCGCTCGCCGCGGGATCTCAACCTCCTCTCCCGAAGGAAGTCCCATAGCCTGAGCAAACCTCTGCCTGGTGATGCTAACATGGTCGCCATCAAACCAAAACTGTACCACCCCCGGGTCAGTATCTGCACTCTGAAAGCCCGTGTAGCGGAGAGTGGCCAAAACCTGGCGGGTAGCCTCTGGGAATGTCTGGAAGGCAGGCTCAAGAAACTCTGTCCAACCCGCTCCCTCGGCCAGTAAATCGAACTCCGGGGCCAACCCGAGGGCCTTTAGAAAAGGGCGAGATACAAAGCGGCTGGCCCGAAACTCCACCTGAGCCAGCGCCCTATACCTCTGAGCGGACTCGTCATCCATCCAAGCCGGGGCCCCAAGCTCGGGCTGGGCCTGTGGTGCTCTACGTCTGGGAGGCATCCTGTAAAAAGGAAGGAGTTAGATAGCGAAAACCTGGCAAAACAAACACTACCAGTTTTATTTTCCAAAATTTAAGGTCCATCCGGGCCTTATCATGGGCAATGGAGGCCCAACATAGGATAAAAAAAAAGTAATGATAGATAAAAATAGCGAACATCCCGGCTACGGAAGTACCCTATCACGCCTTGCACGCATCATGGCAAAAGAACATGTAATCCTTACGGAGATAATTAAAGCGAATAAAGATGGGCTTTCTAAGTCCTAAGGCATGCTTCATACTTGGAAAGGTAAATAAATATTCAATTCCAGAATAAAAGATAAAAATTTGGGCAGCACCTCGGCAGGGATGTGCCCAACCTCCTGCGTGAAAAAGCAAGACAAAAGGCCTCAGGCCCTAGCAATATTATATGCATGTAAATGGGGCGCACCCCGGCAAGAGTGTGCCCCCAACAACTCAAAATAGCAGCCTCAGGCCACAAAAGCAAATCATGCACAAAAATGGTGCGCTAAAAGGATGCAATTCTAAAGCATCAAGATTACAGAAAAACTCTATTTCTATGTGATCATGCAAAAAGTTCGGATTTAATTATAGAATAATATAGAAAAATGGGCAGCATTTCCCCCTAAATTCTAAAATTATCTAAAACTTCTTAAAGTTAAATGAAGAAAGAATGTAGAAATGAATTAAATAATAAAAAAAGTAATAAAAAGTACTAAAGAAGTAATTGTTTACTTACTTGTAATCCGGAGAAGTGTAGAAACTAGAGAAACACAAGTATCCGAGCACCGGGTGAGTATATAATGCGAAAAACTGAAGAAATCGCGAAAAAATAAGAAGAAAAGACTCAAAAATCGCTAAAAACTGCTTAAAAACCGCTTGAGAGAGGAAGAAGAAAGGGACAGCAACGTTTGCGCCGTTTGTCACTCGTCCTTATATAGAATTTCGTGACCGACGGGCAGGGCGTCTGTAAAAGCGACCGACAGGCTGGCCGTCTGTCGCGAAATGAATGCAATTTAATGCGCGTGATGAAATGATGACGCGTGCTTCTGCCCGGGGGACTTCCGACGGGCAGGCCGTCCCTATGGAGGGGCGGTCAAGCCGTCTCCGTAGAGAGGCGGGCAGACCGTCTCTGTATAGGGGCGGGTAGGCCGTCGGTGACCTTCTCCTACAAAATCCGCAAGATTTTCTTGTCTCTTCATTTCCCAGCACCTTGGGCTTTTATTCTTCTCAAAATGCTTTCCCCTCCTTTTCAAAGGATGCACCGTATTCTAGATGACAAACACACTTGGGGAGAAGGCGCCCTTTCCTCTCTGGCTGGGCTGAAATATCTGTGTCGGGTGAAAATCGACCAGAACCTCCTCCTGGCGGCGACCCACTTCTGGAACCCTAGATTTCACGTCTTCCAGTTCACCTATCAGGAACTGTGCCCTCTTTCTGAAGAATTGGCTTCCATCCTGGGAGCTCAGTTCCCTCCTGGCGTTCTGCCTTGCATCCCCCGCTGCGGCCTACTTCAGACCCGGGACGTAGCCCTAGCTCTGGGCATATCCCCTTCGGAGGCCAACCGGCTGATTCCTTTGAGTTCCTCCTTTTCTCTGGAGCCACTGATCGAGGCCCTAGATCAATTCACTGACATCTCCACCTATCGGGTAAGTATCACGTTCCTATTCTGCATGGTGAACTTCCTTACTGTTGTTCCAGGAGGCTTGACAGGTGACTTTCGTCTGCTTGGAGTTCTGAGCGACTTTCATCTGGGACTGTCCCCTCTACCACTCGTCTTGGCCGAAACCATCTTGAGTCTGGACGCTGTGAGCTCTGGGTCCACCACAACTTTTACCGGTAGCCCCTTATTACTCCAGGTACGTCATTATTTTAAAGATAGTGCGTCCCTTATGGATTTTCACACTAGCTTTTCTTTGCGGGAGGTGCGTCCTTCCGGATTTTCACACAACCCTGTGCCTTATTTTTGCCTGAAGCAAACCCTACTTACTCCAGCGGCCTTTTTTTTTTTTTTTTTTTTTTCAGATCTGGCTACAGGAAAAACTGAAGATGCTGTCTGAACCACCCCCTCGAGTCATTCCGCGGTACATGCCGAGCCATTTCTTGCCTCGTCGGCGACTGTATGGGTGTGCTGTGACTGGTGAAGGCATTACCAGATTCGGTGAGCTGTCAGATGATGATATCAGTTTTACATCCGCCTGGCTCCCGCTGTCTCATGCGGTCACCGATGGGTCATCAGGTTGCGTCCCTCTCTGCGGCCTTCGCCAGGCCACCTTCTGCATTACCTCGCGATGTTTGCGGCAGCTGGGGATGACCCAGGATATAGTGAGGGTTCCCCTGTCTTTCCGAGGAGGAGATCTCTCGGTCGCATTTGCTTCCCAGTATCACGAGCTATGGGGTAGATTACCTGTGAAGACCGTCATCCCGAGGTTTGGCGATCATTCTGCGTCCTCAACCAGCAGGTACAAGAAGTGGATCCTGAGCCCAACCTCCGATAATAGGACTCGAGGGCTCAAGCATCTGATTGGCGAGAGCAGCAGCAAGACCTAGCTTAGCCTACATGTGTATTTCTTTTTGTGCTACATTTCTTTTTAATGCAGAACTAGAAAATGACAGAAGTGAAAAGAATAATATTCATCCTTTTCACAAGCTTTGTGTATATTTCCAGATAATTTCAGCATACATGATCAGTTTTGGCATTCACTCAGCTGCTTATGCGCTACCAATACATGAAACCAAATTTTAACAGCATCAACTCCTGTTACCAATCGGCCCTCTCGGGTTTTCACGATCGGACATTTTCTCTCATGCCTCTAATTTTTGCACAGGATGCCTTTTTTCGGTTTTCACCCTGTCGAGGCGCCCAATTTTAGCACAGCCGCCTTTTTTCGGTTTTCAACTTGCAGGGCATTTTATTCTCTTCTTTTTATTTTGGTCTTTAGCCGTGGAACCTCTTGAGTCTGTCGACATTGATCGGCTCTTTGAATTCGTTCCCATCGCTGTCTGATAAGATTGCAGCCCCTCTGGACAACAACTTCTTAAGGATGTACGGCCCTTCCCAGGTAGGTCTGAACTTCCCCCTGATGTCTGGTACCCCTGGCCTCATCTGCTTGAAAACCAAGTCTCCTTCTTTTAACGGATGCTTCCTCACCTTCTTCCCGAAAGTTCTCGCCAATCTCTTCTGATATATCTGATTGTGATAATAAGCTTTCAGCCTACTCTCATCCAGTAAGTTCAAATGCTGCAATCTCTGTTGCGCCCATTCGGCTTCCGGGATTTGGGCTTCCATGACCACCCTTAGAGATTTGAGTTCTATCTCTACCGGCAATACTGCTTCTGTTCCGTACACCAGGGAAAATGGAGTAGCGCCTGTGGATGATCTTACTGTCGTTCTGTATCCCCACAGGGCGAAGGGCAACTTTTCAGCCCAGTCTTTGTAGGTTTGGACTATCTTGGACAGAATCTTCTTCACATTCTTATTGGCGGCTTCTACTGCCCCATTCGCTTGTGGTCGGTAAGGAGAGGATTTATGATGCTGCACACCATATTTCCCGAGAAGTTTTCTGGTTTCCCCCATAAACTGCACTCCATTATCAGACACTATGTGGTGAGGGAGACCATATCTGCAGATCAAGTTCCTCTCTATGAATCTGGCCATATCCCTTGCGTCAATTTTCTTGAAAGATTCTGCCTCGACCCATTTGGTGAAGTAGTCGATTGCAACTATGATATATCTGTGCCCATTGGACGCCATAGGGCGAATCTCTCTGATGATATCTATCCCCCAAGCGGCAAACGGCCAAGGAGATGTTAGGTTATGTAGCTCTGATACCGGCAGGTGTCTCAAATCCGCATACTGTTGGCATAACTGACATTGCTTGACATACTTTGAACAATCAGTGTCCATCGTGAGCCAATAAAAGCCTTGCCTCATGATCTTCTTGGCCAAGGTCAAACCATTCATGTGGGCCCCGCAGACCCCCGCATGGGTTTCCTCCATTATCTTGTGCGCTTCTCTTTCATTCAAGCATCTGAGCTGAATCCCATCTGACCGTCTTTTGTACAGCACCCCTTCCAAGGATATGAACTGAGTAGACAACCTGCGTATCATCCTCTGGTCTTTTTCAGTGGCTTCTTTTGGAAATCTATCGCTTTCCAAGTAATTCATGATATCAAAGTACCATGGCTTCCCATCTGACGCCTCTAGTTCCATTACGGGCTCGGTTTCAAAGCTGGGCCTATCAGAGCTCGAAATTAGCACCGGTTTCATGACCACTCCCTCAGGATTATCCCATATTGACACTAAGGTTGCCAACGCATCAGCCAAACGGTTCTCATCTCTGGGCACGAAGTGGAAGGTGCAAGTCTCAAACTGTCCACACATCCCTTTCAAATATTGAACATAGGGGACCAGTCTCTCTTCCTTAACAGCCCACTCACCTCGGATCTGGTTTATTACCAAGGACGAGTCACCAAATACCTCTACATTTCTTGCCCCCAACCCAGCCAAAGCTTCTAACCCGAAAGTGCACGCTTCATACTCAGCTTCATTGTTGGTTGCTTTGTATCTCAGTTTCTTAGGGAGAGGAAGCTTCTCATTATCTGGGGTCGTCAGGATGACTCCGACTCCGGCTCCTTTGTTGTTTACCGCCCCATCAAAGTGCAACTGCCACCCTTGAACAGAAATCGCGCCTATGCTCTCATCAGGAAAGGTAAATTTGGGGGTGTCCCCTTGGATAGGATGTTCAGCAAGAAATTCGGCTACAGCTCGCCCCTTAATAGTCTTGCGGGTGACGTATTGCACGTCAAACTCTTGTAGCAAGAGCAGCCACCTCCCCATCTTTCCAAGCAAAGACGGTGCCTCCTGCAAATATCTTAAAGGATTCTGCTTGGCTACAGCCTGAACCCTGTATGAGTGGAAGTAATGCCTTAGCTTCCTCGACGCCCAAATCACTGCAAGGCAGATCTATTCCACTTCAGTATATTTTACTTCGTAAGCCAGAAACTTCTTGCTGAGGTAATAAATTGCAAACTCCACCCCAAACTCATCCTCTTGAGCCATCATGGCGCCCACTGAACCGTCTTCTACTGCTAGGTACAGAATAAGCGGTTTAACAGGTTGCGGAGGCCTTAATACTGGCGGATTTAACAGGTACTCCCTGATATTATCAAAGGCTCTCTGACAGTCTTCATTCCAGACTACGGGCTGGTTCTTTCTAAGCAGCTTAAAAACAGGTTCGCATATCGAAGTGAGCTTGGCAATAAACCGGCTAACATACTGTAACTTGCCTAGAAAACTCCTTACATCTCTCTCCTTCTGTGGCACAGGCATCTCTCTGATAGCTTTCACCTTATCGGGGTCAATTTCTATCCCCCTCTGACTGACGACATGTCCCAACAGCTTTCCTGAAGTCACCCCGAAAATGCACTTCTTGGGATTAAGTCGCAGATTATACTTGTCGATCCGGGTGAAGAACTTCCCTAGAGCTTCAAAGTGTCCCTCTCGGGTGGCCGATTTGACCATCATATCATCGACATATACCTCCACTTCTTTGTGAATCAGGTCGCTTAGGATCTTGGTTGCCATCCTTTGGTATGTGGCCCCTGCATTCTTCAGGCCGAAAGGCATAACCCGATAAGCATAGGTACCCCACTCCGTGATAAAAGCGGTTTTAACCCGGTCAGCTATCTTGTTCAGGATCTGGTTGTAGCCCACATATCCATCCCCAAAGCTGTACATCGCGCAATTGGCGGCGCTGTCTATCAATACATCAATATGGGGTAGTGGAAAATCATCTTTAGGACAGGCTTTGTTAAGATCTCGATAATCCACGCACACCCTGACCTTTCCGTTCTTCTTAGCCACAGGAACCACATTCGCCAACCAAGTAGGGTACTGGACTTCCACCAGAAACTTAGCTTCGATCTGCTGTCGGATTTCCTCCTTAACCTTGTCAGCCCATTCTGGCCTCAGCCTTCGCAACTTCTGCTTCACAGGCCTGCAATCTGGGTAAGTCGGGATGGCATGCTCCGCCACGGCTCGGTCAATCCCCGGCATATCCTCGTAGGTCCAGGCAAAGACTTTTTCATGTTTTCTTATTATTCTCTCAAAATTTTTTCTCTCCTCAGGAGTTATATTTGATGCTATTAGAATTTCTCTCGGATTTTCCGAGGTTCCAAGATTGAAAGCCGTTGTGCCAGTAGAATCAATGTCAAAAATTGATGGAATATGATCATGTTCATGCATGTTAAAATCATCAGAAACGTCGCACAAATAAGTGAAATTGTTCATCTTATTGATAATATTATTGTTATCATTTACATCATAAAAGAGTTCTGGAATAAAAAGACAATCTAGGCTAGAGTCTTCCACTGCCACTCCCGAGGTTGACGCCGCTGCAGCTTGCTCATTGACTTTCTGGTCTAGCAGAGGCCCTTCAGGCACGTCGGAAGAAATCTGCAAATCCTCTAGTCCCATCTCTAAATCTGCTACCTTCCCTTTTCCTTTCAGCCTGGCAGCTACCATCCTCTCAGTAACGACCTCCTCAAGCTCGCACTTGTCCCAAATGATCCCCTGAGTCATGACTTCTTCATCCCAAAAGCCTTCAGCGGTCTTGACAAACCCGACATTCCAGTCATACACATCATTAAAAATTTCAAAGCCAGGGACAATCCTCCCATCTACCCACTGCGGTTCATTTTCGCCAGTATAAGCACATACTGAGGATGCGGGGACAAAGCTTTCTGAAATATGGGGGATCCTGTCTGTTACTCTCTTCTTGCTAAAACCACCTCTGTACCCCAGACCTTTCCGGTTCTTTTGCCCTCGAGTGGTGATCGCGGTCTGCAATCCCTGGGAGTTTCTGCCCAATCCAGCCCCAGGAAGATAGTGCATCTTCCTCATCATATTAACAACAGCCGGGCAATCTCCTGATCCGTGCTCTTCCTTTATCATAGATACATGAAAACCGCTGAATGGCTGATTGGCAATTTCTAGCGCTGAGACCTGGTTCTCCCTGGCCGCCTTGATAGTTACCACCTCTCCTTCATGCGGGAATTTTATCATCTGATGCAGTGTGGATGGCACTCCCCCTAATTTATGAAACCATGGTCTCCCTAGCAAAGCCGAGAAATTAGCAGGAATGGGCAGAACCACAAATTCAACCTCCACTTCGATAGGTCCCGTCTTGACCAAAGTCCTGAAGGTTCCCGAGGCTTGCCTCCTCGAGTTATCGTAGGCCGTGATAGTCAGGTCGGACCCGCTGAGCATATCCTCGCTTAAGCCAAAAGCTTGCAAAGCTATCAAAGGGCAAACGTTGATAGAAGACCCATCGTCCACCATAACGCAAGCAGTGTGCTTGCCGCTAATCTGCGCCTTAATGTATAAGGGTCGGTTATGATTACGGCCTTCTGCCGGTAAGTCGACGTCGGAAAAGATCAACCTCTCCTCGGATCCTCCTTTGATTAGACCCAAAAGCTCTGATGGGGAAATAGTGGTGGCAACTGTGGCTTCAACCAAAGCCTCTACTATCTTCTGCCTATGAGAGGGGGATTGCCTCAACAAATCCCAAATGGATATCTGAGCTGTGGTCTTCTTCAATTGCTTTATAATCTGCTCCTCCTCTGGCCCTTTCTCTGCCACTGGCTGTACTGGCTCAGGTAGCTTTGCAATCTCAGGGATCACCCTTCCACTTCTAGTGACAGCGCCTACCTCTCCCTCTTCTTCGTCGGAGCCCCACAGATCAAGGTTCAATCCTTCTTCACCCTCGGCTTCTCCACCGCTCTCACTGCTGGACCAACAATCAAGAGTCGCCACAACTGCTCTCTCCTTTTGATCCTCAGAGTTACCGACAGTAGATTCCTCATTCCCATACAGATCTTGTAGCACGTACCACTCTGGCAGGCTAGATTGGATCATGAACACAGGTGGGGGTACAGCATTATAACCAGGCCTCTTCTCAGCTTCTCTCCTCTCAGGGTCAGAGATTTGCTTGCTATCGATCAAGTCTTGAATTGAGTGCCGAAGCGCTTTGCATTTATCAGTGACATGGCCCGAGTACTGGTGGAATGCACAGAATTCGTTGTCCTTATGTCCCGATTTCCCTTGTGTCGGAGCTGGCCTAGGAGTTAGAGGACGCAATTTTCCCTCCTTCATCAGCCTCTTCAAGACCCAGGATAATGGTCTCCCTAAGTTCAAAAACTTCCTCGGGGTGGCTACCTCAGTAGCAGACACTTCACCCATTCTTCTAGTGCTGTTACTGGGACCTGCCGGCCTACTAGCTCCTTGACCGGGGTTACCCCTTTTGGCAAAATTATCATTGTTAGCTTTCCGGGTCAAAAACTCCCCTTCTGCTTCGATGGCTATATCCTTGAGAGACTCCCAGTCTTTCAACCCCTTCATCCTCAATCCCTCCTTCAAGTACGGGCTCGCGTTCTTAATGAAAAGACGAATCTGATCTTGGGTATCAGGCTTTCGGCGCATCTCCATTACTCGGTTCCGCCATCGGGTAAGGTACTCATGGAAGGATTCCCCGGCCTTCTGCTGGAGCAACTCAAGATCTTTCAGAGTCACCTCCATTCTGGTGTTACAGTCATATTGTTTCAGAAATTCCTCAGTGAGCAGATCCCAATCTTCTTTAGTGCGACGGTCAAGGCCGTGATACCAATCTATGGCATGAGAGGTCAGACTCAGACAAAAGTATTCCACTTTCTGCTTCTTGGACAATGTGGTCCCCTTCATGACTAGAGAATATTGCTTCACATGTGCAGTAGGATCAGAAGTACCATCGAATTTCGGCACATCCGGCATTTTAAAATTATAAGGGATCGGATCCTCTCCGTCCAGCTCCCTATCCTCAGGATTCATCCCGCGGGCTCTACCTATCATACGAGCCATGGCCTCGAACCTCTCTTCCATCTTTTTCAAAATAAAATCATCAGCCTGAGGTGCCTTCCCCTTTTCGGATGCCATGCTCAACCTATCATCCTCGATATCTCTATCGTCATCAATTCTCAGCACTGGCCTTCTTCTCAGCTCTCCCGAAGCCACTGATCTCAACTCTACTGGTGGCGGCCTAACGGGCTCCTCTCGCCTTTCAAACCTTTCTTCTTCAGGCTCGTTCAGTCTTACTGGAGGAGGAGGAGGAGGAGGATTCTGTGGAGCATTCGGCCGAGTATTCTGCTGTGCTAAAGCGGTCAACATATTCATCATTCTACCCTCGAATTCCTCGAAACGGCGGCCCACTTCTTCGGCAATCATGGCCCTGGTGGCATCTTCCCCCCTGGGTGAATTTGCCATCTGAGATACCGTGCCACTTACTTCTGATAAAATCTCGGGTAGACCCTCTCTATCTGACAGCTCAAGAACTCGGATCAGTCGTCCGGTCGGTGATCTAGTCCACCTAGGCAGATCTATGATGGCTGCAGGGACAAAAGTTAGAATGATGCATGAAATGTAGGTATAATGCATGATCGTGATATGCATCATTTACAGAGCACAAGCAAGCAAGTAGGTCCTTCCACCCTTATTTCTCCCACACGCGTGGTCGTGCAGTTTCTTTCCTAGGTGGGATTGGCCCATGGGTTAACAGGGAACCCAATAGACGCGTATGGTGCGCGGCGAAAAACCGGCAGCATAACACTCCTATGCTAATGAACAAGCGGATGGATAATGATCGTCACGTATTCGGACGCTCCATAAATTTCGACATGGCCCTACCGGGGCATGATAGCCTTTGGCTAGGTTACCTAAGTGAGATATTTGGATTCGTCCAATACGTAAGGATCCATACAGCAAGCATGAGATTTAAGGTTCATTTCACCTGTGGAAAGTGACTACAGTCATTACATGAGCTTTGGACAAGGGAGATGTTTCTTTGAGGCTACCCAAGCATGATCCCTGCCGACGGGTCTAGCTCATCACGAGGATAGCGACCGATCGGGTCATCATTTTGATATACCATTGAGGTACGTGGCTTGGGCTGGTGATTATCCTTAACACTTCCCCAAATTGAGTGAAAATGAGGAGGTGCTTCAGGAACGCACCAGGGCTAGAAGAGGGACCAAACTAGCGTATTCTAAGGCTTTAATGATATGCAAATGCAAATTTGAGAGGGGGTGAATTTATGAATTAAATTTTAATCATAAATGTTAAAAGAGGTATTTTCAAATTGAAATCTCGAACCATAAACGTCCCCAGCGGAGTCGCCACTGTGACGCGCGCCGGATCCCGTGCGCCGCCCTTTCGAACCGCCCGCACGTGGGCGATCGGGGCATTTGCGGGTCCGTTGGCATCTTGCAATAAATCGCAAGTGCGTCTATGTTGAGCAACATGGAGGTTTCATGGAGTCGCCACCCAATAGAACATTGGGAAAGTTTCTCTCGCCTCGGAGAGCCTAAGACTGCGCTTTTTATCCATATTGAGCCATGAGGCCTAGGATTAGCGCTAAAGCCTCGTGACCCAAGAAGTATCTTGAAGGATAACCTCTAACCTCTTGAGCCCAAAGACCAGAGCTGGGTCCGGGATTTTTCATCTATTTCTACCTCAATTAGTTTATGATCAAATTTTAATATCATTAATTCGCTCTCTCTCCACACTATGCAGTTTAATTAAAAAGCGCATTTATTCACATTTTGAAAGCAGTAAATGAGCAAAATAAATATCAAAAAGCGATAAATTACAATAATACAAGGAGCGGAATACAACTCCCTTTTATAAATGTGCAATTCATACACAAATCGGGACATTGTTTATTTTGAGGACTTTGGTCCTCGCATGCATCGTTATAAAAAACGGGATGTTTAACATGTGATGATTTTTATTGGATGAAAATAGGGCGTTGGACCCTTTTGCATTTTATACAAAACTCACTTTTATTTGAATACAAATCGTTAATCTGTTTTACATTCAACGGGATAAAAAGAGCTTACTCATACACATAAAATAATCAATGAATAAAAAACTAGAGAAATAAATCAAGAGGTTTAAGAAGAAATAAACCGGACGAAATCCACCATGCATGGTAGGCAGCCACCCAAGCTCGAAATTATCCAGGAGGACCAATATACACTCACAGAAAATTAAGAGATGTTAACATTCATAAAATTAACACATAAGAAAACGAAGAGACTGAATAGAGATGAAGAATGATCAACGGAAATGGAGTCAGGACCCACCGACGGCCCTTCTTGGTTGACCGACGGGCGTCGGTTTGGTAAGTTGACCTGCCCGTTTGTCACTCAAGAAGGGTGTCCATAGGTAGGTGACCGACGGGCGTCGGTCATGCAGATGACCCGTCGGTCACCTCTGTCTCCACAAAACAGAAGAGAAAGAAAGAGAGAGAGAGAAAAAAAAGCCTTTTCAAGATCAAAAGCAAGTTTTATTTAAAAAGGGGAAATGGGGTAGTCAATATGAAGAAAGACAATGACAAGCATTCAAAAGTTTCACAGGATGAATAAATAAATAATAAATGATTACATATGAGGTAAAAATGGAGAGAGAATCCGGAAATATTTACCCTCAGATAGTTGCCTTGGGTAGAATTTAGGTGTCGGTTAGATCCCCGCGCGTTCCACGAGAAACAACAGTGAAAGATTAGAGGAAGAAAATGAGATATTTCACCTTTAATCCTTCAAAAAATCGAGTTTGGAGTCAAGATCTAAAGAAAACTAATTAGCTTTTAGTTCCTTTGACCGATTTGATCCTTGATTCAATAAAGTTCTTTAGAAAAAGGTGTTTTTGGAAGAGAGAGAAAACGTGCTTGAATTTTGGCAGAGTTTCCTCCCTTGAAAAATTTTCCAACCCTTTTGAAGCGGAAATCCGGACCTTATATAGCCAGACACGACCGACGGGCGTCGGTGCATAGGGGCGGGCGTCGGAAGAATCCTACTGACACAAGGACACCTCCGACGGCCCTGCCACCTTCACCGACGGGCGTCGGAACGGTTGCGTGCCCCGGGAAACCAGGCGGCTCCTGACAGGGGCGGTGACTTTCCGACGGGCGTCGAAAAATCCCCCAAGCCGTCGGTGACTCAAAGCGACGGGCTACTTCCACAGACGGGCTGGCCGTCTGTGGAGGACAAAAAACCTTTTTCGACTCAGAAAACTCCCGTTTTCTCCCCCTCTGCCCCTGAAGTGTAGAAAAACCTCATTTCTCATGGAACGCGGGACTAAAACCTCCAACTTCAGCCTCCTGTACAGGCCTCGAACATTGATTTCCTCATAGGGTAACCTCTGATCCGGACTGTTCCAGGACACGGTGCTTACACCCCCTTAATTGCTCTTCATTCTTTTCTTTTTATACCCTAAAATTAGGGTTGGTTTTTTTGGGTCAATTAATAATTTCCTCCATTTTTAATTTTTTAATTACTTTAACTTAATTCAAATACACACATTAATTAATCAAACATTATATATCAATTACACATTACACATTAATACATCAATTAATCTACTTAATATATAATTTATCTAATTGATTAAACATTACACCATTTAATCCATTTAATTATCACATATATATATATTTTATCTAATTAATTATACACTTTAAACTTTAATTTTACATGCACTATAATCACACAATAATATTAACTAATAACATTAACTAATTAACTTTCAATTTTTAACTTTAAACACACACATATTTATATATTTATTACATATATATATATATATATATATATATATATATATATATATATATATATATATATATATATATATATATATATATATATATATATATATATATATATATATATATATATATATATATATATTTTTGGAGGGAATTACTAAGGACCCAAAATCACTTTTTCATTTTTATACTGAGCTCGGGACCCGGTGTCTACACCCTTTACTGTTAACTGTCCCATCAAAGAACAATTGCCACCCTTGTACTGCTATGGCCATGACATCTTCATCTGGGAAATTGTATTCGAATTGGTCTCCCTCAATAGGATGCTCAGCCAAGAACTCAGCTACAGCTCTTCCTTTAATGGTTTTCCTGGTGATGTATTCGATATCGAACTCCTGCAATAGTAGTAACCACCTTCCCATCTTTCCCAGCAAAGAGGGCGCTTCCTGAAGGTACCTAAGCGGGTTATGCTTAGCAACCGCTTGTACACTGAAGGAATGAAAATAGTGCCGCAACTTCTTAGAAGCCCAAACAACTGCTAAGCAAATCTTTTCCACTTCCACATATTTGGCTTCATATGTCAGGAATTTCTTGCTAAGATAGTAAACAGCAAACTCTACCCCAAAGTCATCCTCCTGGGCCATCATGGCACCCACTGAATTGTCTTCTACTGCCAGATACAAGATTAATGGTTTGGCACGTTGTGGTGGTCTTAAGACTGGTGGATTCAAGAGATAATCCTTAATAGTGTCAAAGGCCAATTGACAATCATTATTCCACGCCACCGACTGATTCTTCCTGAGAAACTTAAAGATGGGCTCACACACCGAAGCCAATTTGGCAATAAACCGACTGATGTACTGAAGCTTTCCTAAGAAACTTCTAACTTCTTTCTCTTTCTGAGGCACTGGCATCTCCCTAATGGCTCTGACTTTATCAGGATCCACTTCAATTCCTCTCTGTCTTACCACATGGCCCAGCAGCTTACCTGAGGTAACTCCAAAAATGCACTTCTTGGGATTGAGGCGCAGATCATACTTATTGATCCTTTGAAAGAATTTCTCTAAAGCCTCAAAGTGACCTTCTTGGGTAGCTGACTTGATCATCATGTCGTCAACATACACCTCCACTTTTTTGTGGATCAAGTCATTAAGAACTCTAGTGGCCATTCTCTGATAGGTTGCTCCTGCATTCTTTAATCTGAAAGGCATGACCCGATAAGCAAAAGTACCCCATTCAGTGATGAAAGCTGTCTTGATCCGATCCACTATCTTGTTAAGGATTTGATTGTACCCTGCGTACCCGTCCACGAAGCTGTACATCATACAAGCAGCGGCGCTATCTACCAGCATATCAATATGAGGGAGAGGAAAATCATCTTTCGAACAGGCTTTGTTCAGGTCCCGATAGTCCACGCATACTAGAACCTTTCCATCCTTTTTAGCCACGGGAACTACATTAGCCAGCCACGTCAGGTATTTAACCTCCAGTAGAAACTTAGCCTCAATCTGCTTATGGATTTCCTCTTTCACCTTCTGAGCCCATTCCGGCCTAAGTCTTCTGAGCTTTTGCTTGACCGGTTTACTCTCTGGGTATGTTGGAATGGCATGTTCGGCTACATCTCCATCAATTCCCGGCATGTCCTCGTAGGTCCAGGCAAAGACTTTTTCATATTTTTTAAATATTCTCTCAAATTTTAGCCTCTCTTCAGGAGTTATGTCTGATGCTATCAAAATTTCCTTTGGATTCTCCAAAGTTCCGAGATTAAATGCAGTTGTGCTAGTTGAGTTAATGTCAAAAATGAATGCATCATGTTTATGATCATGAGGAATGAAATCATCAGAAACATCACACAAGTAAGCAAAGTTGTTCATCTCATTGATGTAATTAGAAACATTAACATTGTCATTAAAAAGTTCTCGCATAAAAATAGTATCTAAATAACTATTGTCTTCATCCCCTGTCGATGATGTCATTGCAGCGGACTGGGCTTTGACTTCTTGGCTTGGTGGAGGCTTTTCAACTACCTCCGGTGAAATCTTCAAATCTTCAAATTTCAGCTCTGGCCCTACCATCTTTTCCTTTCCCTTAAGTCTGATGGCTAATAGCTTATCAGTAACAATCTCCTCAGGCTCATCCCTGTCCCAGACACTGCACTGAGTCATGATCTCCTCATCCCAGAAGTTCTCTGCAGACTTGATAACTCCAACATCCCAGTCGAAGACGTCATTAAAGATTTCAAACCCCGAAACGATCTTTCTATCTACCCATAGAGGCTCCTCCTCTCCCATGTAAGCACAAATCGAAGATGAGGGGACAAAACTCTCTGAAATGTGGGGGATCTTCTCCGACACTTTCTTCTTACCATGCTCTCCTTTGTAGCCCATACCCTTCCGATCTTTCTGGCCTTGTGTGGTGATAGCATCCTGCAGCCCTTGCGAGTTTTTGCCCAGACCAGCCCCTGGGAGAAAGTGCATCTTCTTCATCATATTCACCACTTGAGGACTATCTGCTAAGCCCTGCTCCTCTCCTATCATCGATATATGAAAACCACTGAATGGCTGATTAGAGATCCCCAAGGCAGACACTTAGTTTTCTCTAGCTGCTTTAATAGTCACCACCTCTCCTTCATGAGGTATCTTAATCATCTGGTGTAGGGTAGAGGGCACTCCTCCCAATTTATGGAACCATGACCTTCCAAGCAGAGCTGAGAAATTCACCGGGATAGGCAAGACCACAAATTCTATTTCTGTCTCGATAGGCCCAGTCCTGACCAGAGCTCTGAAAGTTCCCGATGCTTGTCTTCGAGAATTGTCATAGGCTGTGATGGTTAAATCAGACTTGCTCAACATGCTTTCATTTAGCCCAAAAGCCTGAAGTGCAACTAGAGGGCAAACATTTATGGATGAGCCATCATCAACCATAACACAAGCGGTATGCTTATCATTAATTCGAGCCTTGATGTACAGCGGCCAATTGTGATTGTGGCCCTCTACCGGTAAGTCTGCGTCAGAAAACACCAGTTTCTCTCCAGATCCCCCTTTTACAAGGTCTAGCAGCTCAGATGGAGAAATTGTAGTGGCTACAGTGGACTCACTCAATGCCACAACTAATTTCTGTCTATGGGAGGGAGACTGTCTCAAAAGGTCCTAAATTGATATCTAAGCCGTGGTCTTTTTCAGCTGCTTTACTATGGCACTTTCTTCCGGCTCCTTTTCTGCATGTGATTGCACTGGGTCATGCGGCTTCTCAATTTCTGGGACCACTCTCCCACTTCTTGTTACAGCCTCAACTCTTTCCTCCTCTTCCGAATCCCATGGATCCGCGAATTCTCCATCTTTCTCTTCATCTTCTTTATCTCCACTCTCACTAGTGGACCAACAGTCTATCGTCGCCATGGGAATTCCTTCTTCACTTGCCTCAGGGCGAGTGATAGCGACATACTCATTTCCATATAAATCATGCATCACATACCATTCTGGTAGGCTAGACCCAACCATAAAGACAGGTGGTGGCACAACATTGAAATTAGCCTTCTTCTTGCTTTCTCTCTTTTCAGGATCGGTGATCTGCTTGTTGTTAATTAGATCTTGGACCCGATGCCTTAGTGTTATACAATCATCTGTCAAATGCCCGGTATGTTGGTGAAATGCACAATATTCATTTTCCTTGTGCCCTGGCTGCCCCTGGGTCTTGGCCGGCCTAGGTGATAGGGGTCGCAGTTTTCCTTCTTTTACTAGCCTCTTTAGCACCCATGATAAAGGCCTACCCAAGTTGGAGAAATACCTCTGACTTACGCCTGTTGCAGACACCTCAGCTGTCTTCCCACCTCTATTACCGCTGCTTGAACTTGCTAGCCTGGCTGTCCCCTGATTGCTGTATCCCTTCCTGGCATAGGACTCGCTGTTTGCCCTCTTGGCTAAATATTCTCCTTCTGCTTCTATGGCAATGTCCTTCAAGGACTCCCAATCCTTGAGTCCCTTCATTTTCAGTCCATCTCTCAAGTAAGGGCTGGCATTTCGAATGAATAGCCGAATCTGATCAGAAGTGTCCGGTTTGCATTTCATCTCCATAACCCGGTTCCTCCATCGAGTAAGGTACTCATGGAAGGACTCTCCAGTCTTCTGCTGTAGCAACTCGAGATCTTTCAAAGTGACCTCCATCCGGGTACTGCAATCGTACTGCTTAAGAAACTCTTCGGTTAGTAAGTCCTAATCCTCCTTGGACCTCCTCTCAAGCCCATGGTACCAATCAATAGCAGCTCCTGTGAGACTCAAGCAGAAATACTCTATCTTTTGCTTTCTTGTTAAGGTCATTCCCTTCATGACCAGCGAGTATTGCTTGATGTGTGCGGCAGGGTCAGAGGTGCCATCAAATTTTGGGATATCAAGCATCTTGAAGTTCTGGGGGATCAGATCATCACCATCGAGCTCTCGATCCTCGGGATTCATTCCCCTTCCAATCGTCATCATCCTGGTCATAGCCTCAAATTTCTCCTCCATCTTCCTCCACATTGCTTCCTCCAGCTTAGGTGACTTTCCCTTTGCTACCATTTGTTCCTCTTGCTCCTCTTCCCATAAGTCAACCTCAGACCTAGGTCCTTCTCTACGCTCTACAAGTGCTGGTGCTCTTTGCTCAACCACATGTGGGTCAGCTACAGCAGGGGGGTCCTCTCTCACAGCCCCTTCTTCATCTTGCCCCCTTATAGGAGCAGCAGCTTGTTGTCCTGCAAGTGGAGCTAAGGTTGTGGCAAGGTTGCCCATCATGGCCATCATTCTGGCCTCAAACTCCTCCATTCTTCTTCCCACTTCTTCGGCAATCATAGCCCTATTGCATCAGACCCACTGGCTGGATTAGACATACTTGATGATTCTGAAGAAAAAATCTCACTACTATCTGAAAGAGAATCTGTGCTCCGATATGGCACTAGCTCTGGTAACCCCAAGAGTGGAATCCTTCTCAACCGACCGTCGGGACCCCTAAACCACCCGGGTGAATCTATGATGGCTGAAACAAATACATCTTATTAGGATAATGCATGATTGAAATGCAATGCATGGTCGTGCTGATGCAACATAGACAAACACATGAAAGCAGATAGATCCTTCCAACCTTATTGCCCCCAGACACGAGGTATCATAGTCTCTTTCCTAGGTGGGCTTTATCCAAGGGTTAACAGAAGGGTTAACAGGGAACCCTTTAGACGCGTATGGTGCACGGTGGAAAACCGGCAGCATAATAGCTCTTATCTAATGTACACACATATGAGTGTTTGGCCATTATGTATTTAAACACCTCAATTAAACTAAGATGGGCCCATCGGGGCATGAAAGCCTTTGATGAAGACCATTTAATTTAACTGATTTTGTTCAATATATGATGGCCCAGGTAGCAAGCACGGTATTACAGTACATTTCACCTAGTGGAAGTATCTATTGCCATTACATGAGGTTTGGTCAAAGGGTGGTGTTACTTTAGGGCTACCCAAGCATGGTCCCTGCCAACGGGTCTAGCTCATCACGAGCATAATGACCGATCGGGTCACCATTTAATATACCATGACGGTACGAGGCTTGGGCTGGTGATTATCCTTAACACTTCCCTAAATTGAGTGAAAATAGGGTCGTGCTTCGGGAACGCACCGGGGCTAGAAAAGGGACCAAACTAGCATAAATCTAAGGCTCTAATGATATGTAATGCAGTTTCGAAAAGAGATGAAATTTTTATTAAACTCAATTAGCCAAGGTATTTTCGAAGGGAAGTCTCTAATGTCCCCAGTGGAGTCGCCACTGTGACGCGCGTCGAACCTCGATGCCTCTCGAAAGCCCGCCTTAGGGCGATCGGAAGAGGTTCATAAAAACTTGTAAGGTATTTATAAGTTGCGTCTATTTTGGGCAACAAAGAGGTTTCTTGGAGTCGCCACCCAATAGAACATTGGGAAGGGTCGTCTAGCCTCATCGAGCCTAAGACGATGCATATATATCCATCTTGGGCTAACTAGAGAGATTTTGGAGATCTCAGCCTCTACCCCCTGGAGCCTAGGATTGTAATCATTGAGCCCAAAGACCAGAGAAAGTTCGGGACTCCCCATTTATTCATACCTTGGCTAAGTTTATAATCAAGTTTTGAATTTAGTATTTCATCCCATTTCTCATTCAATTTTTAATGCAATTTAAGTAAACGCATATCAAATATATAAATAAAGCGGTAAATAAAATAAATGAAAGCAAAATAAATTACAATAAAACTAGGGGCGGAATACAACCCCCATTTGTAAATAAAATACAACTCATGCATAAATCATGTTATTTATTAAAAATAAGGACAATGGTCCTCTCATGCATAATTAAAGAAAACACTTTGTAAAGTGTCAATTTATTTTGAATGGAAAGCTAGGACATTGGTCCCATTTTTATTTAGAAAATAAATCAAATTAATTAATATAAATATTTTTGTGATTTTTTAATTAACGTGCATAAAAATAAATTTATTATTACAAATTACATAATAAAAATAAAATAATGAAAGCAAAATAATGAAAACAATAAAAATTGACAACATCCAAATGGATCTTCAAATCTTCATGGGTTCCCACTTGGGATGGAAAAGACTCACACATAAAAAATAAGTGTTGAAATAAAAGAAACAAATAAAAGCCATGTTAATAATAAAAAATGAATTTAGAAATATACTATAAAAATAAAGCAAATAAAAAAGTATCATGTATGACAAACCAATTAAAATGACATAATAAAAATATGCAATTTAACAAATTAACAATTTAACATGCATAAGCAAACATAAAATAATGATAATAGAATTCAACATGCATGAAAAAACATGAATAGAAAATGCAAACATAAAATTCAGCATGTGTAAAAATATAAAATAACAACAACAATATCCAACATGTATAAAAAAACAAAGGTAATAATAAAAATCAGCTTGTATAAGAAATAAATAATAATAGTAATAATAAAAATAAACAAGAACAAGGATAATAATAATAATACTAATGATGGTAATAACTACAATAATAATAATAACATAATAATACCATAGAATATGAACAATCAAATAACATAATAATAATAATAATAATAATAATAATAATAATAATAATAATCAAAGAAGATGAACAATCCAATTAAAAAAAGAAGAATAACATGAAAATAAAATAAGCCAATTATGATAAAACATGTTAAATGATGATACTAATAATATATATGAACTAAAAAAATGACAATAATATGAACATGAACAATTAAATGAGAAATAAAAATAAGAAATAATGATATGAACAAATTAAATAAAAAAAGAAATAAGAAGTAAAAATATGAACAATTAAATAATAGATCTAAAAGAATTTACATGATAATCAATTGAATAAAAGCAAAAGAATAAAAAGAAGAATAAAATGATAGAACTAAAAGAATTTACATGTTAATTAATTAAATAAAAAGAAATGAAATTAAAAATCAAACTAAGAAATTGAGCCAAGAATGTTTACCCTCAAAATTGATCTTGAAGAAATGAAGGTAAATGATCCAATTCCTTGTCTTGATTTGAAAAAATATGATTAGAGAAAAAATAAAATATTGAAAAATAAATTTTACTCAAGAACAAACAATTAGTTTATTTGTCTTAAAGTAAAAAGTTGTCAATTGAAAATAAGAAAAATTCTCAAGAACAAAAATTGTTTTTTTTTTTGTCTCAAGAATTGCTGGAAATTCCTTTAGAAATTGAGAGAGTTTGGTTGAGAGAAGAGAGAAGAAGAAAAAAAATGTTTTCTAAAGAAAATTCCCCCCTAATTCTCTCTCCAAAATCCTTTTTATTTCCCCCAAAATTCAGATTTTTTAATTAAAGAAATTAAATTAATTTAATTCCCATAACTCAAAAAAAAAACTGAATTTGAAGAGTTGGAAGATAGAAGGATTTTTGAATTGAATTATGCAAAAAACATGAGTTTAAAAGCATTTAAAATGAAGAAATTATGACAAAAAAACGGAAAAAGGGCGAAATGGGGCGTCAGGGGGCGCACTGCACTGAAAATCACAGCTGTGCTTTCGAGAAAAGTACGGCTGTGCTTTCGCGCGTGCTCACGCTGTGCAGCGCAAAGCACAGCCGTGCTTTTTCAGGCATAATTTTTTTTTTTTAAATTCCTATGAAAACACAATAATTTAAAAACTAACTTTTTATCCCAAAATAATTTTTAAAACATTTTTAAAATACATTTTTATTCATTCCTAACAAATCAAAACGACAAGAAAATTATCACTTCCAACTTTCATTCTTTTTGCCTATTAATCGGCACATTTAATTTCATCATTGGGTAATCCTGATCAAGGCTACTCGGGACCCGATGTCTACAGGAACGCACCCCAACGATCCGTCAATGACTATGTTAGACAGAGGGAGCCAAGCAGGCATGAAGTTGATGTCGTCATCTGATATCTCACTGAATCCGACAAGGCTTTCGTCAGCAGTTACAAATGAATACAGTCGTTGATGCGGGAGGAAGTGTCTCGGTGAATATTGTGCAATAACTTGGGGAGGTGGTTCTGATAGCAACTTCAGCTTCTCTTGCAACCATATCTAAAAAAAAAAAAAAAAGCCGCTGGAGTAAGTTGGGTTTACTTCAGGCAAAAATCAGGCATAGAGTTGTGTGAAAATCCCAAAGGACGCACTTCCCGCTAAGAAAAGCTAGTGCAAAAATCCACAAGGGACGCACTACCTTTTAAAATAATGACGCACCTGGAGTAATAAGGGGCTCCCAGTGAACGAAGTGGTGGATCCCGAGCGAACAGAATCCAAGCCCAGAATAGTTTCGACCAGAATAAGGGGAAAGGGAGATAGCCCGCGATAAAAGTCATCTAGAACCCCGAACAGGCGAGGATCGCCAACCAAGTCTCCTGAAGTTACAGTGAAGAGGCTCATCATGCAGAATAAGAAGACAATGCTTACTCGATATGTAGGGACGTCAGAAAATCTATCCAGTGGCTCTAAGGAAAATGTGGGACCCTGTTGGGCCAATCGAGCAGCCTCGAAAGGAGCTATACCCAGAGATAAGGCAATATCCTGAGTCTGAACCAGACCACAGTGGGGGGTGCAAGGCAGAGCATTAGGAGGACACCATGCTCCGGTGATGGCGGCGAACTCCTCGGGCAGGGGGCACAGTTCCTGATAAGTGAACTTGAAGACGTGAAAGCGCGGATTCCAAAAATGGGTTGCAGCTAAGAGAAGGTTGTGATCTATTTTGGCTCTGCATAAATATTTCAGCCCAGACAGAGTAGTGAGGGTGTTGTTTTCCCAAGTGCGAGTGTCGTCCAAGATACGGTGCATCCTTTGAAAAAGGGGAGAAGTCATCCTTTGATAGTCAAAGATTGAAGGTGGCAAAAGGTTAAAGTAAGTGAGGGGGCACGAAGTCCAAGAAAAATAGTAAAATTTATAGTGAAGCTCCACAGATGGTCTGACCGTGACTCAGTACAGGTGGCCTGCCCGTCGGTCGTCGTCCACCTGGCAGATGCATGCGTCATCATTGCATTCATCACGCGCATTTATTACGCATTTAATGGGGGAATGTGAAATGACAGACGGTCAGCATGTCTGTCACTTCTGGAGATGCCTAGTCCGTCGATCATGAAAACTATATATACGTTGACAAACCGACGGACAGAAAGTTTTCCTCCTCTTGTCTTTTCGTTTTCTTATTTCAAACCGTCCCTCATTGCGGTTTTTGCTTATTTTCTCCATATTTTCACATTTTTCACATTTTTATTTATATTTTCACATTCCTTGCATTACGGGGCACCTATCAGAGTATATTTTCTGCCTTTTCATCAAGTTTCATTTTTCTGCGAACTACAGGTTAGTAATTAATTCATCTATCTTTTTTTTTAATCTTGAGTAAGTAAAGTTTAATTTTCCTATTTTATTTATTGTTGAATGTTGCTGTTAGTGTAAATAATTTACCTTAATATTTAGCATTAGATGCTTTTCACATGATTAATTTTAATATCGCTTTGGTATATGTTTTTTCTTTTACTTGGATTGTTGATTAGCCTTGCATGAGTATTCTTATTGCCTTGAATTTTAATTCCTTCATGCTCTTTAATAAAGCATGCTTTCATGTAAAATGGCATTTAATTACAATATTGTTGCATATCTAGAAATAAGACATTCTTATGCATATGTTAACTGTGAAGTCAATAAGTGTCGTGCTGTTGTTGAGGCTCGAGACCCGTTGCTCTCTTTTCTTGCCTTTTTTACGCAAGAAGTTGGGCACACCCTTGCAGGGATGCTGCCCAATTTTTTATTTTTATTTTTATTTTTATTTTTATTTTATTTTATTTTATCTTATCTTTTTTTTTTTGTTTTATTTCTTTTTGGGCCAGACCATCCTTGCCTAGGGATGCCCGAATTGTCTCATCTCTAAAATCAGGCCTTAACAGCCGTTGTAATTGGATTAATTGCATAATCTTTCTCTTATAGGATGCCGCCTCAACGACGTGTTCCGCAGGGATAGCCCGAGCCACAGGCCCCGGATTGGATGAGCCCCAAGGCCGGACAGAGGTATAGGGCACTGGCTCAGGTGGAGCTCCGAGCCAGTCGCTTCATTTCTAGACCATTCCTGGAGGCCTTAGGGATGGCAGATGAGGTGGATGCACTTTTAGCCAGCGCAGGATGGACCGAGTTTCTGACACCGGCCTTCCCGACACATCCAGAGGCAGTGCAGCAGGTCCTAGCCACACTACACTATGGAGGGTTCCAGAGGTCAGATATGGAGCCCGGGGTGGTGCAGTTTTGGTTTGATGGTTATCATTTCAGTATCACGCGCCAGCGATTTGGAGAGGCCATGGGTCTCCCACGGGGTGATGGTGTGACGGTGCCTCAGTGGACGGTGAGGCGCGACTATTGGGCGACTATAGCCCTACCTGGAGTGCAGTATGATCAAGATACAGCAAAGAGTACCGTGATTATTTCACAGGCGCTCCGGTACCTACATAGAGTGCTCTCCAGCTCATACCTTGGACAGGCTGGTAACCCAGGGTCACTCAATGCTGCAGAGATCTGGAGCCTATGGGCCATGGTAGCAGGCCGGCATCTTAATGTTAGCCATGAGATTTTGGCTAACATGGTGAGGGTTTCCAGGGGGACAGTCCCGGTGGTGATTATTGGAGGAGTCATTACCAGACTATTGTTAGGGTTAGGAGTTGGCCCAGACAGGCTTGGGGACGCCTTAGATGAGAGCATATATGTAGATGCACCGACTGCCGTACACATGGGGATGGTGCTACAGATACCGGGACAGCCCGAGGCGTTCAGGCTCCTTACCATTATGAGACCCGGCGGGCTTTTGGTCTCCCTTCACTAACACAGGAGCAGCAGCCCCTGCACCCACAGTACCCGGAGGGCCAGCCTCCCCAGCATTAGGACTACCAAGAGGGGCCACCACCACAGCCGCACCCAGAGGAGCAGCCTAAGACCCCATCAGACTTCGAGGTGGAGTTCACCATGGATGATCTGCTTGGTACTCCTCCAGCACCGAGGGCACAGAGCCCCACTCCTCCTCCAGCTTTGAGGGTACAGCGGACCACTCTCCAACAATCAAAGAGGTTCCATCCTTACACCAGAGGTGACCCGAGGGCATCTACCTCCACAGCTCCACCACCAGAGCAGACTCCTGAGCTTGTTCCACCTCAGCCATCATAGCCTGACATCTCCGAGCTCATAGTCTCCATGTTTGCATCTTTTGAGCGCTGGCAGGAAGAGAGGGACAAGGTCCTTCACGAGCAGTTATGGGAGAGGGATAGGCTCACCCAGGAGAGGTTAGACCAGCAACAGGCCACCATTCAGGAGCAGGCTAGGCTCGTTGAGAGCATGGGCCAGAAGCAGGCCGGGCTCATCGATCATATGGTCCGGGAGCAGGCCAGACTCATAGAGCATATGGGAGAGGAGTAGGCCAGGCTCATAGAGCGCGCAGCACAGGAGCAGGAGAGGCCCAGAGAGCAGTTGAGACAAGAGTTGGGGATGTCTCAGGACAAGGCGGCTCAGAGGATCGATGTGACTCTTCAGATGATAGATGAGTCACTCGACTCTCTCAGGTTCAGAGTCCAGGGGTTGGAGGGGGTCATTTATCCCCTTGCTCGGTCTATTGGGCAGTTCAAGGAGCACACAGAGCAAAGGCTAGACCGTATGGGGACCGCTTCTCTTGAGCAGACCCACCAGTTGAGTAGGGCCTTCAAGGAGCTAAGGGGGATGATCACAGACACCTTGAGCTTCATGACAGTGTGCACGCAGCCCTTCCTGGATGGATACGCTCGGGTGCAGTTCCAGCAGCAGAGTTCTGAGAGACCACAGCCTCGATCCGTGCCGGTGGCAGTTCCTCCTAGGTTCCAGCCCATGGTTAGAGTATGGGGCTCTCAGCAGCCAGACCCAGTAGGTCCTTCTAGCCAGCCTTCCACTTCTGGGGCCGGACCTTCTACCTCTCAGCCTCAGCCTCAGCCTCAGCCTCAACCTCAGCCGATGCATCTGTCTGATGATGATGATGACCCCAAGGAGGAGCTCACAGATTATACGCCTTTATAGTCATTCAGGGAGTTTGGATAACATTTTGTTGTATTTTGTTTATTATCATAGTTGTATATACGTTGTACAAAATGAGTTTTAGTGAAAAACATTTACTATCGGATTTACATGTTTTTATCTTCCTATATTTTTATTTGTACTTTATTTACATTAAAGATAACTGAGTGCTCTCTCTTTATTTACATTAAAGCTAAATGACCATATAATCATAAAAAAATGATGCACAAAAAATGACGATAAATAATGAACGGTAATACAAAATCATTTATGAGCCCATCAAACAGGGATAACTCACATAGGAATTAACAAAAATTCTTTGCCACACAGGAACATTGCTTAACATCGGCCCAAGGATGGATATCAATCACATTGAAGGATGGACAGACCGAGCATTACGTCCTTCAGAATCATAACTCAACCAGGCACACACCTCGCAGATCGGACGAGGATTAGCAAGGAAATGCCAACAAGCAGAGACTGTGGTCAGAAAGTACCACACCTCAAAACCCATGGTGTAGTCAGAGAGCACTACGTACCTTGCAGATCGGATGGGGGTTAGCAAGGGAACTTCACTTCGAGATTGTATTCAAAGAGCACTGCATCTCACAGTTCGAGCGATAGTCAGAGAGTACTACGCACCTTCCAATCGGATGGGCGTTAGCAAGGGAACTTGACTTCGAGATTTTAGTCAGAGAGCACTACATCTCACAGTTCACGCGATAGTTAGAGAGTACTACGCACCTTGCAGATCGGATGGGGGTTAGCAAGGGAACTTCACCTCGAGATTGTGGTCAGAGAGCATTGCATCTCACAGTTCACGCGATAGTCAGAGAGTACTACGCACCTTGCAGATTGGATGGGGGTTAGCAAGGGAACTTCACCTTGAGTGTCACACCCCAAAGTGGCCCTAGAAGAATTACAGAGTTTTTGGTTCGAAAAAGGTAATTTTATGTGCGAGAGTTCTGTCGCGAGCGCGACAGAGCCCTCCAGCGGTTTTCGAACTTCAGCTGCTTGGTGCGGGCGTGAGCGTTCTGTCGCGAGCGCGACAGAACCCCCTCGCGAGATGTGTGCATAAGTGGGTGTTAAGAGACCTTGAGATGTGTATTGGACACGTGGCACCGTAGGAGAGTGACACGTGGCGGCGTAGGAGCATGATAAGTGGTGTTGTAGGAGGATGACATGTGGCAAGAGAGATATATATATGAATTAAAAAGGAAATAAGAAATTAAGGGAGATGTATATGTATTAATTATGGAAGGTGGGAAATTAATTTTGGGATTAACATTGACCAACATTGACCATTTGCCCAAATTTGTTCCCTTTTTCACGTGGGTTTCTCACTTTGGCCATTTGTTCTTCTTTCTTTCTTTTCTTTGGTCAGCCGTTCTCCCTTCCTTGCTCTTCTCTTTGTTATTTTCTTCTTCATTTGATTTGTTCTTGAGAGAGAGCCCCTTGGATTGGTTTGAAGAGTAAAAGAAGGTAAGCTTGATTAGTTTTCCGATCTGACCTCCTTTTTCTTTTTGTTTATGATTCAAAGTAAGAAGAGGTTTAACTTAAGTATTTCTATATGATTTTGTGGAAGCTAAGAACAAGAGATTGCATAAAGAGAAGAAAAGATTGGAGCTGAGTAGAGAGCACAAGATTAAGCTATTCAGAGGTAGGGATCGAGTGTGGTTTTATTATTTTTGTATGTGTTCACATGAAAAATGATTGAGTAGAAATATGTTTGAATAGAGAGATGTTTGATGAGCTTTAATTAGCTCAAGATGTTCATTTTGATTGCTTGCAGTGTTTTCATGATATATGTGTGGGTTAATGATGAAGTTTGATTTGGTAAATTATGCTTATTTGTCATATGACATCTGTAAAGTGTTTTTATCATAAGTATAGTTATAGACCTCTGAATGGAGTGATTCTTACTCCAATGGAATTAGGACTTCTGTACCTATAAAAGTCACAGAAATGACCTTGAGCAAATTCTTGCTTTAAGACCCTGAAAATTTGCTAAAACCGTAGGGTCCCTGTTTGGGTCGGGTTATTTGAACAGTATAGGTTATTTTGATAATATCTTTTTCTATAGATGTCCAAATGACCTGAAACTTGTTCCATTTGAAATATAAGACGTAGGGGAACAATTGTTAAGAAGACTACTTTTCCTAAAAATGACGTTTAGAGGTTAATTTAGACAATACAAGTTTGAGATGAAAAACAGTCTTGTGGAGGTTCCTGACGGAGCCTTCTGTCGCGAGCGCGACAGTGGTCGCGAGCACGACCGAGAGGGTTATAAGAGTGATTTTCCTCTTGATTTAGAGGCCATGGTTGACATGAATCAATTCCCCACCTTTCCCTTCAACTAAATTGCATAGTTTTAGATGTTTTACTCGCCGGAATGAACCCGTAGGACCCCGGAATGTTTTCGTGGTCTATATCATGCATGTTTAGATTATAAAATGATTATAGGCTTAGTCATTTGTGTAGTCAATGCTACGGCATAAGAGTTAGTGTCGACCATGATATGCCATGCGACGTAAATTGTTATATAATGCATTTGGTATAGAGTATAGAGAGCTTTTATGCAATCTAGCTTCGATCGCGAGCGCGACCTCTTGTCGCGATCGAGACAGTGGACTTTGGTTTTATTGCGAGCACGACTTCTTGTCACGATTGCGATAGTGAATCTCTTCGCATCCTGTTTTATTTGTTTTGAAGAGAGTGTTTTCTTCTGTCTTGCTTTGCATGATTTATATGTTTATGTAATGAGTTGAACACATGTATATGATGATGTAATATAAGAGTGAATGCATGGAATTTAAATGTTACATGCCTTTTAGTTATTGAATATGATTATTAAAGATTGTACATCAATTAAATGTCTCTGAATTTGATAAGTGCACTTGAATTTTAGTTGATGAGTTGATGTCCGTGTATAGTGTGTGAGTCGGTATTGAGCCTGATTACCGTTATAGTGGATAGATAAGCATGCTTATAAAGGGATTATCGAGTGCAGCTGCCTATGTTCCGCCCCGTTTGGGCGAAGCGGGTCGACCTCTGAGAATGGTCATTAATAGAGATAGATAAAAATGTTTTGTGACTTCGGTCTATCGAAAATGTTTTTTATAGAGCGTCCCGTATCCACCATGAGAGGAACTCAGGCTTGTTTTGTTAAATGTTGTGCAGTGAACTTGAGATGATTATAGTGTTGCTTTGAATAAAGCTATAGTACATGAAAGTAATGTTTAAGTACATTACAGTTCTGTATACAAGTACATGATTACATGAGTGTATTGACATGAATGTGGTTACATGATAATGTATATTTGAATAAACGAAATGTACAAGATGTAGTGCACATGAATTAGTGAAAGAGTAGATGTTATTTATATGTGGGTTTAGAGTATTTGATAACTGAGCATGCAACCTGTATATATGTATAAGAGCTATATGCATGAGCTAGCTGATCATGTTACTTGAGATCCTATATGCATGAGATATATGATTGTGTGATTTATTTGTGACTTCGTAAAGAAGTCCTTTGCATTATTTTATCCCCACTAAGCGTTATCGCTTAGCACGGATGTTTATTTCCGTGTAGGTTACAGGTTCGGATCAGTGAGCGGACATCTGCAGGTCAAGGCCACTAGGAGTTTTGTTATACTTTTTTTTGTATAAGTTAGAGATAGAGTTTTTACATTTTGAGTAACATCATTATGTAATATAAGTAGAAAAATCACAAGTAAATGTACATGTAAATGTATATGTAAAGCTAAATAGAAACAGATGTAATATGAACATGTAAGTGTATATGTAGTTAATATGAAATGCAAGTGGGCCCTAGTGTAGTATTTAATTAATTTTATATGGATGTGTTTATGCTATCGCTTCCGCTAATGCAAGTACAAGTATACGTAAGTGTCCGCGTAGCGCCCCGATATTCCTTACCGGGGGTATGGGGGTGTTACATTTAGTGGTATCAGAGCTCTAGGTTAATTGGTTTGGGACTAGAAGGTGATAGAGTATAGGTTAATGTCAGAGTTTGTCTAGAGTTGTGGCCTAATGCAGATGTCGTTTGTGTAAAGTATAGATAGAGTCCGACTCGCGTGAGAGCGTAGACGAGGCAGCGGCATATGTGAATTGGTAAGAGTTCGAGGTGACGTTCTGTATTCCTATCAGCTATCTCCTTGAAATCATGTGCACATAAGCATAGTGAAACATGGGGATGGGAAAAGTGCATTACAATAGCTTACATTGCATTTTCGCATCATCTCGCATACATAAATCATTACATGACCATTTCATCCGCATCCCTCATTTGTATGTGAAAAAGTATCATTGCATGCGTTTCATTGAGAAAAGCTGACAGGATATACATTCAGTGCTAGATGCATAGAAGAAGTATATGGATTAGAGTGCAGTGCATTAAGGAAAGTGTGAAGTATGTACGATTTGATAGCTGTATGGTGTAAGTGATTAGCAGGGAAATTTCGAGGATGAAATTTCTTAAGGGGGAGAGATCTGTCACACACCAAAGTGGCCCTAGAAGAATTACAGAGTTTTTGGTTCGAAAAAGGTAATTTTATGTGCGAGAGTTCTGTCGCGAGCGCGACAAGTGTCGCGGACGCGACAGAGCCCTCCAGCGGTTTTCGAACTTCAGCTGCTTGGTGCGGGCGTGAGCGTTCTGTCGCGAGCGCGACAGAACCCCCTCGCGAGATGTGTGCATAAGTGGGTGTTAAGAGACCTTGAGATGTGTATTGGACACGTGGCACCGTAGGAGAGTGACACGTGGCGGCGTAGGAGCATGATAAGTGGTGTTGTAGGAGGATGACATGTGGCAAGAGAGATATATATATGAATTAAAAAGGAAATAAGAAATTAAGGGAGATGTATATGTATTAATTATGGAAGGTGGGAAATTAATTTTGGGATTAACATTGACCAACATTGACCATTTGCCCAAATTTGTTCCCTTTTTCACGTGGGTTTCTCACTTTGGCCATTTGTTCTTCTTTCTTTCTTTTCTTTGGTCAGCCGTTCTCCCTTCCTTGCTCTTCTCTTTGTTATTTTCTTCTTCATTTGATTTGTTCTTGAGAGAGAGCCCCTTGGATTGGTTTGAAGAGTAAAAGAAGGTAAGCTTGATTAGTTTTCCGATCTGACCTCCTTTTTCTTTTTGTTTATGATTCAAAGTAAGAAGAGGTTTAACTTAAGTATTTCTATATGATTTTGTGGAAGCTAAGAACAAGAGATTGCATAAAGAGAAGAAAAGATTGGAGCTGAGTAGAGAGCACAAGATTAAGCTATTCAGAGGTAGGGATCGAGTGTGGTTTTATTATTTTTGTATGTGTTCACATGAAAAATGATTGAGTAGAAATATGTTTGAATAGAGAGATGTTTGATGAGCTTTAATTAGCTCAAGATGTTCATTTTGATTGCTTGCAGTGTTTTCATGATATATGTGTGGGTTAATGATGAAGTTTGATTTGGTAAATTATGCTTATTTGTCATATGACATCTATAAAGTGTTTTTATCATAAGTATAGTTATAGACCTCTGAATGGAGTGATTCTTGCTCCAATGGAATCAGGAATTCTGTAGCTATAAAAGTCACAGAAATGACCTTGAGCAAATTCTTGATCTAAGACCCTGAAAATTTGCTAAAACCGTAGGGTCCCTGTTTGGGTCGGGTTATTTGAACAGTATAGGTTATTTTGATAATATCTTTTTCTATAGATGTCCAAATGACCTGAAACTTGTTCCATTTGAAAGATAAGACGTAGGGGAACAATTGTTAAGAAGACTACTTTTCCTAAAAATGACGTTTAGAGGTTAATTTAGACAATACAAGTTTGAGATGAAAAACAGTCTTGTGGAGGTTCCTGACGGAGCCTTCTGTCGCGAGCGCGACAGTGGTCGCGAGCACGACCGAGAGGGTTATAAGAGTGATTTTCCTCTTGATTTAGAGGCCATGGTTGACATGAATCAATTCCCCACCTTTCCCTTCAACTAAATTGCATAGTTTTAGATGTTTTACTCCCCGGAATGAACCCGTAGGACCCCGGAATGTTTTCGTGGTCTATATCATGCATGTTTAGATTATAAAATGATTATAGGCTTAGTCATTTGTGTAGTCAATGCTACGGCATAAGAGTTAGTGTCGACCATGATATGCCATGCGACGTAAATTGTTATATAATGCATTTGGTATAGAGTATAGAGAGCTTTTATGCAATCTAGCTTCGATCGCGAGCGCGACCTCTTGTCGCGATCGAGACAGTGGACTTTGGTTTTATTGCGAGCACGACTTCTTGTCACGATTGCGATAGTGAATCTCTTCGCATCCTGTTTTATTTGTTTTGAAGAGAGTGTTTTCTTCTGTCTTGCTTTGCATGATTTATATGTTTATGTAATGAGTTGAACACATGTATATGATGATGTAATATAAGAGTGAATGCATGGAATTTAAATGTTACATGCCTTTTAGTTATTGAATATGATTATTAAAGATTGTACATCAATTAAATGTCTCTGAATTTGATAAGTGCACTTGAATTTTAGTTGATGAGTTGATGTCCGTGTATAGTGTGTGAGTCGGTATTGAGCCTGATTACCGTTATAGTGGATAGATAAGCATGCTTATAAAGGGATTATCGAGTGCAGCTGCCTATGTTCCGCCCCGTTTGGGCGAAGCGGGTCGACCTCTGAGAATGGTCATTAATAGAGATAGATAAAAATGTTTTGTGACTTCGGTCTATCGAAAATGTTTTTTATAGAGCGTCCCGTATCCACCATGAGAGGAACTCAGGCTTGTTTTGTTAAATGTTGTGCAGTGAACTTGAGATGATTATAGTGTTGCTTTGAATAAAGCTATAGTACATGAAAGTAATGTTTAAGTACATTACAGTTCTGTATACAAGTACATGATTACATGAGTGTATTGACATGAATGTGGTTACATGATAATGTATATTTGAATAAACGAAATGTACAAGATGTAGTGCACATGAATTAGTGAAAGAGTAGATGTTATTTATATGTGGGTTTAGAGTATTTGATAACTGAGCATGCAACCTGTATATATGTATAAGAGCTATATGCATGAGCTAGCTGATCATGTTACTTGAGATCCTATATGCATGAGATATATGATTGTGTGATTTATTTGTGACTTCGTAAAGAAGTCCTTTGCATTATTTTATCCCCACTAAGCGTTATCGCTTAGCACGGATGTTTATTTCCGTGTAGGTTACAGGTTCGGATCAGTGAGCGGACATCTGCAGGTCAAGGCCACTAGGAGTTTTGTTATACTTTTTTTTGTATAAGTTAGAGATAGAGTTTTTACATTATGAGTAACATCATTATGTAATATAAGTAGAAAAATCACAAGTAAATGTACATGTAAATGTATATGTAAAGCTAAATAGAAACAGATGTAATATGAACATGTAAGTGTATATGTAGTTAATATGAAATGCAAGTGGGCCCTAGTGTAGTATTTAATTAATTTTATATGGATGTGTTTATGCTATCGCTTCCGCTAATGCAAGTACAAGTATACGTAAGTGTCCGCGTAGCGCCCCGATATTCCTTACCGGGGGTATGGGGGTGTTACATTTAGTGGTATCAGAGCTCTAGGTTAATTGGTTTGGGACTAGAAGGTGATAGAGTATAGGTTAATGTCAGAGTTTGTCTAGAGTTGTGGCCTAATGCAGATGTCGTTTGTGTAAAGTATAGATAGAGTCCGACTCGCGTGAGAGCGTAGACGAGGCAGCGGCATATGTGAATTGGTAAGAGTTCGAGGTGACGTTCTGTATTCCTATCAGCTATCTCCTTGAAATCATGTGCACATAAGCATAGTGAAACATGGGGATGGGAAAAGTGCATTACAATAGCTTACATTGCATTTTCGCATCATCTCGCATACATAAATCATTACATGACCATTTCATCCGCATCCCTCATTTGTATGTGAAAAAGTATCATTGCATGCGTTTCATTGAGAAAAGCTGACAGGATATACATTCAGTGCTAGATGCATAGAAGAAGTATATGGATTAGAGTGCAGTGCATTAAGGAAAGTGTGAAGTATGTACGATTTGATAGCTGTATGGTGTAAGTGATTAGCAGGGAAATTTCGAGGATGAAATTTCTTAAGGGGGAGAGATCTGTCACACACCAAAGTGGCCCTAGAAGAATTACAGAGTTTTTGGTTCGAAAAAGGTAATTTTATGTGCGAGAGTTCTGTCGCGAGCGCGACAAGTGTCGCGGGCGCGACAGAGCCCTCCAGCGGTTTTCGAACTTCAGCTGCTTGGTGCGGGCGTGAGCGTTCTGTCGCGAGCGCGACAGAACCCCCTCGCGAGATGTGTGCATAAGTGGGTGTTAAGAGACCTTGAGATGTGTATTGGACACGTGGCACCGTAGGAGAGTGACACGTGGCGGCGTAGGAGCATGATAAGTGGTGTTGTAGGAGGATGACATGTGGCAAGAGAGATATATATATGAATTAAAAAGGAAATAAGAAATTAAGGGAGATGTATATGTATTAATTATGGAAGGTGGGAAATTAATTTTGGGATTAACATTGACCAACATTGACCATTTGCCCAAATTTGTTCCCTTTTTCACGTGGGTTTCTCACTTTGGCCATTTGTTCTTCTTTCTTTCTTTTCTTTGGTCAGCCGTTCTCCCTTCCTTGCTCTTCTCTTTGTTATTTTCTTCTTCATTTGATTTGTTCTTGAGAGAGAGCCCCTTGGATTGGTTTGAAGAGTAAAAGAAGGTAAGCTTGATTAGTTTTCCGATCTGACCTCCTTTTTCTTTTTGTTTATGATTCAAAGTAAGAAGAGGTTTAACTTAAGTATTTCTATATGATTTTGTGGAAGCTAAGAACAAGAGATTGCATAAAGAGAAGAAAAGATTGGAGCTGAGTAGAGAGCACAAGATTAAGCTATTCAGAGGTAGGGATCGAGTGTGGTTTTATTATTTTTGTATGTGTTCACATGAAAAATGATTGAGTAGAAATATGTTTGAATAGAGAGATGTTTGATGAGCTTTAATTAGCTCAAGATGTTCATTTTGATTGCTTGCAGTGTTTTCATGATATATGTGTGGGTTAATGATGAAGTTTGATTTGGTAAATTATGCTTATTTGTCATATGACATCTGTAAAGTGTTTTTATCATAAGTATAGTTATAGACCTCTGAATGGAGTGATTCTTGCTCCAATGGAATCAGGACTTCTGTACCTATAAAAGTCACAGAAATGACCTTGAGCAAATTCTTGCTCTAAGACCCTGAAAATTTGCTAAAACCGTAGGGTCCCTGTTTGGGTCGGGTTATTTGAACAGTATAGGTTATTTTGATAATATCTTTTTCTATAGATGTCCAAATGACCTGAAACTTGTTCCATTTGAAAGATAAGACGTAGGGGAACAATTGTTAAGAAGACTACTTTTCCTAAAAATGATGTTTAGAGGTTAATTTAGACAATACAAGTTTGAGATGAAAAACAGTCTTGTGGAGGTTCCTGACGGAGCCTTCTGTCGCGAGCGCGACAGTGGTCGCGAGCACGACCGAGAGGGTTATAAGAGTGATTTTCCTCTTGATTTAGAGGCCATGGTTGACATGAATCAATTCCCCACCTTTCCCTTCAACTAAATTGCATAGTTTTAGATGTTTTACTCCCCGGAATGAACCCGTAGGACCCCGGAATGTTTTCGTGGTCTATATCATGCATGTTTAGATTATAAAATGATTATAGGCTTAGTCATTTGTGTAGTCAATGCTACGGCATAAGAGTTAGTGTCGACCATGATATGCCATGCGACGTAAATTGTTATATAATGCATTTGGTATAGAGTATAGAGAGCTTTTATGCAATCTAGCTTCGATCGCGAGCGCGACCTCTTGTCGCGATCGAGACAGTGGACTTTGGTTTTATTGCGAGCACGACTTCTTGTCACGATTGCGATAGTGAATCTCTTCGCATCCTGTTTTATTTGTTTTGAAGAGAGTGTTTTCTTCTGTCTTGCTTTGCATGATTTATATGTTTATGTAATGAGTTGAACACATGTATATGATGATGTAATATAAGAGTGAATGCATGGAATTTAAATGTTACATGCCTTTTAGTTATTGAATATGATTATTAAAGATTGTACATCAATTAAATGTCTCTGAATTTGATAAGTGCACTTGAATTTTAGTTGATGAGTTGATGTCCGTGTATAGTGTGTGAGTCGGTATTGAGCCTGATTACCGTTATAGTGGATAGATAAGCATGCTTATAAAGGGATTATCGAGTGCAGCTGCCTATGTTCCGCCCCGTTTGGGCGAAGCGGGTCGACCTCTGAGAATGGTCATTAATAGAGATAGATAAAAATGTTTTGTGACTTCGGTCTATCGAAAATATTTTTTATAGAGCGTCCCGTATCCACCATGAGAGGAACTCAGGCTTGTTTTGTTAAATGTTGTGCAGTGAACTTGAGATGATTATAGTGTTGCTTTGAATAAAGCTATAGTACATGAAAGTAATGTTTAAGTACATTACAGTTCTGTATACAAGTACATGATTACATGAGTGTATTGACATGAATGTGGTTACATGATAATGTATATTTGAATAAACGAAATGTACAAGATGTAGTGCACATGAATTAGTGAAAGAGTAGATGTTATTTATATGTGGGTTTAGAGTATTTGATAACTGAGCATGCAACCTGTATATATGTATAAGAGCTATATGCATGAGCTAGCTGATCATGTTACTTGAGATCCTATATGCATGAGATATATGATTGTGTGATTTATTTGTGACTTCGTAAAGAAGTCCTTTGCATTATTTTATCCCCACTAAGCGTTATCGCTTAGCACGGATGTTTATTTCCGTGTAGGTTACAGGTTCGGATCAGTGAGCGGACATCTGCAGGTCAAGGCCACTAGGAGTTTTGTTATACTTTTTTTTGTATAAGTTAGAGATAGAGTTTTTACATTTTGAGTAACATCATTATGTAATATAAGTAGAAAAATCACAAGTAAATGTACATGTAAATGTATATGTAAAGCTAAATAGAAACAGATGTAATATGAACATGTAAGTGTATATGTAGTTAATATGAAATGCAAGTGGGCCCTAGTGTAGTATTTAATTAATTTTATATGGATGTGTTTATCCTATCGCTTCCGCTAATGCAAGTACAAGTATACGTAAGTGTCCGCGTAGCGCCCCGATATTCCTTACCGGGGGTATGGGGGTGTTACATTTAGTGGTATCAGAGCTCTAGGTTAATTGGTTTGGGACTAGAAGGTGATAGAGTATAGGTTAATGTCAGAGTTTGTCTAGAGTTGTGGCCTAATGCAGATGTCGTTTGTGTAAAGTATAGATAGAGTCCGACTCGCGTGAGAGCGTAGACGAGGCAGCGGCAGATGTGAATTGGTAAGAGTTCGAGGTGACGTTCTGTATTCCTATCAGCTATCTCCTTGAAATCATGTGCACATAAGCATAGTGAAACATGGGGATGGGAAAAGTGCATTACAATAGCTTACATTGCATTTTCGCATCATCTCGCATACATAAATCATTACATGACCATTTCATCCGCATCCCTCATTTGTATGTGAAAAAGTATCATTGCATGCGTTTCATTGAGAAAAGCTGACAGGATATACATTCAGTGCTAGATGCATAGAAGAAGTATATGGATTAGAGTGCAGTGCATTAAGGAAAGTGTGAAGTATGTACGATTTGATAGCTGTATGGTGTAAGTGATTAGCAGGGAAATTTCGAGGATGAAATTTCTTAAGGGGGAGAGATCTGTCACACACCAAAGTGGCCCTAGAAGAATTACAGAGTTTTTGGTTCGAAAAAGGTAATTTTATGTGCGAGAGTTCTGTCGCGAGCGCGACAAGTGTCGCGGGCGCGACAAGTGTCGCGGGCGCGACAGAGCCCTCCAGCGGTTTTCGAACTTCAGCTGCTTGGTGCGGGCGTGAGCGTTCTGTCGCGAGCGCGACAGAACCCCCTCGCGAGATGTGTGCATAAGTGGGTGTTAAGAGACCTTGAGATGTGTATTGGACACGTGGCACCGTAGGAGAGTGACACGTGGCGGCGTAGGAGCATTATAAGTGGTGTTGTAGGAGGATGACATGTGGCAAGAGAGATATATATATGAATTAAAAAGGAAATAAGAAATTAAGGGAGATGTATATGTATTAATTATGGAAGGTGGGAAATTAATTTTGGGATTAACATTGACCAACATTGACCATTTGCCCAAATTTGTTCCCTTTTTCACGTGGGTTTCTCACTTTGGCCATTTGTTCTTCTTTCTTTCTTTTCTTTGGTCAGCCGTTCTCCCTTCCTTGCTCTTCTCTTTGTTATTTTCTTCTTCATTTGATTTGTTCTTGAGAGAGAGCCCCTTGGATTGGTTTGAAGAGTAAAAGAAGGTAAGCTTGATTAGTTTTCCGATCTGACCTCCTTTTTCTTTTTGTTTATGATTCAAAGTAAGAAGAGGTTTAACTTAAGTATTTCTATATGATTTTGTGGAAGCTAAGAACAAGAGATTGCATAAAGAGAAGAAAAGATTGGAGCTGAGTAGAGAGCACAAGATTAAGCTATTCAGAGGTAGGGATCGAGTGTGGTTTTATTATTTTTGTATGTGTTCACATGAAAAATGATTGAGTAGAAATATGTTTGAATAGAGAGATGTTTGATGAGCTTTAATTAGCTCAAGATGTTCATTTTGATTGCTTGCAGTGTTTTCATGATATATGTGTGGGTTAATGATGAAGTTTGATTTGGTAAATTATGCTTATTTGTCATATGACATCTGTAAAGTGTTTTTATCATAAGTATAGTTATAGACCTCTGAATGGAGTGATTCTTACTCCAATGGAATCAGGACTTCTGTACCTATAAAAGTCACAGAAATGACCTTGAGCAAATTCTTGCTTTAAGACCCTGAAAATTTGCTAAAACCGTAGGGTCCCTGTTTGGGTCGGGTTATTTGAACAGTATAGGTTATTTTGATAATATCTTTTTCTATAGATGTCCAAATGACCTGAAACTTGTTCCATTTGAACGATAAGACGTAGGGGAACAATTGTTAAGAAGACTACTTTTCCTAAAAATGACGTTTAGAGGTTAATTTAGACAATACAAGTTTGAGATGAAAAACAGTCTTGTGGAGGTTCCTGACGGAGCCTTCTGTCGCGAGCGCGACAGTGGTCGCGAGCACGACCGAGAGGGTTATAAGAGTGATTTTCCTCTTGATTTAGAGGCCATGGTTGACATGAATCAATTCCCCACCTTTCCCTTCAACTAAATTGCATAGTTTTAGATGTTTTACTCCCCGGAATGAACCCGTAGGACCCCGGAATGTTTTCGTGGTCTATATCATGCATGTTTAGATTATAAAATGATTATAGGCTTAGTCATTTGTGTAGTCAATGCTACGGCATAAGAGTTAGTGTCGACCATGATATGCCATGCGACGTAAATTGTTATATAATGCATTTGGTATAGAGTATAGAGAGCTTTTATGCAATCTAGCTTCGATCGCGAGCGCGACCTCTTGTCGCGATCGAGACAGTGGACTTTGGTTTTATTGCGAGCACGACTTCTTGTCACGATTGCGATAGTGAATCTCTTCGCATCCTGTTTTATTTGTTTTGAAGAGAGTGTTTTCTTCTGTCTTGCTTTGCATGATTTATATGTTTATGTAATGAGTTGAACACATGTATATGATGATGTAATATAAGAGTGAATGCATGGAATTTAAATGTTACATGCCTTTTAGTTATTGAATATGATTATTAAAGATTGTACATCAATTAAATGTCTCTGAATTTGATAAGTGCACTTGAATTTTAGTTGATGAGTTGATGTCCGTGTATAGTGTGTGAGTCGGTATTGAGCCTGATTACCGTTATAGTGGATAGATAAGCATGCTTATAAAGGGATTATCGAGTGCAGCTGCCTATGTTCCGCCCCGTTTGGGCGAAGCGGGTCGACCTCTGAGAATGGTCATTAATAGAGATAGATAAAAATGTTTTGTGACTTCGGTCTATCGAAAATATTTTTTATAGAGCGTCCCGTATCCACCATGAGAGGAACTCAGGCTTGTTTTGTTAAATGTTGTGCAGTGAACTTGAGATGATTATAGTGTTGCTTTGAATAAAGCTATAGTACATGAAAGTAATGTTTAAGTACATTACAGTTCTGTATACAAGTACATGATTACATGAGTGTATTGACATGAATGTGGTTACATGATAATGTATATTTGAATAAACGAAATGTACAAGATGTAGTGCACATGAATTAGTGAAAGAGTAGATGTTATTTATATGTGGGTTTAGAGTATTTGATAACTGAGCATGCAACCTGTATATATGTATAAGAGCTATATGCATGAGCTAGCTGATCATGTTACTTGAGATCCTATATGCATGAGATATATGATTGTGTGATTTATTTGTGACTTCGTAAAGAAGTCCTTTGCATTATTTTATCCCCACTAAGCGTTATCGCTTAGCACGGATGTTTATTTCCGTGTAGGTTACAGGTTCGGATCAGTGAGCGGACATCTGCAGGTCAAGGCCACTAGGAGTTTTGTTATACTTTTTTTTGTATAAGTTAGAGATAGAGTTTTTACATTTTGAGTAACATCATTATGTAATATAAGTAGAAAAATCACAAGTAAATGTACATGTAAATGTATATGTAAAGCTAAATAGAAACAGATGTAATATGAACATGTAAGTGTATATGTAGTTAATATGAAATGCAAGTGGGCCCTAGTGTAGTATTTAATTAATTTTATATGGATGTGTTTATGCTATCGCTTCCGCTAATGCAAGTACAAGTATACGTAAGTGTCCGCGTAGCGCCCCGATATTCCTTACCGGGGGTATGGGGGTGTTACATTTAGTGGTATCAGAGCTCTAGGTTAATTGGTTTGGGACTAGAAGGTGATAGAGTATAGGTTAATGTCAGAGTTTGTCTAGAGTTGTGGCCTAATGCAGATGTCGTTTGTGTAAAGTATAGATAGAGTCCGACTCGCGTGAGAGCGTAGACGAGGCAGCGGCATATGTGAATTGGTAAGAGTTCGAGGTGACGTTCTGTATTCCTATCAGCTATCTCCTTGAAATCATGTGCACATAAGCATAGTGAAACATGGGGATGGGAAAAGTGCATTACAATAGCTTACATTGCATTTTCGCATCATCTCGCATACATAAATCATTACATGACCATTTCATCCGCATCCCTCATTTGTATGTGAAAAAGTATCATTGCATGCGTTTCATTGAGAAAAGCTGACAGGATATACATTCAGTGCTAGATGCATAGAAGAAGTATATGGATTAGAGTGCAGTGCATTAAGGAAAGTGTGAAGTATGTACGATTTGATAGCTGTATGGTGTAAGTGATTAGCAGGGAAATTTCGAGGATGAAATTTCTTAAGGGGGAGAGATTTGTCACACACCAAAGTGGCCCTAGAAGAATTACAGAGTTTTTGGTTCGAAAAAGGTAATTTTATGTGCGAGAGTTCTGTCGCGAGCGCGACAAGTGTCGCGGGCGCGACAGAGCCCTCCAGCGGTTTTCGAACTTCAGCTGCTTGGTGCGGGCGTGAGCGTTCTGTCGCGAGCGCGACAGAACCCCCTCGCGAGATGTGTGCATAAGTGGGTGTTAAGAGACCTTGAGATGTGTATTGGACACGTGGCACCGTAGGAGAGTGACACGTGGCGGCGTAGGAGCATGATAAGTGGTGTTGTAGGAGGATGACATGTGGCAAGAGAGATATATATATGAATTAAAAAGGAAATAAGAAATTAAGGGAGATGTATATGTATTAATTATGGAAGGTGGGAAATTAATTTTGGGATTAACATTGACCAACATTGACCATTTGCCCAAATTTGTTCCCTTTTTCACGTGGGTTTCTCACTTTGGCCATTTGTTCTTCTTTCTTTCTTTTCTTTGGTCAGCCGTTCTCCCTTCCTTGCTCTTCTCTTTGTTATTTTCTTCTTCATTTGATTTGTTCTTGAGAGAGAGCCCCTTGGATTGGTTTGAAGAGTAAAAGAAGGTAAGCTTGATTAGTTTTCCGATCTGACCTCCTTTTTCTTTTTGTTTATGATTCAAAGTAAGAATAGGTTTAACTTAAGTATTTCTATATGATTTTGTGGAAGCTAAGAACAAGAGATTGCATAAAGAGAAGAAAAGATTGGAGCTGAGTAGAGAGCACAAGATTAAGCTATTCAGAGGTAGGGATCGAGTGTGGTTTTATTATTTTTGTATGTGTTCACATGAAAAATGATTGAGTAGAAATATGTTTGAATAGAGAGATGTTTGATGAGCTTTAATTAGCTCAAAATGTTCATTTTGATTGCTTGCAGTGTTTTCATGATATATGTGTGGGTTGATGATGAAGTTTGATTTGGTAAATTCTGCTTATTTGTCATATGACGTCTGTAAAGTGTTTTTATCATAAGTATAGTTATAGACCTCTGAATGGAGTGATTCTTGATCCAATGGAATCAGGACTTCTGTACCTATAAAAGTCATAGAAATGACCTTGAGCTAAGTCTTGCTCTAAGACCCTGAAAATTTGCTAAAACCGTAGGGTCCTGTTTGGGTCGGGTTATTTGAACAGTATAGGTTATTTTGATAATATCTTTTTCTATAGATGTCCAAATGACCTGAAAATTGTTCCATTTGAAAGATAAGACGTAGGGGAACAATTTTTAAGAATACCACTTTTCCTAGAAATGACGTTTAGAGGTCAATTTAGATGATACAAATTTGAGATGAAAAATAGTCTTGTGGAGGTTCCTGACGGAGCCTTCTGTCGCGAGCGCGACAGTGGTCGCGAGCGTGACCGAGAGGGTTATAAGAGTGATTTTCCTCTTGATTTAGAGGCCATGGTTGACATGAATCAATTCCCCACCTTTCCCTTCAACTAAATTGCATAGTTTTAGATGTTTTACTCCCCGGAATGAACCCGTAGGACCCCGGAATGTTTTCGTGGTCTATATCATGCATGTTTAGATTATTAAATGATTATAGGCTCAGTCATTTGTGTAGTCAATGCTACGGCATAAGAGTTAGTGTCGACCATGATATTCTATACGATGTAAATTGTTATATAATGCATTTGGTATAGAGTATAGAGAGCTTTTATGCAATCTAGCTTCGGTCGCGAGCGCGACCTCTTGTCGCGATCGCGACAGTGGACTTTGGTTTTATTGCGAGCACGACTTCTTGTCACGATCGCGACAGTGAATCTCTTCGCATCCTGTTTTATTTTTTTTGAAGAGAGTGTTTTCTTCTGTCTTGCTTTGCATGATTTATATGTTTATGTAATGAGTTGAACACATGTATATGATGATGTAATATAAGAGTGAATACATGGAATTTAAATGTTACATGCCTTTTAGTTATTGAATATGATTATTAAAGATTGTACATCAATTAAATGTCTCTGAATTTGATAAGTACACTTGAATTTTAGTTGATGAGTTGATGTCCGTGTATAGTGTGTGAGTCGGTATTTAGCCTGATTACCGTTATAGTGGATAGATAAGCATGCTTATAAAGGGATTATCGAGTGCAGCTGCCTATGTTCCGCCCCGTTTGGGCGAAGCGGGTCGACCTCTGAGAATGGTCATTAATAGAGATAGATGAAAATGTTTTGTGACTTCGGTCTATCGAAAATATTTTTTATAGAGCGTCCCGTATCCACCATGAGAGGAACTCAGGCTTGTTTTGTTAAATGTTGTGCAGTGAACTTGAGATGATTATAGTGTTGCTTTGAATAAAGCTATAGTACATGAAAGTAATGTTTAAGTACATTACAGTTCTGTATACAAGTACATGATTACATGAGTGTATTGACATGAATGTGGTTACATGATAATGTATATTTGAATAAACGAAATGTACAAGATGTAGTGCACATGAATTAGTGAAAGAGTAGATGTTATTTATATGTGGGTTTAGAGTATTTGATAACTGAGCATGCAACCTGTATATATGTATAAGAGCTATATGCATGAGCTAGCTGATCCTATTACTTGAGATCCTATATGCATGAGATATATGATTGTGTGATTTATTTGTGACTTCGTAAAGAAGTCCTTTGCATTATTTTATCCCCACTAAGCGTTATCGCTTAGCACGGATGTTTATTTCCGTGTAGGTTACAGGTTCATATCAGTGAGCGGACATCTGCAGGTCAAGGCCACTAGGAGTTTTGTTATACTTTTTTTTGTATAAGTTAGAGATAGAGTTTTTACATTTTGAGTAACATCATTATGTAATATAAGTAGAAAAATCACAAGTAAATGTACATGTAAATGTATATGTAAAGCTAAATGGAAACAGATGTAATATGAACATGTAAGTGTATATGTAGTTAATATGAAATGCAAGTGGGCCCTAGTGTAGTATTTAATTAATTTTATATGGATGTGTTTATGCTATCGCTTCCGCTAATGCAAGTACAAGTATACGTAAGTGTCCGCGTAGCGCCCCGATATTCCTTACCGGGGGTATGGGGGTGTTACATTGAGATTGTAGTCAGAGAGCGCTTCATCTCACAGTTCATCCGATAGTCAGAGAGTACTATGCACCCTGCAGATCGGATGGGGGTTAGCAGGGGAACTTCACGATCGAAGTTGCAGTTAGAGAACACTGCTCTTCACGTTGAGATTGTAGTCAGAGAGTGCTACATCTCACAGTTCACGCGGTAGTCAGAGAGTACTACACACCTTGCAGATCGGATGGGGGTTAGCAAGGGAACTTCACCTCGAGATTGTAGTCAGATAGCACTGCATCTCACAGTTCGCGCGATAGTCAGAGAGTACTACGCACCCTACAGATCGGATGGGGGTTAGCAGGGGAACTTCACGATCGAAGTTGTAGTTAGAGAACACTGCTCTTCACAACGAGGTCGTAGCTAGAGAATGTTACATCTCACCAGCACCTTACAGGTCGGGATAAGACCGGTAAGGACAACTGTATCAAACTCACTCTCCACTGAGCAAACTGAGACGAGGTCTACCCGGCAAGGAATGCGAAAGGTAAGGATTGCTTTAGGTACGCTATTCTTCCTTTTGTTTTCCTTTCTTCTCTGAATTTTGACTAGTTTCCCCAAAATTGGGGGCAACTGTAAGCACCGTGTCCCGAGGCAGTCCAGATCAGAGATTACCTGATGAAGAAATCGATGCCAGATTTCGAATGAACAGATGAGATCTGGAGATTTTGGTCCTCTAGATTCACGAGAAATATGGATTTTTATTTGCAGTAATGAGAAAAAGAAAATTGGGGGTTTTTGGGCTTGAAAAAAAGGTTCTTCCTTAATCGGCGGTCAGCCCGTCGGTAATGGGCCGTCCGTCGCTCGCTGGAGGGTTCGTCTCTCGTCATGACGGACAAGCAGTTGGTGAGATGGGCGATGGACACGTGTCCTTGCACAGACATCCGTCTATGGGTCTCCGGCGCCCGTCGGTTAAATCCTGTTTCCTACAGGAAAAAGAATTTAACAGACGCCCATCGGTAGATTTTTGACGGCCGTCGGTTTTAGGGTTTTGAGAAAAAAAAATATAAAAAGGGTTTTTGGAACAATTTTGGGGGTTGGACCAGTTTAGCTACAGTTTACCCTAAAAATCCATTTCTGATTTTTAATTCCAACCTTTTCATCTCATTAAAATTTCTTCATTTTCATTTAATTTTGATTTGGTGAATTTAATTAATTGAAGGGAGCTAAAATCAATTGGTTTCCCATCAATATTTATAGATTTCAACATCTAAATATTTTTGTGATTATCAAGAAAAGAAAAACCCAAGTTTCTTTTCTTGATTTTTGCGCATTTCTCGTGAAGCGTGCGGGATTCGAACCATCCGAAAATCCATCCTAAAAGGTAAAATCCGAGGGTATATATTCTGGACATACATTCTGTTTGATTTATTTTAATTATTTTCATTTATTTTCGGTTCTTATTTTGAGAAAAATTATTTGTTTGTGAAAAGTTTTATTTTGCTGTATTTTGAAGAACAGAGGTGACCGACGGGCAATAAGGTCATCGATGCCTGTCTCTCGGTTAAGCGACGGCATGTAAACGGCGCACCTATTACCCACCGGTCACCCCAATAGACGCCCGTCGGTAAAACTTTTGTGGCCGTCCCTAGGTTCTATCTCCATTTTTTTCAAGCTGTTTTATTTCCTTTTGTTATTATTTTTTCTTTTATTTTTTAAAATCTTTTCTTTTCTGTAAATAAGAAGAATATCAATAGTTTTTATTTATTTTTGAATTTTAATCTTCTTTTACATTTATTCTTGTTTGTTTATAAGTACTAATATTGTTGATTATTTTGTGAGATTGTAATATTTGGTCATTGAGATGGTTTGAGCTTTAGAGGAAGTTGTCATTCACACCATGGAAGACTCCGATGGGTTTAATCCTTTATCCCTTTGCCATTTATTTATTTAGATTACGCGTTTCTTATTATCTTTATGTTTATATAAATTGTTTTATTTTGTGATTAAATGAAAATGGACAAATGTTTTAATTTAATCAATTTGGTGATTTTTGCAAATAAAGGACCAAAGTCCTATTTTAGCCAACGAATAATGTCACATAAAAATCGTTTTCACCATAAATGGATGCAAGGACGAAAGTCCTCAAAATAAATGAATTCCCCGTTTTATGTATGTATCACACTTTTCAAATGGGAGTTGTATTCCGATCCTAGTATTATTGTAATTTATTTTGAAATGTTTATTTTTATTTTTATTTTTACTCTTGTTTTATTTATTTATTAATGATTTTGACGTGAATAATTGCGCCTTTAATTTAATTGCATCATGTGGAGAGAGAGTGAACAAATAAGCTCAAAATTTAATCGTAAAATTAATCAAGGTAGAAATAGATGAAAAGTCCCGAACCCATCTTTGGTCTTTGGGCTTGATATGAGCTTAAATAGCTCATGTTTAACCTATGTTTTAGGATTAAAATAGTATGCATGCGTGTTTATTTGCATTAGAAATTGGAGTGTTTTATGTTTTTGTTTGAGTTTTGGGTGTGTAGGAGAACAATGGAGAAAAATGGAAAAAGATGGAGGAAATGGAGAAAAGAAGCCAAAATGAGCAAAGGAAAAAGAAGCTTTATCGCGAGCACGACAGAATGCGCTAAGGGAAAGCCAAGGAAGAAGGGAGAAAAGTAAAGAAGAGAGGCTGTCGCGACCAAGGAGCTCATCGCGAGGTTGCGACAGGGCACAGAGAAGGCAAACGCGAGGAAGGTGGAGCGATGAAAGAGGCACGCTTTATCGCGAGCGCGACAGAGAGATCCGTTAGAGACAAAAGTTCAAATTTCACTTTGAAGAGTTATGCCTTTCCACCAACATTTGCAACTCTTGCCAAGAGACATCTGAGGAGACACAATTAGAACATTATAAATATTATTATTAACTGTAATTTTAAGAAGAGAACATTTTTAATTAAGTAAAAATTCTGTAAGTTAGAATAGTTCTTTCTTTCTTTAGTCTAATTTTCTCAAGTAGAGTTTATGTATTGAAGAGAAGATAGCATACAAAGAAGAAGATTACCTTTGGTGACTTGAAAAGGGTTGAGAAATCTCCTTCTTCATTTCTTATCTCTTTACTCTTCTTTGTAAATTTTGTGATCTAAATTCTGAACTTGAATTCCTAATATTAAATGTTTTATTGTTCATATTAATTGTGTTCTTGCTTGTAAAATTTCCTATTGGGATATTATGTATGATTATTATAAGTATGAGTTTAATTAAAAAATGAATTTATATTTACAATCTAATGGGAAATCATCATTGAAGCATTATTTGAGAAATCATAGTGTTAAAATGGTTGCTATAAGTTATGACTTAACCTAAGATTTGCATGTTTAATCTTCTAATCCATTAATGAAAGTTGTGAATTGGAATTACATATGCATGTTTTAGGCAATCCTATTTATGTCGAAAGAGTAAGTAGGAAATTTATTCAACTAGGCTTGCATGATAAGAATATTTAAATCATTAAGAATAATCAATTCAAGTTCCATTTTTATACTCATCATCATTAATCATTATATCTTCTTTGACCATTAATAATTAGGCTTATTTAGTTTAAATGTTAGATTAGATTAAAATCAACTTTACCATTAATTGATCATTGCAAACAAAGTTAAAATTAGGTAGTAATAGTGTGTAAATCACGTTCCTCGTGGGATCGACATTCTTAAGTACTATTTCGGTACACCGTATACTTGCGGTCATTAGCATCTATAGAAAATGCTCATTAGGGCTCAACGAGGTGAGAGGTCTATCCGATCACTCATTGGAATGAGACCTCCAAGACACCTCTCGTGTCAAATGACTCAATAAATCCTAGGCTCCATAAGGGCGAGAGGGTCATTCCAAATGTTCTATTGGGGTGATTACCTCCAAGACCCCTGTGGCTGGCCCAAAATGGATATATGCGCCGTCTTAGGCTCACTGAGGCGAGACGAACTTTCCCAATGTTCTATTGGGTGGAGACTCCATGAAACCTCCTTGTTGCCCAAAATAAATGCACTTTTAATTCATTGCAAGTTGTCAATGAACCTCATTTTGCCCGATCGCCCTCAAGCAGGCAGTCAAGGGGCGCCCACGGGGTTCGGCGCGAGTCACAGCGAGCATGATGACTGATCGGGTCTCCATTTAATATACCAAAAGGTACTAGGCTTGGGCTGGTGATTATCCCTAACACTTCCCTACAATGAGTGAAAGTAGGGTTGTGCTTCCAAAATGCACCAGGGTAAAATAAGGGACCAAACTACCGTAATTCTAAGACTCTAAAATGATGCAATTCAATTTTTGAAAAGAGATAGAATTTTAAGTTTTAAAAAATCAATTATACATCTTAATCAAGACACTTTCAGAGCAAAGTCACGAAGTCGCCAATGGAGTCGCCACTGTGACGCGTGCCGAACTTAGCAAAGGGCCTCGTTTAGGAGACCCACTTTTAAGGCTTGAGGGATTGGTTCACGTCTTTAGATCTTGGGTGCCATTAGACATCTTGGAATCCCTACCCAATAGAACATTGGGGAGTTCATCTAGCCTCATGGTACCTTTAGGCACCTTTAAGGTATTTTGGAGTCGCCACCCAATTTACAAAAAATTGGGAAAGGTCATCTAACCTCTGTGGTCTAAACCAGAGATGGTGTTTGGAACTTCACTCTTATTTATGTCTTGGTTAATTATAAATAATTTTTTAGATTCATAAAACTCCACCTCTCATCTCACACGATTAATGCATTTAATTTAAAAGCGCATTGCAAGCATTCGAAAGCAATAAATAAAAGCTGTGAAGAAAGCAATAAATAAAGCGGTAAAGAAAGCAGTAAACACATCAAGCACCCAATTACAAAGGAGAAATTGGGACAGAATACAATCCCAAGTGAAATTAAAATGGAAATAGGGACGAAATACAATCCCAAATAAAAGTTAAATAACATTGCCCCAAAAATAATTAATTACAAGGGCCCCAAGATATATGAACATAAATTTAGAGCAAACAAACAACGTCAAGTATAAAAAAATGACATACATAAATCAAGATATTTATTTGGTTCAAGAACATTCCTTTACGCTCACTTAAAGAGGGATCGAAAAGTTATTCGATTGTTAGATTGAAAACCGGGATGAGTGATCCAATTTTGAAAAACTTAACTCTTCATTTTATTCGTGATATTTTTTATTCCTTGGCTAAAATGAGTGACATTGGTCCCAATTTTATTAATAAAATCCCAATTTAGTTATAAAAATATTTTTGTAATTTTTTATCTTACACGTGCATAAAATGAAAATATTTTATTTGCAAATCAAGCACAAACACAAATAAGGGATAGGAAAGGTCTCACCCAAGCGATGTGGTTACCTACGCGTCGTGACCCCTCCGTGTGGTCACGGGAACGCTCACACAAGGCAAATCACATTTAAATCCCAAACAAAAAAATGACATTAAAAATGTTAGTAACAATCCTAAAATCAAACAAATAAATATAAAGACAAGATAAATATAAGACATATTAATTCAATATACAAATAATTCACATGCAAACAAAATTAAAAATAAGTCATGCAAAAACCTAAAAATAATAATAAGAATAATGACAAATTAATAATAACAACAACAACAACAACAACAACAACAACAACAACAATAATAATAATAATAATAATAATAATAATAACAATAATGATAAAGAGAAAAAGACAACAGTAAAACACAATAATAATAATAATAATAATAATAATAATAATAATAATAATAATAATAATAATAACAATAATAATAATAATAATGGTAAAGAGAAAAAGACAAAAGTAAAACACAATAATAATAATAATAATAATAATAATAATAATAATAGTAGTAGTAGTAGTAGTAGTAGTAGTAGTAGCAGCAGCAGCAGCATGGTAATAATAGGAAAAATGGAGGCAAAGATGGCATTAACAGTGGCGGAATATTAACAATAACAATAATAAATAAAATGAAATGAGATGAAGAAAATGAGCTCAAGAATGTTTACCCTTAGAATTTATAGAGTGGATAAATGATGTTTTAATCCGTCCTCCTTGTCGATTTTACAGTGGCAAAACACCGAAAACGTTTAAGAAAACCTAATTTTTAACACAAAAAAGACTAAAAAATGATTTTTGATGGAGTGATCAAGCGAAGGAAATTAATTTTCCTTGCTCAAGTCAAACCAAGAATCAAAATCAAATCTCAGATTTTTGAGACCCCTTTTTTCTTTTCTAGTCTGCCTCTCCCTAAGCAAGCAAAAACCCTGTTTTTGTTGTGGAAGCCCCCGCCCCCCGAGGAAAATGAAGACATAGACCCTTTTAATTTCTTCATCTCCCGTAAAGGAAAAAACCAAACTAACTTTCTAATTTTATTTTTTCAAAATAACACCAAAATGTGAAAAAAAAAATACCTAATTTTTGCAGTCCCTGGACTGCAAAATCAGGTGAGAAAGCATTAGGTGCAGCCTTGTGTGAGGTCGCATCTCACTAAAGTGAGATGCGGCCTCACATGTGAGGCCACATCTCACCAAAGTGAGATGTGTGCCTCACGTGAGGCCGCACAAATGCACAACTAAACCATTTGTTTTTTAAATCTTTTAATCACTTTTTTTTATTATTTTTAATTAATTAATTTAATTTTCTTTTTTAAATATACATATTTTTTAATCAAAAATTTTGATATATATAAAAATAACACTTCCTAATTTTTTAATTTAATTTTTTTATAATAATTTTTTTTATAATTTTTATTATATATTTATTTATCTATTTTTATTTATAAAAAATAAGGGTCTCGATAAGGGAAACATCATCTTCGACATTTTTGCCTGTGAATAAGCGACGTTTTCATCATTGGGTAATCCTGATCTTAGACCGTTTCGGGACCCGGTGTCTATACCAAGAGAAAAGAATTTATTTCTTTTTCTCGATTTCGATTTTGTCCTTTTTCGATGATTTCGAATCTGAGAAGGAATAAGTCAAGGAATGAAAATTGTTTGTACTTTCTCAAACTTTCTTGATTCATTTCAAAGAGTCTTTTGAAAGAAAAAATACTTTACTTATGAAAAGTATTTAACCTCAAAATTGCCAACCAAAAGTTGCTAACCCCAAACCTAGATTCTTAGCCTGGTATTTATAGGCTAACTGAGGATAAAATGAAAAATTCAAATCTTTTTAAAATTCAAATTAAAAATTCAAATCTTTTTAAAATTCAAATTATCTTTAAAGATAGATATTAAATCTATTTGAATTCAAATTAGATTTTGAAAGATAAAATCAAATATTTTTTAATTCAAATTAGATTTTAGGATATAAAATCAAATATTTTTTTAATTCAAATTAGATTTTACGATATAAAATCAAATATTTTTGAATTCAAATTAGATTTGGAGATAAAACCAAATCTTTTTGATTTCAAATTGGATTTTATAAGATAAAATCAAATCTTGGATATTTATTTTAAAGATAAACAATAAGAAAATGAGGTTTTATCCATAAATGTGCCGCCATTTGAGCGGTAGGCACCTGATCGCGGAGGGACAAGCATCCCTCGTGTGCGCGAGCAATGGGCGCCCACTGGCATAAGCGACGGGCATCGCTTGCCTATGCGAGCGACGGGTGTCACTTTAGTCATGCTAAGCGATGGGCCCTGTGCACACAGGTGATGGCCGTCGCTTGAACACGAGCGATGGGCACCCGGTTGACCGATAAGTGTCGGTCAACCCAAAAAAATAAAATCTCAATTTTCTTAATCTAAAAAAGCTCCTTTTTGACAAGAAAGGGTTTTTGGTCACCAATATCCTTAAAATTGGCAAATTCCAAGGGCAACGGCTTATGACTTCACTCCTTGTCCCATGGAACGAGTACCGGTATCTTCATCGGGTAACTTTGACCTGGGCTGCCTTAGGACCCGGTGTCTACAATCACATTCACACTCTCTTATCGCATACAATTCACATTATCCATTATTATTTACTCATTCTTTATTTACCTTGCCTGATTTTCATAGATGCGGATAACGGGTACCGCATCAGTACTCGAGAGTACAACAATCACTTTTGTATCCTAAGATACACACTTTCGCATTAGTACCCGTAGGTACAGAAATAATCAATAAGATATAATATATATAAGTGAACCCAATAAGGATTTAATATGCATAAAAGATTCCGAAAGGAATTAGACGCTTCGGCTACAGCACTTATACCCCATAGGCATGCCTATCTATCCACTACTCGACTTGCAAGCTAAATTATTAATCTGGTTAATGTTCGTGTTATCACGAAATATAACATCATATAATCTCGATAGGCAATATCACATCACTTAATAACTTACTTACACATATGGCTTATTTCACATTTCACATATCATCGCACATGTATTAACATGGTATAACACATTAATAAATTTCATATGCATAATCATTCATTAGTCAAACACATTAGTTTAACCAAAATAGGTCAACTACAAAGTCTTCATAATAATAGGAGTGTTGTGCTCACGACTGACTCAAACTTTCCCTTTTATCACGCACGCGACAGAACCAACCGATCATTTCTGTCATGCTCGCGGTAATACCCGCGCTTGTGACAGGACACAACCAAACATTTTTGCCCATTGGAGCACTCTATCATGCCCGCGACCCCTATCGCGCTCGTGATAGAGCCTGAACTTTGTGTTCAAAGCTCCACTCCACATACCTCTTATTCATGCACTTTGCCACAATCACTCTTATGACTTCCAAAACCCATCCTAACATTATTTCCTGCTATTATAGCCTTCTAACCAATTGATAATTCATATGTTAAGTCTACAATGGCACAATTCTCATTATTTTTAAAGATTGAGGAGTTATGGCCAATGGAACATCACTTGCTTCAACAACCCTCCTACAGGTTTTAGTTACACTTAAGCACACTTTTGAAGACTATAAGGTCCTCAAATCAACCTGACCATTTCTAACACATTTATAGGAACATCTCTTAGGAACCTAATCCCTTAGTCTCATTCATTTTGGAGCTATACAATGCAGGTTATAACATAGACACATCCAATTCGTCGTTTATCCTCCAAATCCAGTTTTACACTATCAAGCTACTCAAGCTTGAATTCAACTCAATTAGGATATTTATTACTTCCAATTCACACAAAACACCCTGACATACACATCCTCCATCGGCTCATCAGTTGCACATAAGATTTCCATACACATACAATTTACATGGCATTATCGCAAGTCCTTTAAAAATATAACAACATGCTTTATTCAATAATTATGGCAATTAACTAACTCATCAGTTCATCATTCTGATTCAATTCATAACATCACATAATTACACATTTTCTATTCATTTAAAACACACAATTCAATCATCCATCTTAAAGTTCATATTATATCAAAATAACACACAAAAACAGTGTTTCCCAAACCTCACTATCCTTTGCTCCTATGTGCTCACTTGGCACCAGGTTCTTCCACCTTTTCCTTTTATTTGTATTTCCTTGGTTCGACCACTACAATCACAGTCCAATTTCAAGAATTGGAACACAAAATCATTCCCAACGCAAATCAAAAATAAAAGGGAGAAGAAGAAGAAGAACAACAATCCAAACTAACCACTTACCCTGATTAGATGAATTCACAACACAATACACACATTACTTAACCCAATTTAGCAGAAATTCAGATGGGATAAGCTAAAGAAAAGAGGAGAAATGAGTGAAGAAGAAGAGCAAGGAAGAATGGCCACTCAACATGCAAAATTTGCACTTTCTCTCTCATCCTCCACCTTATATTGCATGTGAAATGTTGAGGTGGCACAAGGAAAAGGTGACACCGAGAATTCCACTGCACCAACTTCCTTAATCATGATTAGTTTAATTTAATTCCACTTGGTCATAATTAATCCAACTTCTAATCTTAATCATGCACATCTACATATTGGCCACTTAAACTTATTTATTTAGTGCAATTGAGTCCTCAATTTCCATTACACTTAGGTCCAAAATTGACAAACCCAAAATTAAACTTACCCAATTACCCTAATTATGCCAAATTACTACTAGGGTATAATTCGGGCCATTATAATATTTTTCAGTATTTTTAGATATGTTTTCAAGGAAAAATACAAAGGAAAAAGTATGAACCAATAAGAAGATGACAAGTGGCAACATAATGGCAATTTGATTAAATAGTGCTTGGATCAATCTTAGCCATCCATTAGGGGTATCTAAGGGGGGAAAAGTACATAATTCTCAAGAGAATTCTTTACTGCTCTCTATCTCTCCTTGAACGATCTTCTCTCCTCCATTTTATCTCCTCTATTTTTCTTCAATCTTCCACCAAATTCTAAGCAAATTTCACCTTTTAAATAATTCAAAAACCCTAATTAAGCCTCCTATCATCTTATGAGCATAAATTGGTGAAGAAATTGATTAAAATTGTGAGGAATAAGTTAAAGGAAATAAATTCAAGTGTATTTTTAGAGTTTTAATTTATTTTTGGGTAGAATTTGATGTAGGAAGTTATTATGTATTTGAATTATGATGAAGTAGAAGAAAAATTGAGAGAATTTTCATGGGATAAATTCAGCCTAGGCAAGGAAAAGGAAGAAGGAAGGAGGAAAAATAGAGTAAAAGAAAAGAATAAGGAGAATTGAGCAAGGAGCAAAGGAAATCAAGGTTGGTAAATAAATAAACTTTCATTTTTCACATTTTTGATGTGTACGTATCTGTATGTATGTAGTGTGTGTATTTGTTAGAGATGATTAAAATTAAATTGATAAAATGTTATTTAAGGATTAAATAACGTATATGAAATGTTTAAATTGAGAGAATGATAAATATTTAGTTAAATTGCCTTAGAGTATATATTATGTAAATATAAGACATAAACTTAATGTATGATATATTAATGAATTGAAGTTAGATTAATGAAATTAAGGCTAAAGTAATGAATATGGAATAAGAAAATTGATGGAAAATTGTATAGGTAATGAAATTTCTATAAGACCTATATTATATAGCTAAGAGACATAAGTTAATTATATAGAATTTTAATGAATTAAAATCAAGAAAAATGAAATTAGAGTTAAATAAGGTAATTGGGAACTGTAAACACCGGGTCCCGAGACGATCCAAGATCGGGATTACTTGATGATGAAATCGTCGCCTATTCACAAGCAAAAATGTCAAAGATGATGTTTTCCTCATCGAAATCCTCATTTTTTTAAAATAAAAAATAGACAAATAAATATATATAATAAAAATTATAAAAAATTATAAAAAAAATTAATTTAATTAAATTAAATTAAGAAAAATAATTAATTAGAAATAAAAAAGGGTAGGAAGTATTATTTTTATATATCAAAAAATTTTGATTAAAAATATATATATATTTAAAGAGGAATTAAAATAATCAAGAAAAAAAAAGAAGAATTTGATTTAAAAAAAAAAAAAAGAGGGTTAGTGGCCTCACGTGAGGCACACATCTCACTTTGCCCTTCTTTCCCAAGAAATTATGTTCTGTTTGTGGGTATATCTTCTTCTCAGGGCGGGGTTCTTGCTTTAACTTTAATAAGAGACATCGAAATGTGCCTTTGGTGAGACGCGACCTCACATATGTGAGGCCACATCTCACGAAAGTGAGATGCGACCTCACACGAGGCTGCACCGGTTGTTTTCTCACCTGATTTTTGCAGTCCTGGGACTGTAAAAAATCAGGTATTTTTTTTTCACATTCTGGGATATTTTGAAAAAAAAAAAATTTGAAAGTGAGTTTATTTTTTTCCAATTTTCGGGAGATGAGGAAATTAGAAGGGACTGGGTATTGATTTTTAAAAGGGGCTGGTTTTCAAGAACAAAAAAAGAGGGTTTTCTATCTTGGAAGAAAGGCAGACAAGGGAGCAAGGAAAAAAGAGGATTTCAAGATTCAATTTTTTTCTTTCTCTCTCTAAAAAACAATTTATTCTTGGTTTGGCTTGAGCAAGGAAAACTAATTTCCTTGGCTTGATCATTCCATCAAAAATCATTCTCTTGAGTTTTTATTTGTTTAAAAAATTTAGATTTTCTCAAGTTTTTTGTGTTTATTACCACACAAGGAGAACGGATCAAGACACTATTTCTTCGACCTATTAAATTCTGAGGGTAAACATTTTTGGATCCATTCTCATTTAATTTTGTTTATCATTATTATTGTTAATATTGTTGCTATTGTTATTATTATTCGTATTATTCTTTTCACTGTGATCTTTGTTGTTGTTGTTATTATTATTATTATTGTCATCATCCTGTTGCCATAATGTTTATTATGGTTATTATTATTTTCATTGTCATTACATATTTGCGTTTTCCTTTTTTTTCTATCATGTTATTCTCGTTGCCATTATCATGCATTTGCCATTATTATTATTATTATTATTATTATTATTATTATTATTATTATTATTATTATTATTATTATTATTATTATTATTATTATGCTACTGTTATTATCATTATCATCATCATCATCATCATCATCATCATCATCATCATTATGATTATTATTATTATTATTATTATTATTATTATTATTATTATTATTATTATTATTATTATTATTATTATTTTACTGTTTGTCTTTTCCCCTTTTTGTTATTGTTGTTGTTGTTGTTGTTGTTGTTATTATTATTATTATTATTATTATTGATGTCATTGCCGTTAATGCATTATTATTACCATGTTATTATTGTTGGCCATGTCTTTTATTTATCTTGTATTTATATTTATTTGGTTGATTTTAGAATTGTTACTTGTTAGGATGTGGTTTTATAGTATTTTTATAGTTTGTTTAGGTTATTTTTGTTTAAGCTTAATGTTATTTTGTTAATTTAAAGTAGGTTTTTCTTATGTTTTTACATTTATTTTGAATGATTATGTTCATATGTTAATTACGTGTTTTGTGTTTGATTTGGGTGATTTAGAATAATTTTTATGAAGAAGTTTATGTGACGCGCGCCGAAACCCAGCAAGGGCCCTAATGTTGAATCCGCTTTAGGATTCGAGCGACTGGTTCGCGTTTTTTGATCATGGGTGCCATGAGACATCTTGGATGCTTCCTTCTAAATAGAACATTGGAAAGGAAGATCTAGCCCCATGGCACCTTTGGGCACTTTTGAGATATCATGGAGTCGCCACCCAATTCACAAGGAATTGGGAAAGCTCTCTAACCTCTTATTAGTCAAAACCAGAGATTGGTGTTCGGAACTCCCCTCTTATTCATACTTTGGTCAATTATAAATGAGTCTTTAATTTTTTAAAATTCTACCTCTCTTCTCACACGATTAATGCACTTAAATTAAAGGCGCATTAGAAGCATTCAAAAAGCGATTAAAGGAAAGCGATAAATAAAGTAAATAAAGAAAGCGGTAAACACGCAAGCACACAATTACATGAGAAATAGGGGTAGAATACAACCCCAATAAGGGGAGATTAAAAATATAAATAGGGACAGAATACAATCCCCCAAAATTAAATAATATTGTCCCAAAAATTAATTACAAGGACCCAAAAGGAGATGAACATAAATTTAAAACAATCAAACAAAATCAAACATTAAAGAAAGATATACATAAATCGGGGCATTCATTTTTAGGAACAATGGTTCCTTCGCGCTTATTGAAGGTTTAGGAACATTGGTTCCTTCGTGTTTATTTAAAGGGGGTTCGAAGAGTCGCTTTGGTTGTTTGATGAAAACAGGGATGAGTGATCCAATTTTTGGAGAAAATTGACTCTTCGTTTTAATTGTGATGTTTTTATTGTTGGGCTAAAACAAGGGACATTGGTCCCGATTTTGTTAGTAAAAATTTTAATTTAATTATAGAAATATTTTTGTGATTTTTTATCCCACGCGTGCATAAATAAAATAAATATTTACAAACAAGCACAACAAAAGAGAGGGCATAGAAAGATCTCACCCAACCGACGTGTTTGTCTACACGTCGTGTCCCATCCGGGGAGCCACGGGGACACTCACATAACCCGATTCAAATTTAAATCTCAGATAGGAAAATAATATTAAAGATGTTAGTAACAATTCTAAAAAAATTGATCAAACGAAGATAAAGTGTAAATTGGGCACAATAAATAAAAATAATAACAATGATAATAATAATGATGCAACACAACAAAAATAATAATAATAATAATAATAATAATAATAATAATAATAATAATAATAATAATAATAATAATAATAATAATAATAATAATAATAATAATAATAATAATAATAATAATAATGGGCAATGATAATAAACAATAATAAATATAGTATAAATAATAATAATAATAATAATAATAATAATAATAAGAACAACTATTAATATTAATAATAAGAATAATAATAGTAATAATAATAATAATAATAATAATAATAATAATAGTATGGTAATATGAAAAGAATAATAATAATAATAATAACAATAACAACAATAACAATACACATAAAATAAATAATAATAATAATAATAATAATAATAATAATAATAATAATAATAATAATAATAATAATATGAAAGGGACATGGAGACCAACGTCAACCACAAAGAAAAAAAAGATAAAATCACAAAAGTCACATTAAATCACCACAAAGAATTTAAGCTAAAAAAAAACTAAAATGCCATCAGTAGCAAGATACTATGAAAGCTAGAAAGTAAACATGGCAATAATAACAAAAAATAACAATATTAACAACAACAAATAATATACAAAAATGAATGAGGACGGGTCCAAAAATATTTACGCTCAGAATTTATAGATCGAAAATTTGATGTCTCAATCCGCTCCCCTTGTCGAATTTGTGGCAGTGAATATTTAAAGAAAATGTAAAATAGATGTTTGTGAACCAATTTAAATCAAGAAAATATTTTTGGTGGGAGTTTTGAGCAAAGGAAATTAATTTTCCTTGTTCAAATCAAACCCAAGATGAAATGTTGCTAAAGAAGAAAAATTAAGACTTGAGAATAAAATTTAAGAATTTTTTTGAAGAATTTTTGAAGAAGAAAACCTTTGCTGGAGAGAAAAAGCTAAAGAGAAAACTCAAAATCCCTTTTTTTGAATAAAGTTGTTGTGACGCGCGCCGAACCCCGTGCCACTCGAGGGCCAACGTTAGGGCGATCAGGAGAGGTTCATAAAACTTGTAAGGTATTTACAAGTGCGTCTATTTTGGGCAACAATGAGGTTTCTTGGAGTCGCCACCCAATAGAACATTGGGGAGGGTCGTCTAGCCTCAGCGAGCCTAAGACGGCGCATACATATCCATCTTTGGCTAGCCAGAGAGATCTTGGAGGCCTCTGCCTCTACCCCCTGGAGCCTAGGATTGTAAGTTTCAGTCTTTTGGTGAGACTCAAGAGGTGTCTTGGAAGTCCTAGACCTCTCGCCTCATTGAGCCCCAAAGACCAGAGTGAGTTCGGGACTTCTCATTTATTTGTACCTTGATCAATATTATAATTAAGTTTTGAATTTATTGTTTCATCAACTTTCCACACGATGCAATTTGATTAAAAGCGCAATCATTCATTTAAAAGCGGAAATATAAAGTAACATTAAAATAAAACATATAAAATAATTTACAATAGCACTAAGGGCGGAATACAACCCCCATTGTAAAAACAATATATAAATCATACAAAAAACGGGATATTCATTGCAGTGAGGACATTGGTCCTGCCATGCATATTTGTTACAAACTGATTTTAAGAAATGTCAATTTTGTTGGTTAAAAACAGGACATTGGTCCACAGCTTTCGAGAAAATCCCAAATTAATTACTATAAAATATTTGGCCCTTTTCACTTTAACGTCATTGAAATAATCTTAATAATAACATGAATAAAAAGCAAGGGTGAAGAAAGAACCCGTATGGAGATCCTCAGATTGGCTCGACCATTATTATTTACAACTCCAATTCCAAATGGTCGGAAAATAACTCATAGGAATAAACATGTCAGTGTCAAAATTGATGAATAAAGTAAAGAAAGGAAAATAATAGGAAGCTTTAAAAGAAATGAGTTACAAGATAAAAAAAGGGTAAAAAAATGAAAACAATTAATATAAATTAATTAAATTGCACAAGTATTAATCCAGAATGTTTACCCTCGGATTTTACCTTTTTGGGTGAATATCAAATGGTTTCGGTCCCCGCACGCTCCACATGGATCAAATAAATTAGATCAAAGTAAGAAAATTTGTATTTTTCCTTCTTGAAAATTTAATAGCGATCAAATGTTTGAATTAGCTGTATTGATGGAAACGAATGAATTTCGTTACCGCAAATTGGCTTAATTCGCAAGAAAGATTTGAGGAAATCATTTAATTGAAAGAATTTTTATCAAAATAAATTCCTAAAAATAAACAGAAATTTTATAGATTTTTGGTAGATTGCTCACAAAAAACCTTTTCTAAAAAATTCCAATCTCTCAAAAAGTGGTTAATTTTCTCCCCCAAAAATTTGTCACTTTTTCCCAAACCAAATTTGTAAAATCTTCTAACCCCCTAAAATGAATTATTCTTCCCAATTTATAGAATTTTGGAGATAAAAAATAAGATAAGCATCAGTTTAAAATTTGAATTCTAAAAGGAGTTTTAAAATTCAATTTTTAACCAACATTTATCCCCATTTCAAAGATTTTAGATAAAATTTTATCAAATCCGGTATTATCTTATCAGATCCACTACCGACAGGCATCCCTGCAACTACTGACGGGCGTCCCTACTAAGGGTACGCGTGGAAATCTGGATACAGACGGGCCGTAACGCGGGACTAGGGACGGGCGTCCCTACTCAGACACGTGTCCGTCCCTAGCTACAAACGGGCTGTAACGCGGGACTAGGGACGGGCGTCCCTACTCAGACACGTGTCCGTCCCCAGCTAGAGATGGGCCGTCCCTACTATGCATAGAGACGGGGATCACTCCAAGTAGAGACGGGCGTCCCTACCTCAACGGTCATCCCGTCTGTGGAGCAAAACTTCCATTTCAACCAAAATTTCCCAAACTCTTTCAAAACCTCACGCTATAGAGAAAAAGATTTTAATCCTTGTGAAACCGAAAGACAAAAATCTCCGAATTCCATCCATTTATCCGGAAACCAACATAGATCTCTTCATCGGGTAACTCTGACCTGGACTGCCTCAAGACCCGGTGTCTACAGTTGCCGTCCCCTAAAAAATGAAGAAGGAATCCCCATTTGATTTGGTAGATTGTCCCAAAATGGAGAAAGACAAAAGAGCTTTTTAATTTTGTTAATCGAAAATAGCATGAAAGTGTGAAAGAAATCGGAAAAGGTGGATTGAGAAAACCAGAAAATGCAGAAGGACTCCAGGCGAAAGGGACCGGGCGAACATGCCAGCATGGAGAGGGGGACTGTGCGCGCACGGTGCTTCGGCATCACGCGAGTCTGCGTGCGTGCGCGTTGCTTCGGCACCACGCGTGTCTGCACGCGCGCCGCACAGCTATGCGCACAGCCTTGTGCGCACACAGGCTCTGACGCGCGCGTGGCTGTGCGCACAGCGGGACCGACCCGCACGCGAGAGAAAAAAATAAAAAATAAAAGATAAAAAATAAGAAATAAAGCTAAAAATAAAAATAAAAATAAAAATAAAAGGAATGAAATAAATAAAAATAAAACATAGATCATAAAATAGGGATAAAAATAAAAATAAAATAAAAACTAAAAATAGAACAAAGGGAGTTTTCGACACGGGGAGCATTTTTCTGACACCTTCGCCAGCAAGTATTGCTTTCATCATCGGGTAATTCCGATCTTGGACCGCCTCAGGACACAGTGTCTACAATTTGCTTAAGGGGACAGCAGCTGACCAAAGCTGGGACCAAAGTTACAACCAAAGCAAGGTCCAGCTTTGGTCTAGAGCAATTCTTGAGAATGAAATCAACGAGAGGGGCAGAAGCTTACCAAAGATGGGACAAAATCTAGAACCAAAGCAAGTATCAGCTTTGGTAGAGAGAAATTAACTGACAAAAGCTGAGACCAAAGCAAGACCCAGCTTTGGTCGCAGCTTTGGTCAGTTATCTGATACGTTTTTAATTCCTTATTTTAACAGATTTCTATTTAAAGTGGGACTCTTAAGTAGGGATTAAAAGGGGGACGGCTGAGCATTTAAAGGAGGGATCTTAACCTATTTTAAGAAGGAAAAACACGAGGAAAAACGCAATGAACGTGGGAAAGCAAACAAGATCCAGCAGACAAAGGGAGAAAAAAGGCGATTTACTGTAGCCAAACTTCAGATTTCGTTCTTATTCCTCTGTTCCATCTCTGATTGTGTTCTTCCTCTGTTCTTCTCCTTTCTTTATTTTGTTTTATTTTTCTTTGGATATTATGATGAACTTGATGGATTTTAGTTGTGATTTGGGATTTAACTTTATTATGAACTAATTCCATAGTCAGGGCTATGGTGGATCTTAATTTTGAGATTATGTAATTTATTTTGGGTTTTATGCATATGATTGATTTTATGGTTTGAGATTATGTTTTTATTGTGATTAATGCTTGTTAGAATTGATCAATTCAACATGAACTTAATCAATTAATTTACTTGACCAATTGAATTAATTGATGGATCAAATAAAACATAACCTGGATTGAAAATATGCATGATCAAACTTATTTTTGTCCTTGTGGTTTTTGATTTTTATCAAGGTTTTTCCATTGAACTTAATGCTTTCTAATTTTAGTTCTTTTACTTGATCAGTTGGAGGAATTAAATTGAGATTAGGGTTAAAATACCATGATCATTGGATTTTGATTAATTTGGGAAAATTCACCATCTCACTTAAATTATCATTCTTTTGCATAAAAATCTGGAAAATTACATAGTTGAGAAGTTAAGTGAAACCCAAGTCCTAACATTCATCATAATTATTAATTATCCTTTTAAATTAGTGTTAGATTATTTAGTCATTTGTTAGCATAGTTTAACTTAGTTTCATCTTCAAATATTGTCTGTCTAAATAACATAGTATTTGAGAATTCTAGTAATTGTTAGGTTGTTCCCTGAGGACGATATCTGGACTCACTATCTTTTACTACTTGCATCGACAGAGTACACTTACTCTTAGATTTAGTTTATTTTGCCCGTGTCATTACTAACATTTTTAATGTTATTTTTTTGTCTGGGGTTTAAATGTGATTTGCCTTGTGTGAGCATTTTCGTGACCACACGGAGGAGTCACGACGCGTAGGAGACCACATCGTTTAGGTGAGACCTTTCCTATCCCCTACTTGTGTGAATGTGTTTTACTTGTAAATAAAATATTATATTTCATGCACATGTAAGATAAAAAATTACAAAAATATTTTTATAACCAAATTGAGATTTTATTAATAAATTCGGGACCAATGTCCCTCATTTTAGCCAATTAATGTAAAATGTCACGAATAAAATGAAGAGTTGAGTTTTCTAAAATGGGATCACTCATCCCGATTTTCAATCAAACAATCAAACAACTCTTCGATCCCTCTTTAAGTGAGCATGAAGGAACTAATGTTCCTACCCTAAATAAATATCCCGATTTATGTATGTTATTTAATATACTTGACTATTATTTGTTTGTTCTAAATTTATGTTCATATATATCTTGTGGGCTCTTGTAATTAATTATTTTTGGAGCAATTTTATTTAGCTTTCCTTTTCACTTGGGGGATTGTATTTTGTCCCAATTTTTCATGTAATTGTGTGCTTAATATGTTTATCATTTTCTTTATCGCTTTATTTTACTGCTTTATTTATAGCTTTTATTTATTTCTTTCTTGATGCTTGCAATATGCTTTTAAATTAAATGCACCAATCACGTGAGGGGGGAGATAGAATTTTATGAATTTAAAAACTCATTTATAATTAACCAAGATATAAATAAGAGTGAAGTTCCGAACACCATCTCTGGTTTAGACCATAGAGGTTAGATGACCTTTCTCAATTTCTCGTAAATTGGGTGGCGACTCCAAAATACCTCAAAGATACCCAAAGGTATCATGAGGCTAGATAAACTCCCCAATGTTCTATTGGTTAGGGATTCTAAGATGTCTTATGGCACCCAAGATCAAAAAGACGCGAACCAATCTCTTGAGCCCTAAAAGTGGGTCTCGTGTAAGGGGCCTTTGCTAGGTTCGGCACACGTCACAGGAACTCAAGATTAATACTAGAAAATTTAATTTAACATGACATATTTAGGGTATACATTATGTAAGTATAGGGATAATTCATGAATATGTGTTATGAATGAACTAAAGGCATGAATAAGTAAAGAATAACCTAATAACGTAATAGAAATAAATGGTAGGAAGAAAAGTACAACTTTGGGTGGAAGCAAGGTTATGGCCGAATTACGTATGGTATAAGAATTTGATGTTATATATGTATATTGAACTAATTTTAATGATAAATAAGAAAAAATAAATAAAAAGGCAAAAAGGAAATTTTAATGGTAATTTATCAAGTATGGCCAAATGATGTAAGAAATGAAACCTAAGATTATGTGATGAATAATGCAAAGATAGATAAATTGAAAGTGTAAAGTTAAAGGAGTTAATTTAATAAAATATAACATGACACATATTATGTAAGTATGTAAAAAATTCATGTGCATGCAATATGGGTAAATTAATGGTATAATTATGTAATAATGCCTTAAAAACATGAATGGAACAGGTTGTTGGAAGAAAAAGAATAAGAATATAAATGAACATAATGTGGTCGAATAGTATATATAAAGGACATTGTGTACTCTTGATTGAAATGCGATGAAAAGTGATTAAATGTGATGACATACACTAAAAGAATGACAATTGTTAAAATGGGGCATGGTACTAAGATTATGTACCATTAAATAATGTAAAGGCATGCAAAACAATATAAATTTATGACTTAAAATGAGTACATGAAATGGAAGATGGAAGATGACATTTAAAGCTTTAACCAAATGATGTGTATGCATGGAAACAAGAATGTGATATGAATTATGCATGAGAAATATGATGCAAAAGTAAGTATCTGAATATATGTGATGTGAGATGAATTATGAAATTAAAGTTCTATTATGGCATAAATGATGAGCATGAAAATAATGAACACATAGTGTGAATAAATGTTGACATAATTAAATAGTTTTGCCCTTAGTATACTGATAGTTAAATAAAAAGTATAAGATATAATTGGCTAGCCATAGGGAAATCATGATAAACAGCGGTAGCAAATCATGGCAACTCCTTGTATGTTATGTTATATGTCATGCAGGAACATTATGGAATCGTCTGAATGTTCATCCCCTAAGTGGTCACTTCGACAGATTTAGACCTATTCAAGGATTTCTATCGGGTATACTAGGGGCAAAAATTGTAACTTAAGTGGCCAAATAATAGTTATCTAATAAGATATGAGTAATGTTGGTATAACTGTAAATACAAGATAAAAACTGGAATTTTATAATAATGATGTAAAAAGAATATAAATTACGAAGTAAATCGGCAAACATATGATAATAATGAATAAGCTAGTGAAAAAATTGTAAATATGGTTAAAAGTATATGATAAGTGACAAAAAAAGTAAATTGAGGATAAAGATGGAACTTTAAGGGCAATATAGGATATTTAAGTGATAAAATAATAATTATGGAATGAAGGGAATAAAGGGGCAAAATGGTAAAATTAAGTGATAAGATTATAATTATGGGATAAATGTGGAAATTAAAGAATAAAATGGTAATATGCAAGGAATTAATAGCTCGAGGGTAAAATTGTAAATTATGTGACAAATGATATTTATGTAACAAATTTGTAAACTAAGGGATAAAATAGCAATTAATTTGAAGGCTAAAAGGTAATTTATTAGTGAAAAGTAAAGTTTAGTGGCAAAATGGTAATTATGTGATAAAACTTTAAGATAAAGGGTAAAATGGTAATTTGGTAATAAAAGTGAAATTAGTGGCATAATGGTAAATATGTATTAAAATATGGACAACATGAGTAAAATGATAATTATGTCGGAAAACATGGATAAAAAGGGGTAAAATCATAAGTATGTAATATAAAGAGAAAAATAAGAGAAAAACTGTAATTATGTGATAATGTAAGAATAATGAAGGTATTTATGTGGTAAAACAAGGTTGATAAGGGTAAATTCATATTTATATAGTAAAATTGTATACATTTAACGGAAGGAGGAAATGATAAAGTAAAATGAAATATTATAAGAGTAGTAGAACAAAAATGATAATAAGAATAATAATACTTGGGTACTGGTGAAAATAAGTAAAGACTTATTGAAAAATTGATTTAGATATATATATATAAATTGAACATGTATGGTAAAGTGCATATGTGTGTGTACATGCATGTTTGTGAAAAATATTAATAGTGTATCCACCACTAATTATTAGCACTTAACACATAGTTATTTTATTGCATGTAGGTATATATCGAGCAAGTGAGGATTAGAAGCAAGCGAAATCTTGGTGTAAGGCAAAAGAAGAAGTTTGCTTTATATGTATGGCATGCATATGTATATGTAAAGTGGTATACGGGAATTATGTAAAAGAATATTATGTTTAGGCAATAAGTAGTGTAAAATGTGCAAGTATTATTACAAGAGATGATGGATGTTTATAGCTATATATTGGTGGGTACATGAATTAATGATCGATATAGTATATATGTGAATGATGTGTTGCGATATGAACTGGTATTGAGTTGTTGGAGGTTGCCCAAATTATATAGTGTATCCTGGGAGTGTGATTTTCATATGTACAGGAAGGTTAGGATATGAGTGCAGCCGTTATACTACCAAAATTTTTACCAAATGAATATTAACACGGGACAGCTATGTGCACACCGACAAAACAAAAATATTGCACGGTTATTTAAGCAATAAGAAAGGTATTAAAGAATATATGCTAGAGAATAGGAACTAAGTTGTTTGTGACTTCCTTTGCTCGCATTAAATTGTGAGTAAGCGTGTTACATTTTTATTGGTATCAAAGCAGGTTTATGCGGTTTTAGGAAAAAAGATATTATGATAACGATAAAGTGATACATATAAATGCCAAAAATGAGTATTGGTGATTATAAGAATGAGGTAAGGTAAGGAAGAGATTTAAAATTTTGAGAAGAAATTATGTGAGGTACTGGGTATTCCCAACTCCCACACGTAGCATTTCGAAGGGTGAAGAGCTACGGTGAGCAGAAGGTGCCACCAGACAAGGACACATAAGGCAATGCAGAAATCAGAGTAATAAAATTTCTAACATCATAACCTCAAGACATGCACATTCTAAACTTATCCCACACACATCATTTGCACTAAAGATTAATACATCTTAACACAAATGCTAAATCAATAAAACTTCATTATAAACCGACGATCAATAAAAACATTCTATAACTTCCACCGACTCGTTGGCCAAAATCCAGCGGACCGCTGCGCTACTCTGATCTCCTAACCTGCACGGATAGATAACCGTGCTAAGCAATAATGCTTAGTCGGGCAAAACAAATAATGGGCAACCACTCACAGTGGTTCTCGAGGCAAACACATGCAAATCCATAGATATAAATATATAAACATAATGGAATGCTGGCTAGAGTTATTACAAACGAATATCATTATTTTGTTACGAAAACTTAAGCAATTCCACATACCTAAGCGTCTTATAACTATACACGGAAATACTTATTTACTTTTTAATCAAAAGAATGTATTATACAAAACTTATCATATACATTAAATCACTTAATGGCCCTAAAGATAGTTATCCTTCATAAATTCCAGAAATACATTTTAAGCTTCGAAATAGGAAGTTCAGAAATTCTCATTGTTACAAATATTTCAAAATCGTACAAATTACAGTATCAATACTTAAATCAAAACATTTCATTTTAATTAAACCGTTACTTGTTCAAAACTAAACAAAACATTTCAATATTCAGATTTGATTCGGGCTTGAAATAAATATTCCAAGCTTCCTATGTATCCCTATGTTAGGGAATCAGAACCACGTAGTTCTAAAGAAAATCTTATATACTTATACCAAGTGCAACCTTAACTCATTCCTAACTTCAGTCATCTATATCATGTTTGATTTTTTTATGATTCCTTACTTACCAATCAACACACACACACACACACATATATATATATATATAACTTACTGTATTTATTAAAATCAATCAGCAAGGCACATAAATTCCTTACCAAAAAACTTACAGTAATTATCCAGGCTAAGATCCAGAAATTAGATAACACAATACATACCTATATTCTCAATTTAAACATATAAATAAATATATTTGTAGAGTTCATTTACTGAGTACTGAATTATAGCAAATATGCATATCAATCATTTCAACAATTCTTACATAGACTTTACATAGACAATCATACTCATAACTTATGAATAGATTAATAACAGGCATTTCTCACATACGAACTCTTATGCAAACAGTATTCTTTCATGCATACTTATTAACACAACATCATTTGCTATATCTCTTTTCGATTAAATGACATTAGGTTCAGATACAAAACCAATTAGGTATCCGAAGATACCAGACAATTTCACATTCGAGTCCATAAAGGCTCCAGAACAGAGGGGCACGTAAAGTACCAGTCAAATGGCATTTATCACAATTGCATCAAATGTTTATTCACATAATTATTTGCACATCATTACAGAATTTATCAATTCATTCACATTCTCAAAAACATATCACAACAAACAATACACATGCCGACTCACGATAATGGATAACGAGTAAACAGTGACGGCACCTTACGGGTACGAATCGAACAGTGACGGTACCTTATGGGTACGAATCGAAAACCATTTTAGTTTATCACATTCCAAACATTTTTACAAAGGGGACCTTAAACAAGATCAAAAACCTTTTAGGGATCGCGAGGATCTGAACGGGGACCTGATCGGGGTCCAAACAAAACAGAGGGCTGCAGCTAAGAGACTCTATTAGGCATGCCTAACTATCAACTAGATTGACTCTTGCAGGTCATGCATAATACAAATCATGCTCAAAGTGAAACATATAATTTATCATAAAGAAATCATAATAGTGCACATATATAAACATAATTATTACCATACAGTAGTAAAAACCCAAAAAGAAGTGATACAAGAACTCATTTTGGAAGGAAGGCAAAATCGAAAAAAAAAGGGCATAAAAAGGGTCATTGTCGCGAGCGCAACGGACAGTGAGCGGCCACAAAGGCTGTCGCGACCCCGTGCAGGTGTACGTGCTCGCGACGGGGGTGTGCCCAACGGCTCGGCAGCTGGGCGCTCTATCATGCTGGCGACATGCATCGCGATCGCGACAGTGGGCTCTGCTGCGCCACTCGGCAAAACTGCCCGCTCGGCCACGCGCAGAGCTAGCTTCACCGAACTCTGTCACAACGTCGCGATCATGTTAGCGTCAGGATTTCCAGTTCTTACGCGATTTTCTGCAGAATTTTTCCAAAATCAAAGCACCCAAACCTTCAATCTCAACTACAACTCAACCCAAACATCAACTTACCTAAAATCAACCTTCCATGCGTTATAAGAGACATAAAATACAACTTTTCTAACAATTAACCCAATCAAAAACATACATGAACATAATCAACTTCTCAAGAACACAAACCCAGAATTTTTCCAGCAAACATTCATCAAACTTCAAATATTGTTCAATACTTCAACATTCATGCATTATAACTTAAATCAATAGAATACCCATAACATTAGCACTGTAATAAACCTCATCAAACATCAAATTTCCAGAAATTACATGTTAATACACAAATCACAAATTAACATCAAAATCAATCAATTCTCAAACAAATTCCCAAACCTTAGCTCCTTTGCTCCTATTAGCTCACTTAGATGATCTTTCTTGCTCCCAAACTTATCCAAGATCTTACTCATCCAAAACCCTCATCAAACACACAATCACAAAATCTCTAAATCAAAACCCAAACCAATAAAGAAGGGAAAAAGATGAAGAAGAAAAAGAAATCGATAATACATACTAATCTAAGCTCAAGGGAATGATCAATTTCCACCACCACACTCTTGAATCCAAGCTAGGGCACACCAATGGAGAGAAAAGAGGAAGAAGAGAAATAGAGAGAAAAAGGAACGCGAAAGAGACAGCCAATTGCTGTTCTCCTTTTCTCTCTCCTTCTATTTGCATCCCTTCTTAAACCCTAACCATATGTCACCCTCTCATTGGTGGACTTTGATCACTCACACCCTACAAGCAAACACTACACACACACAAGACTACTCTCACTAATTCATACACTACAATCATATGCTCATGCACACACTAATACAACCCAAAGCACATACACCCTGCTAACATATATGCACCCACACAATATTACAACCCATAAAACATGCATTATACCCAAAATGCCCTTAACACATGCCAAGACTTTCACACATGCACACATACACATAGCAAACATGGCTCAAACTGATAGGGGGGAAATCGGGGTGTTACAACTCTCCCTAACTAACAAAAATTTCATCCTCGAAATTCACTTGCATCAGACAAACCCGAAGGCCAAACTTCAATTCACTATCATTTTCATTGATTATTTCCATACCATAATTTAACGTTTATACTCTACACTTGAAGCACATTCATTTCACTTATTCCCATACACCTCGCTCTAACATACTCACTTGTTATTACTTATTCTTATCACTATGCTCTCAAATTACTTCTTTAAAATCGAAAAGACTACCCAAATCATAACTTTCTCTTGTACTTATCTAAACCTAAACTCATAAAATCGATTTAAAGAAATCCCATAATTACCTTTTTATTATCTTGCACTTAAATCGATCACATTCATCAGAACGATCATTACTTTAACTACCACTCGGAACCCAAAGCATATATATTTCACACATAAAGCATTTACTGACAAAATTCGCTACACAATTCCTCATTACTTCAAAAACATCCGGCACATACGCTGCTTCTTTCCTTACGAACAACACTCATATCTTACTACAAAAATCCTTTCACATTCATCGGTACAGGATTCCTACATACTTAGTCTCAATATTAAATACTCAATGTACACCCTTGTCAGCTTGCTCTCCATCAAAATGCATATGCAAATGTTTTTCACATGTGATCAAAGGGAGGATGATGCAATGAGGATTGAATAGTTCATATATGCAAAATAATACAGAAACGCGATTGATGCTATGATAATGCACTTTTCCCATACCCATGGTTCAATATGCTTGTTTTCAATTAAATTTTCTGCAGATAGCTGACAGGCATACCGAGCAACACCATAATCTTACAAAATCCACATACTCTTCCATCTTAAAATACCAAAACATCTATTCTTCCAAGGCAACTACTTACTAATACACTTCAAAAACTTCTACAAACCTTTTCTTTAACCACATACAATCGAAACAAAATTCCTAACAGAGTCTCTGATAACACATCTAACAAACATATTCCAGATTGCACATGCACATAACAATTTAAGGCAGGTAGATCATGACCTATCGAGCCAACACTTAACTAAACACTTTATCAAATCGAAAGGTTTCCCTTCCCAAAACATATCTAAAGGACAAGGTCGTCCTCTTTGGCCAATGCTAAACTATACAGACACACTTCAAAACACTTAGTTAACTAGAAACGACTAAATTGGAGCTCTAATACCAAATTGTAACACCCCCAACTCCCACACGTAGCATTTCAAAGGGTGAAGAGCTACGGTGAGCAGAAGGTGCCACCAGACAAGGACACATAAGGCAATGCAGAAATCAGAGTAATAAAATTTCTAACATCATAACCTCAAGACATGCACATTCTAAACTTATCCCACACAAATCATCATTTGCACTAAAGATTAATACATCTTAATACAAATGCTAAATCAATAAAACTTAATTACAAACCGACGATCAATAAAAACATTCTATAACTTCTACCGACTCGTTGGCCAAAATCCAGCGGACCGCTGCGCTACTCTGATCTCCTAACCTGCACGGACAGACAACCGTGCCAAGCGATAATGCTTAGTCGGGCGAAACAAATAATGGGCAACCACTCACAGTGGTTCTCGAGGCAAACACATGCAAATCCATAAATATAAATATATAAACATAATGGAATGCCGGCTAAAGTTATTACAAACGAATATCATTATTTTGTTACGAAAACTTAAGCAATTCCACATACCTAAGCATCTTATAACCATACATGGAAATACTTATTTACTTTTTAATCAAAAGAATGTATTATACAAAACTTATCATATACATTAAATCACTTAATGGCCCTAAAGATAGTTATCCTTCATAAATTCCAGAAATACATTTTAAGCTTCGAAATATGAAGTTCAGAAATTCTCATTGTTACAAATATTTCAAAATCGTACAAATTACAGTATCAATACTTAAATCAAAACATTTCATTTTAATCAAACTGTTACTTGTTCAAAACTAAACAAAACATTTCAATATTCAGATTTGAATCGGGCTTGAAATAAATATTCCAAGCTTCCTACGTATCCCTATGTTAGGGAATCAGAAACACATAGTTCTAAAGAAAATCTTATATACTTATACCGAGTTCAACCTTAACTCATTCCTAACTTCAGTTATTTATATCATGTTTGATTTTTTTTATGATTCCTTACATACCAATCAACACACACACACACATATTTATATATATAATAACTTACTGTATTTATTAAAATCAATAAGCAAGGCACATAAATTCCTTACCAAAATACTTACAGTAATTATCCAGGCTAAGATCCAAAAAGTAGATAACACGATACATACCTGTATTCTCAATTTAAACATATAAACAAATATATTCGTAGAGTTCATTTACTAAGTACTGAATTATAGCAAATATGCATATCAATCATTTCAACAATTCTTACATAGACTTTACATAGACAATCATATTCATAACTTATGAACAGATTAATAACAGGCATTTCTCACACAGGAACTCTTATATAAACAGTATTCTTTCATGCATACTTATTAACACAACATCATTTGCTATATCTCTTTTCGATTAACTGACATTAGGTTAAGATGCAAAACCAATTAGTTATCCGAATATACCACACAATTCCACATTCGAGTCCATAAAGGCTCCAGAACAGAGGGGTGCGTAAAGCACCAGTCAAATGGCATTTATAACAATTACATTAAATGTTTATTCACATAATCATTTGCACATCATTACAGAATTTATCGATTCATTCACATTCTCAAAACATATCACAACAAACAATACACCTGTCGACTCACGATAGTGGATAACGAGTAAACAATGACGGTACCTTACGGGTATGAATTGAACAGTAACGGTACCTTACGAGTACGAATCGAAAACCATTTTAGTTTATCACATTCCAAACATTTTTACAGGGGGGACCTTAAACAAGATCGAAAACCTTTCAGCGATCGCAAGGATCCAAACGGGGACCTGATCGGGGTCCGAACGGAACAAAGGACTGAGCTAAGAAACTCTATTAGGCATGCCTAACTATCCACTAGACTGACTCTTGCAGCTCCTGCAAAATACAAATCATGCTCAAAGTGAAACATATAATTTATCATAAAGAAATCATAATAGTGCACATATATAAACATAATTATTCCCATACAGTAGTAAAAAGCCAAAAAGAAGTGATACAAGAACTCATTTTGGAAGGAAGGCAAAATCGAAAAAACAGGGCATAAAAAGGGTCATTGTCATGCTCGCGACAGTGAGTGGCCACAAAGGCTGTCGCAACCCCGCGCAGGCGCGCGTGCTCGCGATGGGGGTGTGCCCAACGGCTCAGCAGCTGGGCGCTCTATCCCACTCATGAGATGCGTCGCGATCGCAACAGTGGGCTCTGCTGCGCCGCTTGGCAGCCAAATCCGCTCGACCACGCGTTGGAGCTGGCTTTACTGAACTCTATTGCGATCGTGACAGCATCGAGATTTCCAGTTCTTACGCAATTTTCTACATAATTTTTCCAAAATTAACTACAACTCAACCCAAACATCAACTTACCTAAAATCAACCTTCCATGCGTTACAAGAGACATAAAATACAACTTTTCTAACAATTAACCCAATCAAAAACATTCATGAACATAATCAACTTCTTAAGAACACAAACCCAGAATCTTTCCAGCAAACATTCTTCAAACTTCAAATATTGTTCAATACTTCAACATTCATGCGTTATAAGTTAAATCAATAGAATACCAATAACATTAACACTGTAATAAACCTCATCAAACGTCAAATTTCCAGAAATCACATGCTAATACACAAATCACAAATTAACATCAAAATCAATCAATTCTCAAACAAATTCCCAAACCTTAGCTCCTTTGCTCCTATTAGCTCACTTAAATGATCTTTCTTGCTCTCAAACTTATCCAAGATCTTACTCATCCAAAACCCTCATCAAACACACAATCACAAAAACTTTAAATCAAAACCCAAACCAACAAAGAAGGGGAAAAGATGAGGAAGAAAAAGAAATCCACAATACATACTAATTTAAGCTCAAGGGAATGATCAATTTCCACCACCACACTCTTAAATCCAAGCTAGGGCATACCAATGGAGAGAAAAGAGGAAGAAGAGAAATAGAGAAAAAAAAAAGAACGGGAAAGAGACAGCCAATTGCTGTTCTCCTTTTCTCTCTCCTTCTATTTGCATCCCTTCCTAAACCCTAACCACATATCACCCTCTCATTGGTGGACTTTGATCACTCACACCCTACAATCAAACACTACACACACACAAGACTACTCTCACTAATTCACACACTACAATCATATGCTCATGCACACACTAATACAACCCAAAGCACATACACCCTGCTAACATATTTGCACCCACACAATATTACAACCCATAAAACATGCATTATACCCTAAATGCCCTTAACACATGCTAAGACTTTCACACATGCACACATACACATAGCAAACATGGCTCAAACTGATAGGGGGGAAATCGGGGTGTTACAATTGAGTTGAAGCTCCGTACTATTTTTTGGTCTAGAAATAGATGGAAAGTCAGATAGAATGATAAAAGTATTAAAGTTGTGTTTGGAAGTCATATAATGAAGTTGAAAATGGATAGGGAAAATACCTTCCTTTGGAAAAATTCACAATATGATCAATGGGTTCATGCCCAAAAGAAATTATGAGATAGCAATATCCACAGTTGCTATATCCAAGTAATTTCGATGACAAAATTTTAATTGAATGGGGAAAAATGTAATGCCCCAAAATTTTGGTTTTCGTGAATAGTACTTTTCGAGTTGTAAATAGTATCACCCGATGTGAATAGTACTTCTCAAAGTCAAAAATTTTATTATTCGACCATTGGAAAGTACAATTGATAAGGAGTTCGAAGATATAATTTGAGTTAAAATCGAGTTTAAAAATAAGTCACGATTCGGTTTGAATAGTAATTAGGTTGAAATTGAGTTTAATGTCAGAAAAAAATGCTAGAGACCTCCAAAAAATTATTCGAGCATATAGACTAACTGGAAATATTATAAGAGAATTTTTGAAAGTGAAAAATTAATAATTACCAAATTAGTAAAATTTCACCAGACCGAAAAATTTACCAAAATGACACTGTTTTGACCCGAAAGTTTTTGTGCGCCTCAGGGGATATTTTTCAGTATTTTTAGATATATTTTCATGGAAAAATACAAAGGAAATAGGGTATATTACAAGTGGCAATATAATGGCCATTTGATTAAATAACGCTTAGTTTAATCTTGGCCATCCATTGGGAGTATATAAGGAGGGGGGGAATACAGAATTTTCAAGAGAATTATTCACTTCTCTCCATCTCTCCTTGAACATTCTTCTCTCCTCCATTTTTCTTCAATCTTTCACTAAATTCTAAGCAAATTTTACCTCTCAAATAATTCTAAAACCATAATTAAGCCTCCTACCATCGTATGAGCATAATTTGGTGAAGAAATTGATGGATATTGTGATGAATAAGTTAAGAGAAATAAATTCAAGTAAGTGTATTTTTAGAGTCTTAATTTATTTTTTGGTAGAATTTGATGTAGGAAGTTATTATGTATTTAAATTATGATGAAATACAAGAAAAATTGAGAGAATTTTCATGGGATAAATTCGGCCTAGGTAAGGAAAAGGAAGGAGGAGGAAAAATAAAGCAAAAGAAAAGGAAAAGGAGAATTAACCAAAGAGCAAAGGAAATCAAGGTTACTGCATACACAAACTTTCATTTTTCATATTTTTTCTGTGTATGTATATGTATGTATGTGTGTATATATGTGACAAAGGTTAGAGATAATTAAAATTAAATTGATAAAATGCTAATTAAGGTTTAAATAATGTATATGAAATGTTTAAATTGAGAGTAATAAATAGTTTGTTAAATTGCCTTAGAATATACATTATGCAAATATAAGACATAAACTTAATGTATGAGATATTAATGAATTGAAGTTAGATTAATGAAATTAAGGCTATAGTAATGCATATGGAATAAGAAAATTCATGGAAAAATTGTATAGGTAATGAAATTTCCATAAGACCTATATTATGTAAATAAGAGACATAAGTTAATTATATGGAATTTTAATGCATTAAAATCAAGAAAATAAAATTAGAGTTAAAATAAGGTAATTGGGAACTCAAGAATAATACTAGAGAATTTAATTTAACATAACATGCTTAGGGTATACATTAGGTAAGTATAAGAATAATTCATGTATATGTGTTATGAATGAACTAAAGGCATAATTAAGTAAAGAATGGCCTAAGAACGTAATACAAACAAATGGTAGGAAGAAAAGTACAAATTTGGGTGGAAGCAAGGTTAGGGCCGAATTATGTATGGTATGAGAATTTGATGTTATGTGTGTATATTGAACTAATTTTAATGATAAATAAGAAGAAATAAATAAAGAGACAAAAAGGAAATTTTCATGGTAATTTATCAAGTATAGCCGAATGATATAAGAAATGGAACCTAAGATTATGTGATGAATAATGCTAAGAAAGATAAATTGAAAGTGTAATGATATGATTTTTAGGCCAATCTTTATGTTATAGGAGTTAATTTAATAAAATATAACATGACACACATTATGTAAGTATGTGACAAATTCGTGTGCATGCAATATGGGTAAATTAATGGTATAATTATGTAATAAATGCCTTAAAAACATGAATGGAACAAGTTGTAGGAAGAAAAAGAATAAGAATGTAAATGAACATAAGGTGGCTGAATAGTATATGTAAAGGACATTGTGTATTGTTGATTGAAATGTGATGAAATACAATAAAAGAATGACGATTGTTAAATATGGGGCATGGTACAAAGATAATGTACCATTAAATAATGTAATATCATGAAAAAGAATAAAAATTTATGACTTAAAATGAGGGCATGAAATGGAAGATGAATTATGACATTTAAAGCTTTAACCGAATGATATGTATGCATGAAAACAAGAATGTGATATGAATGATGCAAAAGTAAGTATGTGAATACATGTGATGTGAGATGAATTATGAAATTAAAGTTTTATTATGGCACAAAAGATGAGTATGAAAACAATGAACACATAATGTGAATAAATGTTGGCATTATTAAATAGTTTTGCCCTTAGTATACTGGTAGTTAAATCAGAAATATAAGACATAATTGGTTAGCCATATGAACATCATGATAAGCAGTGATAGCGAATCATGGCGTCTCGCATTTGTGGGCCAATGGTGGTTTACACATGTATTATATGTCATGCAGGAACATTATGCAATCGTCTGAGCGTTGCCCCCTAAGTGGTCACTTCGACAAATTTGGACCTGTGGGGTCCACATCCCACGTATCCTGTTTGAGGATTTCTATTAGATATACTAAGGGCAAAAATTATAACTTAAGTGGCAAAATAATAGTTATGTAATAAGATATGAGTAATATTGGTATAACCCTAAATATAAGATAAAAATTTGAATTTGGTGATAATGATGTAAAAAAATATATAAATTATGGATTGTAACACTCTTATACTCGCGATTTAATGCAAATATTGAGTATTACAAATAGTTTAACCCATATTCCTTAGATTTTATTCCTAGATTTTTCTTAATTAAGAAAACATGCACCAGTCCATACATGGCTTAAATAACATTATTTCTCTATAATATATAGGTATTTACAGTAACTATATACGCATACGTCAACTATGCCTTTTTATATATCTACATACTGTTGCACTGTATTATACATCTACATGCCATAATTCAAAATCCACAACTTTACATACCCAAAACTCCTTCCTTGACTTTAATCCTTCAAACCTTCGTGTTCCGTCTCAACTTTAGCTTCAAGTACCTACATGCAGTAAACAACTACACGCTACGCAACTGTAACACCCCAAAAGGGCCTAGTCAGAATTTTGCGCGATAAGTCGGGAACTGAAGGGTATTTCAGTAATTTGTGTAAGAGGAAAATTTGGATACTAAGGATTTTGTGCAAGGAAATTAATTAATTATGTTAAGAGGAGAAATCTTAAGGTGTGCAGGTGGTGTATGGATGTAGGGTATGTTATTTGGGATTAATCTAGTGTGAGTTGAGTATGGTACCTTGGAGATATTATTGTAAGAGATTGTTAATGTGTGGATGATGTATGGTACATTAGTATGTTAAGTCTTAAGTGGATTATTGGGTCCTATAGTGGCTTGACACATGGAAGGGGTAGGTAGGAGCATTGAATGAAGAGTGAGGAAAAGAGAGAGGAAAGTAAAGGGCAGATTTTCTACTCTTTCCTCACGTCTCTCTCTTCCCTCTTTTCCTTTTCTTCATTTTTCTGCTCTAGTTACTCTCTTGTGTGTGCTCAACGTGGGTTTTCAGGATTGCAGTTGGATTTCTAAGTCGTGATCTGAGTTCAAGAGGTAAGATCATGGTTATTTGTGGCTTCTTCTTTTTCTCCTGTGTTTACTGGGTTTTGAAAGGGGTTTTCATGGTTTGATTGTGTGTTTTGGATGGGCTTTGTACAAGAATCGGAAGAAGGAAGTAAGAGGAAAGGAAAGGAGATAGTGGGCTCTTGAAGGTTGAAGATTGCATCGGCAATTTGAGGTTTGGGAGCTTTGATTTTACATTTGTGTTTTGAGTTGTGTTTGCCTATTCTCCTTAGATCATGAGTTTGTATTATTGTTTGCTTTTCGAAAATTTGAGTGTTTGATATGAGTTTATGCATGAACTAATTTGGGTAAATGTGTTAGTAATCCATGTATTTGATTGAGATAAATGTATATGTGGATTGGCATTGAAATGCATGAGTTTGGGGATTTCTTTGATTTTGATGTTTTATGGTGATTTTAGTAATCCTGTTCAGTTCTCTTTTGACCTCCGTGTATTGTTTTTGTCATAGCTGTAGTTATAGAGCTCTAAATCATGTAATTCTTAATCCATTATAACCATGATTTCCATGCCTTTAAATGTCTCAGAAATAGCCTTGGGCAAATTCTTGCTCTAAGATCCTGAAATTTGGATAAAACCGTAGTGTCTCTTTTTGTGTCGGGTTGTCTGACCAGTATGGGTTGTGGAGATCATATCTAGAGTTCTAGATGTTTTTTTGATCTGAAATTTGTTGATTTTGAACGTTAACATCCTAGGGAACATTTGTTAAGAGGACTTTTTGGCTAAAAATGAGTTTTAGAGGTCGGTTTAGGCAATACAAGTTTGGGGCGTTAAGCAGTCTCGTTTGGCTTCAGAGGTGAGCCTCTGTCGCGATCGCGACAGTGTCGCGACCTCGCGACAGAAAAGCATGATTTAAGCCTTCATTTCTTCATTTCTGAGTCCTGGGTTGACCCGGATCAACCCCGTACCTTCCCCTCAGCTTATTATGCATCTTTAGGGTAATTAAATGACTATATAAGTAGTTGTCTTTGGTAAAACTTATGAGTATGATTAAGAATTGGTGATTTAACAAGTGAACAATAATAGATATAGCTCCGTGAAGGTTGATTTATGGATGAGTGTGGATATGTGTCGATCTCATGAGTAACCTAGGCATGTTGTACCGTATATATGAATGCATAACATGGGTGCGGTTGTGATGAATGCCGAATAGTGTTGATATTATAGATTGTGTAAATGGATATTGTTAGTGGCATGTTGTATCGGAATTCTTGATACGAATGTTGTGTTTATGTTGTCAATGATGTGTGGCTTGCTGGAGATGAGGTAAGTTGGTGTTTCGACGTTGGTTGAGTTTGGGGGTTGTGAAGTGGGAATTTTCTGCAGATTTCTTGTGTAAGGGTTGGAATTCCCGACTCTGTCGCGAGCGCGACATCATCGCGAGGTCGCAACAGAGCCCGGTGAAAGCAGCCCTCGCACACGTCCGAGCTCTCCGTCGAGCTGTGCAGCAGAGCCTCTGTCGCAAGTGCGACACATGTCGCGAGCGCGACAGAGAGATCGGTTGCCGAATTGTTTCGATTGGCAGTTCACTGTCGCGAGCGCGATGGATGTCACGAGCGCGACAGCGAGATGCCCTAGTTCCCTCGCGAGATCGCGAAGGTTGCCGTGATCGTGACATGGGCAAGTAGCCTCTGTCGCGAGCGCGACATCCGTCGCGACACTCCCTGTTTTCCAAATTGAGTTTTCTTTTGTGATGCCAATGTTTGAATTCCGAAATTTGTGATACCTTTAGGTTTATGCTTGGACTATTTTATGAAGTATGTTAACACAAGTGGATGTATTATGCATGGGCAATGTTATGAATTATATGTATGTGAATCCATGATATGAATATGCTTATACGTAAGTATATATACATGATATATATATACATGTGTGTGGTTTGGGATAATATTAAATGAATTGAATGGATTATGCATAACCTGCTAGAGTCAGTTCAGTGGATAGTTAGGCATGCCTAATAGAGTCTTTCTGCTGCAGCTTCTGTTTCCTTTTGGACCCTGATCAGGTCCCCACTTGGTTCCTCGCGAACCCCTTTAATGTGTTTGGATCTTGTTTAAGGTCCTTCTGAAAAATGTTTGTGAATGAAAATTGAAATGGTTTTCGATTTGTACCCGTAAGGTACTTTCCGTAATCGGTTGGTACCTGTAAAGTACTTTCTGTTCACTCGTTATCCACTACCTTGTGTCAACAGGTGCTTTGTTGATTTGTTCTACTCTGAAATAACTATAAGAATGTGACATCCGAATAAGCATGATAATGATTTGAGGAAACGGTTTATATGTTCATAAACGGGGATATGAGTTTTGAAATGTATGTCTCTATTATGCAAGCATGATTTTTATATCTGACAACTTTATTCGCACTTGTCATGGGATGTGTTATAAATCTCAGAATGCTTTGAATGTGATTCGACTAATGTATTTACGCATGTGACTCATGCATGGTTATATTGTATATAAGCATGTGAATCGGATCGGTTATGGCTATAAGCATGTAAATTGATATGTTTAAGATTGTAATCTTGACCTCTTGATTACTTTGAAGCTAGTGCTATGATATATGCTTCCTTAGTTTATGCCAGTGTAGTGATTGCGGTATGTTGGTATGATATTTTATGTGTCAGAGTGGCGCAGCGGAAGCGTTTAACTGTAACACCCCCACCGTCGCCCCCATTGGAAGGGCGCCGACGGGCGTGCTACCCGACGCTCACTCACATACAAGCACGCATGCACTAAGCGGAAGCATACATTCATACACAACATACATCTGAAAGTACAGTGGAAATTAAAACTTTAAAGAAACAAAAGCTGAATACACGTTAACTCACATACATACATATAATCACTCAGTGGAAGCCTAAGGCGAAAGATAAAAATGAGGAATAACTGAAAGCTTGATTACAATGAGATCCTTACATAACCAAATACATAAGAAAAAGGCTACAAAATTACAGAATCCAAAATACCGAAGCTGAACAAAATACAAACTTCTAACTCCTATATGGCCGACCTTGCAGATGCGCGACTCGAACCGAACCAAACCTGCCACCTGCACGGGAAAGAGCCCGTGCTAGGCGATAAACGCTTAATGGGGAGAACACACAAACAATATGGACGGCCATTCACAATGGTCGCCAAAGCAAGTCACATACACGAATGGCATAAGCAAATAATCCCAACGGATGGATATACATACTGGTATGAGAGAGAGCCATGCAATCGAAAGTTCATAATCACGTACAATCATCATACCCAAGTACTCATTAACTGGAAATCCATTCACATGCAATACAATTATGATATAGTAACGCACCCAACTAACATGCCGAGAACACTAGTTATCCAAACATACTTTTATCATGTCACAAGACGCATACGCTAACTGGAACTCAGGATATAACATCAAACCACCACACTTCCACTGTGCAACTCTGATACATAAAATATCATGCCAACATACCGCAATCACTACACTGCCATAAACTAAGGAAGCATATATCATAGCACTAGCTTCAAAGTAATCAAGAGGTCAAGATTACAATCTTAAACATATCAATTTACATGCTTATAGCCATAACCGATCCGATTCACATGCTTATATACAATATAACCATGCATGATTCACATGCGTAAATACATTAGTCGAATCACATTCAAAGCATTCTGAGATTTATAACACATCCCATGACAAGTGCGAATAAAGTTGTCAGATATAAAAATCATGCTTGCATAATAGAGACATACATTTCAAAACTCATATCCCCGTTTATGAACATATAAACCGTTTCCTCAAATCATTATCATGCTTATTCGGATGTCACATTCTTATAGTTATTCCAGAGCAGAACAAATCAACAAAGCACCTGCTGACTCAAGGTAGTGGATAACGAGTGAACAGAAAGTACTTTACGGGTACCAACCGATTACGGAAAGTACCTTACGGGTACAAATCAAAAACCATTTCAATTTTCATTCACAAACATTTTTCAGAAGGACCTTAAACAAGATCCAAACACATTAAAGGAGTTCGCGAGGAACCAACCGGGGACCTGATCAGGGTCCAAACGAAAACAGAAGCTGCAGCAGAAAGACTCTATTAGGCATGCCTAACTATCCACTGAACTGACTCTAGCAGGTTATGCATAATCCATTCAATTCATTTAATATTATCCCAAACCACACACATGTATATATATATCATGTATATATACTTACGTATAAGCATATTCATATCATGGATTCACATACATATAATTCATAACATTGCCCATGCATAATACATCCACTTGTGTTAACATACTTCATAAAATAGTCCAAGCATAAACCTAAAGGTATCACAAATTTCGGAATTCAAACATTGGCATCACAAAAGAAAACTCAATTTGGAAAACAGGGAGTGTCACGATCGCGACGGATGTCGCGCTCGCGACAGAGGCTACTTGCCCATGTCGCGATCACGGCAACTTCGCGATCTCGCGAGGGAACTAGGGCATCTCGCTGTCGCGCTCGTGACATCCATCGCGCTCGCGACAGTGAACTGCCAATCGAAACAATTCGGCAACCGATCTCTCTGTCGCGCTCGTGACATGTGTCGCGCTTGCGACAGAGGCTCTGCTGCACAGCTCGACGAAGAGCTCGGACGCGTACGAGGGCTGCTTTCACCGGGCTCTGTCACGACCTCGCGACGATGTCGCGCTCGCGACAGAGTCAGGAATTCCAACCCTTACACAAGAAATCTGCAGAAAATTCCCTCTTCACAACCCCCAAACTCAACCAACATCGAAACACCAACTTACCTCATCTCCAACAAGCCACACATCATTGACAACATAAACAAAACATTCGTATCAAGAATTCCGATAAAACATGACACTAACAATATCCATTTACACAATCTATAATATCAACGCTATTCGCCATTCATCACAACCGCACCCATGTTATGCATTCATATATACGGTACAACATGCCTAGGTTACTCATGAGATCGACACATATCCACACTCATCCATAAACCAACCTTCACGAAGTTATATCTATTATTATTCACTTGTTAAATCACCAATTCTTAATCATACTCATAAGTTTTACCAAAGACAACTACTTATATAGTCATTTAATTACCCTAAAGATGCATAATAAGCTGAGGGGAAGGTACGGGGTTGATCCGGGTCAACCCAAGACTCAAAAATGAAGAAATAAAGGCTTAAATCATGCTTTTCTGTCGCGAGGTCGCGACACTGTCGCGATCGCGACAGAGGCTCACCTCTGAAGCCAAACGAGACTGCTTAACGCCCCAAACTTGTATTGCCTAAACCGACCTCTAAAACTCATTTTTAGCCAAAAAGTTCTCTTAACAAATGTTCCCTAGGATGCTAACGTTCAAAAGCAACAAATTTAAGATCAAACGAACATCTATAACTCTAGATATGATCTCCACAACCCATACTGGTCAGACAACCCGACACAAAAAGAGACACTACGGTTTTATCCAAATTTCAGGATCTTAGAGCAAGAATTTGCCCAAGGCTATTTCTGAGACATTTAAAGGCATGGAAATCATAGTTCTAATGGATTAAGAATTACACGATTTAGAGCTCTATAACTACAGCTATGACAAAAACAATGCACGGAGGTCAAAAGAGAACTGAACAGGATTACTAAAATCACCATAAAACATCAAAATCAAAGAAATCCCCAAACTCATGCATTTCAATGCCAATCCACATATACATTTATCTCAATCAAATACATGGATTACTAACACATTTACCCAAATTAGTTCATGCATAAACTCATATCGAACACTCAAATTTTCGGAAAGCAAACAATAATACAAACTCATGATCTAAGGAGAATAGGCAAACACAACTCAAAACACAAATGTAAAATCAAAGCTCCCAAACCTCAAATTGCCGATGCAATCTTCAACCTTCAAGAGCCCACTATCTCCTTTCCTTTCCTCTTACTTCCTTCTTCCGATTCTTGTACAAAGCCCATCCAAAACACACAATCAAACCATGAAAACCCCTTTCAAAACCCAGAAAACGCAGGAGAAAAAGAAGAAGAAGAAGAAGAAGCCACAAATAACCATGATCTTAGCTCTTGAACTCAGATCACAACTTAGAAATCTAACTCCAATCCTGAAAACCCACGTTGAGCACACACAAGAGAGTAACTAGAGCAGAAAAATGAAGAAAAGGAAAAGAGGGAAGAGAGAGACGTGAGGAAAGAGTAGAAAATCTGCCCTTTACTTTCCTCTCTCTTTTCCTCACTCTTCATTCAATGCTCCTACCTACCCCTTCCATGTGTCAAGCCACTATAGGACCCAATAATCCACTTAAGACTTAACATACTAATGTACCATACATCATCCACACATTAACAATCTCTTACAATAATATCTCCAAGGTACCATACTCAACTCACACTAGATTAATCCCCAATAACATACCCTGCATCCATACACCACCTGCACACCTTAATATTTCTCCTCTTAACATACTTAATTAATTTCCTTGCACAAAATCCTTAATATCCAAATTTTCTTCTTACACAAATTACTGAAATACCCTTCAGTTCCCGACTTATCGCACAGAATTCCGACTAGGCCCCTTTTGGGGTGTTACAAATCTCTCCCCCTTAAGAAATTTCGTCCTTGAAATTTTCCCGCTAATCACTTACATAGGCAATTCCTTAACAAATCTTCAAATCGCTAACACTCATATCATACGATTCTCAAAACAAATACACTTCACACCAAAACCAACCACATAGAGTATCTCAATTCTAACACCTCGAATTCCTTCGATACACATATCGCTAACACCCAAGACACACATAGGATCTTAACTCTTTCACTAACATACAATTCCTTAACACCCTTCTCTTCTCGATTCTAACCTCGAGCACTTCACACTTCTTAACACACTACACTCTTATCCATACACTTCTTCCTAACATCAATCAATCAAAGTATATCCTGTCAGCTTTTCTCAATAAAACACATACAATGATGCTTTTCACAAACAGATGAGGGATGCGGATGAAATGGCTATGTAATGATTTATGTATGCAAGTTGATGCGAAGATGTAACGTGAGTTATAATAATGCCCTTTTTCCCATCCCCATGCTTCACTATGCTTATGTTCACTTGATTCAAAGGGAATAGCTGACAGGTATACAAAGTCACACCTCAAACTCACCCTAATCACATAGTCTTATATCACTCACTACCACCGACATCTCACTAATCCTTCATCCAAACACTACACAAACATACACTACACAACTGCATCTGCAATAGGCCACAACACTAAACAGACTCGCATACAAAGACTCGACACTCAAACAATCACATAGACCAGAACCGACTAAACCGGTGCTCTGATACCACTAACTGTAACACCCCCACCGTCGGCGCCCTTCCAACGGGGGCGACGGTGGGGGTGTTACAGCAACCTAGTGCTTAGTGGTGGATACGCTACTAAGATTTTTCACAATACGCATACACACGCAGATTCCATTTATAATTCAATTTCTTTCTATTTTTATTACCTAAATTAGTTATTATTCTTATTGTCACAATTCTTTATTTTAACACATACTCCATTTACTCCTTTAATTATACAATATTACTAAGTTCTACTTATATGATAATATTTATCACTTAATTCTATCTTTCATACAACTACATTACATACAAGATTGATTTATGTCCAATTTTTACTTAGCTATAAGTTTCTCTATTTCCTTACCTATTACCACATTTATTTTTTTAGAAACCACCATTTATCCATCGAACTTATTTTTTTCTACATATTTTATCATTTTCACCTTAAAGTTTTATTTTATCTACTATATCTTAAAATTTGTCACATGTTACTATTTTTCCAATTCTTTCCATCCTTTCATCTCACAATTACATTTTCACCCCGGCTATCCTTATTTAACCATGAATTATCATTTTACTCTTTTTTTTTCTCTTTTTATTTTCTTACTCTGACTTTACCCTTTTTATCCATTTATGTTAATTTATCTACATATTTGCCTACATATTTGCCATTTTGACTTTTATACTTATTTTACCCTATTTCTCAAGGTTTTATCACATAATTTCTATATTATTATTAAACTTTACTTTTGTTACTATATTACCATTATACTTCGAATTACACCTTACTACATAATTTTCATTTTATCTATTAAATTGCTATTTTATCACTAATTATTCATTTTTTATTGTATTTACAAATTTGCCACTAAATTTCCCATTTTACAACATATTTATGAATTTATTCTTTAAATTAGAAATCTTATTACATAATTGCCATTCAAATTTCCATTTTATTTTCTAACTACGGTTATGGTAGTATTACTCATATTTTATCGCATGTTTATGGTTTTACTCTTTAACTTGATATTTTACTCTTTTGCTCCCAAATTATTGTTTCACTTACATAATTGCTAATTTATTTCTTGGTTTGCAAATTTATTTCACAATTTCCATTTATTTACTTAATTTATAATTTCGCTTTTCAAATGTTATTTCCTTGCATATTTGCAACCTTACGCTTTAATTTACACATTTATTTCATAATTTTTATCTTACCACTTAAATTTATCATTTTGCCCCTTATTTCCATTTTTATGACATAACTGTCATCTGATTACTTAAATTATCTGTTTTGTCTCTAAAGTTCCACTTTTAATCAACATTTACATTTTTGCCACTAAAGTTTCATATTTTACTATATTTACCATTCGGCACTTTAAAGTCCTTATTTTTACCAAATTACCATTTTAATACATAGCGTTTCACTTTATTAGCAAAGTTACCATTTGGTCCTTAAAATCTCATTTTTTTATTAAAAATTCCATTTTTACCCTTTAATTTTTATATTATACTTATTTTTTACGGTTATGCCCCAAACTTTACATTTTATTGCCGTTTGGTCCTTAAAATTCAATTTTACGCTTATTTTGCCCTTGGTTTCGTCATTTTATTACATAATTACCATTTTCCCTTAATAATTTATTTTTCACTTATATTCTACTATTTATTCTTTTAAATCTCCAATTTTATCATATTATCATCATTTTATTCTTACATTGCTATTTTATTTTCGCTTTACTATCTCATAATCATTCTTTCTCTAAATTTCACATTTCGTCCCTAGTATGTTCAGAGGAAACCGTATGGCCGGATCACATGTGCGAGACTAGGACTGCCCAAGGTCCAAGTTTGTGAAATTACTACATTATTCAAATTTTTTTCTTATATTACAGTGTGGAAACCATCATTGGACCCATTATGGTATGGAAACCACCATTGGTTCCACTACGATGCAAGGTGCCATGATCGCTAAACGGTGTCCCTATGGCTAGCCATATACATCATGTACTCTCGATTTCTCTACTAGCTACTGAGGGCAAATTATTTATTTATTATTTTCTTATTTCGTCTCACATTTCCATTACGCCGTATCATGTTATAATATCACATTTCATCTCCTTACATACAATTTTATTCATGGATAGCATTCAGCCATCAACTATTTTCATTACTTTTTATCACATTCCAGTGTCTATCATCATATTTCATCATGTATATCAATTTATATTCATACTTCTTCACGCATATCATTCCTCCACTATAGCATATTAACATCCCATTTTCTTTTTCTTGCCACAATGTGTTCCATATATGTTTTTAAAACTTCTTAACTTAATTCTACCAATTGTGCATCATAATTTCACATATACGTATATATATTTCCATACTTACATATTAGGTTCCACGCAAGTTTTTCCATTCTAATCATCTTTTCAAGCATTTAGTCATATATTTCTACTAAATTAACATTGAATTTCACTTATTTATCATTTATCTCAATTTATCACATTTATTATGTAAAGTCATGCCATCCATAATTACCATATAATTATCACTTCATAATTTCTCACTAAATATTTGTATTCACATTATAGCTAAATAAAATTCATGAAAATCATCAATTTGTCCTTTTTCTACATCATTCGGATACCTTCACTAATACTACCTAGATTACTCTTTTATTTTACCATTAATTTCCATTATATTCTTATAATAATTATTACATAATTATGCCTTTATTTCATCTATATCACATATACATAAATTTTTCCTATACTTACATAATAGATACCCTAAACATGTCATAATAAATTAAATCCTTTAATTTTAATCCCAAGTTCCCAATTTCAATATTATGACTCTAATTTTATTTTCTTAATTTTAATTCATCAAAAGTTCATATAATCAATTTATATACTTAAGGTACATAATTCGGCCCTATAGACAATTTATTGTTTAAATTCATTTCCATCAATTTTCTTATTCTCTATACCTTATTTTAGCCATAATTTCATTACTCTAACTTCAATTCATTAATATCTCATGCATTATGTTTATGTCAAATATTTACATAATATATGTTCTAAAGCAAATTAACTAATTATTTAACATTCTCTCAATTTAAACATTTAATATATGTTATTTCATCCTTAATTAATATTCTATTAATTTACTTTCAATTATTCCTAACCTTTATCACATGTAATCATTCATACATACACATACACACACATCAAAACTGTGAAAAATGAAAGTTTGCGTATCCACTTACCTTATTTTCATTTGTTCCATACCTAATTATCATTTTCCTTTCCTTTTCTTTCATTTACTTCCTTCCTTCACCTTTTTCCTTACTTAGGCCGAATTCATCTCATGAGAATTCTCTCAATTTCTTCATCCATCTCATCATATTTCACATATATAATAATTTTCTAAATTAAATTCTACCTCAAAATCAAATAAAAACCTTAAATTCACTTACTTGGACTAATTTTCCTAATTTTATTCCTCCAAAATTCTATGAATTTCTCCGCTAAATTAAGCTCTTAAGATTATAAAGTTTAATTTAGGTCTTTAGAATTGATAGAGAGATAAAATTAGCTAAGATTTTTATGTAGAATTTTAAAGAAATAGAGGAGAATTTTCATGTGTATGGTTCGGCTAAGAGAGATAGAGAAGATGGCTGAAATTTCATGAATTTCTAGATTTTTCTTGGTTATTTATACTCACTTATAATGGGCCAAAATGATTCAACCATAAATGGGCAAAAAATGGGCTTTATACATAATTAATCATGCCAAAAAAAATAGGCCAAAATGATTCAACCATAAATGGGCCAAAAATCGGCTTTATACGTAATTAATCATGCCAAAAAAAATTCCATATTTTTTTTGTATCATTTCTCATAAAAAGTTATCCATAGATATCAGAAAATATATCTTAGGGTGCACAAAAAAGTTTGGGCCAAAATGAGGTCGTTTCGGTGAAATTCCCTATCCGGTAGGAATTTTTCCAATCTGACAACTTATTTTTCTGTCTCATCCAAAAATTAGTTTTTCACTTTCAAAAATTTTCTTATAATATTTGAAATGAATCTATATGTTCAAAAAAATATTTGGAGGTGTCTAGCATTTTTTTCAACCACGGTCAAATAGATTACTATTCAGACCGAATTATGAGTTATTTTTGTTTTTATCTTTTTAAGGCCTATTTAGATTCAATTTCACCTCAAATTATATCTTCGGACTCGCCATGAATTACACTTTCCAACGATCAAATAATAAAATTTTTGACCTCGGGTGGTACTATTTACTCCGGCTGATACTATTTACGGTCCAAAAAGTACTATTCATGAAAATAAAATTTTAGGGCATTACTACAAGGAGTAAATCGGCAAATATGTGATAATAGTGAATAAGCTAGTGGAAAAATTGTAAATATGGTTAAAGATGTATAATAAGCGGCAAAAAAAGTAAATTGAGGATAAAGATGGAACTTTAGGGGCAACGTAGTAGATTTAAGTGATAAAACGATAATTATGAAATGAGAATGGAAAAAAAAGGGGCAAAATGGTAAATTTAAGTGATAAGATAATAATTATGGGATAAATGTGTAAATTAAAAAATAAAATGGTAATATGCATGAAAATAATAATTAGATGGCAAAATTGTAAATTAAGTGACAAATGATAATTATGTAACAAATTTGTAAACTAATGGATAAAATAGCAATTAAATAGGTAAAGTAATACTTTGAAGGCTAAATGGTAATTTAGTAGTTAAAAATAAAATTTAGTGGCAAAATGGTAATTATGTGATAAACTTTAAGATAAAGGGCAAAATGGTATTTTGGTAATAAAAGTGAAATTAGTAGTATAATGGTAAATATTTAATAAAATATGGACAATATGTGCAAAATGATAATTATGTGGGAAAACACGGATAAAAAAAGGGCAAAATCATAATTATTTAATATAAAGAGAAAAATAAGAATAAAACCGTAATTATGTGATAAAGTAAGAATAATGAAGGTATTTATGTGACAAAACAACGTTGATTAGAAGAATAAAGTAAAATACATAATACATAATACATAAATCGGGACATTTATTAGATTTTAGGAACATTGGTTCCTTTGTTTTAACATAAAAAAATCTGAAAGTTATTTTGGGCAATGAAAATACGGCATAATTGGATCCCATTTGATGAAAATTAACTCTCTTTTGAGAATGAATGTTTATTAGCTAAAATTAGGACATTGGTCCTATTTTATTAATAAAAATCTCAATTTTTACTATTGTAAAAAAAAACATGAGTTTCTATAAAATAAACGCGTCTAAAAACATTTTACATAAAACATATAAACAATAAAACAAGGAAAATAAAGAAATTAAAATGCAAACCAAACTTAGAAGGCTTCTAATCCCTTGATTCTCCAGCTTCGCCCAGGAACATTACTCAAGATGAGACAAATAAATTTGGTGGACAACAAAAAAAAAACAAGAATAATAAACAGAGTTAGCAAATTAAATCAAACATACATAATATAATATAATATAATAAAAATAGACAATTAAATGAAGCAAATAAATAAATAATCCTAACTGAGAAAAGTATTTACAATTATTAGAAGAATAATGTTTAACAAAAATAATGCAGGAAATTAATAAAATGGATTAATGACCAAAAAACAAAATCAAATAGAAAGTAAAATTATTACAGAATATTCAATAAATTTAAATTACGTTGCATGCATCATGTCAATAAGTTAATTAGATTAATCTAAATTCAGCTTAATTACAACAAACAACAACAGAATACTCTAATTGTAACTTATAGCAATTTACAATTGGAAAAACAAATGAACAACACAGAATAAAGAAAAAGAAAAAGGAATTGGCTCAAGCTCGAGAATTTACCCTCAGAGGTTCATGTTTGCAACAAAAGAAGAATAAAAGATTCTCATCGATTTGCTTGAAAACTTAAATTGAGAAAGCTTCGATCAAAGCTTTCTATCACCAAAAAGTTGAAGTTGGAAACTCTGATTTTTGAAGAAAAGATGATGGAAATTGAATCCTAAACACAAAGAATTAATTTCTTTGGCTTAAGAACAATTAGGATTAATCAAAGAAATTTCAGCTCTCAAAAATCCTATTTTCAGAATCTTTTTTCCGCCGTTGTAATGCTCTCCCTCTTTAATGGTTATGATCTTTTCTTTTTATATCATCCCAGGAATAATTAGGTTTTAAGAGTTTTACTCTTATTCAAATTCACTAATTATCTTTTAAAAATAAAATTTTATCCTTTCAAAAATCAGAAAGAAGGAATTTGAGTTAGATTCCAACTCAAAACCAAAGAAAACAAAAAAAAAATTCGGAAGAAAAAGCGAAGGCCAAGTGAGGAAGGAGATGAGTGAGGTACGGCCTCGCGCTGAGGGGCCGCACCTTGTGCATGCGAGGTGTGGCCTCGCGCAGAGGGGCCCACACCTCGCATTCGCTAGGTGCGGCCTCACGAAGAGGGGCCGCACCTCGTGTGCGCGAGGTGCGGCCTCACTCGAGGAGAGACCCTGCTGCGCGCAGCGCCTCACGGGCTCGCAAGTCTCTGGGAGGTGCCGCGCTTCGTATGCTACGCAGGCCACACAACGGCAGGCCACCAAAAAACCCCCAAAAATCGAAATAAAAAATAATTTTTTATTTAAAAAGAAAGTTTCGACAAGATAATCATCACTTCTAACCTTGCTCTGGGCTGCCTCAGGACCCGGTGTCTACACTAACCACAACAAGGCAACTCAAAAATATATATATCATTCACACATGCTTCAAAGCAAAATTTTAAACATCAGGAACACAACCAAATGAATTTTTCCCTACCTTGTTCAAAATCCTTCAATTGGCTCCACTAGCACCAATTTTCTCTTTTCCCTTAGCTTTGGCTCCACTTCCTTCTACAAAGTATCAAAACACAGCCATCAACCCACAAAACTCACTAAATTCTCACCCTTACCTCACGGAGGAAGAAGGAAAATAAAAAGATGAAGAAAACTCACCTATAAGCTTAAAACATACTTAAAATTAGTTGTTGACCAAAAAGAAACTTAAGTAGAATTTTAAATGGAATAAATATGGGATTTAAGGGACAAGAGATGGCTAAAATGGGAGAGGAGAGTTGCCGGATACTTCAGTCCCAAATGCACTAACTCAAGAGTTAATAAACTCATGCATATCTCTTCCCAAGACCATCCAATCCCACTCCACCAAATGACATAATTCTATTGGTCCACAAGTTAAATTTTTAAAGAGTCCTTTGACCCATCAAAACTCATACTTAAGTCCCTCAAATCAACCTAATTCAAGTATGGTCCAACTATAAAACTTAAGTAATGCAATCTAGTCCAAAAAGGTCAAATGACAAAACTACCCCTAACAAATCAATCAATATCGATTACATCCCAACATGCAAAAACTCAATTGACAAGCACAAACTCGGCCCCTCTTATACCTTGAGCGTATCCAATATGACTAGGGTACAAGTCGGGGCCTACTCTTCCCTCCTTAAAGAATTTTGTCCTCGAAATTCATACCTGAAGAGAAAAGCTGCGACTTTCTTTGAATTTTCTCTATAAATTCCACCAAATCAAAGCTTCTTAATTGAAATTTAGCCTCTATTTTCATGGGCGATCATCTCTAGAGCTAGATTTAAGTGATAAAAATGGAAGAACTTATGGAAATAAAGTTATGGGTCAAAAATCAAGTAAGTGATTTTGAGGTTTATAATTTGATTTGATGATTTTATTGGGCAGTTTGAAGGTTATATAGCATGATTATGTGATTATATTCAATAAAGAAAGTAAGAAAATGATGGGTTCTTTTCTTGATATTTTTGGCCATGGAAGGTTTAAAGAACGAAAAGATATGGAAAAAAAGGAGTAGAGATTGAAGGATAAGAATTAAAGATTAGTGGATACAAAATCCCTAATTTTTCATGAATTTTGTATTGATTTATGTTTATGTATGTTATGTGTTTATGTGTATAATGCATGTATAATTGAAATTTATGTTATAAACACGTAATTGGAGGTTAGAAATGATGATTTGAGTGATTAAAATAGAAAGAGTAATTTTGTGTGTAAAAATAAAAAAAAAAAACCCAAGCATGGCCAAATTAGTTCCAAGATTTATTTATGTGTGTTTTTTTTTTGTGTCTAATGGAATATAAGCTTATATATATAATAATTAATATGTAATTTAATAAAATAATTGATAAATAGAATAAAATGAAATTTATGTGAAGTAAAGTCACCTTGGCCAAATGGGTATAGGTATGGTGTATTGATATATTTTGCTAATTTAATGAAATTAATGCCATAAAATGAATGTATAGCTAAAATGGAGTGTATATTAGTTTATTTCAAATTCTTAGATTATTATCGAATTTAAATTAGATTGATTATGTGCTATAAATCAAGTGAAAATTATGGAATATGTTAAGTTTAAGTGAGTATATGGTATAATTGGAGTTAGAATAAAGTTATAAGTGTTATAAAATGGAAAATTGTAGAAAAAAAATGAAAAGTGGTATTGATTTCTTGTTGACCGAATGATTGGGTATATAAAATAATATTGTGAGTGTGTGATTTATGCACGAACAATATAAATTAAGCTTATAAATATGTAGATGGAACTTAAAATGAGAATTAATGTGATTAAAATGGAAGGAATTAATTTGGAATAAAACTTTTAGCATGGACCGAAAATGTATATAGAGTATATTATAATTTACTTTTACGTTTGATGCCATATAATCACTTAATTATGTTATTTAGCATATGATTGTGGAATGAATGATGAATGGAAGGAAAATAAAAATAAAGAATAAGTGGATGTTATGGTCGAATGTATTAATATAGGGTCTTAGTGTGTAAATTGCTAATTTAATGATTATAGTGCTTAATAATAAATGTAAAGTGGTGTGACAATGATTTATGATCGATGACATAAGTGCTAATGATATGATATAATTTGTCATATTTAGTTGTTATTGTAACAAAGAGGGTGATTTGGAAATAAATGTATGTATGTGATCATATGATTATGAGAATTTGTTATTGCCCTTAGTAGTAGTCTGGTATTAGCTCAAGATATAGTTGGCTAGCCATAGGGACATTATACCCTGATGCGAGTCATAGCAACTCGCTTATGTAGGCCAATAACGATCTACTAAAATGATAAAGTGAAAATGTGATAAAGTGTACAATGAAATGTATGAGTGATCCTTTGGGGCTCCTCCTCAACGTAATGGACCTATAGGGTCCACATCTCGCGTATCCAGTTTGGAGTTGTCTACCCGTTTGGTATTAGGGGTAAAGAAGAGAAATTGTTTCAAATGAATGAATGAATGAATGTATGAATGATAATTTCTGCATGAAAATAAAGTGAAAATGATTAAAGTGTGAAGAATAAAAAGAACTGGAAGTAAAATGGTAATTGCATATGTTGTGAACTAAATCAAGTGCAATGATAATAAGTAGTGTCATAATGTAAGTAGTGAGGAATTAGAGGGTATAGCCGTAATTTAAGGAAAATGAAGGAGCAAATAGTAATTTTATGATAATAATGTTAATAAAGGACTAAATTGTAAATGAATTCATGTTAAATAGCAAACTAAGGACTAAAAGTGTAATATTTGAAATAAACTGAAATTTAATGACTAAATGATAATTTGCATGTTAAATAATAAATTGAGTGTGAAAAAAAAATGTTATTTTAAAGGCATAATTGTAAATATTTGTAAAAGAAGGATAAAACTGTGAATTAATGGAATTGTAGGAACTAAAGTGTAATTTGATCATGTTAGTGTTAAAAGGAAGGCTAATAAGTAATTAGATTAAGCATATGGTAATTTAGTTGGATTAAAAAGAAATTAAATGAAATTAATAAGTAATGAATGTTTGGAAAGATAAATAAAGATAATGATAATAATAAAGGTTTTGCTGAGGAAGCAACTGTAACACGTCATAAAATTTGTATAATTAAGTTATATGAATTTTATATGGGTAGTTTATAAAGCGTGTCAAATTTGTGTAATGTAACTGAAGATATATGTGTAGATATATTATACACGAGTATATGTAAATTACTATAGCACTAGGTATAAAGGAAGTGATAATTTATTTGGAAAAGCATAAATTATGTATATATGCATGGATTAGAGTATGGAAATAATGATAAAAGTATTATTAATGGATAAATACTTAATTAGAATTATTTGAGCAACACGTGAATTTAATGTGCATGAAATTATGTAAGCATGTATGCATGAATTAGAAGCGTTAATGTATTTATACTTGTCAATAAGTTTAATCGTTTTAGGATTGAAACAATTGGTTAAACTGTTAAGTTGTGCAAGGATAGAATGAAATGAAAATTTGGTGAATAATAAAGGTAATGTATGTGTAGACACCGGGTCCTGAGTCAGCCTAGATCGAAGTTACCCAATGATGATAATTGCCTTCACAGGCTTAAAAGGTTAAAGGTGATGATTTTCTCGTCAAATTTGCATTTTAGAGTGAAAAATTAGAAAATAATAAAAAAATATTTAAAAAATTAATTTTGAAAAATGGGGGCTTAAAATTATGGTTTTTTTAGTCAGTTTAAAATTTAAAAAAAATAGAAAAAATAAAAAATAAAATAAAATTTTTTCGGACCGCAAGTGTCGGGCGCGGCAGCGCGCTGGCGCCCAGCTCGCAGGCGCCAGGCGCCCAGCACGCCGACGCCCAGCGCGCTGGGCGCGATTTGGCGACGCGCAGCGTCGCCAATGTTGCGCGTCGCTAAAGAGCGACGCGCAGCGTTGCGCGCCGCACCGCGCGCCTCTGCGCGCGATTCTCGCCCGAGCTCCGCGCGGATTTCGCGCCTCGCCGCGTGAGTGCCCGTCGCTCTATAGCGACGGGCGGCGCCTTCTATGGCGACGGCCTCCTGGCCGTCGGTACAGGGTCTGATACCCTTTTCCTCTTTTTCAGCCTTTTTTCCGATTTTTTCACCCAAAAATCCGTTTTTTATCCCATTTTTTTGGGGTTTTTGACTTCAAATTAAATTCTAAAATATTTTTTTGGGTAATTAAATAATAAAACTTGATTTTATCATTAAAAATAAAATAATTTTGGGTTAAAATAGGTTTTTTCCTTAATTAAATTAGGGCAACCTATTTTATCCTATAAATAGTTTATGATGAAATCAAAGGAGCCTCCTCTCCTCTCCACACATTTTTTTAGACCAGATTTTTCTCTTCATCTTCATCTTCTTCTTCCACCAAAAATTCCAGATTTATTCCCCAACCAAAAATCAAAAAGAAAATCAATTGTTTCATTCTTTTTTTCAACATAATTTCTTCTAAACATATTTTTTAGAGGAAGTTTTGTTGTTGGATTCAATTTTGAGACAAATAGAATAATTATTTGTTCTCAAAATTGTTTTTCTTCTTTTATTTTGTGTTCAATAAAACTCTTTTCATTGATTTTGTTTTGAATATCTTTTTGATAAAAAATTGATTTTGAGACAAATAAAATAATTGTTTGTCATCAAAATCTAATTTTTTATTTGATAAAACTTCAATCATTTTTCTTTATTTTAATCAATAAAAGCTTTTTTTTTTATCAAAATCATTTCTTTAGGCAAAGGTATCAATTCTTTGTTCTTAAAGAATTTTTGATCATTTTTATTTTCATGTTCCTTGGAATAAAATTCCAACATTTTCATAATATTTCACTCTAATATTGTGAATCATCAAACAAAGAAATCAATCATCACTTTTCCTTCATCAAATCCAATATTCTGAGGGTAAATATTCTTGGCTCCATTTCAATTTCTATTTTATTTAATTTATTCATGTATATGTTATTGTTTTTATTGTATTTATTTATTGTTTTTGATCTATTCATTTGTTGTATTGATTTTATATTCGTTCTATTTAATTGTTTATATATGATTTGATTTTTATTCATATAAATATTGATTGTTTATTATTTTTAACATGTAATTAATTTATTTCACTTTAATTCATCATTATTTTTAACATGTAATTAATAAATTCATTTTAATTGATCTTTTTGCCATGTAAATGGTTTATATCATTTGTGAACATATTTAATTAATCATATTGTTCCATTTAATTGTTTTCATCATTCTTTTGTTTACTAATTTTTATTATTCTTTTTATCATTGTTACATGATTGATTTATTATGATTTATTTATTCATTATTTTTCACTTATCATCATTATTTTCATCATGTGCATATTTTTACATGTATTAATTAACATGTTTTATTTTATTTTCATCACATCATTTATCACATATAATCCATGTTTCTCATTTTATTTTGGTTTGATTCCATTATCATTCTTTTCATATGATCTTATCTTATTTTAATTTGTTATTCATTATTTTGTATGTTTAATTGATTTAATCACTAACGTTGTTTTAATTGTATTTTGTTTTTATGTCTAAACTCATTTTTTCCGCTTGGGCATTTTTGCGAGCACATCGGGAGGTCCAAAAAGGGTCATTTGGTTTGTAATATTTTATTTAATTTTGCCATATAATTTTCTTGTAAAATTATTTATTTAGGCACGCTAAAAAGAAAATCACAAAAACGTTTCTATTAATTAACTTGACATTCTTTTTTTAAATAAAAGGGGACCAATGTCCTAGTTTTTCATACCCAAATCATCACATCAAAACTTTTTCATAATAAACATGCATGCGAGGACCAATGTTCTCACTATTAATTAATAACTCGTTTTATGCATGTATTTCACTTTTATAAATGGGAGTTGTATTCCGCTCCTAGTGTTATTATAATTCATTTTTGAATGCTTTGTTTTGGATTTTGCTTACATTTATCGCTTTTGATATGAATGATTGCGCCTTTAGTTTTAAATTGCATTGTGTGGAAAGTTGATGAAACAATGAATTCAAAACTTAATTATGATATTAATCAAGGTACGAATAAATGAGAAGTCCCGAACCCTGCTCTGGTCTTTGGGCTCAAGAGGCTAGAGGTTATCCTCCAAGACACCTCTTGTGTCACGAGACTTAGACGTTAATCCTAGGCCTCATGGCCCAATATGGATAAAATGCGCAAGTCTTAGGCTCTCCGAGGCGAGAGAAACTTTCCCAATGTTCTATTGGGTGGCGACTCCATGAAACCTCCTTGTTGCCCAACATAGACGCACTTGTGATTTATCGCAAGCTGTTGACGGACCCACACACATGCCCCGATCGCCCACGTGCGGGCGGTCGAACGGGCGGCCGCGGGGATCCGGCGCGCGTCACAGTATGGTTTAGAACATTTAAAAAGGGAAAGGGATAATAAGATTCATAATATTAACAAAAAATGTTTAAATTAGTGATAAAAGTATGAATGTTAACTGTAACAATGGTAACGGTAATTTTGCATGTTACATAATGAATTAAAGGATAGTAATATAGTAGCATAATTGTAACTATAGTAATAGGAAGGCAAAACTATAATGTGATGGAAGTTAAGAGGTCAAATGGCAATATAATGATAATAATGTAAATTGAAAGACAAAAATGTAAATTAGTTGAACATGTGATTGGCAAGTATAGTGTTAAAAATAAAATGAATTTAACAATTTCAATAAATTTAATAATAATGATGTTGTTATTAATAGTGATAACAACATTTTAATTGGTAAAGGAAATGTAAGTGACAATATAATAAAGTTATGGCTATAAAATAAAGTAACACAAATAACATTAAATAATAATCTTTTGGTTAAAGAAGCATCTAATATATAGGGATTATAAGCCACGTATGTTGCGTGTAATTGTCAAGAAGAGAATAATAAGATGATTTATGATTAATTAGTTAAATTAACTATTGGAAATGTTTATGGTTAAATGCATGAATTTACTAAACATAAGTATGTTTATGCGTGTGAATGTGTGCATGAATTAAATTACTGGAATATTATGAATTTGTATCCACCACTAGGCATTTTTAATGCTCAACGCGTAGTTTGTGTTTGATTGCGCGTATGTATAGATTGGGTCAGGAGTGAAGCGAACAAGCTGTCTAATTTTGGAAGCTTGGCAAGTGAAATATTGATCAAAGTGTATTCTGTTTATTTCTTTTGGCATGTATATGTGCATCATAAGTGGATAAGTTGTTATTTTGTCAGGATGTTATGTATAAGTAATATGAGTATCTAGTGAGTATATATGGTAATGTTTCATAATGCATGCTATAGATAAGTGATTCATGGAGTAATGTTGATTGTAGTGTTGTGGTTACTGGATGAATTGGTTATATTGTTGGCCATGTTGGCCTATGTATTGGTTGATCTTGCAGGAGGTTAGTGTTAATGTATAGCCGTGATGTTGTCTAATTTTGTATCAAATGATTAGGATAATGAAATAGTTATAAGTCGATCGACAAACAAGATAAGCAAGGGATTAAGTAAAGTAATGAATTGCAAATGAAAAGGAGGAAAAAAAAAATTTACCCGTTTTTGACATTGACTAATATTGAACAAAGTCAATAAGTCATAGCAATCGTTGAACCTGAGTTGGTCTGATTTTCATATGTATAGTGTTGGGTGATAAGGGTGTTACAAAGTATCGATACACTAGAGCTGTTGTTGCACGAGGAGAAGTGAACTTATTGTAGGTTTCTACGCATGTAGATCCATTAAGAAAGCCTGTAATGAGAGATGTGTTCTGAGAAACACATCAGATCTCAGGGTTTGCATAGAATTTAATTGGCACTGTTTTATTTTATATAATTCCTTAACATTATTATTTATGAATAATAACTAAGTTCATTATTGGCAATACATATGTGTGAATATTTATGTGTAAACATTTACTGTTATTTATTTGAGATTGAGGTTGTCAGACAGAGAAGTAGCCCACTCACGAGTGTGTTTACCTTAGTTTTGTCAATGTGTTTGCAAAAACTAAGATGAGATGAATTTTGAATATATGAGATTGCCCGAGAGCCTGTTTAAAATAAAAGTATCGTCTTGCAGAAATTATAAGATTAATCTTGTTAAGGTGCAAGATAAAGACATACATAAGGTTGTATTCTTTTGATTGAGATCCAAATAAGAATTGAGTGTAATTCCATGGTAAGTTAAATGTACCTATCATGTTCTGTCTTAAAAGCCAGAAGTAGTCTTTAGGTAAACATACTAAAGTTGGATGTTTCGGTGCATCGCAACCGTACGCTTCTATATGGTGTTTTTGTGAGACATGCGCTCCTTTAAAGGAAGGAACGAACAACATGTAGACACTGAGTCCTGAGGTAATTTTGGTCAGAGTTACCTATTGAGGATAACATTTACTCAAAAATAGATAGAGAACGGAGACTCTTTGGCTCTTTTTAGACAGGAGGTTTTAGCAGGGTCTTGTAGGCAAATTTTATTAAATTCTCCAAAAAAATAATAAAAATAAAAATATAAAGAGAGGAGAACAGCCGAGAGAAAGAACTAAAAAAAAAAAGAAACGAAAAGGGAGACCAAGAGAGGAGAACAACCGAGAGAAAATCCAAAGAGGGTTAAAAGTGTTTGCATTCTCATGATCTAGAGGACATAGATCTGAAGGTAACATAAAGTGAAGCTTGTACCTCAAAAGCATACAAAAGGGATCACGTGTTTTTACAGTAAATCTCCATTTTTTTGGTGTGTTTGTTAACTTTGATTTCATTTATCTTTTTTGGTTCATAATTTTATGTAATAATCATTGGCTTCATCTGATGTTGGATCTACTTCATGCTTGTGAGGGTTTGCATGGCTTAAAAAAATTAAAACAATGAAAACGAAAAACACTGTTCACTGTCTTCCCCCTTGGTCCTCTGCTTTGGATTCCACATTTTTTTATTTCTTGATTTTGTATTTTATGCTTTAATTCTTGTTCTTTCTTGTTTGTTGGTTAGTTTTAAACAATTTTGTGCATGATTTAAGCTTTCCCTTGTGTTTGTCAGTTTAAATCCCATCTTTGTGAGTTTCTTTGGTTTGCCGAAAATGGGGCTGTTTCCAAGTGGTACCGACAAGTAGACACCGTCCGACAGCTATCAGCCACCTGACCGTCGCCCCTCCTGCCTCCGCTGCCTGCAGCTCCTCCTCTCCCAGCTGCCTTCTTGCGCCATTCACTTGGCCACTACGTTCTTTTCTTCTTCTTCTTTTCATTTTGCATGTTACTGTTCATTTTAGGTCACTTTCATATTATTTGTCTTAGTTTTATTCTTTGTTTCTTTTTTTTCTTCATTTTCTTTTCACGTCGTTTTGTATGCATTTTGGCCAGTTCCTTTATTTCATTTATTTAATTTTCTTCATCTTACACAAATTTCATTTTATTATTTTTATGATATTATTATTTTGTGAATATCTTTTTGACATAATAATTTATTAAATTTGTTTATTATTATTATTATTATTATTATTATTATTTTATATTAGTGTATTTCCCACTAATGTTATTATGTTATTATTGTTATTATTACTTTTATTTACTGTTATTGTGTATTATTAATAATATTATTATTTTATTATTATTAATAATATTATCGTTATTTATTTTATCATTATTATTATTATTTGTTAAATTCTATTTTTGCATGTTTTGCATGAATTACTTTTTAGCCACTGTTGCATAATTGTGTGTGTTTTAATTTGTTTCTTCACGTTGCATGCTTTTTCTTCTTTTTGGCCATTTGCAGGTCCACTGTACTATAATTAATTTAATTCTTTTCCTTCTTTTCATCCATCTAATTTGTTATTCATCTTTTGGTGTTTCTCATGGTTTGCATGTATTTTACATGTTTGTTAATTTTTTTCTAATATAATCTTCTTTTACTCATTCTTGCATGTCATATTAATGCATCTTATTTAATCCATTTCATTTTCTATTTATGAATTAATTTTATTTTATTGCCTCTTCATATTTTCATTTTATTTTTTTTAATTATTTATTTCTTTTTAATTAATTAATTTATTTTCGTTGCATTACTAACTATTCGTTTCCTTTTATTTTGTTGATTTAATGAATCCACACACATGTGTGTGTTTCCCACCGAATGAAGATTTGGAGGCTAGGATACATGGAATTAGTAGTTTCTTTTTATACTCTATTTATTTTATTTTGTTATTATTTTGATTTGGATTTATAATAAAAAAGGTGTTTTTATTGTACGTTCAATTAAAAAATCAAAAAAAATATTTGTATTAAGTAAAACTGGGCTTTTCTAATAAAATAGGACCAATGTCCTAATTTTCATCTAACAAATGTCACACTTAAAAGCAAAGTTAGTTTTTCATCAAAATGGGGTCACTAATCCCGATTTTTTTCTCAAATTACATAAAAAAACAACTTTTCATTTTTTTAAAAGTGTGCATGTGGAACCAATGTTCCTATCTCGAATAAATGCCCCATTTTATGTATGGATTTTATTTGTTCATTTGATTTGTTATTTTTGGGGATTGTATTTTTGTCCTATTCATTTTGTAATTAATTTACTGCTTTCTTTACCGCTTTCCTTGATATTTGAAATGCTTTTTTTATTACTTTTATAATCGTGTGAGATGAGAGATGGAAATTTAATCATTAAAAACTAACTTATAATCAACCAAGCCATAAATAAAAGTGATGTCCCGAACCACTCTCTGGTTAGACCAATGTGGTTAGACGAACTTTTTCAATTTTTATTGGGTGGCGACTCCAAAATACATCAAGGTGCCCGAAGGTTTCGTGACATTAGATAAACTTTTCCAATATTCTATTGGTTGGAGATTCCAAAATATCTAGTGTTGCCCAAGATCTAGACCCTCTCGGACCGTAAAAGTGGGCCACTGGCAACTCCACTTCTCTAAAAGCGGGTTCGGCACGCGTCACAGTGGCGACTTCACTGGGGACTTTGAGACTTTGCTTAAAAAGTGTCTTGGTTAACTGTAGTTGAGTTTTTAAAATTAAAATTCTATCTCTTTTCAAAAATTACATTGCATCCATACTAGAGCCTTAGAACTATGCTAATTTGTCCCTCTAGTACCTCGATGCTTTCCCGAAGGATGACCTTACGTTCACCTAATGTAGAAAAGTGTTAAAGATAATCACCAGCTAAAGCCTTGTACCATCATGGTATATTAAATGGAGACCCAATTGGTCATTATGCTCGTGATGAGCTAGGCCCGTTAGCAGGGACCATGCTTGGGTAGACCTAAAGTATCATCACCCGACCAAAGCACATGTAATGACAATAGATACTTCCCCTTGGTGATATGTTCCATAATACTATGCTTGCTATGTGGGCCGTCATGTATTGAACAAAAATTGAATAAATTAGATGGTTATTCATCAAAGGTTGTCATGCCCCAGTGGGCCCATTCCTAATTTAATTAAGGTGATTAATTACATAATGGCCAAAACTCACTCGCATACGCTTTAAATAAAGAGAGGTTATGTAGCTAATTTTTCACAGTGCACCATATGCATCCATTGGGTTCCCCATTGACCCATGGGCTAAGCCCACCTAAGAAATGTAGGGAAGTGTTAAAGTTAATCACAGCTGAAGTCTTGTACCATCATGGTATATTAAATGGAGAACCGATTGGTCATTATGCTCGTGATAAGCTAGGCCCATTGGCAGGGACCATGCTTGGGTAGACCTAAAGTATCATCACCTGACCAAAGCTCATGTAATGACAATAGATACTTTCCCTTAGTGATATGTTCCATAATACTATGCTTGCTATGTGGGCCGTCATGTATTGAACAAAAATTGAATAAATTAGATGGTTTTTCATCAAAAGCTTTTATGCCCTGGTGGGCCCATTCCTAATTTAATTAAGGTGATTGATTACATAATAGCTAAAACTCACTCGCATATGCTTTAAATAAAGAGAGGTTATGCTGCTGATTTTCCACTGTGCACCATATGCATCCATTGGGTTTCCCATTGACCCATGGGCTAAGCCCACCTAAGAAAGAGACCACATGATCTCCTGTGTGGGAACAATAAGGTTGGAAGGATCTATCTGCTTGCATGTGGTTGTGGATGCTGCACTACATGTTCATGCATTACGTGTCTTTCATGCACATAAAAAAAATAAAATAAAATTTCCTTCATGTGAGTTTACATCCTATTCTGTGCATATACTTTTCACATGTACATATCATCCTGTGCATAAATTTTTTGACGCATTACATGCATCATTCTAATCTCTTGATTTTTCAGCCATCGTAGACCATTTGCATAGCACGATCATGCATTACATGTCATTTATGGATAACAGAAAAAAAAAAAAAAAGAAAAAAAGACATGTATATTTCGTTTTGTGTATATTTTTTGCACATACATTATGTGCATAAATTTTCCCATGCATCATTATAAGCTCCTAATCTTTTCAGCCATCATAAACCATTTGCCTAGTTAGTTTAGGGGTTTCAATGGCTTCCTCATCAGAGGGTCATTTACTGAGCCACCAGAATTAGGATCAAGTGCAAAATGTTTGTTGGAGTATTCATAAATGACTGACCCATCATAATAGGTTAGTCAAATTGGTGCCTTGACTATTCAAGAGCTAGATAGAAGGCTAGAGGACTTTGAAATGAAGGTGATGGCTATAATTAAGGAATACTTAGCGAAAGAGGCAGATAATGAGAGTTATGGCAATCAAAAGACGAGCAAATCAGCAGGCACTATCAATGGAAATAAAGTAGGGAAAACAACGGAGGTCTCTACCCGCTAAAGTAAACAAGAGATGCTATTCCAAGTTGGGCATATCCCAATCTTCGATATTAAAAAGGCTAATAAAAGAAGGAGTTTTGCAACCGCTACCAGCTAAGCTAGCTCTGAGTCAAAAAAATCTCGGTCACTGCACTAAACAATAATATCGGGCACTTAACTGATGAGTGTCAAATTCTGAGAAACCGAATCTAGGACCTTATTGATAGCAAATAAATTTCTTACCTAGAAAATGCGAAAGAATAGAGCCTGAAGAAATCATGAAGAGGACCACCGCCAGAAGTGGAAGAGAACATTTTAGTAGCTATGCTTTTTGTTCTTGAACTTTTTTAGTAATATATGCAATATTGGTTTTTGTTAAATTATTTTGCTTACTTGTGTGATGTTTATCCCGATTTCCTTATGTATAATCACGATCATGAACCGTTTATATTTGATGTTAACTCAATGAATGCCACCTCATGTAATCTCGGTGCTCTTCAAAAGAAATCCTGGTAGCATCAGCTATAACTCCTGAAGTAAGATAAATCTAAAAAATAAAAAAAAAAAGAAGAAAAAGGAAAAAAAAAAAAGAGTCTTACCCTGGGCCTGGAATGATATCTTGAGGATCGACAAAAAAATATTGTTTGGACACGCTGCTTTGGCTTACAAAAATAACAAGTTGGCCAAATCAAAAAGTTCAAAAGCATGGACAAATTGGAATAAATATGAGATGAATATTCCAAGAGAGCTACAGGAAAACTATAGCTTCGTGATTACTTGGAAATACCTGAAGATGCCACAAAGAAAAACTGCAACATGAGGCACCAACTATTGCCCCATTATTCTTATGAGGGACACTATACGAGACAACAAACAAGACCTCAAATCCCTAAAAAAAATGCAATACAGCCCATTAGAACTAAGCCTCGAAATTCCTTTCCTTCCAACCATTTGAGATATTTACCACAAAGCTAACCAAAAACTGACCTTTAACCATCTAGAGCCAAAACGAGAGAAACATGAACTCTTACAGTTAAACTTAGAAGGAGAGCTCAGTGCCTCGATCTAATTAGCAAAAAAAATGAGGAGGTTTGGTTTAATCTTCTGGAAGTGGGTCAAGAGCAGTTGAGGGAAAGAAGATAACCTGGCATACAAATAACTCAAATCACATGCTCCAGGTTACACAAGTTAAAGTTAGAGAAGCTGCTAATAGAAGTGGTAGACATCCTCGTCAGCAATGATGGGAGAAGGTTTCTTAGTATGATATGTTTGTATAATATAATTTCCATAAATATTATTGTTGTTTTAAAAAGTTATTTATTTTCACGTAGGCCGATGGTGCTGAACGAATTTACCATGCTGACATTACTTCGTCATCGAATGAAGCTGGTGATATTCGTTTGACATCAAAAAGCATTTTGAGGGTTATTGGCGCCATAGGAAGGATGTCGAATGATTATCCCCATCAGCCAGTTCCTGATCCTATGAAGATTTAATAGCTCTCAACTCCATAGGAAGATTTTCGTACGTCTAGACATAACATGAGAGGAATGGCGGAAAGACGTACAACTTTTACATCAATTCCTATTCAACTCGGAGTGCACCAGGTCCCCCCACCCTTGTCATGGCCATATATTCCTCATGATACTTCAAGTTCATTCAGTATTGCTTCTGTTGGTCAGCAACATTTTTATGAGACTCAAGCTTGTCCATCAAATTTTTACGAGTCTGAAGCTAGCCCTTCTAGATTGATTGTTGATTTGAACGTAAGTTTATCTGAAGGAGATCATCCATCATACAACATATATGGACAAAGCGGTCACATTAGACAACATGATAATTTTTTCAATGAGCTTTTAAACAGTTCAAATGTTTGTACTACAATGGGTTTAGCCGATCAGCCACTATACAATAGAGAGTATAATGATGTAATGCATATATCCCAAGATCCAAACCCATGCGAGATGGATCCTCAATTCTATACACATAACAGCTCATCTTGTAGCAGTAGGAGTAAGAATAAGAGATATTAAATATATTGTGTAGGTGGAACTATTGAATTTATGGCTAAACAAGATTCAACCTAATATTTATTTTACCTATTAGATTGTATGCATACTTTAATACAACATTAATTTAGCAAAAAAAAATATAGCATGCTTTATATTACATGATATTTTTATGTAATATTATTTCAAATGATTAAGTTACATAATGATATTACATATTGTTGAACAATGTTAACCTTTGAAGGATTTATTAGAAGGTCCAGCAGGTCCAGGAGCACTCATACATGTTTTTTTGTTATGTCCAACATTTCTGCACTTGTTGTAATGAACAACATTACCCCTTTCATGCCTATCCATCTCATTTTGTATTCGTGTTGTTTAGGCCGTCCCTTCTTCATCTGTAGTTCCATATCAGGTACTAATTTAGGACCATAATACTCCAACCAATATGCTTTGTGTGCCATTGGTCGGAATTCACCTTCATGGCATTTAAGTGCCTCGGTAATGATATAACACTGATAAACAAATGTGAACAAGTCGATATGTCTGTGCATGCATGCAGTAATGGAGTGTGAACAAGGCATTTTGGTACCTTGAAACTTGCCACACTCACATACATGCTTTTCAAGATTTAAAACTTAAGTATTCACTTATGTGTCATCTTAAGGTGCACTGCATGCTATAAAGTTGAACAGTCGATACCAACTGTCATAATCAACAACCATATGTCCTTGTGCCCTGATAGCACGCTTGGACATAACTTCAACGCATTTTGAGGTGAACTTTAATACTTTGGCCATTTTACTCATGTAAATGCCCCTTCTTTGATCATAAAATTTTACCAACCGGCCAAAAGCATGTTCAATGATCGTTGTGATAGGCATCATGCAGACACCTTTGAGAGCACTATTTATACTCTCTGCAATATTTTTCGTGGCATGCCCATACTGATATTGGTATTACCATGCAAAGAGTTTCCGCCATCTCTGCTTCCTTCATTAGATATCATCTCATTATAATTTCTTGTAATTTTTTATTAACTATAATAATATGATTGAACATTGTTATGTCATTTATAACTTGACAGCTATACAAATCATCCCATTTTTGGGCGACAATTTGTCTTGCAATATTACTCATCATAACTTTTAGAGCTAACTGTGTGCCCCCCTCAACCACATTGATAATAATTAAAATTTTCACACCACATAAAAAACAAGTAATAAAATTTAAAGAAAATAAATGTTGCCAATGTTCATATATTATAATAATAAAACGTATTTAATCATATTTGTCTAAACCTATATAGAAATAAATAAATAAAACATAATTCATAAAATACCTTAATTTCAACACCATAAAATTTTACAGTCTTCTTCTTTTATTTTAACAACTATTTTAATATTTTTATTGTGGGGTTGATTTCACCCATTGTCACTCAACTTATCACTTCTCGCGCAAAAGTAACCGACTTTTTTTTTTCTTACTTAAATGTCACTGAACTTTTAACATTATTGCACAAAAGTCATATTGACCGGAATCCGGCGACGACACTTGCCGGATTAATAAGCTCAGCAAATGCTACATTTAAATTAATTTCACTCACGGTCACTAAACTTATCATTTATCTCGCAAAAGTAATTAACTTTTTTTTTCAACTTAAATGTTACTGAACTTTTAACATTTTTGCAAAAAAGTCATCAATCCGGCGAGAGTCGTCGCCGGATTTCGGTCAACATGACTTTTGTGCAATAATGTTAAAAGTTCAGTGACATTTAAGTAAGAAAAAAAAAAGTCGGTTACTTTTGCGCGATAAGTGATAAGTTGAGTGACCATAAGTGAAATTGACCCTTTTATTGTGTTTGCATTTGCTCTCGGTGAAGGAAATCCGAAAGCAACACAAATCAATTTTATAGCCGGGATGTGATTTTTTTTCAACACGGGTTATGCTCAGAGAGTTGAATATCACTAATATTGCAGCTCTGTGTTGTGGGGTTTGTGTCTAAAATGCAAATCCCCACTCCCCTTTTGTACGTCCCATTACCAAAAATCACAACTGTCAGTTACGACTTTTGACTCACCCTACTCCCTAAATTATTTTTGAAATCACCTCAATTTTATAAATACTTTTCCCGAAAACATTATTTATATTTTTCTCCCGTCACTTCTCACGAGGCAAAAAAAAAGCCATTTTTTTTCACCCAAGTCAATTTTTTAATTTAAAAAGGGCTTGTTTGAGAAAAAAAAAACGTAAAAGAATCACTGTTTTCTCTCTCTCCACAAAGCTTTCTCATGAACTCTTGGTGGATTTCTGTTTTTTTTCTTTCTTTCTTTTTGAGCTATTTGCAACCTTTTATACAGCTATTGCTCCTCATTTTCTCTATTCTTTTATGTTGTTTTAGTGCTAATTATTTATTCATTCAATAGGTGATTGTTAGGCCGGAGAATAGTTTGCGAAAATTCAATTACAATTTTTTTTAAAGTGAACTTTCGATATCTAAATCGAAAACCTTCATCTTGTAAATTTTCATTGAAATTCAAAAATAAAAACTCTTTTGTTGTTTAGCCTATTTTTTCATCATCTTTTTTTGAATTCCAACATACATGACTTTTTTTAATTTTTTTCTTTCTTTCTTTATTTTTTTTAGTTCTCCTTTGTTCATTTGCTTTTTATCTGTAATTGTCACATTACCGATTTCTTCTTTCAGTTGGCTTTGATAAAAAAAAAAAAGCTTCCTTGCTTGATTGGGTTTTGATTTTCTTTTAGTTAATTTTATGCAATTTGGGATGTAAAAGTTGAAAATTAACCCTTAACTGTTTGTCTGCAAACTAATTGAAATAAACTACAGTTGAGGATGTGTTTAGTAAAAAAAATAAACTGCATGACACCTAAATGCCAATCAAGAGAAAGGAGCAAAAGTCGTGATAGAGTGCTTGTCAAGATCACATCAATAGTGACAACAAAAAAATCTGATGTCTGTGTCGGTTTTCGTTGGTCGGTGTCATAGTATCGATTTTAATAAAAATTTAATTAATTTATGTGAATTTCAACCGTATCAGAAACGGTAACATCAATATCGATTTTCAATAATTTCATTTTTCTAATTATATTTAGAGTAGCATCATAAATTGAATTTTATAAAAAATATTATTTTTAAATGAATTCCTTTTTCTCCGTCACTATATTTCGGTATGTCTTGGCAATATTTCTTTTAAAAAAATGTAATTTTAAAAAAAAAATTAAATTTAGTGTTATAGTAAAAGTATTTAAAAATTTGATATAAGTGGAAGGGTGTACACGGATCTGGATTTTTCTGTATTGAACCGAAATATCGAAAAAAAAAGATCAAGAACCGAATTGTACGGTTAACTTTTTTGACTAGAACCGAACTGAATTTACCATTAACTTTTTGACTAGAATCGAATCGAATTTTATTGAAACCGGACCGAGAACCATATTAAATAGAACTGAACTGTTTTGAAACCGAATTGGACCGAAAGAACCGATATTTATTAATTATTATATATAATATTAGTAATTTATATATAAATATTATTTACAATTTATATTATATATTTATTATATAAATTTAACTTCATAATTATTTGTATTAAATATTTTAATGCACTTGATAGAGTTTGGGTACGCCCATGACTCTAATTTGGATAAAGGTCTAATATAAATAGAATTAAGTAATTCAATCTGATTAAAATTACCAAATCCTATCTCAGAAAAAGTCTGAGTTAAACTAGAGATAGGTCTCTAACTTTTAGGATCTCTATAAATAAATGGTAGATCTCAGTATTTGGTAACGAGAAAACGTATACGCCGCAAGACTCCTCGTTCCCACTCACAGTTTTTTTTCTTAATCTTTCAGGGGTTTTTAGATTGTGGAATAGTTATTATTATCCCGCATGTGGATTAAAGCTAGGCCAGTGACTAAAAACAAACGAGATCCTTATAAACGCTTCCGCAATGAGTTTCTGTGCTACAAGAGGTAGGTACCATTATTTAATGATACCTCCAAGTAAATTATATTTGTTATAATTATCCTCCTACATTGGTATCAGAGCCAGGTTTTTGTGTCCTGGCATGTGGTTAAATAGATCTAAAATTTTATGTCTAAAATTATTAGATCTAAGATGCATTGAACACAATAAAAATTTTAATTTTTTTGTGAATAATATATACGTGTATATATTGCAGCTCAAAAATTGTGTACGAGTACACTGCGATTCGAGGGGACAAACGTGAGTGTTCAAAACACATAACTAGAAATTATAATTTTTAATTTTTGACCTCACCATTGAATTTACAGACCCCAAAAATCCACCACCAGCCGAAATCGGAGCACCAGAATCTGTCAGGAAGGCGGCGCATGGACTACACGCGCCACCATATGCTTGGCGCGTAAGCATGGGGGGTGGCTCACACGTTCGTCGCCATGTGTCAGCAGTAATGCGTTACTACTGACACGTGGCCCAATGGCGGAGCGCCATTATGGATGGCAGAGGCCATGCCACGTGGCATACAATAGGGTGGACACGTGGACAAACCAGAGGGTGACATGTGGACAACTGAGGACATGCCACGTGCCATGACATGTGTCAGTGATGATGTGGCATCACTGACGTGTGGACCACTCAGACACCGCCACGTGGTGATGACGTGTACCGGTGTGTCACGTGGTACCAGGTGGACCAGTAGAAGTTCGACACGTGGCACACTATGGTTGTGACAGTGGCTGGCAAAGTGGGAAGGCGCGCGTGTAGTACGTGAAGGCACTTGAGCGCGTCTTCTTCCCCTCTATCGGCGCGTGAGGCTATTTTCGATCACCTTTTTCAGCTCCATTTTTGTCAAATATTTTTTTCAATTTTTTTTTTGTCATTTTTTTAAAATTTTTTTGATGACCATAAAATTAAATTTTATTTTTAAAATTTCAAAAATATTATAAAAAAGATGTAGAAAATGTGTTTTCTGCTTTCGAAAATTTTTAAAAATATTTTGAAAATTTTTTGATATTTTGTCCTTTATATTGATTGAAATGTGTTTCAATTATATGTATTTATACATGAGTGTATAAAATTTTTCTATAATATGTTACAGAAATATCAAATAAGGACATTTGGTCTTCCTTAAATTATGCATAGGTTGCTTTGAGAAATGTAAAAGTGCAATCAATAAGCAACATGAAAATACGAAGGAAGATTTGAGCTGATGACATTGATGCAATAGTGCATCATAAAGTACATGAGTGAGAACAAATGCAAGAGTGCATTTGGATTGGTGGTCTGAGTATGGAAATAAAATTTTGGTCAGAGTTGCCAAAAAGGCAAGTGTTGAGAAGTAACACTAAAATCTATGATGGTATTGAGAAATGGACGGAGTGTGCATTGTCCATGGCTTCATCAATTGACTTATGAGTTGCTTGATGAATTGATAAAATCGGTCAAATAAATAATCTTTATAACTAAAAAGATTTTATGAATCCTGGACTTCGAGAATAATTGACATTAGTGTCAATTTTGAGTTGGCGTTTATTTTTGTTAAATATGATTCATGTTTTCTATTGATATTTGACATGAGTGTCTTATTTTAAGATTATTGGATTATGTTTAATTTGTTAAATAAATGCGTTTATTTATCATGATGGAATTTAACTTTATAATAAATGTGTTTATTTTAATTGTTAATTGCCTTGCGATATTTTATGAGTAAAATGATTGCATGCTTATTAAGTAAAGGCTTAATAAAAATCCCCTCATAAGTTTGAGAACTTAATAATCCAATAATTAAGATTTATTATGCATGAAATTTTAACCTGTAAGTTTGGACATTAGAACTTAGAGGGTATTTAGATAATATAAGTAGCCTTTTCGAATTTGAGTCTAATAGAAAATTTTACTATTATTATTTTAGATGCATAATAAATTGCATGTGCAATATTGTTCCATTTGAGATCAGAGGATCCTAATGGATGCTGCTTCCAAGTCAATTGTCACCAAGCTTAATAAAAATATGAAGCTAAATACTGACAAGTATAAAATCTGGAATATGAAGATCTAGTATGTGCTTGAAGAGAGAGAGGCTCTTGAACCCTCAAGTTCGGTTATGGCTAAACCTGAGGATGGCACTATATCCCAACATAGGCGAGACCGAGATGCCTGTGTGGCATGAAAAAAGCAAAATTCAACTGCTCGAATCATCTTGCTAAGTGCAAAAGGATGATGACATCACTAAGCCATTTCGCAAGTATCAAAATGCAATGCATCTGTGGATTGCTTTGTATGAGAAGTTTAGAGATGTGACTCTGAATAAGCTCCGGTCATTAACGATAAAATTTGATACATATCAGAAAAAGTCTGATTATTCGATGCGAAAACATCTAAGAGAAATGGAAAAGAATAAGTGAGCTTAGTAACTTTGGTCATAAGTTGGCTGACGAGCAGCAGGTCCAAATTGTTATCGGTTCCTTATCCTAGAGTTGGGAGTATATAAAGATGCAACTAACTCATGTGGACAACATAAAAGGATGTTGTTTATCATTTGGAGCTTAAAAGGGACCGTTTGGCAGCGATTAAGTCAATGCCATAGTGCATATGGCACAGTCCCATTTTGGTAGAATGAGTTCTTACCATAATAACAGGAAAGCTTCAAAAGTAGGAATAAGGAAAAGGCCAGAGAGCTTGAAAAGCAAAAGGAATAGAATCACGAAAGGTCCAAAGGCAAAAAGGAGGTAAACTTTTCAAGAGTGAAATGTTTCAATTGCCAATAGAAATGACACTATGCAAGAGACTGCATTGTACCTAAAAGGATACACTAATCTGACTCAAGAGTGAGTGAAATTTATGTATCCAGTTCTGAATTTCATTCTTTGTGGGTGATAAATTCAAGACCAATGGACCATGTAACAAGGGATAGAGATATCTTTGTTATGAACTCAAGTTCTGTTCTTGCTTTTATTAAAATCTATTTTCAATTTACGTTTTAAGGATGACAGTGTACGCTTATGCTTGAATGATATATATTATGGTTCTAGTTATATTCTGAATGATTTTATTGTTATGGATGTGGACCATAACTATTTGAGTAAAACTAATTTTTCTTTTAATTTCTTATTTTTCTCATTGTTATGAGAATAATGTGAAATTATGGCATGCTACATTAAACCATATTGGACAAGACCGAATGAGTCGGTTAGTCAAAGTAGGTTTAATAGGTGATTCAAATGAGGTTGAATTGCCTACGTGTGAGCATTGCCTAAAAGAAAATTAGTGAGAAAATCATTCAAAGAAGGTACTAGAGCCAAATTTCCATTGCAGTTGGTTCATTCCGACGTATGTGGTCAAATGAATGTGAGGGCAAGGCATGTGGCCTACTATTTCATCACATTTATATATGACTGTACTAGGTATGGTCATGTCTATTTGATTTCTCACAAGTCAGAAGCATTGAGTTGCTTCAAGTCTTATATGAACTTAGATGAGAATCAATTAGACAAAAGGATCAAAGTTTTAAGAACAGATAGAGGTCGGTGATATCTTACAGATAAATTTAAAACTTTATGTGATGAAAAATGATTGAACATCAGTTGTTCATTCCTAGAAATCCACAACAAAATGGTATTGAGGAAAGGAGAAATAAGGCTCTCCTATATATATGGTTAGATCTATGACGGCAGAGGAAAATCTGCCTCTCTCCTATTGGGGAGATACTTTATTGATTGCCACATATGTTCTAAACTGTATGCCCTCTAAATTTGTCACTTCCACAACTTATGAGTTGCTGACTGGTCGACAAGCTGACCTAAGCCATTTACTACCTTTGGGTTATAATGCTTATGTCCATGATACCTCAATTTGGTAAATTCGAGACCAAGAGGTAAAAACAGCATCTATGTGAGATATTCTGAAGTATCAAAAGGATATATTTTCGTGGATGAGTAAAAAAATGGCACTGCGACAGAATTCAAATCACGAGTCATCATATTCTTAGAGAATAAATTTTCTAAGTTGGCCGAAGTGAATTAAGATTTCACTTTCTATGAAACTCAGGATGAGAACCATCAGGATCACTCCATCCGAGTGGGAGGGATTTAGAGGAAGAAGATTAAGACCGTCATTCTCCAAACGATCAGGATGTTTGAAACCTGATTCTACTGGGAGTATTCTTGACTCTAGTGGGAGTAAAGAATATAGTATTCCTGACTCCAGTGGGACATGGTCCCAGTGGGAGCATGGAACATGGGCCCAGTGGGAGCATTGTGAATCACGATGAATATATGAGACATGTTTATCAAGATTCAGAACTGCAAAAAAATCTAAAAGGATAAGTGTTCCATGCTGACAATTTAAAATCGAAGGCTTGAACGAAGCCCTTTTGATTACCCCACAAGAAAAAGAAATAGCATAAAATATTTAAAAGGCTTTTTCATGCCCATCTAAGGAAAATGGATTAAAGCAATGGAAGAAATAAATGGCATCCATGAGATCAAACTATGTTTGAGAACTAGTTGATCTACTGGAAGGACACAAATTGAGAATAAATGTATTCTCAAAGTAAAGCAAAAGGCTAATAGAGGTATCGAAAGATATAAGACTCGGCTAGTCGCTAAGGGGTTCACATAATAGAAAGAGATTAACTATGAGTAGACTTTCTCATCTGTTGTAAGATTTATGTACATAAGGTTAATTCTAGCCATATAGTGGCGAGTTTGGACCTAGAGCTTCATCAAATGGATGGGAAGACTTCTTTTCTCAATGGAGAATTGGATGGAACAACCTATATGTTTCATCGAAAAAGGCAGTAAACATAAGGTTTGCTGATTGATGAGTTCAATCTATGGCCTTAAACAGTCTTCAACACAATGTTACTTGAGACTCAATCATGTCGAATGTGTTCAACATGATTGATGAAGATCATTGTGTTTATAGTAAAAGCTCTAAAACTGAATTTGTCATTTTAGCATTGTATGTAGAAGACATACTTAAAGCTGAAAATGATAAATGGTACGTAAATGAAATCAAAAATTGGTTATCGTCCAACTTTGAGACAAAGGATATGGGTCAAGCATATTATATTCTTGAAGTTAAGATTTCAAGAGATTTTTTGAGAAGGTTGTTGTCTTTTTCTTATGAAAAATATATCAACAAAGACCTTGAACTATTTAATATGCAAAACTACAAACTCATAGATTACCCCATTGCTAAGAATTAGTTTCTTAGCAAAAATGTGTGCCCCAAGACGCCGGAATAAATGAACGTATGAGGAACGTTCTATATGCCAGTGTCGTGGGTAGTCTTATGTACACAATATTATGTACAAGATATGATATATGCTATACAGTGGGCATGGTAAATAAATATCAATCTAACCCAAGCAAAGCACATTGGAAGCAATTAAAAAGATAAATTAGAGAAATAAAAAAAATCTAAAACTTTTCTCTTTAGAAAAATAATTGTAAAAATCTTATTTTTTTAAAAAAATCAAATGAAAAAATTGGATTTCAACAGCAAATAATTAATTTTTTTGTCTCAAAATCAATTTTTTATTAAAAAAATTCAATGTAAAATCTTTGAAAAAGTTTAATTGAAGAAAAAAAATTAACTAAAAACAAGTGAGAAAATTGAATTTTAAAAGCAAAGAATTATTTTTTTTTTACTCAAAATCATTTTTTCATCAATAAAATTCAATCTAAAATTTTTATAAGAAATTTTATCAAAATAAGAGAGGAAAAAAATTAAAAATGAAGAACAAAATGTTTTGAAGAAGAATAAAAAAATCAGAATTTTTCTTTTGGTTCCCTCCCTCCTCTTCCTCTTTATTTTTTTTTTCTGTTTATATATTTTAAGAGAAAAACCTAATTGTTAAGAAAAAGATCTTAACTTTCAAAATTGAAAAAAGAAACTTGAAAATCCAAAAAAAATGGGATAAAAAATCAGATTTGGGATAAAAATTCCAATCTTTGATGAAAAATTAGCTTTTCAGCAGATGGAGGGCGAGGGACGGGCGTCGGCGCACTCGCGTCGCGCGGTGAGTAACGCCCACGCGTGTTGCGATGCCGCCGCACGCGCTGCGCACGAGCAGTGTCTAATGGCCTGCATGTTAGCTTAGCAGTATTCAGTGTTTTCTATAGAGTCTATTGTTTGATTATGGTATGGAATGATGATTATAGTACCTTAAGTCGAGTAGAGTTTAAAGGTTAAGCGTGCTTAAAGCATAACAATTCTAGGACGGGTGACCTATTGGGAAGCAGTATAGCTAATAATTGCAGCTATATGCTAAAAAAATATTATTTGATAAAATTGATCTGTGGACTGTCAGGAGTCTAGTGGTAAAATTTGGTGCGAAAATGAGGTTAGATAGGTCCCCAAAAGTCAAATTGAAGTTTGCCTCTCATTCGGTTCGGTTGAACCGAGATTTGACTGAATTTTGACCGAATTTTTAAAATTGGTAAATGAGGTTAAAAAGGTATAATGTGGGAAGTGTAAAGGTTTAAAATAATTTTTAAAAATTTTTTACAGTATTAGAATTTTATTTTACGGTAGAACCAAACAGTATTGAACCGGACATGTTTAAGCGAACCGGGGCCCAAATGGACTCCAATTGACCAAAAATTTTGTGTGGATGCTATTTTTGGTATTTTAAGAATGACAAAATTGATTGAGAGTGAAAATAAGTTGAGGAACCTATAGTTACCCTAAAACAGTGAAAAATGACGAAAAAATCGAAAATTGGTTCAAACCGGTTCGACCACTTCGGTTAGACCTTGTTTGATTCAATTTAACCCATATAAATACATCACATTTGCTGGATTTCTCCAGAATTCTCCCTTTGGTAGCCGCCTCACTCCCCTCTCCCTTGGCCGAATTGAAGAACTCCATCTTTTCTCCATTTTTCCTCCATCTTCTCTCCATTTCACCCCAAATACAAGCCTCCCAAACATATTTTAGCTCCTCTACAATCCATTGGTGGTCTTAAATGTCCATTTGAAGGTTTAAAAGTAAGGAAAACCAAGACTTTAAAGTTAAGGTGTGATTTTGAGTTGGTTCAAGGGTGCCTATGGGTACTTTAGGATGTGTATAACATGGTTATGAAGTTTATTTGTTAAAAGGAAGCTTGATATTGATGGAATCTCCATCTTTGTATTTGACCATAGTTAGGTCATCAAGGTGAAGAAGTTTCTAATCAAGTTAAAGGCAAAGAAAAAGGAGTATTGAGAGGTGTTTTGGAAGGATCTAAGGTTTGTGTTTGCAAACTCCACTTATTTCCATGGTTTAAGTTGTGATTTAGGTTATGTTTGTGAACTAAGTATGTGAAAAACACATGTTTAATTGAACATAACTTGATAATCATGCTTAGGGATGTTAGTAATGATGAAATGAATGGTTAAAATGAGAAAACAAAACTTAGGTGAAGATTTACTATGTAGGACAAATGGTATTTATGGGTTTTCAATTATGTATGCTATTGTTTAAGGCATGTTTAGGACGTATACATGGTATTTGGCATGTGATCTAGTTAAGGGAATGCATTAGAGCATGAAAAATTAACATGATTGATGTTAAATGCATAGGCTGAATGGTATAGGTATGTAAAAATGTGATTTTGATGTGTTTTGATGTGAAATAATGGCATGGCTATGTTATTTAACATGTAAATTACCTAAATAAATGTTAAAGGTGGTAAAAAGATTTGATGGTGAAAAATTGATATGATGGCCGAATGGGATACATGTATGTATCCATGTGTACTTTAATGGTTTAATGAGTTTTATGGCATGTAATGGCATATGGATGGAAATTGAATGTATAATGAAAGATTTGGATGAAAAAGAATGGAATAGCATGATGAAATTCCATGAAATACATGTCTAGTAACTTAAAGATATGAAAAATGGAATAATGATGCACTATGAGTATTCTGGTAGTCAAGTCTAGCTCAGGATATAGTAGCTAGCCATAGGGACACTTAACCGCGGCTGTGAGCATGACGTCTCACTTACTGTAGGCCAATGATGGTCATACTCTATATTGTTTTGTCTTAATACTGTATTAATCTGTATTTCTGTTGTCTGTATCATAGGGGTGGTCCCACGGGGTCCCTTTATTTTGCATTGAACTTATCGGGTTCACGTCTTGTTTATGCCGACCATAGATTTCTGCCAGTTTTATATAAGGGGTAAAACAATAAAAATGAGCTTAAAATTTGTTAAATTATGATTAAAATGACAATTGTGTGAAAAAGGGGCATAATTGGAATTAAATAAAAAGTTTAAGGGCATAATGGTAATTTTAACCATAAGTATGGTAATAAATGTAACACCCCCTACCCATACGTAGGCGATCCCGTCAGGTAAGGAGTGAGATGCCGTATGAGTAAAGGTGCCACCAAACAGATACAAAGCAAAACATACATACATTCATACCATACATACTGAAATACGGGATAATAAAAAAAAACTTTAAAGGAAAAGAAAGCAATAACTGATCATACATTAATATAATAAAACCATCACAATAATGTTCTGATCAACTAGCTGAAACAAAAGATATTACATAACCAAAATATAAATACAACAGTGGAAGCTATAACAAAACTGATACAGGAGAGTTCTATACAAAAAGAATCATCAAAGATTACAAAAACTGAGCACTACACTAAAACCTTTTGTGTTGGCTTGACGGCGGCGACTCTCTCAAAGCAAAACTCCTTCCGCACCTGCACGGGTAAAACACCGTACTAAGCGATAAACACTTAGTGGGGAAACACACATAAAATATGGACGGCCATTCACAATGGTCGTCAAGACATAACACAATCACAATGGCAAAATGCAATAGCTTTAACATAATCCATAAAAACATGCTCACAATTTAAAGCCATACATTCCGCATCTCAAATTCATATCCGTTCCGGAAATAGTCAAACATATAACTCATCATTATACTCATTCAGATATCACATTCATATAGCCAATTCAGAACAGAGGAAAAACAATCGAACACCTGCTGACGCGAGGTAGTGGATAATGAGTGTACTGAAGGTACCTTACGGGTACGAATCGAATACTGAGGGTACCTCACAGGTACAAATCAAAAGTCATTTCATTTTTATCAAAACACAATATTTTTACTGAGGAGATCTTAAACAAGACCCTAATACTGAGGGGTTCGCGAGGAACCAAACGGGGGACCAGATCGGGGTCCAAACTGAACTGAGGGCTGCAGCTAAAAGACTCTATTAGGCATGCCTAACTATCCACTTACTTGACTCTAGCAGGTTAAGTGTCATTCAAATCATAATTCAGAATACAGCATATAATTCATTTGAATAATCATGGTATCACTTATATCAAAGCATATAAAAGTATGACATGCATCATACAGCAGTATAAGTCCATTCAGAAGAAGTACGGAAATTCATTTTTGAGTTAAAACCGGGAAATTTCAGAAAATAGGCCGAATGGGGGTGACCAACAAGGTGGGCTGGTCACGAGCCGTGACTGGCATCACAACTCGTGACTGGCCTCTTCCTCTGGCTGGTCACGAGTCGTGACTGGCTTCTTCTGGTCTTGGGTCGTGACTTGCCCCTTTCCTCTTGCTGGTCACGAGTCGTGACGAGGAGTCACGTCTCGTGACTGGCTTCTTTCTTTGGGCTGGTCACGGGTCGTGACTAGCAGTCACTACCCGTGACTGCCTTCTCTGGCCGGTCACGAGTCATGACTGGGAGTCACACCTCGTGACTGGCTTCCTCTTGGCTGGTCACGAGTTGTGACTTGCAGTCACCACTCGTGACTGGCCTCTCTGGCTGGTCACGAGTCGTGACTGGCCTCTCCTTCTTGGCTAGTCACGCGACACACAATCTGGAAATGGGAAATTCAACAGTAACGCGATTTTCCCATTTCCAGAATTCCCAGAACTCATAAATCAATCCCAAATTTGATTCAAAACCACACAAATCTGTTCTTACCTTTCAGAAGACATCTCATACAGCATAAACCAGATAATTGCAACTTAATTCGGAAATTAAAACAACCAAATCAAGCATAAATGCATTTAAGCTTCTCAAGAACATAAACCCTAAAAATTACAGTAAGTTCAAATCAAGCACAGTTCACAAACAAAAATCCCAAACCTGAAATTCTAAGCTTCAATCACTTAGCTCCACTACTCCGAGCAATCTCCTTGCCCTTGGGATCGCGAGGAGCCACAGCTAAGCAACAACACATCGAAGAACAACCAAAATAAAAACCCTAAGTTAAATCTAAGCTCAAAGAAGAAGAAGATGAAACAATGGAAAACAGAGTGAGGAATGCAATGACTTACCAAAAGAATGCCAAAGAGATGATTGATTTCCACTAATAGTAGCTTGATCCAAGCTAGGGTTTCAAAATAAGAGCAAGGAAGAAGATGAGCCAAAGAGGAAGAAGAATCGGGAGGAAGAAATGAATTTCTGCCTTTCCCATTTTTCCTTTCTCTATTAACTCCTCTTTTTCCTATCCCTACATTTGTCACTTTCCTTTTGGAGGAAATCAATCACTCACACCTAACAACCATGCACTACACACACCCAATGCACTCCCAACTAATGCACACCCTACAATCGTATGCTCAAATGCACACAATCATTTTCCAATTAATTCACACACTAATGTCATACATACAACCATATGCTAATAAACCCCAAAACATGCATTTTACTAAAATACCCTTATGATATGCCGAACGCATGCAAATGCTTGCACACACAGACAGGCTCATTCTACTAGGGGGCAAACGGGGTGTGACAATAAAGGTTAATAAGGGTAAAAATGTAATTAATTGGTTAAATATGAAAATTGGCCACTTTTTAGGGACTAAAATGCAATTTGGTATGAAATTGGTAATTGGAGGGCATAATCGTAATTTGCATGTTAAATAATGATTAATTATATAAATAAAATGAACTAATGGAATTTTTTTAATTTTGGTAAAGTTTGAGGACCTAATTGTAATTTTGCCATGTTTAGGGTCAAAGTGGTAATTATGGACTTTTATGTGTACTTAATGGTATTATGCCCTTAAATAAGTGATTAAATAGTAATTTTGCATAATATTGCATGCATAAATGATAAATGAATTAAAAAGGTAATCTTATTATGATTATTTTATTTTATGTATTATAATTATGCATGTGAACTTAGTTTGTGGAAATACCTGAAATTGCAATCACCACTGGGCATATTTAATGCTCAGCACGTACTTTTATTTGATGGTACTCCTTAGGATGTGGAGTATAGTATACCTTACAAATTTTGGAGCCGAGACGAAGAATTTAATTGGAAGAATTAATGTATGATTAAGTGTTTTGGCATGTATATGAACTTATGTTATGTTGGTTTTGGGTACTGTTTGTAATAGACTGTTATAGACTGGCACTAGTTTAGTGATGTGTGTGGCATTATTGTGTGCCTAGATTGTCGGTATTGTGGTTTTTTTGGTATGTTTAATAACTTATAGTAATTAGGTTAACATGGATGGTTATAATGGAAATGAAAATGTAAAGTGTTAAAAATTGACCCCTATGAATAGTAACTTAGGACAGTTACAGGTCAATCGACGAAATAGATATTAAGTTAAAATGGGATTAGTTAAGTTTATAGATTTATTTATTGTTGTCAATAGACTTAGGTAACTAAAATATTGTTATAAAGAATATTAAAAAAAAATGTACCGATTTTTCATTTTAATTGACTGATTAATAATCTGGTTACATAACTAGCCAAATTGACATAGAATGATTAGTTAACTGAATGAACGTAAGGTATAAGAGTGTTCCACAGTGGGTGCCCACCCCAACACTAGCGCGCGCGTGAGGGAGGTCAGGCCTCGCGCACTGGCTACCGCAAATGCTCAAAATCTTTTTTTAAAAAGTAATTTTGACAAGAACACTATCATTTCAAACCTCTTTTTTTTATTCTTATTTTAATTTTTTTAATATATATATTTTTTTATTTTTTATTCTTTTATTTTTAAAAAGCAAATTTAACAAGGAAACCGTCACTTTCAACTTTTTTGCTTGTGAACAGGCATTAATTTCATCATTGTGTAACCCTGGTCTAGGCTGCTTCGGTACCCGGTGTTATAGTTGCCCCCAGTTTTGGGGTGACTAGTGCAGGGGTGCCTAGTTAAGCAAAACTCAGATAAAGAAGGAAAGAGACACATACCTGAGGCAGCTATCTTTCCAGACTGGATGATGTTGTTGGGGTGGTTATCGCTATCTTGTTGGCATGTTATTTTTTGTTAAAGCAAGTTACTTTGATTGTGTAAACCCTTGTTGAAGTGGTATTTACCGTGAACGTGTAAATCTTTGTTCAAGTGGCTGTGCCAACTTTCCATGGAATGGTAGAGCCGCCATCATGCTAACCCTTGTTGAAGTAGTAATGTCGTGGTTGTGCTAACCTTCCGTGGAATGGTAGTGCCGCCATCGTGCTAACACTTCTAAGATTTGAAGTGGTAGTGCCGTGATCGTGCTAACCCTCTGTAGAGTGGTAGTGCCGTCATCGTGTTAACCCTTCTGAAGTGGTAGTGTCGTGGTTGTGCTAACCTTCCGTGGAATGGTAATGCCGCCATCGTCCTAACCCTTATTGAAGTGGTAATGCCGTGGTCGTGCTAACCTTCCGTGGAATGGTAGTGCCGCCATCGTGCTAACCCTTGTTGAAGTGGTAGTGTTGTGGTCGTGCTAACCTTCCGTGGAATGGTAGTGCCGCCATTGTGCTAACCCTTATTGAAGTGATAGTGTCGTGATCGTGCTAACCCTTTTGAGATTTGAAGTGGTAGTGTCATGATCGTGCTAACACTTTTGAGATTTGAAGTGGTAGTGCCGTGATCATGCTAACCCTCCGTAGAGTGGCAGTGCCGTTATCGTGCTAACCCTTCTGAGATTTGAAGTGGTAGTGCGTTATCATGCTAACCCTCCGTTAGAGTGGTAGTGCCGTCATCGTGCTAACCCTTCTGAGATTTGAAGTGGTATTGCCGTGATCGTGCTAACTCTCCGTAAAGTGGAAGTGCCATGATTGTGCTAACCCTTCTGAGATTTAAAGTGTTAGTGTCATGATCGTACTAACCCTCCGTAGAGTGGTAGTGCCGCCACGTGCTAACCCTTCTAAGATTGGAAGTAGCAGTGTCGTGATCGTACTAACCCTCCGTAGAGTGGTAGTGCCGTCATCGTGCTAACCCTTCCGAGATTCGAAGTAATACTTGACCCGCTTTCTTGCATGTCGTCTTTATTTGGAATTTTCCCTCAAAGTTGTGTGCATAGGAATATTTGCAAGGGATTTTGTGTGTATGTGTGAAAAGTTATATACAGATGTTTGCGAAAGAATTGTATGACATTAAATGCATGCAAAAATGGATAAACCATGTCTTGGGTGGTTAAGGGTCGGTTGAGGATATGGCTTGGCTGCTAACATTGTATCTAGAAGAGTGTTATCTTGGCTTATGAATTCTGGCCCACAATCTTTTCAGAAAGATCCATCCGGTGTACATCTTTGCCCTCCGGTCAATGGGCATGTTGCTAAAAACTATACAACGTTTTGCCCCTAAGGCTTTTAACTCGTGTCCTAAATTATGCATTAACTGTCTGAAGGAAGACTATTCGGACCGCCTTATCGCTTCATGTACTGGTGGTCATTTATTAAAGGTAGTGTGTCCCTTGTGGATTTTCACACTAAATTTTCACACTAACTTTTCTTTGCGGGAAATACGTCCCTTTGGGAATTTTCACATAACCCTGTGCCTTATTTCTGCCTGGAATGTACCCTACCCAATCCAGTGGTTTTTTTTCTTTGAAAGATAAACTGCTTGTTTTCAAGTTTTCAGCCTACCCTTTGGCCTAATTTTTGCTTAGAGAGCCAGTTATGGGTTTTTATCTCTAACAACATTTTTTTTAAGGGTACGACTTATCACATGAAGTGTTGTTATTACTGCCTTGAGTCTTGCTCCAACACAAGTCCCTATGTTTGCCACAGGTTTGTCTTGATCATTCAATCGCATGTTTATGCCTAGCTTATGTATGCGTTGCTATCTATATGCACCATATACCAACAACAATAATCATGACTAGACATGTAGTGCAAAAACACAGATTTTATCCAATCTCAGGGAGTAACATCTTAGGTGCATTCGACTCTTGTTATCAATCAGCCCTCTCGGATTTTCTTAATTGATTATTTTCTCTTAACTCCTAAATTTTGCCTAGAGCACCTTTTCCAGGTTTTTGCCCTAGCGGGGCATTTATTCTCTTCTCTCTTTTTTATTTTTTTTCTTTTTTCTTTTTTTTTTCCTTTGCCATGAGAACTTCTTTATTCTATCGGCATTGCTTCATTTCTTAAATCCTTTATCATTATTTTATCTGGGACGACTGCCTCTTTCGATAGTGGTTTTTTAGCATAAAATGCTTAATCTTGACCTTTCTCCTTTTAGAACTTGATTGTGAAAGCTCGCATTTTCCTTTTTTTCGATTTTGGCCACTCAATTCCTAAGATAGCTCTTAATGGTTGATATTAGGTTGCAAGTAGGCCTCAGATGGCTTAGGCAGAAATTGTGAGTTTTATGTTTTTTCCTTGTCTTTTCTTTTACTCTTTTCTTTTCTTTTTTTTTTCCTTGTTTTCTTGGTTTTTTTGTTTTCTTTGTTTCATTTTTTTTTGTGGGCCTAAAGCTTCATTCATCTTGAATTTGATAGTCCAACTTCTGAGGCAACCCCATACTATTGGAGCTTGGCTTCGTTTGGCTGTCCTAGATGTTGAGGAGGTAAGGAATGGCTTTTAAAATTTTTTCGTTGTCATGTTGGCAAATTAAAGCATCGTTGTTCTAACAATGCTGTGACGCGCGTCGAACCCAACCCAGTAAGGGCCCTCGAGGTGAATCCGCTTTAGGATTCGAGGGACTTGGTTCGCGTCTTTTGGATCATGGGTGCCATGAGACATCATCGGTGAACCCCTCCCAATAGAACATTAGGGAGAACGACCTAGCCTAATGATACCTAAAGGCACCTTTGAGGTGGTTTTGGAGTCACCACCCAATTCACGAGAAATTGGGAAAGGTCTCCACCTCTATCGGTTAAGACCAGAGATATGGTATTCGGACCTTCCCTCTTATTCATGCTTTGGTTAATTATAAATGAGTTTTTAACCTCTTAAAATTATATCTCTCATCTCACACGGTCAATGCATTTTTTATTAAAGAGCGCATTTCAAGCATCTAAAAGTGGTGAAAGAAAAAGCAATAAGTAAAGCGATAAAAGAAAGCAAATAAACACGCAAGCACGCAATTACAAGAGAAATAGGGGCGGAATACAACCCCAATAAAAGGAGATTAAAAATGTAAGTGGGGACGGAATACAACCCCAATAAAAGGAGATTAAAAATGTAAGTGGGGACGGGATACAATCCCCAAAAATAAATGAAGTTGCCCCAAAATTAATTACAAGGGCCTGAAAGGAAATGAAAATAAATCTAAATGATCAAACAAAATCGAACATACATAAATCGGGACATTCGTTAGGAACATTGGTCCCTTCGCACTTATTGAAGGTTTAGGAACATTGGTTCTCTCGCGTTTATTTGAAGAGGGTTCGAAGAGTCATTTTGGTTGTTTGATGAAAACCGGGATGAGTGATCCCATTTTGGAGAAAATTGACTCTTCGTTTTACTTGTGATATTTTTTATTGTTTGACTAAAACAGGGGACATTGGTCCCAATATTATTAGTAATAAAATCCAATTCAATCGTAGAAATATTTTTGTGACTTTTTATCTCACGCGTGCATAAATAAAATAATCATTTGCAAAATAAACACAACATAAAGAGAGGGTTGAAAGGATCTCACCAAACCGGGGCACTCATCTATGTGTTGCGACCCAACGGGGGGGTGCTGCGGGAAAGTTCACACAATGCAACCCAAAACAAATCTCAGACAAAAATAATATCGAAAACATTAGTAAATGCTCTAATAAAGTTAATCGAACAAATAATAAGGAAATAACGATAACAATAATAACCATGATAATAATAATAACAATGATAATGATAATAGACATGGCAAACATAGCATGATAATAAAAATGAACAATAATAATGCCAATAATAATATCACAACACAATAAATTAAAGATGCTAATGATGATAATAATAATAATAATAATAATAACAACAACAACAACAACAACAACAACAACAACAACAATAATAATAATAATAATAATAATAATAATAACAACAACACAATAGTAATAATAGTAACAATGAAAATAATAGATAAATACCATAATATAATATTATTCGTAACATAATAATATTGATAATAATAGTGATAATAATGAGATAATAAATGTTAGTAATACTAGCAATAATTATGATAATACCTCAATATAATGGTAAGCACAAATAATAATAATAATAATAATAATAATAATAATAATAATAATAATAATAATAATAATAATAATGCACATAAGACCAACGGGGACACCTAGCAAAAAGGCAAGATAGACTCACAAATTAAAACAAAAGACCACTAGAAAGTCAAGTCAAAAATAAACAAACTCAAGAAAAATGTCAACAGTAGAAACAAAACTAAAAAAGGTTAGGAATAGACAATACACATAATAATAATAACAAGAATAACAAAATTAACAATAATAAACGACAAATAAAATTAAATGAGAACGAGTCCAAAGTGTTTACCCTCAGAATTTTTAGATCGAAAAAAAGGATATCTCAATCCGTTCCCCTTGTCGATTTTTGATGATAATAATATTCGAAAAAAGTATAAAAATCTGTGTTTTAAAATAAATTAGTTCAAGAAAATATTTTTGGTGGGATGAATAAGCCAAGAAAATTGGTTTCTCTTGCTCAAATCAAACCCAAGATTAAGTATTTTAGAGTAATAAAGACTAAAAACTTGAAAAATAAAACTTAAAGATTTTTGAAGAAGAATTTTTTAGAAGAAGAGAATGCTTCCCGGAGAAAAAGAGGCTAGAGAGAAAAGCCAAAAATTCTTGAATAAAATCTGCCGCCCCCCTTCAAAATGAAGGGAAATTTCCCTTTAATTTTCAGCCTTGGCCAAAAATAGGAAGGGACAAAATAGCTTTAATTCTTAGTTAATAAAAAATATCATAAAATTGTGAAAAAAACGAAAAAAACAGACTGAAAAAGCGGAAAGAAAAAAAAAAGGACAGGCGAAGACCAACTGGCCGCGCGGAGGGGGGCACTGCGCGCGGCAGCCTGCTGTGCGCGCGCAGGGGCGCGCAGTGCCCCTTCCTGCGCGCTGGGGCGGCCTGCCGCGCAGGCGCCCCCCGCGCTGCCGCAGGTGGCATTCGCGATCTTTTTTTTTTTTAATAAAAGCTCTAAGGACACAAAATTAATATTTTCTACCCTATTTTAATTTTTAATTTCTAAAATATATATTTTTAATTATTTTTCTAAAAAAAAAGCACAATTTCGACAGGGAAGCAATCGATTCTCACTTTTATTGCGAAAAATCGGTCTTTCGTTTCATCATTGGGTAATCCTGATCTTGGACTGCCTCGGGACCCAGTGTCTACAAATGCCATTGTCAATTTTCAACATGTCATTCCAGGTCCAGGCAAAGTTATTTTTTCTTTTTTTTTTATTTTTATTTTCTATTCTATTTTTTTCGCCATCTCTCAAATTTTTTTCACATCAGGAGTTAGGTTGGATGCAGCCAAGATATTTTTTTTGAGATAGAATAAAATAGTGTTTATTGAACCAATGCCTTGGTCATAATTATTACTTATGCATGATGCAATAAGATATGACAATGCATGCATAAGAAAAGCCCACATTATTAAAATAACTAGAGAAATAAGTGCATAACATAGTTTAAGAATACACTTTATATCATAAAAAATGGCATTGTAACAAATCTAATTCTTTCTTTCTTCTTCTAGGTCAGTGATTTCTTTGTTGTTAATGAGATCTTGAATCTGGTCCCTTAAAATTTAGCACTGATCTGTTAAATGCCCAGTGTGTTGGTGAAAAGAACAAAACCGATCTACTCTATGACCAGGTTTCCCTTGACCTCTGACTGGTCTATATGGCAAAGGTTGTAGCTTCCTTTCCTTAATTAGCCATTTAAAAGCCCAAGACAAAGGTTGTCCCAGATTATAGTAATACCTCTGAGCCGCTTCAGTTGCTGACACTTTCCCTGTTGTGATGCGCGCTAACCCCACTCGGCATCTAGGTCGCTCTTGAGAGTCCGCTTTTAGGACTCAAGACTAGATGGAGGTTCATTAAAACTAGTGAAAGCTGATCGCTTCGCAATAGACAGGGATTCAACCCCATTCCATTGTTGGCAATCAACTTACGAGGGCATCTGTTGGGTATCATAAGGTAGGTATCACGGAGTCACCACCCAATAAAACATTGGGAAATAAATTCTAACCTTATGAGGCCAAAACTATAGAGAGTTCAGGACCTCACTCTTATTCATACCTTTGGTTAACGTTATGTGAATGAGTTTTTAGAGTCAATTATTTTATCTCTCTTATCACACTATTCATGCAATAAATTTAAAGCGCATTACAAGCACACAAAAAGGCAATAAATAAAGCGATAAATATAATTACAATTATCAAAAAAACAAATGTGAAATTCGTAATAGTGATAGAATGAAAATACATACATAAATCGGAACATTCATTTAGACGAGAACATTGGTTCCCAACTACTTATTTTACAAAAAAGGTACAGAGTTCTCAAACCGACTTTATGTAAAAATGACGAAGTGATCTTGTTTTAATGAAAATATAAACCTTTTAATTTTGGGATGAAAACGAGGACATTGGTCCAGTTTTATTAATAAATTTTCAATTTTAATAGAAAACAATTTGTGTGGTGGTTCTTTTTAAGCGCGGTCGAAAATCCTTTATTATTACAATCCTCAAGCAAATGAAAGAAAATAAAATAATAAATACATATTTCAGAATAATAAATACATCCTAAACTATTCGCCCCGACCGTGTTTCATCTAACTCCATGGACGAGCCACATGCCCCTCGCGGTTACAATCACGACAGAAAATAATATTGGTCAATAATGGATTAAATTAAACTAAATGATAAATAAATATTCAGATGAAATATATTGAGAAAAATAATTAATCTAATGCTGTAGAAATAAAATAAACTGACTGAATTACTGAATATGATACACAAATAACATAATTAAAATAATCACTGACAATAAAAATAATAATTATAGCAGTAATAATGATACCAAGTAATAACAGTGAAAACAACATTCATTCACACAATAACAACAACAATAATAATAATAGTAATAATAACACTAAAACAAATACTAATAATAACAATAAATAATAATAATAACAATAATATTAATATAATATTAACATACGACAATAATAATAATAATAATAATAATAATAATAATAGTAAAACAACTAGCAATATTAATGACAATAATTAACAACAATAGCAATAATGCAATATAATAATGATAACATGAACAACAATAATAATAATGATAATAATTACACAATCACAATAATAATAATAATAATAATAATAATAATAATAACAACAACAACAACATCAGCAACAACAATGACAATAATCCCTATGATAATAAATACTAAAACAAATAATAATAATAATAATAATAATAATAATAATAATAATGGTATAAAATAAATAAACATAAAATGATAATAATAATAATAATAATAATAATAATAATAATAATAATAATAATAATAATAATAATCACAACAATAACACCACAATGATAATAATGATAATAATAATAACAATAATACTAAAACAAATAATAATAATAATAATAATAATAATAATAATAATAATAATAAAATAAATAAACATAAAATTATAATAAATAAAATGATAATAATAATAATGATAATAATAATAACAAATAATATTAATTAATTAATTAATAATAATAATAATAATAATATAAAATAATAATAATATTAATATTAATAAAATAAAATAAATAAAAAAACCACTTACCGGTTTTTCCTCGCCGGAGCGGCTGGAAGACGCCGGTGGTCGACACCACCACTGACGGAAGATAGATTGCCGCGCCCGGAGCTCGTCGCCGTCGGTCACACGCCGAAAGGACGCCGAATTTCGTCGAAAAACGCCTTGGAATCCCACGGGTCCTTCCTCGCTGATCTTCTTCCCGCCGGCGAGTGCCACTGATCCGCGGCCACCGCCTGGTTCATCCGGGCCTCCTCGGTCTACCTGTGGGGCGTGTGCAGTGGTCCGGCGCCGTGGCTGGCCGGCGGCGCCCCCGCTTCCTCCCCTCTCTTTCTCCTTTTTTTTTCGGTTTCCTCTGTTCCGTTCCCGGTCTCCTTCTTTCTTTTCTTTGTTTCTTTTTTGCCTTTTTCTATTTGCTTTTTCTTCTTTCTTTTTGTTTCTTTGCTCTTTGTTCCTTGCTGTCTCTTTCCCTATTCTCTTCCCCTTTCTATTTGCTTTTCATTTCTTTTTGTTTCTTCTTGGCTCGGCACCCTGTCCCCATTTTCTTGCTCTTTCTCTTGGTTATTTTTCTTCTTTTCTTGCTCCACTCATCTCATCTGTTGGCCCCCACTTTTTTCTCATATTTTTCTTTTTATACCCCAAAATTAGGGTAGGGTCAACTCATGATTTTCTCCTTGTATATGAAGGGGGATTTATATATGCGAAATATATGCAAATGCTCATGCATGTGATGGGGGTAAAGAGTCATTCACCGGCATAGATGTAAAGAATCATATGCCAAGATAGGTGGAAAGTCATTATGTACATGAAGGCTATGTAAAGAATTGAGTGTGTGTGATGTGTACATTGATAACTATGCATATGAAACAAATGCAGAAAAAATCATATGTGTGTACAAAATGCATGCGAAAGATGTGCATGTGATATACATGAAAAAGATATGCCCACAACATGCGTGAAAATAATTGATTATAAAAATGAAGTTTAGAGAGCTATGTACGCAAAAGTATCTATGAAATATGCCCGCTAAAGATCTTATGCCAAAAGACATGTACCAAGAATTATACATTATAAGAATATTTAATACAGTTATGTGTAAAAACATTTGTAGAAAGTATATGTACAAAGAATATTGCTTGGAGTATATGCAAAGTATCACTTTCATGAGTGGTAATAAGAAGTACCCCAAGATTGTGAAATGATTGCAACCTATTAGGCACCCCAAACTCAAGTTTCTATCTGTCCTTGAACACACTGAATGAACTACATTCTCAACTGATTCAATCTTAGCAAAAGAATTCAGGAGTCATTCCCAATGAACTGCAAGAAGATAAACATGTGAATATCAAGGTTTACTAAACCAACATGTAAACACAAGGAATACCATGCAATCACTGTACGTGTGTGCAAAACGTCAAAACAGAAATTTTCACCATTTGAAAGCAAATTCTAGATGCAATGTGGGGATGAGACTCAACTCGAATGCACAAATGGACTCGTGGCTTCCTGCTTGAACCTCAAGAAACACCATATGCCTCTTCCTACGTACCAAACCTCATTAGAAAGTCATCTCTGCTAATTAGATAAGACTGAACCAAGAATCAAGAGGTCTTACTTCGGTTGTAACGTTAGGTTTAGGCAGATGGTTACCAAGAAAGGATCAAGTTTCTAGAGAAAAATGGCCGCAACGTTCACTCGACGGATGAAAGGACCATTCTCAGCCCAATTGCATACTGTTCAAGAATTCTTGAATTTGGAATTGATAGTACTTTTGCTCATCAAACTCAGCATAATAATTAAGTTAAAAAAGATGACCACTGAAACTCATCAAGGGGTATTATCTTGAGCTCTACTTTTTCTTCTTTTTCATTTTTTCTTTTTTTTTTTTACTTTTTTTCTTTTATTATTTTTTTTCGCAAGCTTACATCTTTAATTACACAAGGACAATGATTAAACCCCCTTCCTGAAGTATAAACCCATCCTTATCAGGACGATTTTTTTGATGGCCCAAAGAATTATAAATGATTGAAACTCTTTTTCCCGAAGTGTGAACCCATTCTTATCAGGGCGATTTTTGATATCCCGAGAGAATTATCAACAATTGGAACTCTTTTCCCCAAAATGTAAACTCATCCTTATCAAGCCAATTTTTAATAGCCCGAATGAATGTCGTAATGTACATCCATCCCTCTTAGAGCGACCATTCTTCTAAGGGGAAGCCAAAATCATTTTAGGCGAAGGGTAGTTTTAACATGTGTAACAATAAAATCGGTACGCATTTAGCATACCAAAATAAAGGCTCAACGGGCTAGCAAGTGATTGTAAAATAAGGGTAGGAAATGGTCATTTAGAGAGCTATATAAAAAAATGGTTGCCTAAATCATTTTCTAGATTCAGCCTTATTCAGGGATCGCTTTGACGGGTAATAAAAAAGGTTCTAGTGCTCTTAGTGAGTTTTCATCCAATCCCCTAATTGCAACTAGTTTTTTTCAGTTTATTTCCAAGATGGGCCAAAAGTGCTCTGAACTTAGAAATTACATGGTATAGTCAAATGTTTCCATGTGATCCAGCAATCAAAGACCAAACATATTTACCCTTTGCTTAATTTGAAATGGAACGAAATGCAGATTTCTAAAATTGAGATCAAAGCTATTCATAGTTGAGAACTACTTAGGCAGAGTCAGACTTTGAATCAAAGGTACCTTAACAAGGTGGAAACATGTCAGCATTTTAGGGAATAGCTTAACACAAAAATTTTTATTCTATCAAAATTTATATACACAAGAATCATATAGGCATATGTAGACACCGGGTCCTGAGTCAGCCTGAATCGAATTTACCCAATGATGATAATTGCCTTCACAGGCTAAAAAGGTTAAAAGTGATGATTTTCTCGTCAAATTTACATTTTAGAGTGAGAAATTGAAAAATAATAAAAAATATTTTAAAAAATTAAATTTGAAAAATGGGGCTTAGATTTATAGTATTTTTGTAAATTAAAAAAAAATAATTCGGATCGCGAGTGTCGGGCGTGATGGCGCGCTGGGCTCGAAGAGGCGACGCTGTGCTTTAGCGACGTGCAGCGTTGTGCGCGCTGCGCGTCGCACCGAGCGCTGGGGCACGCGATTTCTGCGCCGCTGCGCGCGGTTTCCGCGCAGAGCTGGCTGCGGGAAGCCCGTCCCTCTATAGCGACGGGCTTCCCTCCTGTGCTGGCCATCGCTATAGGGTCTGATACCCTCTTTTCCGATTTTTCACCATTTTTTTCGATTTTTCACCCAAAAATCCGTTTTTTATCCCATTTTTTTGGGGTTTTGAGTCCAAATTAAATTCTAAAATATTTTCTTAGATAATTAATTAATAAAACTTGATTTTATCATTAAAAATAAAAGAATTTTGTGTTAAAATAAATTTGTTTTCCTTAACTAAATTAGGGAAACTTTTTTTATCTTATAAATACTTTATGATGAAAAATCAAAGGGGAGCCTCCACATTTTTTTAGACCTAAAATTTCCGGAATTCTTCTTCTTCTATTCTCTCTTCAAAAAATTTCAGATTTCTCTTTTAATTAATAAGGTTTAATTGGAATTGAAAATCAATTTTCAATTCTTAATTATTCCAATTAATTTCTTTGTTTTTCCTCCATAAACACAAGAAATTAATCATCACTTTGAAATCAATTTCTTTTCAATTTTAAGCATACAAATTAATTCCTTTGTTTTCTCCATAAACAAAGAGAATTATTTTTATTTCTAAATTATTCTTTCAAGCAATTTTCCTGAAAATCATCACTTTTTCTTCATCAAATCCAATACTCTGAGGGTAAATATTCTAGGCTTAATTTCTATTTTCTTTTATCTTATTTATATTTAATTTATTCATGTATATTTTATTGTTTTTATTGATTTATTTATTGTTTTCATTTATTCATTTGTTGTATTGATTTTATATTTGTTCTATTTAATTGTTTATATATGATTTTATTTTTATTCATGTGAATATTGTTTTCTTTTAATTCCTAACATGTAAATAATTTATTTTATTTTGATTCCTCATTATTTTTAACATGCAAATAATTAATTAATTTTTGTTAATTATTTTTGCCATGTAAATAGTTTATATTAATTATGAACACATCAATTAACCTTGTCATATATCATTATTATTTTCATCATTCCTTTGTTTACTAACTTTTATTATTCTTTTTATTATTGTTACATGATTTATTTATTATTATTTGTTTATTTATTCATTTATTATTTTTCACTTTTCATCATTATTTTCATCATGTGTATATTTTCATGTATTAATTAATTAACATGTTTTATTTTATTTTCATCACATCATTTAATAATTTATCATATATAATGCATGTTTCTCATTTATTTTGGTTTGTTAACATTTTGATTCAATTATCATTCTTTTTGTGTCATCTTATTTTATTTTAATTTGTTATTCATTATTTTGTATGTTTAGTTGATTTAATTGATTTAATTACTAACATTATTTTATTTGTATTTTGTTTTTTTATATCTAAACTCATTTTTTGATTGGACATTTTTGCGAGCACACGGGAGGTCTAAAAGGCTCGCTCGGAATATTTATTTTTCTTTATTTGTAATATTTTGTTTATTTGGCTTTTTTTTATTTATTTTTGCCATATAATTTTCTTGTAAAATTGTTTATTTAGGCCCGCTAGAAAGAAAGTCACTAAACCATTTTTATTAATTAACTTGGTATTTTTCCTAAATAAAAATGGGACCAATGTCTCAATCTTCTCCATCCAAAATCATCACATAAAAATTATTTCATAATAATATACATGCGAGGACCAATGTCCTCACCATTAATGAATATCTCGATTTATGCATGATCTGTATTTTATTTACAATGAGGGTTGTATTCCTCCCCTAGTTTTATTGTAATATTTTTACATGTGCTTTATTTTACTTATGCTTTTACCGCTTTTCTTAAATGTATGTTGTGCGCTTTAATTAATTGCATTAAATGTATGTGAAATGGGATGAAATAATAAATTCAAAACTCGATTATAAACTTAACCAAGGTATGAATAAATGAGAAGTCCCGAACTCACTCTGGTCTTTGGGGCTCAATGAGGCGAGAGGTCTAGGACTTCCAAGACACCTCTTGAGTCTCACCAAAAGACTTAATTTTACAATCCTAGGCTTCAGGGGGTAGAGGCTGAGGCCTCCAAGATCTCTCTGGCTAGCCCAAGATGGATATGTATGCACCGTCTTAGGCTCGCTGAGGCTAGACGACCCTTCCCAATGTTCTATTGGGTGGCGACTCCAAGAAACCTCATTGTAGTCCAAAATAGACGCACTTGTAAATACCTTACAAGTTTTATGAACCTTTCCTAATCGCCCTAAAGTGGGCTTTCGGGAGGCCATGAGGTTCGGCGCGCGTCATAGCATACAAAGAATTATTTATAAAATATGTGCAAACTATGTGCTAAGAATCATGTACAAGGAAAGATGCATACAATAGTGTCGTGCATATTAGTAATGCGTGTAAGGAACTATATGTGCGAAACATGTGTAAAAACATATTGTGTAGGAATGCGTACATGAAATATGTGCAAGGATGTGTGTGCGCAAAACATCTACAAAAAATTATAAGTGAGTGTGTAAACACTGCATGACAAATGATGTGCATGCATAGATTTGCAGTGTTCATGCAAGCAGCATATAATGAATGTATAAGTGCAAAATATGGCACAACATGAGAATGAATGTTCATGATATATGGTGCATGTGCACATGGCATGATTTAGACATGATAGGGATACGTGTGTGATGTAAAATGAAGATGATCTGACATGATAATGTGTACTAATGAGTCATGAGGAATGGCAAAACTCGCATAGATAAAAGTACAAAATATATACAAATAATGCACATGACATGGGACACAGTATAAGAATGATTGTGTACAGTGAGCGGCATATGTGTGCGATACAAGACATGGGATGGAAGTGGTTGCAAGAAATGAATTATGTTTAAAAAGTATGTGTATTTACATGGCATGCATATACAAGACATGCACTGGTATATGCAATGACTAACATACATGATGCAGGATTCATATGTTCATGGCATAACTCATGCATGACAATGCATGTGCATGATATGGTATACAATGGAAAAGATGCAAGGTGTCTGCCTTGCATGATGTGTATAATGCCCGGCCTACTGATGTATGCTAATATGTGTATATTATGACACGCAACGATATGTACATGCTCTAACACACAATGCTTATGTACATATGCAATATGAGCACACTAAGACATATGTACATAATTAATTGATTTGATTTTTTTTTTATGTATGTCCATGTGTACTTTCCATGCTATATGCTTGATGTAATGATTATGATGCGTGACAAATATTATGGATGTCGTGATGAATGTTAATATGTATGTGTTGCGACAAGCATCGCTATGTACATGCATGACAAATACATGTTATATTTATACTCACAAATTATGATACAAGCAATTTTACATACAAAGTGCACAGGTTCTATAATTATACATGAGATAAAATGCATATGCTTTATTCACTATTGTTGTTCATGAAAAATGCGAGAGCACGAATGCACATACAAGAAAAAAAAACTCCTGTTAACCGTATTTCTCCCACACAGGAGGTCGTGCAGTCTCTTTCCTATACGGGCTTGATCCATGGCTTAATGAGAAACCCAATGGACGCGTGTAGTGTGTTGCAAAAAACCAACAGCACAAACTCTCATTACTAAAAAGCACATGCAGATGAATTTTTTTAGCCACCGTGTATTTAAACAATCCGAATAAACCGAAATGCGCCCCTTGCGGTATGAAAACCTTTAATGAGCGAATATCTAGATTTATTTGGATTTGTTTAATACACGAAAACCCACTTCACAAGCAACGTATTATGGAGCATGCCCCCTAGGGGAAGTATCTATTTCCATTACATGAGTTTTGGTCGAAGGTGATGATATTTTAGGGTTACCCAAGCATGATCCCTGCCAATGAGTCTAGCTCGTCATGAGCATAGCAATCGGTCATTTAATATACCGTAATCGTATGAGGCTTGGACTGGTGATTATCCTTAACACTTCCCTACATTGAGTGAATGTAGAGTCATGCTTTGGCAATGCACCGAGGTTAAAAGATGGACCAACCTAGCATAATTCTAAAGCTCTAGTAAAATGCAATGCAATTTTTCGAAAAGAGATAAAATTTCTTGATCCTAAATCCATTTACATTAGATTAACCAAAAGTAATTTCAGAGCAAAATCTCATGATGTCCCCAGTGGAGTCGCCACTGTGACATGCGCGAACCCTGCTCTGCATCTGGATCGCTCTCGGGAGTCCATTTTTAGGACCCGAGACCGGATGGAGGTTCTTTAAAACTCGAGAAAGCTGATCGCTTCGTAATAGACAGGGATTCACCCCCATTCCATTGTTGACAATCAACTTACGAGGGCGTCTGTTGGGTATTATAAGGTAGGTATCACGGAGTCGCCACATTGGGAAATAAGTTTTAACCTTATGAGGCCAAAATCAGAGAGAGTTCGGGACCTCACTCTTATTCATACCTTTGGTTAACGTTATGTGAATAAGTTTTTAGAGTCAATTATTTTATCTCTCTTCTCACACGATTCATGCAATAAATTTAAAGCGCATTACAAGCACACAAAAAGGCAATAAATAAAGCGATAAATATAATTACAATTATCAAAAAATAAACATGAAATTCGTAATAGTGACAGAATGAAAATACATACATAAATCAGGGCATTCATTTAGACGAGAACATTGGTTCACAACTACTTGTTTTACAAAAGAGGTACAAAGTTCTCAAACCGACTTTATGTAAAAAGGATGAAGTGATCTTGTTTTAATGAAAACGTAAACCTTTTATTTTTGGGATGGAAACGAGGACACTAGTCCAGTTTTATTAACAAATTTTCAATTTTAGTAGAAAACATTTTGTGTGGTGGTTCTTTTTAAGTGAGGTCGAAAACCCTTTATTAGTACAGTCCTCAAGCAAATGAAAGAAAAAAATAATAAATACATATTTCTAATAAATAAATCCTAAACTATTCGCCCTGACTGTTCTTCGCCTAGCTCCATGGACGAGCCACATGCCCCTCGTGGTTGCAATCACAACAGAAAATTATATTGGTCAGTAATAGATTAAATTAAACTAAATGATAAATAAATATTCAGTTGAAATATATTGAGAAAAATAATTAATCTAATGCAGTAGAAATAAAATAAACTGACTGAATTAATGAATATGAAACACAAATGATATAATTATAATAATCACTCACAATAAAAATAATAATTATAGCAGTAATAATGATATCAAGTAATAGCAGTGAAAACAACATTCATTCACACAATAATAATAATAATAATAATAATAATAATAATAATAATAATAATAATAATAATAATAATAATAATAATAATAATAATAGTAACAATAACACTAAAACAAATACTAATAATAACAATAAATAATAATAATAATAACAATAATATTAATATAATATTAACATACGGCAATAATAATAATAATAATAATAATAATAATAATAATAATAATAATAATAATAATAATAATAATAATAATAATAATAATAATAATAATAATAATAATAATAAAAAACAACTAGCAATATTAATGACAATAATTAACAATAATAGCAATAATGCAATATAATAATGATAACATGAACAACAATAATAACAATGATAATAATTACACAATCACAATAATAATAATAATAATAATAATAATAATAATAATAATAACAACGACAATAATCCCTATAGTAATAAATACTAAAACAAATAATAATAATAATAATAATAATAATAATAATAATAATAATAATAATAATAATAATAATAATAATAATAATAATAACAATAATGATATAAAATAAATAAACATAAAATGATAATAATAATAATAATAATAAATATAAAATAAATAAACATAAAATTATAATACATAAAATGATAATAATAATAATAATAATAATAATAATAATAATAATAATAATAATAAATAATATTAATTAATTAATAATAATAATAATAATATAAAATAATATTAATATTAATATTAATAAAATAAAATAAATAAAAAAACCACTTACCGGTTTTTCCTCGCCAGAGGACACCGGTGGTCGACACTGCCACTGCCGGAAGACAGATCGCCACGCTCGGAGCTCGTCGCCATTGGTCACGCGCCGGAAGGATGCCGGATTTGGTCGAAAAATGCCTTAGAACGCCGCGGGTCGTTCCTCCCTGATCTTCTTCTTGCCGACGAGTGCTACTGATCGGCGGCCACCGCCCGGTTCGTCCGAGCCTCCTCGGTCTGCCGGTGGGGCGCGTGCACGGCGCCCCCGCTTCCTCCCCTCTCTTTCTCCTTTTTTTTTTGGTTTCCTCTGTCCCGTTCCTGGTCTCGTTCTCTCTTTTCTTTGTTTCTTTTTTGCCTTTTTCTATTTGCTTTTTCTTCTTTCTTTTTATTTCTTGGCTCTTTGTTCCTTGCTCTCTCTTTCCCTATTCTCTTCCTCTTTCTATTTGCTTTTCATTTCTTTTTGTTTCTTCTTGGCTCGGCACCCTGTCCCCATTTTCTTGCTCTTTCTCTTTGTTATTTTTCTTCTTTTCTTGCTTCACTCATCTCATCTACCGGCCCCCACTTTTTTTCTCATATTTTTCTTTTTATACCCCAAAATTAGGGTAGGGCTAACTCATGATTTTCACCATATAAATATTTTTTTGACTTTTTTAATTTTATTTTAACATATTTAATTTATCATATATTTTACTTAATTAAACACTCTATATTTTCTTCTTCTTTTTCAACTTTAGTTATCCTACGTTAATTTAACCTAATCTTAATTTTTTTAATTTCATATATATATATTTTTTTATATATATATTTTTTTTATTTTTAAGTTTTTATATATTTTATTATTTTTTTCAGAGAAATCATCAAGTTTACCTGGAGAGCTATAATCACCATTTTTTGGACAGATATTACCCTTGACTCAGGACCCGGTATCTACACCTGTCCTTCAGGTACCACCACTACTATCATAGCAACCCACTCCTAGACTTGCAGGACCAGCAATAGTCTTGTTGAGAGGCACCCGGGTAGTTGCAAGTTTAGACTTCTTAATTTCTTCTTCAAGATTAACTAGCTTCTTTTTCATGCTTGAGGAACTAGGAATGCTTATTGACTGCAAAGGCTCTGGTTCTACTGCCTTTCCTACTTTTTCTTGTAACCGAATTAAAGATCCATCCGATGTTTCACCTAAGTGTGGACCTGAGCCTGACCTTAAATCGTATTCTGCCCTTGATGCTTTACTCTTCAAAACTTGCATCACTGCTAAAATGACTTCCTTTTCAGTAATAATGTCATACTCTAGAGCAGGCTTCTTGCCTCTTGCTTGCTAAACTGGCAAAATAAAGGGTACCTTGACTCTGGGCTCGGAAGCAAAAGGAGACACCGCGGCCGTCGCTGTATGAGTTTTCCTGACTGTGGCCGGTTTAGCTTGTCTAAGAGCAATAGCCATAAGCTAAGCTTGAAGAACAAGCACCATAACATCCATTCTTTCTTTAATTATGGCCAACAACCTTTTTTCAAGCTCCTCAAACCTTCTATCCATCTCTTGGGCAATTAAGGCACAAGTCTCATCAATCTGTGGTGAAGGATCAGCCATTGCCAATGCCTGCAAATGTCCTGGAAAGGATACTAGATCTCTGTCAACCAACCTAAACTCTGATTTGCTCTTTACACAACTATCGGGATCCCTAAACTACCCAAGGAAATGGCCTACAGTGGTTGAAAAGTCGAGTGGTTCGAATGATGCATGCAATGCATGGAAATTTTTTTTTTTTTGCATAGGATGATATGTACATGTGAAGAAAATGTATATGTTTTTTTTTTAAAACATGGATGAATGATACGTTATGCATAAGCATACAGTGTAGCATCCATAACCACATGCAAGCAGATAGATCCTTCCAACCTTGTTGCTTCCACACAGGAGGTCGTCCGGTCTCTTTCCTCAGTGGGCTTTATCCATGGGTTAACGGGGAACCCAATGGACAGTTATGGTGCACGGTGGAAAACCGACAGCATAACACCTCTTAATTTAAAGCGCATACGTATGAGTTTTGGCCATTATATATTTGAGCACTTCAATCAAATTAAGATAGGCTCATCGAAGCATGAAAGCCTTTGATAAAATACCATTTTAATTTGGTTGATTTTGTTCAATATATAATGGCCCATATAGCAAGCACATTATTTATGGTACATTTCACCTAAGGGGAGTATCTATTGTCATTACATGAGCTTTAGTCAAAAGTGATGATACTTTAGGGCTACCCAAGTATGGTCCCTGCCAATGGGTCTAGCTCATCACGAGCATAACGACTAATTGGATCTCCATTTTATATACCATGATGGTATAAGACTTGGGCTGGTGATTATTCCTAACACTTCCCTACATTGAGTGAACATAAGGTCGTGCTTCAGGAACGCACCGAGGCAAATAAGGGACCATTTACCTTAGTTCTAAGGCTTTAGTATGGATGCAAAGTAATTTTTAGAAAATAGATATATTTTAAATTGTAGAAGCTCAATTGTATTTATTAACCAAGACACTTTCGAAGAAAAATTTCAAAATCCCCAGTGGAGTCGCCACTGTGACGTACGCCGGAACTCGCTTATGTCTCCCGGGTGGGCTGCTTTTAGGGTCCGAGAGGCTTTCGCATCTAGATCTTGGGTAGCATGAGATATTTTGAAATCCCTACCCAATATAACATTGGAGAAGTTCATCTAATCCCATGAAATCTTTAGACACCTTTAAGGTATTTTGGAGTCGCCACCTAATTTACAAGAAATTGGAAAAGTTCGTCTAATCTCGAAGGTCTTAAACTAGAGAGTGGTTCAAAACTTCACTCTTATTAATGCATTGGTTAAATTATAAGTGAGCTTTTAATTATTAAATTTACATCTCTTTTCTCACACATCATTGTAGACACCGGGTCTCGAGACAGCCTAGATCAGGGTTATCCAATGATGAAACTAACAGGTAAAGAGGTTGGAAGTGATGATTTTCTTATCAAATTTATTTTTTTGAAATAAAAATTAAAAAATAAATAAAAAAAAGAGTTGGAAAATTATAGTGTTCTAATCAAAATTATTTTAAAAAAAAAAACACCGGTCATTTGCGGCAGCAAGCGCACGAGGGCTGGCCTCCCTTGCTCCCTAGGCGCGCACGGGCGTCGCTGGTCCCCATACCTGTCTCAGCGCACGGGCGTCACTTGCCTGCTACACACGCAGGCAGCCCGTTGGTCGCCTACGACGGGAGTTGGTCGCCCCCAGCTGCAGCAAACGTGATTTTTCTCCAAAAATCGAGTTTTTTTCCCCAAAATTGATTTTTTATCCCATTTTTTGTTATTTTCTTGATTTTTTCAATTTTTTAAAATTAAGATAGGTGATAAATTATTTTTTTTATTATTAAAGTTTATGCTTAAGATAAATATCAAAGATTTCATCTTATCTTTTAAATTCTAATTTGAATTCAAAAAATTTTGATTTTATCTCCAAATATAATTTGAATTCAAAAAAATTAGATTTTATCTTCTAAAATCTAATTTGAATTCAAAAACAAATTGATATCTATCTTGAAGGATAATTTGAATTTTGAAAAGATTTGAATTTTTTATCTTATTTTCAGTTAACTTATAAATAACAGGCTGAGGATCAAGAAATAAGATTCGGAGTTCTTCATTTCTTCTTCTTCAAGAGAGTTTCTTCTACATCTTTTTAGTTCTTCTTTTTGGAAAAATTTATGAAGGTTTTAAAAATTAATTCTTTATCAATAATCTTTCTTAACACAAAGAAAATAATTATTTGTTCTTGAGAATTTTTATTTTCTTCCATTATTTCTTTTAAGCAAATTTTATTTCTTGGAGTAAAACTCCAATTTTTATTATTTTTTAATTCTAATTTCGTGGATCAAAACAAAGAAATCAATAATATTTTTCCCTCCATCGAATCCGAATTCTGAAGGTAAATATTTTGGGCTCGATCTCTTATTTTTATTTTCTTTTATTTAATTTTATTCATAATCAATTAGTCACCATGTAGATCTTTAGATCTGTTGTATATTTATTTATTTTATGTGATCTTAGTCATAGATTTAACATTTTTTTATTCTTTTTTATTTGATTGCTCATTCTTCTTTTATTTATTATTATTGTTGTTGTTGTTGTTGTTGTTGTTATTATTATTATTATTATTATTATTATTATTATTATTATTAGTATTATCATTATTATTATCATTATCATTATCATTCTTTGTGTTTTTATATCACAATTTATTAATATGTTAATTTATTTATTTTACCATGTTATTTAAATTATTTGTCATTTATGATGCACTTTGTTCCATTTTATTTTATTCATCTTTTTTATATATTTTTCATTGATAATTGATTTAATTACTAACAATGGTTTCATTTGTTTTTGTTTTAAGTCCAATACTTGTTTTCCTTGTTTTGGGCATTCTCGTGAGCAAATGGGGAGATTCAGGAGACTCGTTTGGTTTGACTTATTATTTTATTATTTGTATTATTTTCTTTATTTGGTCTTTTTTAATTTATTTGTCATAAAATTTGCAATAAGATCATTTATTTTATGCACGTTAAAAAAGAAAATCACAAAAATATTTATATTAATTAATATGGAATTTTTTCTAATAAAATGGAACCAATGTCCTAGTTTTTCCCGTCCAAATAAATTTTCACCTTTAATATTGTTCTTTTAAGCATGCATGCGATGACCAATGTCCTCACCTCAAATTGAATATCCCGATTTATGCATGATTTACATGTCCTTTTTATTGGGGGTTGTATTCCGCCCCTGGTTTTGTTGTAATTTATTGATTTTTATTTACTTTATTTTAATCTTTCTTTTATTTATCGCTTTCATTATATGGTTGATCTGCGCTTTAATTACTGCACCTAAATATATGAGAAGTGGAATGAAAGTTTAAATTCAAAACTTAATTATAACTTTAACCAAGGTATGAATAAAAGTGGAGTCCCGAACTCTATCTAGTCTTAGGCTTCACGGTGTTGGATGAACCTTTCCAATGTTCTATTAGGAAGGGAATTTCAAAATATCTCATATTGTCCAAAATAGACTAACTTACATCGTCTTAGGCTTCGTGATATTAGATGAACCATCTTGTAAGCATCGTGTCCCAGAGCGGTCCGGATCAGAGGTTACCCTATGATGAAATCAGTATCTGAGCCTGTATAAAGGGCTGGATTTGGAGGTTTTAGTCCCACGTTCCACGAGAAATGAGGCTTTTTACCATTCCTGGGCAGAGGGGGAGAGAACAGAGGTTTTTTCGAGTCAAAAAGCTTTTTGTACTCCATAGACGGCCAGCCCGTCTGTGAAGTCAGCCCGTCGCTTCGAGTCACCGACGGCTGGTGGTATTTTCCGACGCCCGTCGGAAAGTCACCGCCCCTGTCAGAACGCCGCCTGGTTTCCCGGAGCACGCAACCCTTTCGACGCCCGTCGGTGGATGTGGCAGGGCCGTCGGACGAATCCTTGTGTCAGAAGGATTCTTCCGACGCCTGCCCCTATACACCGACGCCCGTCGGTCGTGTCTGGTCTATAAAAGCTCCGAATTTTTAAGAGAAAAGGGTTGGAAAAATTTTCAAAAGGGGAAACTCTGCCCAATTTCAAGCAAATTTTCTCTCTCTTCCAACAAAACACATTTACAAAGGAAATCTATTTGATCAAGGATCAAATCAATCAAAAAGGAACTAAAATAATTAGTTTTCTTTAGATATTGATTCCAAAATCAATCTTTTGAGGGGTTGAAGAAGAAATAGCCCATTTTTCTCTCTTTGACCCTTCATCTTTTGCTTCTCGTGGAACGCGCGGGGCTCTAATCAACACAAGAATCTCACCCAAAGCGATTATCTAAGGGTAAATATTCCGGATTTCTTCTCCTTATCATTTCATATTTATTCCTTTGTTTGTGGAATTTATCAATATCTGTCATTATTTTTCTTTATTTTGACTCTCTTTATCTCCTTTTGGGATAAAACCCATTTTTTGGCTTTGGAAAGAATTTTCTCTCTCCTATTTTTTCGGAGACAGTGGTGACCGACGGGTCATCTTTATCACCGACGCCCGTCGGTCACCCCACTTACAGACGCCTCTCCTTGAGTGACAGACGGACATGTCGATTACCTTAACCGACGCCCGTCGGTCATCTAAGGAAGGCCATCTGTGGGTTCTGCCTCCATCCTTTTAAATCATTTTTTATCTTTTTCAAATCCCTTCGGTTTCCTACATGTTAATTTTATGTATATTAACATCTCTCAACTTTTCTATGAGTGTATATATGATTTCTCTTGGACTACCACAAGCTTGAGCGGCCATCTACCATATGCGGAGGATTCCGTCCGGTTTAGTTTCCTAACCCTCTCGATTATTTCCTTCATGTTGTTATTCATTGATTATTTCATGTATATGGATATATTATTCTCATATCTCGTTAATGTATAAATATAATCTAAATGATTTTATACTTAAATAAAAATTAGGTTTGTATAAAGTGCAAAAAGGGGCCAAAGCCCTATCTTTATCCAATAAAATCATCATAAACAAAAATCTCCAATTTTAATAATAATGCATGCGAGGACCAAAGTCCTCAAAATAAGCAATGCCCCGATTTATGCATGATTCGCACATTTATGAAAGGGAGTTGTATTCCGTTCCTTGTATTATTGTAATTTATCGCTTTCATTATCTATCTGATCATTTATCGCTTTCAAAATGTGAATAAATGCGCCTTTTAATCAATTGCACAGTGTGGAGAGAGAGCGAATTGATGATATTAAGATTTGATCATAAAATAAATGAGGTAGAAATAGATGAGAAATCCCGGACCCAGCTCTGGTCTTTGGGATCAAGAGGTTAGAGGTTATCCTCCAAAATACTTCTTGGGTCACGAGGCTTTAGCGCTAATCCTAGGCTCTTTAGGGTGAGAAGTTCACCTTCCATGACCCCTCTGGCTGGCCCAAAATGGATACCAAGCGCAGTCTTAGGCTCTCCGAGGCGAGAGTAACTTTCCCAATATTCTATTGGGTGGCGACTCCATGATACCTCCTTGTTACCCAACATAGACGCACTTGCGATTTATCGCAAGCTGTCAACGGACCCACAAGTGCCCCGATTGCCCACGTGCGGGCGGTCGAGCGAGCGACCGCGGGGATTCGGCGCACGTCACAGTGGCGACTCCGCTGGGGATGTTTATGGTTCGAGATTTCGATTTGAAAATACCTCGCTTAACATTTATGATTAAAATTTAATTCATAAATTTGCTTGATCTCAAATTTGCATTCGCATATCATTAGAGCCTTAGAATATGCTAGTTTGGTCCCTCTTTTAGCCCCAGTGCGTTCCTGAAGCACGACCTCATTTTCACTCAATTTGGGGAAGTGTTAAGGATAATCACCAGCCCAAGCCACGTACCTCAATGGTATATCAAAATGACGACCCGATCGGTCGCTATGCTCGTGATGAGCTAGACCCGTCGGCAGGGATCATGCTTGGGTAGCCCTAAAGTAACATCTCCCTTGTCCAAAGCTCATGTAATGGCTGTAGCTATTTTCCACAGGTGAAATGAACCTTAATTCCATGCTTGCTGTATGGGTCCTCATGTATTGGGTGAGTCCACATGTATCGCTTGGTAACCTAGCCAAAGGCTATCATGCCCCGGTAGGGCCATGTCGAAATTTATGGAACGTCTAAATACGTGACGATCATTATCCATCCGCATGTACATTAGCATAGGAGTGTCATGCTACCGATTTTTCGCCGTGCACCATGCGTGTCCATTGGGTCCCTCGTTGACCGTTGGGCTAATCCCACCTAGGAAAGAGACTGCACGACCACGTGTGTGGGAGAAATAAGGGCGAAAGGACCTACTTGCTTGCTTGTGCTCTGTAAGTGTTGCATATCACGACCATGCATTATACCTGCATTTCATGCATCATGCCTAACTTTTTGTCCCTGCAGTAATCATAGATCTGCCCAGGTGGACTAGATCACCAACCGGACGACTGATCCGAGTTCCTACTCCCGAGCTGTCGGATAGAGAGGGTCTACTAGAAATCTTATCAGAAATCAGTGGTACAGTATCTCAGATGGCAAACTCGCCTAGGGGGGAAGACGCCACCAGGGCCATGATTGCGGAAGAAGTGGGCCGCCATTTTGAGGAATTCGAGGGTAGGATGATGAATATGTTGACCGCCTTGGCACAGCAGAATGCTCCGCAGAATGCCCCACAGAATCCTCCTCCTCCTCCTCCTCCAGTGAGACAGAATGAGCTAGAGGAAGAAAGGGTTGAAAGGCGAGAAGAGCCCGTTAGGCCGCCACCAGTAGAGTTGAGATCAGTAGCCTCGGGAGAGCAAAGAAGAAGGCCTGTGCTGAGAATTGATGATGATATCGAAGATGATAGGATGAGCCTCGCATCTGAGAGGGGGAAAGCACCTCAGACCGATGACTTCATTTTAAAGAAAATGGAAGAGAGGTTCGAAGCTATGGCTCGTATGTTGAGCAGGGGTCAAGGGATGAACCCGGAAGATAAGGAATTAGAGGGAGAGGACTCGATCCCTTACAACTTCAAAATGCCAGATGTGCCGAAGTTTGACGGTACTTCTGATCCAACAGCTCATGTAAAACAGTATTCTCTGGTCATGAAGGGGACCACGTTGTCTAAGAAGTAGAAGGTAGAATACTTTTGTCTGAGTCTGACCTCTCATGCCATCGACTGGTATTATGGCCTTGACCGCCGCACTAAAGAAGATTGGGATCTGCTCACTGAGGAGTTTTTGAAGCAGTATGACTGCAATACCAGAATAGAGGTGACTCTAAAAGATCTTGAACTACTCCAGCAGAAAGCCGGAGAATCTTTCCATGATTATCTCACCCGATGGAGGAACCGTGTAATAGAGATGCGGAGGAAGCCTGACACCCAGGATCAGATTCGTTTGTTCATCAAGAATGCAAGCCCGTACTTGAAAGATGGGTTGAAGATGAAGGGGTTGAAGGACTGGGAGTCTCTTAAGGATATAGCCATCGAGGCAGAAGGAGAGTTCTTGGCTAGGAAGGTTAACAATGATAATTTTGCCAAAAGGGCTAACCCCGGTCAAGGAGCCAGTAGGCCGACGGGTCCCGGTAATAGCGCCAGAAGAACAGGCGAGGTGTCTGCTACTGAGGTAACCACCCAGAGGAAGTTTTTGAACTTGGGGAGACCATTATCTTGGGTTTTGAGAAGGTTAATGAAGGAGGGAAAATTGCAGCCCTTAGCTCCTAGACCTGCTTTGACGTAGGGGAAGCCTGGACACAAAGATAATGAATTCTGTGCGTTCCACTGGCACTCAGGCCACATCATAGATAAGTGCAAAGCGCTCTGACACTCTACCCAAGACTTGATTGATAGCAAGCAGATTTCTGACCCTGAAAAGAGGGAAACTGAGAAGAAGCTCGGTTATAATGCCGTACCACCACCCGTGTTTATGATCGGATCTAGCCTGCCAGAGTGGTACGTGCTACAGGATCTATATGGGAGCGAGATTTCTGCTGCTGATTGTTCTGCGATTAGAGAGGAGAGGGCAGTCGTGGTAACCCTTGATTGCTGGTCTAGCAGTGAGAGCGGCGGAGAAGCCGAGGAGGAGGGAGAGATGAACCTTGACTTGTGGGGGTCTGATGAAGACAAAGAAGAAGAGATAGGGGCTGTGACGAGAAGCGGAAGAGTGGTCCCCGAGATTACGAGACTACCCGAGCCAGTCCAGACGCCGGCAGAGAAAGAACCAGAGGAGAATCAGATTGTCAAACAATTGAAGAAGACTGCGGCTCAAATATCCATCTGGGATCTTTTGAGACAATCCCCCTCTCATAGGCAGAAGGTAGTAGAGGCTTTGGTTAAGGCCACGGTCGCCACCACGATCTCCCCATCAGAACTGTTGGGCCTAATTAAGGGAGGATTCGAGGAGAGATTGGACTTTTCTGACGCCGACCTACCGGTCGAAGGCCGCAATCATAACAGACCCCTATACATCAAAGCGCAGATTAACGACAAGCACACTGCTTGCGTTATGGTAGATGATGGGTCTTCTATCAATGTGTGCCCCTTGATAGCTCTGCAGGCTTTTGGTTTAAACGAGGATATGCTCAGTGGGTCGGACTTGACTATCACAGCCTACGATAATTCGAGGAGGCAAGCCTCGGGAACCTTTAAGACCTTGGTCAAGACAGGACCTATTGAAGTTGAGGTAGAATTTGTAGTGCTGCCCATCCCTGCTAACTTCTCAGCTCTACTTGGGAGACCCTGGTTTCACAAGTTAGGTGGAGTGCCATCCACACTACACCAGATGATAAAGTTCCCACACGAAGGGGAGGCGGTGACTATCAAAGCGGCCAGGGAGAACCAGGTCTCAGCGCTTAAAATAGCTAATCAACCATTTAGTGGCTTCCATGTATCCATGATACGAGAAGAGCATGGGTCAGTGGATAACCCAGCCGTGGTTAATATGTTGAAGAAGATGCACTATCTCCCCGGGGCTGGTTTGGGCAGAAACTCTCAGGGGTTGCAAACAGCGGTCACCACTCGAGGGCAGAAAAATCGAAAAGGTCTGGGGTACAGAGGTGGCTTCGGCAAGAAGAAGGCGACAGATAAGATCCCTCACATTTCAGAGAGCTTCGTACCAGCATCCTCAGTTTGTGCTTACACTGGCGAAGACGAGCCGCAATGGGTAGATTGAAGGATTGTCCCTGGCTTCGAGATCTTTAATGATGTATTTGATTGGAGAGTCGGGTTTATCAAGACTGCTGAAGACTTCTGGGATGAGGAGGTCATGACTCAGGGTATCACTTGGGACAGATGCAAGCCTGAAGAGGTTGTTACCGAAAAGATGATAGCTGCCAAGCTGAAAGGGAAACAGAAGATAGCAGAATTGGAGCTGAAAATGGGAGATTTGAGGATTTCCTCCAACATGCCTGAGGGGCCTCTGCAGAATTAGGAAGCCAGTGAGCAGGCCGCGATAGCATCAACCTCGAGAGTGGCAGAAGAAGACTCTAGCTTAGACTGTCTTTTTATTCCAGAACTCTTTTATGATGTAAATGACAATTATAATATTATTAATAAGGCAAACAATTTCTCTTACTTGTGCGACGTTTCTAATAATTTCAACATGCATGAACATTATCATATTCCATCAATTTTTGACATTGATTCCACTGATACAACGCCTTTTAATCTTGGAACCTCAAAAAATCCGAGAGAAATTCTAATAGCATCAAATATAACTCCTGAGGAGAGAAAAAATTTTGAGAGAATAATAAGAAAACATGAAAAAGTCTTTGCCTGGACCTATGAGGACATGCCGGGAATTGACCGAGATGTGGCAGAACATGCTATCCCAACTTATCCGGATTACAAGCCTATGAAACAGAAGTTCAGAAGGCTCAGACCAGAATGGGCAGACAAGGTTAAGGAGAAAATTCGACAGCAAGTTGAAGCCAGGTTCCTTGTTGAGCTGCAGTATCCTATATGGCTGGCAAATGTGGTCCCTGTAGCAAAGAAGAACGGAAAGGTCAGGGTGTGTGTGGATTATCAAGATCTGAACAAAGCTTGCCCTAAAGATGATTTTCCACTACCCCATATCGATGTATTGATAGATAGTGCCGCCAATTGCGCGATGTACAGCTTTGGAGATGGTTATGTGGGCTACAACCAGATCCTGAACAGAATAGCTGACCGGGTTAAAACCGCTTTCATCACGGAGTGGGGGATCTACGCCTACCGGGTCATGCCTTTCGGCCTAAAGAACGCAGGGGCCACATACCAGAGAATGGCGACCAAGATCTTAAGTGACCTGATCCATAAAGAAGTGGAAGTGTATGTCAATGACATGATGGTCAAATCAGCCACCCGAGAGGGGCACTTTGAAGCTCTAGAGAAGTTCTTCACCAGGATTGACAAGTATAATCTGCGACTTAACCCCAAGAACTGCATTTTCGGAGTGACTTCAGGAAAACTATTGGGACATCTTGTCAGTAAGAGGGGAATAGAAATTGACCCGGACAAGGTGAAGGCCATCAGAGAGATGCCCGTGCCGCAAAAGGAGAAGGATGTAAGGAGTTTCCTGGACAAGCTGCAGTATGTCAGCCGATTCATTGCCAAGCTCACTTCGATATGCGAGCCTATTTTTAAACTGCTTAGAAAGAATCAACCTGTGGTCTGGAACGAAGAATGCCAGAAAGCCTTTGACAGCATCAGGGAATACCTGTTGAATCCGCTAGTGCTAAGGCCTCTGCAACCGATCAAACCGCTTATCCTGTATCTGGCAGTAGAAGACAGTTCAGTGGACGCCATGATGGCTCAAGAGGATGAATTTGGGGTGGAGTTTGCAATTTATTACCTCAGCAAGAAGTTCTTGGCTTATGAGATAAAATATGCTGAAGTAGAAAAGATTTGTCTCGCGGTAATTTGGGCGTCAAAGAAACTGAGACATTATTTCCACTCATACAAGGTTCAAGCAGTGGCCAAGCAGAATCCGTTAAGATATTTGCAGGAAGCACCGTCTCTGCTTGGAAAGATGGGGAGGTGGCTGCTCTTGCTACAGGAGTTTGATGTGCAATACATCACCCGCAAGACTATTAAGGGGCGAGCCGTAGCCGAATTTCTTGCTGAGCATCCTATTCAAGGAGACACTCCCGAGTTTACCTTTCCTGATGAGAGCATAGTCGCAATTTCTGTTCAAGGATGGCAGTTACACTTCGATGGGGCAGTGAATAATAGAGGAGCCGGAGTTGGGATCATCTTGACGACCCCAGATAATGAGAAGCTTCCCCTCGCTAAGAAGCTGAGGTACAAAGCAACCAACAATGAAGCCGAATATGAAGCGTGCACCTTCGAATTGGAAGCTTTAGCGGCATTGGGGGCAAAGAATATAGAAGTCTTCGGTGACTCATCCTTGGTGATTAACCAGATCCGAGGTGAGTGGGCAGTAAAAGAAGAACGGCTGATGCCCTATGTTGAGTATTTGAGAAAGATGTGTGGGCAGTTTGAGACTTGCACTTTCCACTTTGTGCCGAGAGATGAGAACCGTCTGGCTGATGCGTTGGCAACCTTAGTGTCAATGTGGGATAACCCCGAAGGAGTGACTATGAAGCTAGTGCTGATTTCGAGTTCTGATAAGCCCAATTTTGAAACTAAGCCTGTGATGGAAGTAGAAGTGGCGGATGGGAAACCATGGTACTTCGACATCATGAACTACTTGGAAAACAATAAATTTCCAGAAGAAGCCACTGAGAAAGACCAGAGGATGATCCGAAAGCTATCCACTCAGTTCATATCCTTGGAAGGGGTGTTGTACAAAAGACGGTCGGACGGGATTCAGCTCAGGTGCCTGAATGAAAAGGAAGCCCGCAAGGTGATGGAGGAAACCCATGCAGGTGTCTGTGGGACCCACATGAACGGTTTGACCTTGGCTAAGAAGATCATGAGACAATGCTTTTATTGGCTTACGATAGACAACGACTGCTCAAAATATGTTAAGCAATGCCAACTGTGCCAACAATATGCAGACTTGAGACACCTGCCAGTATCAGAATTACATAACCTGACATCACCTTAGCCTTTCGCTGCTTGGGGGATAGATATCATTGGAGAGATTCGCCCTACGGCATCCAATGGACACAGATACATCATAGTCGCAATTGATTATTTTACCAAATGGGTAGAGGCAGAATCCTTCAAAAAGATTGATGCGAGGGACATGGCCAAGTTCATAGAGAGGAATTTGATCTGCAGATATGGCCTCCCTCATCACATAGTGTCTGACAATGGGGTGCAGTTCATGGGAGAAACTAGGAAGCTCCTCGGGAAGTATGGTATCGAGCATCATAAATCCTCTCCCTACCGACCACAAGCGAATGGAGCAGTAGAAGCCGCTAATAAGAATATGAAGAAGATCCTGTCCAAGATGGTCCAAACCTACAAAGACTGGGCCAAAAAGTTACCCTTTGCCTTGTGGGGATATAGAACGACGGTAAGGACGTCTACAGGTGCTACTCCATTTTCCCTGGTATACGGAACGGAAGCAGTATTGCCGGTTGAGATAGAGCTCAAGTCGCTGAGGGTAGTCATGGAAGCCCAAATTCCAGAGGCCGAATGGGCACAGCAGAGGCTACAGCACTTGAATTTACTGGATGAGAGTAGGCTAAAAGCTTATTATCATAATCAGATTTACCAGAAGAGATTAGCAAGAACTTTCGGAAAGAAGGTGAGAAAGCATCCGCTGAAAGAAGGGGACTTGGTGTTCAAGCAGATGAGGCCAGGCATACCAGATATTAGAGGGAAATTCAGACCGACCTGGGAAGGGCCGTATATCCTTAAGAAACTGCTGTCCAAAGGAGCTGCGATCTTGTCAGATAGTGATGGGAATGAATTCAAAGAGCCGATCAATGTCGACAGACTCAAAGGTTCCACGGCTAAAGACCAAGATAAAAAGAAGAGAATAAAATGCCCTGCAAGTCGAAAATCGAAAAAAGGCGGCTGTGCTAAAATTGGGCGCCTTGACAGGGTGAAAACCGAAAAAAGGCATCCTGTGCAAAAATTAGAGGCACGAGAGAAAATATCCGATCGTGAAAACCCGAGAGGGCTGATTGGTAACAGGGGTTGATGCTGTTCAAATTTGATTCCTTATATTGATAGCGCGTAAGCAGCTGAGTAAATGCCAAAACTAATCATGTATGCTGAAATTATATGAAAATATGCACAAATTGGTGAAATAGAATGAATATTATTCTTTTCATTTTTGTCATTTCCTAGTTTTGCATTAAAAAGAAATGTAGTACCAAAAGAAATACATATGTAAGCTAAGTCCTGCTGCTGCTCTCGCCGACCAGATGCTTGAGCCCTCGAGTCCTGTTATCAGATGCTGGACTAAGGATCCACTTCTTGTACTCACTAGTCAAAGACACAGAATGATTGCCGAACCTCGGGATAACAGTCTTCACTGGTAGTCTGCCCCACAGCTCATGATACCGAGAAGCGAATGCAGCCGAGAGAGCTCCTCCCCGGAAAGACAAGGGAACCCTCACTACATCCTGGGTCATCCCGAGCTGACGTGTACATCGAGAGGTGATGCAGAAGGTGGCCTGACGGAGGCCGCAGAGGGGAACACACCCCGATGGCCCATCCATGACCACATGAGACAGGGGGAGCCAGGCAGACGTAAAACTGATGTCATCATCTGACAGCTCGCTAAATCTGGTAATCCTTCACTAGTAGTGGCACACCCATGAAGTCGTCGACACGGCAGAAAGTGGCTCAGCGAGTACTGTGGAGTAACACGAGGGGGTGGTTCAGACAGCATCTTCAGTTTTTCTTGCAGAAAAACTGAAAAAGAAAGAAGAGAAGAAAAAGAAAAAAAAGAAAAAGCCGCTGGAGTAAGTAGGGTTTACTTCAGGCAAAAATAAGGCACAGGGTTGTGTGAAAATCCGAAGGGACGCACCTCCTGCTAAGAAAAGCTAGTGTGAAAATCCATAAGGGACGCACTACCTTTAAAATAATGACGTACCTGGAGCATAAGGGGCTGCCGGTGAAGGTTGTAGTGGATCCAGAGCTCACAGCGTCCAAGCCCAGAATGGTTTCAGCCAGAATGAGCGGGTAAGGGTGATAATCCCAAATGAAAGTCGCCTAAGACTCCGAACAGGCGAGAGTCACCTGTCAAACCCCCTGGAACAACAGTAAGGAAGTTCACCATGCAAAATAAGAATGTGATACTTACCCGATAGGTGGGGATGTCGATAAACTGGCTCAGAGCCTCGATCAGTGGCCCCAGGGAAAAAGAAGAGCCCAGAGGAATCAGCCGGACGGCCTCAGAAGAAGGTATGCCCAGGGCCATGGCTATGTCCTGGGCCTGGAATAGACCGCAGCGGGGGACTCAGGGCAGAGTGCTAGGAGGAAACCAAGCTCCGAGAATGGCAGCTAATTCTTCAGGCAAAGGGCACAGTTCCTGATAAGTGAACCGGAAAACGTGGAAACGGGGGTTCCAGAAATGGGTCGCCGCCAGGAGGAGGTTCTGGTCGACTTTCACCTGGCACAGATATTTCAGCCCGGACAGAGAGGAAAGGGCGCCCTCTTCCCAAGTGTGTTTGTCATCTAAGATACGGTGCATCCTTTGGGCTAGAGAGGGAGACATTTTGAGAAATAAGGAAGGCTCAAGGTGTTGGAAAATGAAGAGACTCAAGAAGAGCAAAAATTTTTGCAGAATTTATAGGGAAGGGTCACCGACGGCCTACCCGTCTCTCTAGAGAGACGGCCTGTCCGTCGGTAGAGATTCACCTGGCAGGCGCATGCGTCATCATTGCATTCATCACGTGCATTAAATCGCATTTATTGCATGACAGACGGCCAGCCCGTCGGTCGCTTCTATAGACGCCCAGCCTGTCGGTCACGAAATTCTATATAAAGGCGAGTGACAGACGGTGCAAATGCTGCTGTCCCTTTCTTCTTCCTCTCCCAAACCGTTTTTTAGCATTTATTTAGTGTTTTTTCAAGCATTCTTCATTTTTTTTTCGCGATTTCTTCATATTTTCGCATTATTTACTCACCGGGCGCTTTGATATTTATATTTTCTTCAGTTTCTACACTTCTCGCGACTACAAGTAAGTAAATAATTACTTTTTTCTTGAATTTTATTTAATTTATTAATTTATTTCTTCTTCTTTCAACTTTAGAAATGTTTAGAAATTTAAAATGCCTTAGGAATTTAGGGAGAATGCTGCCCATTTTTTTTATTTTAGTGCAATTAACCTGAATTTTTGCATGATCACATAGAAATAGAATTTTTCTATAATCTTGATGCTTTAGAATTGCGCTGTTTAGCGCACCTTTCTGTGCATATTTTTTGCTTTGGCGGCCTGAGACCATTATCTTGTGTTGTTGGGGGCACACTCTTGCCGGGGTGCGCCCCATCTTTGTGCGCATATTGTTGTTTAGGCCTGAGGCCTATTTTTATGCCTTTTCATGCAGGAGGTCGGCCATATCCCTGCCGGGGTGCTGCCCAAATTTTTATTATTTATTCTAAAATTGAATATTTTCACGCGTAATGCATGCCTCGGGACCTAGAAATCCCATTTCCTTTACTCATTTCAAATTATTTGTATGCTAATTGCATATCGTTTTTGCCTTGATATGTGCACAGCATGTGGGCAACCTTTGCCCTTTTCATTTATTATCAATTTTCAATCTTGTTTTGGGTCGCCATTGCCCTGGTGAGGCCTAAATCGGCCTTCGCCTGGAGAATAAGTCTGATAATATTTGTTTTGTCAAATTTTCATTGTCTAATTTCTCTTCCTTTGCAGGATGCCTCCTAGACGTAGAGCACCGCAGGCCCAGCCCGAGCTTGTAGCTCCGGATTGGATGGATGACGAGTCAGCTCAGAGGTATAGAGCATTGGCTCAGGTAGAGCTTCGGGCCAGTGGCTTTGTGTCCCGACCGTTTCTAAAGGCCCTAGGGTTGGCCCCAGAGTTTGATTTACTTGTCGAGGGTGCTGGGTGGACAGAGTTCCTTGAGCCTTCCTTCCAGACTTTCCCAGAGGCTACTCGCCAGGTCCTGGCCACTCTTCGCTACGCCGGTTTTCAGAGTGCAGATACCGACCCAGGGGTGGTTCAGTTTTGGTTCGACGGCGACCACTTCAGTATTACCAGGCAGAGATTTGCACAGGCCATGGGGCTCCCTACAGAGGAGGGGGTTGAGATCCCGCGGCCAACGGTGAGACGCGCCCACTGGGCTGCTATTGCCCTACCGGGAGTGCTATATGATCATGATACAGCGAAGAGCACCGTACTGGTGTCTCAAGCACTCCGGTATTTGCACAGAGTGCTATCCAGTTCGTACCTCGGTCGAGCTGGTAATCCAGGGTCGCTTAACGCGGTCGAGATCTGGAGCCTCTGGGCTATGGTGGTAGGCCAGCGTCTCAACATTAGCCATAAGATCTTGGCCAACTTGACCAGAGTCGGTAGAGGGTTGACGCCGGTGGTGATAGTAGGAGGAGTTATCACCCGGTTACTTTTGAGGTTGGGGGTTAACCATGAGAGGTTGAGAGGACCTTTGGGGGAGGGGATCCATGTGGATGCCGCAGCGGCAGTATAGATGGGGATGATCTCCCCGATATCAGGGCAGGCAGAGGCCTACAGGGTGTTGACCATTCATGAGACCAGGCAGATGTTCTCACTCCCACCCTTGGGTGCAGACCCAGACCACCCGGAGGAGCAGCCTCCACAGCCCGAGCCGCAGCCAGAGCCCCAGCCTCAACCCGAGCCTCAGCTAGAGCATCAGCCTCCTCAGCCACAGACTGTGCCACCACCACAGCAGCAGGAGCAGCCCAGGACTCCCTCGGACTTTGACTTCGAGTTCACGATGGACGACCTCTTCGCCGCTTCACCGGCATCCAGAGCACCGACTCCAGCCCCATCACTGAGCTCCAGGGTACAGAGGTCTATCCACGGGCCCTCCGAGAGATACCACCCCTACTCCCGAGGCGACCCAGGGGCATCCACCTCCTTGGCACCACCGCCAGAGCCAGCACCGCAGCAGCCTGTGTAGCCTGACTTCTCTCAGCTCCTCATGTCCATGTTTACAGCCTTAGAGCGGTGGTAGGATGAGAGGGACAGGGCTATTCACGAGAGGTTGGATCGCCAGCAGGCTGCCATTCAGGAGCAGTCCCAGTCGATGGAGCGCTTAGCCCGAGGGCAGGCCGGCTACATTGAGCATACGACCCAGGAGCAGGCTCGAGCCTTGGATGTTTTTAGGGATGAGCAGGCTCGGGCCTTAGGGGCCTTCAGAGGTGAGCAGATGAGGCTGATTGAGCAGATTGCTCAGGGGCAGAGGGACCAGGCGTCTCAGAGGGTCGACATGACCCTACAGATGATCGATGAGTCGCTCGACTCTCTGAGATCCCGCGTTCAGGCGATAGAGGGGATCCTCCCACCTCTGTCTCAGACCATGAGAGAGTTTAGAGAGCAGACGGAGCAGAGCCTAGAGCAGAGGAGAAAGGCCGCCAGCGAGCAGACCATTCAGTTGAGCAAAGCCTTCAAGAAGTTAGGAGACAAGGTTTCTGAGACCTTAGGGTTTATGAGCACCTGTACCCAGCCCTTCTTGGATGGCTACGCTCAGATCCGGTTTAAGCGGGCCCATGATCATGAGGCAGGACCCTCCACGGCTCAGCCAGCTCCACCTCCACCTCCGCCAGGGACCGTGCACATATCAGATGACGAGGATCTCGATGAGCCCTCCGACTACAAACCTCTCTAATCTTCAGGGAGTTACTTTTGTATCTATTGTACATTTTCATTTTGTATATGCACTGTACAAAAATGACGCTTCTAGCGAAAACTTTTGTTTCATTATTGCATGATCATTCGATTGTTAATTGTTTAATCACATCACAGAAAGTGTATGTTCTCATATTTACTTATATGTCAATGAAAATGACAATATAACAAAAACGAAACAAAAATGATGAATAACAACTCAAATAAGAAAAGATGAAAAATGAAACATGGCAAAGCAAATAAAGCAAGATCACGCCATCAATAGACAGGTTAAAAGATGACCACTCAAACATGAACTAACTAAATCTTTCATCACGCAGGTACAGAGAAATACCAATCTGAACATAGACATCGATTAAAAAGATCCCTTTTGGGACAAGGAACCCGGCGGGGTCTCCTCTTCTTCAAATCAAGACTGTAGCCAAAGCATGCTGCATCTCACAGATCGAAGCTGTGGTCAGAGAGTGCCGCACTTCACCAAATCAAGACTGTAGCCAAAGCATGCTGCATCTCACAGATCGAAGCTGTGGTCAGAGAGTGCCGCACTTCACCAAATCGAGATTGTAGCCAAAGCATGATGCATCTCACAGATCGAAGCTGTGGTCAGAGAGTGCCGCACTTCACCAAATCGAGACTGTAGCCAAAGCATGCTGCATCTCACAGATCGAAGCTGTGGTCAGAGAGTGCCGTACTTCACCAAATCGAGATTGTAGCCAAAGCATGCTGCATCTCACAGTTCACGCGGCAGCCAAAGAGTGCTACGCACTTTGCAGATCGAATGGGGGTTAGCAAGGGAACTTCAGATCGAGGCTGTGGTCAAAGCATACCGCACTCCAAACCGGGGTTGTGGCCAAAGCATGCTGCATCCCGCCGAGCCCTACAGGTCGAGATGAGACCGATGGGGGTATCTTCGCATCGCCGAATAGATCGAGATGAGGTCTAACCGGCATAAGGCACGGAGAGTGAAAAGTCGTCACAGGTACGCTTCCTTTCTGACCTTCTCTGAGTTTTGGCTTATCTAGGCGCTTGTGCACTAGTTGCTCCAAAACTGGGGGCAACTGTAAGCACCGTGTCCCGGAGCGGTCCGGATCAGAGGTTACCCTATGATGAAATCAGTGTCCAAGCCTGTATAAAGGGCTGGATTTGGAGGTTTTAGTCCCACGTTCCACGAGAAATGAGGCTTTTTACCATTCCTGGGCAGAGGGGGAGAGAACAGAGGTTTTTTCGAGTCAAAAAGCTTTTTGTACTCCACAGACGGCCAGCCCATCTGTGAAGTCAGCCCGTCGCTTCGAGTCACCGATGGCTGGTGGTATTTTTGGACGCTCGTCGGAAAGTCACCGCCCCTGTCAGAACGCTGCCTGGTTTTCCGGAGCACGCAACCCTTCCGACGCCCGTTGGTGGATGTGGCAGGGCCGTCGGACGAATCCTTGTGTCAGAAGGATTCTTTCGACGCTCGCCCCTATACATCGACGCCCGTCGGTCGTGTCTGGTCTATAAAAGCTCCGAATTTTCAAGAGAAAAGGGTTGGAAAAATTTTCAAAAGGGGAAACTCTGCCCAATTTCAAGCAAATTTTCTCTCTCTTCCAACAAAACACATTTACAAAGGAAATCTATTTGATCAAGGATCAAATCAATCAAAAAGGAACTAAAATAATTAGTTTTCTTTAGATATTGATTCCAAAATCAATCTTTTGAGGGGTTGAAGAAGAAATAGCCCATTTTTCTCTCTTTGACCCTTCATCTTTTGCTTCTCGTGGAACGCGCGGGGCTCTAATCAACACAAGAATCTCACCTAAAGCGATTATCTGAGGGTAAATATTCCAGATTTCTTCTCCTTATCATTTCATATTTATTCCTTATTTTGTGGAATTTATCAATATCTGTCATTATTTTCCTTTATTTTGACTCTCTTTATCTCCTTTTGGGATAAAACCCATTTTTTGGCTTTGGAAAGAATTTTCTCTCTCCTATTTTTCGGAGACAGTGGTGACCGACGGGTCATCTTTATCACCGATGCCCGTTGGTCACCCCACTTACAGATGCCTCTCCTTGAGTGACAGACGGACATGTCGGTTACCTTAACCGACGCCCGTCGGTCATCTAAGGAAGGCCGTCTGTGGGTTCTGCCTCCATCCTTTTAAATCGTTTTTTATCTTTTTCAAATCCCTTCGGTTTCCTACATGTTAATTTTATGTATATTAACATCTCTCAACTTTTCTATGAGTGTATATAAGATTTCTCTTAGACTACCACAAGCTTGAGCGGCCATCTACCATATGCGGAGGATTCCGTCCGGTTTAGTTTCCTAACCCTCTCGATTATTTCCTTCATGTTGTTATTCATTGATTATTTCATGTATATGGATATATTCTTCTCATATCTCATTAATGTATAAATATAATCTAAATGATTTTATACTTAAATAAAAATGAGGTTTGTATAAAGTGCAAAAAGGGGCCAAAGCCCTATCTTTATCCAATAAAATCATCATAAACAAAAATCTCCAATTTTAATAATAATGCATGCGAGGACCAAAGTCCTCAAAATAAGTAATGCCCCGATTTATGCATGATTCGCAAATTTATGAAAGGGAGTTGTATTCCTCTCCTTGTATTTTTGTAATTTATCGCTTTCATTATCTATCTGATCATTTATCGCTTTCAAAATGTGAATAAATGCGCCTTTTAATCAATTGCACAGTGTGGAGAGAGAGCGAATTGATGATATTAAGATTTGATCATAAAATAAATGAGGTAGAAATAGATGAGAAATCCCGGACCCAGCTCTGGTCTTTGGGCTCAAGAGGTTAGAGGTTATCCTCCAAAATACTTCTTGGGTCACGAGGCTTTAGCGCTAATCCTAGGCTCTTTAGGGTGAGAAGTTCACCTTCCATGACCCCTCTGGCTGGCCCAAAATGGATACCAAGCGCAGTCTTAGGCTCTCCGAGGCGAGAGTAACTTTCCCAATGTTCTATTGGATGGTGACTCCATGATACCTCCTTGTTGCCCAACATAAACGCACTTGCAATTTATCGCAAGCTGTCAATGGACCCATAAGTGCCCCGATCGCCCACGTGCGGGCGGCCGCGGGGATCTGGCGCGCGTCACACATCTCCAATATTGTATTGGAATGAGAATTCCAAAATATCTCTCATCGCCCAAAATAGACTTACATGCACCGTTTTAGGCTTCACAGGATTAGATGAACCATTTCCAATGTTCTATTGGAATGAGAATTCCAAAATATCTCTTATTGCCCAAAATAGACAATGTCTTAGGCTCAACGAGGCTAGATGACCTTTCCCAATATTATATTGGGTGGCGACTCCAAAACACCTCTTGTTTCCCAAAATAGACGCCCTTGCAATACTTACAAGTCTTATGAACCTCTCTCAAACACCTTAAAAGTGAGTTTTCAAGGCCTCCGGGGTTCGGTGCGCGTCACTGTGGCGACTCCACTGGGGACAATTGAGACTTTGCTTCGAAAGTACCTTGGTTAAAAATATAATTGAGTTTTATTTTAAAAATTTCATTCCCTTTCGAAATTGCATTGCATTTTATTAGAGCCTTAGATCTATGCTAGTTTGCACCCTCTCTTAACCCCAGTGCATTCCCAAAGCATGACCCTACATTCACTCAATGTAGGGAAGTGTTAAGGATAATCACTAGCCCAAGCCTCGTACCATTTGGTATATTAAATGGAGGCCCGATTGGTCGTTATGCTCGTGATGAGCTAAACTTATTGGTAGGGATCATGCTTGGGTAGACCTAAAGTATCATCACCCTGGCCAAATCATATATAATAAAGGTAGATACTTCCCCTAAGTGGTATGAACCATAATACCATGATTGCTGTATGGATCGGACAAACCCAAATAAGTTGGTTGGTCACCAAATAAAAGGCTTTCATGCCCTGATAGGCCCATGCTAGTTTATTCTGATTGCCTGAATACACAATGATCAAAATCTATATGTATGTTCATTAGATAAGAGATATTATGCTGCCGATTTTTCACTGTGCACCATACGCATCCATTGGGTTCCCCGTTAACCCATGGATTAACCCACCTAGGAAAGAGATTACGTGACCTCGTGTGTGGGAGTAACAAGGTTGGAAGGATCTATCTGCTTGCATGTGGTTGTGGATGCTGCATAGCACGACCATGTCATTCATGCATCATCCTGACCAGGTATGTTTTGCAGCCATTACAGATCCACCCAGGTGGTCTAGAGATCCCCACGGGCGATTGGCTAGAAATTTGGTCTTTGAACTGCCAGAAAGGATGGAATACTCAGAGTCACTCTCGAAAAGTAGTAAAGCTACCTCTTCCTAATTCTCCATGGACAGCGATATGCTAAACCCACCAAGAGAAGCAGATACCACTCGTTCCATGATTACCGATGAAATTGGTCGGAGGTTAGAGGAATTCGAGAATAGGATAATGGCCATAATGGGGAATTTAACAGCAGCTATGGCGCCCCCTGCCGGGCCAAATCTAGTCGCTCCCCCTATAGGTCAAAATGAGCAGGAGATGGCTAGAGAGGATTCGCATGAGGAGGTACGTCCACCACCAGTGGACCTCAGAGCTACTACATCCTCGGGTTAGAGAAGAAAAAGGGCCCACATACTGGAAATGATCATGTAGAGGACGAGTACGAAGAACTCATAGTGGTGAGAGGCAAGGCACCTCAGATAGAGGAGTCATATGGAAGAAAATAGAGGAGAAGTTCGAGGCGATGTCCCAAATGCTGACGATAGGAAAGGGGATGAACCCCGAAGATAAAGAGCTAGAGGGAGAGGATCTAATCCCTCAGAATTTCAAATTGCTTGATGTTCTGAAGATTAATGGTACATCGGACCCCACCACCCATATTAAGCAGTACTCACTGGTAATAAAGGGTACAACACTGACGATAAGGCAAAAGATATAGTATTTATGTTTGAGCTTGATAGGTCCTGCGTGGACTGGTATCATGGACTGGATAGAAGAACTAAAGAAGACTGGGATCTGCTGACTGAGGAGTTCCTCAGGCAGTAAGACTACAGCACAAGGATGGAAGTGACCTTAAAGGATCTAGAGCTGCTGCAGCAGAAACTAGGGGAATCATTCCACGAGTACTTGACTAGGTGGAGGAACCGTGTAATAAAGATAAAGAGGAAGCCAGACACTCCGGATCAAATCAGATTATTCATAAAAACTGCTAGCCTATACTTGAGAGAGGCGCTAAAGATGAAGGGGCTAAAGGACTGGGAGTCCCTGAAAGACATAGCCATAGAAGTTGAAGGAGAATACCTGACAAGGAAGTCCAGCAATGATAATTATACCTGGAGAAATTACGATAATCAGGGGGCGGGAAGGTCTGCAAGGCCCGACAATGGAAATCGAACTGGGAACACAGTAGATGTAGCGGTTACCGGAATAAAACCAAAGGCATTATTCTAACCTAGGTAGATCATTATCCTGGGTACTTAAAAGGCAAATAAAAGAAGGTAAGTTACAGCCAATTCCTGCTAAACCTGCCAGGAGTCAGGGACGTCCCGATCATCGAGCGGATCAATACTGTGCCTACCATCAGCATCCAGGGCATGAGACTGATGGAATCTGAGAAACCAAATTTAGGACCTCATTAACAGTAAACAGATTGTTGATCCAGAGAATCGAAAGAAGAAGGTGTAAAGGGATTTCAAGGCACTAATAAAGAGTCCCAAAAGGTGGCTACTGCACCGCAAGAAGTAGGAAAGAAGACTTTCTAGTAGATGGGCTTTTTATTTTATTTTTGAACTTTTCAATCTTCATGTATGAAGTACTACTTACGTTAATTAATGACTTTTTGTTTATGTCTCTCATGATTTCACTATGCATGATCTCAACCACAAGTCATTTACATTTAATATTAACTTAATAAATATTGTCTCATTTAGTCTCGAGATCTCATTGGCATCTAGTATCACTCCTGAAGAGAGATAAATCTGAAAGATCAAAGAAAAAAGAGAGAAAAGAGAGAAAAAAAAAGCCTTAGCCTAAACCGGGAATGATATCCCGGGAATTGATGAAAACATTATTTGGATGCACTGCTCCAACCTACTGAAACAACAAGTTGGTCAAATCAAAACTTAAAAGATATGAATATACCAGAATGAAGGTAAAGTGAAAATCCCAAGTAAAAAACTTTGAGGAAGCTAACAGGAAAATAATAGCTTTATAATTACTTGGGAAGGCTTGAAGATGCCTCGAGGAAACACTATAAGATGAGCCATGAGATGACCATCCGAGGTAGCAATAAATAAATAAATAAATAAATAAATATACAGCCCATCAGAACCAAGTCTCAAAATTCCTTTTAACCATTTGAGATGGTCGCTACAAACAAAAATAAAAAAATAAAAAAAAATTGGCCTTGAACCATCTGGAGCCAAAAGGAGCAAGGCATGGACTATTCTAGTCAAACTTAAGAGGAGAGTTCATCACTATTCAAGAAAAGAAAAGAGCCCCATTGATGAAAAGAATGTAACTTAGCATACAAATAACTTAGATCAAATGCTTTAGGTTATAGAAGCTAAAGTCAGAAAAGCTACCAACAGAAATGACAGCATCCTTGCCAGCACTGATGGGAGAAGATTCAAGGTTCAAGCAATGTTAACAAACTGGTGAAGGTTTTGAAAAAGAAAAAAAAATTCGGTGGCTAGCTTGTAACCCATTCTCAACCATTAAGGACTACTTTATAAATCGAGCAACCAAAATCGACAAAAAATAAAGTATGGGCCTTTACAGTCAAGGTCCAAATGGGGAGCTCACTGTATGTGCCAGTTTGCACAAGGGTCAAGGTGAAGCCTTGTTAGAAGGAACTGCCATCTCGGTTAACAATGATGAAAGTAAGTTCAAAAGAACCAATAGGTGCTGACGGACTAAAGGAGGTCCCATGGCAAAGGCTAAAAATAAAAATAAAAGAGAATAAATGCCCCACGGGTCAAAAATCGAAAAAAGTGACCTCGCTAAAATTGGGCATCCCGTCAAGTTGAAAATCAAAAAGGAATCTTGGGAAAAAAATAGGGGCAAAGAGAAAATGTTCAATCATGAAAATCCGAGAGGGCTGATTGATAATAAGAGTTTGATGTTTTCAGGATCCATCTCGAGATTAGATGGTATTTTTTAGATTAATGCCAAATGATGATTATGTGTGATGAAATCGAACTGGAACATACTCATTTATGCCATAATTTATTAATATAAATAGAGCATTTTATCTTGCATACTCAAAATTATTTAAGTTCCAGCATAAAATGTAGCGCATTGTTTCTCTTTTCCCATACGGCCTCCATTGCTATCTTCATCCTGACGTTTCAGCTGACTTGCCCCATCATCATCTTTGAGTTAGTCATGCAGCACCTTCATTAGGAAAATTGAAATCCGTACAGCCGCTATTCAAAAAAAAAAGAGAAAAAAAAAGAGAAAAAGAGTAATAAAAGAGAGGCCGTTAGAGATGAAAATCGTAACTGGCTCTCTAAGCAAAAGTTAGGCTAAAGGGCAGGGTGAAAACCTGAAAATAGGCAGTCTGTCTTACAAGCAAAAAAATGAAATGAATAAAAGCTGCTAGAGTGGATTGGGTCCATTCTAGGCAAATGTTAGGCACAGGGTTATGTGAAAATCCCTAAAGGGACGTGTTTCCCACAAAGAAAAGCTAGTGTGAAAATCCACAAGGGACACACTACCTTTAATAAATGACCACCAGTACTGTGAGTGATAAGGCAGCCCAGATAGTCTCCTTTCAGGAAGATAATGCATAATTCAGGACATGAGTCCAAGCTCTGGGGGCAAAATGTTGTATAGCTTTTAGCAAAATGCTCGTTGAGTAGGGGCAAAGAGACACACGAGTCAGTTCTCTTTGAAAAGATTATGGGTTAGAATTCTCAAGCTAAGATGACACTCTTCTAGATCTTTGGGGGCATCAAACAATGTGAGCAGTCAAGCCGTACCCTCAACGGACCCTTAACCACTCATGACATGGTCTATTCATTTTTACATGTATTTCATGTCATAGAATTCTTTTGCAAACATCTACATATAACTTTTCACACTCACACACAATCTTTTGTACATATTCCTGTGTACACAACTTTGTAGGAAAAGTCCAAATAAAGACCACACGCATAAAAGCGAGTCAAGTACAACTTCAGCACCACATTAGCACTTACTCGTGCTGGATAATCGGATCAAGATTAAGTCTACACAGGCAAATCTCCAAGCCCTCTAAAGAGGCAAATATCCAAGCCCTCTAAAGATGCAAATCTCCAAGTCTTCTTAAGAGGCAAATTCTCAAGTCCTCTTAAGAGGAAAATCTCCAAATCCTCTTAAGAGGCAACTCTCCAAGCCCTTTGAAGAGGTAAATCTCCAAACCCTCTGAAGAGGCAAATCTTTAAGCGCTCCTTAAAGGCAAATCTCATCTCCAAGTCCTCTTAAAAGGCAAATCTCATCTCTAAGTCCTCTTAAGAGGCAAATCTCCAAGTCCTCTTAAGAAGCAAATCTCCAAGAACTCTTAAGAGGCAAATCCCAAGCCCTCTGAAGAGGCAAATCTCCAAGACCTCGGAAGAGGCAAATCCCAAGTCCTCTTAAGAGGCAAATCTCCAATTCCTCTTAAGAGGAAAAATATCCAAAGACCTCTTAGGGGCACTAATCTACAAATTAGCAAAAATCCTCCATGGGGCAACTATTCTTTAGGGAACAGCCAACCATCCTTCAAAGGGCGTCCATCCGACATCAGCTCAATGGGAATGCAGCACGCCAACAAGACGACATCAATTAGCCACTAATAGCGTAGCTCAGTACATCAACAAGCTGGCGTTAATTAAACTCACCATAACTCCATCAGCACAGAGGAAAGATAGCTACCTCAAGTACGCGCTTCTCCCATTTTCTCTGAATTTTAGCTCATCTAGGCACCCATGCACCAGCTTCCCCAAAATTGGGGGCAACTGTAGACATCGGGTCCCGAGGCAGTCAAGATCAGGGTTACCCAATGATAAAATTAAATGCATGTCCACAAGCAAAAAGGTTGGAAGTGATGGTTTTCTTGCCAAATTTGTTTTTTTAGAAATAAAAAATAAAAAAATAAAAAAAGAGTCTTGAAATTATAGTGTACTAATTAAAATTATTTAAAAAAAAATAATTCGAACGTTTGCGGCAGCCAGCGTGCGAGGGCTAGCCTCCCTCGCGCCCCAGGTGATCACCAGTATGCACGCACGCTGGCGCTGGGGAGGCCACCCCCATTGCTTTCTTGCCGCGCGCGCGCAGGCAGCCAGTCGCTCACCTACTATGGGCGTCGGTCCCCCCCAGCTGCCGCAAATATGATTTTTCACCAAAAATCGAGTTTTTTTTTCCAAAATTGATTTTTATCCCTTTTTTTTTGGTATTTTCATGATTTTATCAATTTTTAAAATTAACATAGGTGATAAATTATTTTTTTTATTTTTTTTATTATTAAAATTTATCCTTAAGATAAATATCAAAGATTTCATCTTATCTTTTAAATTCTAATTTGAATTCCAAAACATTTGATTTTATCTCTAAATATAATTTGAATTCAAAAAGATTAGATTTTATCTCTAAATATAATTTGAATTCAAAAAAATTAGATTTTATCTTCTCAAATCTAATTTGAATTCAAAAATATTTGATATCTATTTTTAAGGATAATTCGAATTTTGAAAAGATTTGAATTTTTTATCTTATCTTTAGTTAGCTTATAAATAGCCGGCTGAGAATCGAGAAATAGGATTCGGATTTTTTCATTTCTTCTTCTTCAAAAGAGTTTCTTCTACATCTTTTTAGTTCTTCTTCTTAAAAGAAATTTCTTAAGCTTCTAAAAATTAATTCTTAATCAATAATCTTTTTTGAGATAAAGAAAATAATTCTTTATTCTTGAAAATTTTTATTTTTTTTTCCATTATTTGTCTTAAGCAAATTTCCCTTCTTGGAATAAAATTTCAATTTTTTTTATTTTTTAATTCTAATTTCGTGGAACAAAATAAGGAAATAAATCATATTTTTTCCTCCATCGAATCCGAATTTTGAAGGTAAATATTCTGGTCTCGATCCCTTATTTTTCTTTTCTTTTATTTATTTTTATTCATAATCAATTAGTCACCATGTAGATTTTTAGATCTGTTGTATATTTATTTATTTTATATGATCTTAGTCATAGATTTAACATTTTTTAACATTTTTTTATTCTTTTTTATTTGATTGCTCATTCTTCTTTTATTTTTTATTATTGTTGTTATTGTTGTTGTTATTGTTGTTGTTGTTATTATTATTATTATTTTTATTATTATTATTATTATTATTATTATTATTATTATTATTATTATTATTATTATTATTATTATTATTATTATTATTATTATTATTATGTTTTTATATCTCAATTTATTAAAATTTTAATTTAGTTATTTCATCATGTTATTTAAATTATTTGTCATTTATGATGCATTTTATTCCATTTTATTTTATTCATCTTTTTTATATCTTTTTCATTGATAATTGATTTAATTACTAACAATGGTTTCATTTATGTTTGTTTTAATTCCAATACTTATTTTCTTTATTTTGGGCATTCTCGCGAGCAAATGGGGAGATACAGAATACTCGTTTGGTTTGATTTATTATTTTATTATTTATATTATTTTCTTTATTTAATCTTTTTTAATTTATTTGTCATGCAATTTGCAATAAGATTATTTATTTTATGCACGTTAAAAACAAATCAAAAAAATATTTATATTAATTAATTTGAAACTTTTTCTAATAAAATGGGACCAATATCCTAGCTTTTCCCATCCAAATAAATTTCCACCTTTAATATTGTTCTTTTAAGCATGCATGCGGGAACCAATGTCCTCACCTCAAATTGAATATCCCGATTTATGCATGATTTACATGTCTTTTTTATTGGGGGTTGTATTCCACCCCTAGTTTTGTTGTAATTTATTGTATTTTTATTTACTTTATTTTAATCTTGCTTTTATTTACCGCTTTCATTATATGGTTGATCTACGGTTTAATTACTGCACCTAAATGTATGAGAAGAGAAATGAAAGTTTAAATTAAAAACTTAATTATAACTTTAACTAAGGTATGAATAAGAGTGGAGTCCCGAACTCTCTCTAGTCTTAGGTTTCACGAGGTTAGATGAACCTTTCCAATGTTCTATTAGAAAGCGAATTCCAAAATATCTCCTGTTACCCAAAATAGACTAACATGCATTGTCTTAGGCTTTTTGAGATTAGATGAACCATCTCCAATATTCTATTGGAATGAAAATTCCAAAATATCTCTTGTCGCCCAAAATGGACTAATATGCACCGTTTTAGGCTTCACGGGATTAGATGAACCATTTTCAATATTCTATTGGAATGGAAATTCTAAAATATCTCTCGTTAAATAGACAATGTCTTAGGCTTGATGAGTCTAGATGACCTTTCTTAATATTATTTTGGGTGCAACTCCAAAATATCTCTTGTTGCCCAAAATAGATGCCTTTGTAATGCTTGCAAATCTTATAAACCTATCTCGAACACCCTAAAAGCAGTTTTTCGAGGCCTCCGGAGTTCGGTGCGCGTCACAGTCATGCAATTTAATTTAAACGCACGTCAAGCATTGGGAAAAGTGATAAAAAGCGATAAAATAAATAAAATACAAAACAAATTACAACATGAAATTGGGACAGAAAATACAATCCCCTAAAATATAGAATTAAAATAAATAAAATCAATTAACTAAATAACATACATAAATCGGGATATTTATTCGGAGTAGGAACATTGGTTCCTTCATATTCACTTAAAAATCGAAGTGTTATTTTGGGAGTTTGTTGAGAAAATCGGGATGAGTGATCCCATTTTATGAAAACTAACTCTTCTTTTAGAAGTGATATTTTATTGGCTAAAAATTAGGACATTGGTCCCATTTTATTAGAAAAAATCCAAATTTATTAATATAAATATTTTTGTGATATTTAATTAAACGTGCGTAAAATAAATAATTTTATTACAAATTACATGACCAAATACATAAAAAGCAAAATAAAGGAAAAAATAATAAAAATATTAAATCAACCAAAAGGTTTAAATCTCCTTTGCCTCTGAATCTCCATTCAATGGAAAACACTCATGTATGTGTGGGTTCATTAAATTGACAAAACAAAAGAAGATAAACAGTTAGTAATAAAATAAATAAATGATAAAAACAAGAACAGCAACAATACTAATAATAATAGAATAATAAAATTAACAATATTAGCAAAATAGATCAATTAAATAAAAAAAATAAACAAGCAAGTAAATATATATATATATATATATATATATATATATATATATATATATATATATATATATATATATATATATATATATATATATATATATATATATATATAGATATAGATATAGATATAGATATATATATATGTGTGTGTGTGTGTGTGTGATCAAAGGAAAGAAACAAAATTAAACCATGCAAATAAAATGAGATAAAATAATATGATAAAATAAAATAATATGTGATAATGAAAATACAAATAACAGTGAATAATAATAATAATAATAATAATAATAATAATAATAATAATAATAATAATAATAATAATAATAATAATAATAATAAAGCAAATATATAAAGAATTGAATAAATAAATAAATAAAATAATAAAGAAAATAAAGTAAAAGTGAAAACAAAATAAAAAAATCACATCAAACAAACAGATAAATAATAGATCTAAAAATCTATAGGGTAATTAATTGATTGTAAATAAGAAATAAAAATAATACAATAAAAAAATAAAAATATGAGATCGAGTCCAGAATATTTACCCTCAGAATTTAGATTTGATAGAATGACGGAAGATGATTTATTTTCTCGTTTATATTCGCAAAAAATTAAATTAGATAAATAAAAAAATCTAAAAATTTTCTCTTTAGAAAAATAATTGTAAAAATCTTGTTTTTTTAAAAAAATCAAATGAAAAAATTGGATTTTAAGAGTAAAAAACTATTTTCTTTGTCTCAAAATCATTTTTTCATAAACAAAATTCAATATGAAATCTTTGAAGAAGATTAATTGAAGAAGAAAAAATTAACAAAAAATAAGTGAGAAAATTGAATTTTAAGAGCAAAAACATATTTTATTTGTCTCAAAATCAAATTTTCATCAATAAAATTCAATCTAAAATCTTTAGAAGAAATTTTATTAAAGTAAGAGAGGAAAAAGAATTGAAGAAGAAAAACAAAATGTTTTGAAGAAGAAAAAAAAAATCAGAATTTTTCTTTTGGTTCCCTCCTCTTCCTCTTTCTTTTCTATTTATATGTTTTAAGAGAAAAACCTAATTGATAAGGAAAAGATCTTAACTTTCAAAATTGAAAAAAAAAACTAAAAGTCCCAAAAAAAAAATGAGATAAAAAATCAGATTTGGGGAAAAAATCTTGATTTTTGGTGAAAAATCAGGTTTTCGGCAGCTGGGGGGTGAGGGACGGGCGTTGGCAGGGCCAATCGCGCAAAGCGGCGAGACGCACCGCACAGCATAGGGGGCGCCTATTCCAGCACTAGCACACGCGCGAGTGAGGCAAGCCCTCGAGCGCTGGCTACCGCAAACGCCCGAAATCTTTTTTTTTTTAAGTAATTTTGACAAGAACAGTATCATTTTAAACCTCCTTTTTTATTCTGATTTTTTTTAATACATATTTTTTATTTTTTTGTTCTTTTATTTCTAAAAAGCAAATTTGATAAGGAAACCGTCACTTCCAACTTTTTTGCCTGTGAACAGGCATTAATTTTATCACTAGGTAACCCTGGTCTGGGTTGCCTTAGGACTTGGTGTCTATAGGAACCCCTCAATACCTTGCTGGTATAATAAATTGGGATCTGCTGGATGGATTCCTCTCTGATAAAAACCGAACCGATTGTTTCAGATGAAACTGCAAGGTACATATACAAAATTTTGCCCGATTAAGGCCTGCTCAACAATGGCAATGTAATGAGAAATTGCTTTAGCTCATCGAAAGCTTGTTGACATTCTGGGGTCCATTCGAACTTATTTAAACTTTTGAGTGCCCTGTTAAATGGGAGGCAGTGCTTAGCTGAACAAGAGATAAACCTGTCTAGGGCTGTTACCTTTTCATTAAGCTTCTGCACTTCTCTGATGGACTTCGGCAGTTTCATCTCTAAGATGGCTTGAATCTTTGCCGGATTGGCCTTTATTCTCCTTTTCGAGATCATGAAACCTAAGAATTTCCCAGACTATACCCTAAAAGCATACTTTTCTGGGTTGAGCTTCAAACTGAACTTTCTAAAAGCTGAGAAAGTCTCTATGAGTTCGGTGGGCAGATCACTAGATGCCTTACTTTTGACTATCATATCATCCACATACACCTCCATGTTCCTACCGAGCTGAGGAGCAAACAACCTGTTCATCAATGTCTGATAAGTAGCCCCTGCATTTTTGAGCCCAAAAGGCATAACCCGATAGTAGTAAGTAGCTTGATAGGTAATGAATGTCGTCTTCTCTTTATCTCTGGGGTTCATTGGAATCTGGTGGTAACCAGTCGAGGCATCCAAAAAGGCATATTCTTCGAATCCAGCTGTTGAATCAACTAAAAAGTCGATGTTAGGCAGTGAGTAGTTGTATTTGGGGCAAGCCTTGTTCAAGTCAGTGAAGTCGACACACATTCTCCACTTTCCATTAGCTGTTTTTACCAGAACCACATTGGACAACCAGTCCGGATATAAGACTTCACGTATGAATCCATTTTTCAGCAGAGTATCTGTTTCCTCCGTCATTGCTACTTGCCGTTCGGGAGCATGGTTCCATTTTTTCTGTTTGAAAAGATTATAGTCGAATTTGATATTCAGTGAATGGCATATTACTCCAGGAGAAATGCCCTTGATATCTGAAGGCTGCCGAGCAAACACATCCACAAAATCTGCCAATATTGCAATAAGTGATGCCTTTTCTTCCCCTTTCTTGCCAGCCCCAACTTTAATTGTCTTGCTTGGTGCGAGCTCAACTTCCTATGGTGAGTCCAATGGCTCAGCTTTTCAAGCATCGTCAGTGGAAACATCCAAGGCATCTAACGGAAGTGCTTGGTTTGCTTCTTTCAACATTGTAACAATAGCTTTTGCATAGAAGTTTATGCATCCAGCCCGGCTAGTAATGGCCTTCCAAAAATGACATTATAAGCTAAAGGAATGTCCAGTACCATAAAGTAACTGGTACAAGTACGAACTACCTCGTTATCCCCGAGCTGTAGAGATAATTTCACCGATCCCTCTACCATGACCGGCTGACTAGATATCCCAATGAGTGGGGCATACATAGGCTCCAAGATGTTGGTAGACATTTTTAACGCCATGTATGCCTGCATAGTGATGAGATTGACCGCACTACCCGTGTCTACCAAAATTTACTGGACTAAATAGTCCTGAATAAAGGCTCTACCACTAAAGAGTTTGTGTCTGGTTGTCCAACAAGATCGCCATCCACATCTGATAACCTTACTTCGTAACTCATTACTGGAGAACCGGAGTCTAAGGAGAACACCTCTTTGGCTTTCTATTTTCTAGAATCATAAAAAATGTCATAATGTTTGCCACCCGCAATGACATGAATAATGGCCGCTGAAGCCTTCTTGCTTGTGCTGGCTCTATTATCCTATATCCGAGGTGAATGAGATCGATCTCTGCCCTTATCACAAGTCTTAACAAACTAGACAAGCTTGCCCTTTTGAACTAGGAATTCAATCTCCCTTTTGAGCTGATTGCAGTCATTCGTCTCGTGACCTTTATCTCTGTGAAAAGAGCAATAGAGGCTCTTATCTCCATTAGAGCTTTACCTCATAGGTCTTGGCCAATTCACTCTATCGTTCTCCTTCACCCACTTTAAGATTTGAGACATTGTGGCCTTCAAGGGTGTCCACCTAACATCATTTTGATCTCCATATCGCGCTAAAACTACAAAAGCCCGGTTTAAGCCACCTAACATCATTCCTTGAATCATTCGTCCTATTGCTTCTCTTATGGCCTGATTTGTGTAAGTCTCTACTTGTATCTTCGTATTGAGACCTATTACGGAGGCGACGTGCCTCATCCATCCTAATGTACTTATGAGCTCGGGACATAAGCTTGGTAAAATCACTGGATGGCTTTTTACTCAGTGAGTCACTGAAGTCCTAGCATCGGGTGTTAAGTATAAGGACGTTGTTGGCCACCTCCAAGTTCAGGTTCTTGATATCTTTCGTTATAGTATTGAACCTTTCCACACAAGCTCGTAAGGTAAGCCCTTATCTTGCCGAACTAAATTGAGGTCGGCTGAGACTTTTGTGGTTCGAAGACCTGCCACAAACTTTGCAATAAACATGTCACTAAACTATTCGAAGCTTACAACAAAGTGCTCGGGCAAATTTCGGAACTAAATTTGGGCAGACTCCATAAGTGTTTGGGGAAATATTTTACACAAGGCAGCATCATCAGAGGTTTGGACAAGCGTAGCATGATGAAATTGATCTAGGTGAGCTTGGAGATCAGTACTGCCATTATACTTTAGCAGATTTGGTAACCTAATCTTGGGGAATGGAGTAGTCAAAATTTCCATAGCTAGTGGTGCTATGTGCTTTGATATTGCAGCGTGTTTTAGTTCTGATACTTTTACATCCGTTCCTTAAAAATCCTTTCAAACTGATCTAAGGTGACGGTTATAGTGGAACCCGAGGCTAGTGTGGTAGGAAAAGCTGGTGAGACAAGTGTCGAGACCGGTGGAGCTGGTGGAAAAAGCTGTGTGGGAGCTGGAGGAAGAGGTGCTTGAGGGGTAGGTGCTTGTGCTGCCACAATAGCTAAAGTAAGGCTTGGGCTATTTTTGCGGTAAGCCAGGGATGATTGGGATGGGGATAGGTTGAGAAGGAGCTGGATTTTATACTGGTAATAGCAGAACTGGCTCATACTAAATCGGTGGAGGTTGTACTATTTGTCCAAATAATTGAACTGGAGATGGTTGAATTAATGGAGGTTGGTTTGTCGGAGGGGCAGTAGTCAGGGAGGAGATCTATTGTTGAGACAATCTGAAAGTTCCATGCTCACAGCACCAGATGATGACAGTCCAAAATTTTCGAGCTGGCGGCTAGGAGAGGTCACATGAAAACACAAAACTCCAGCGGGTTTTTCGACAAGGGATACTTGGACGGTCATTTGTTTTCTAGAATAATAAAAAATGTCATAATGTTTGCCACCCGCAATGACATGAATAATGCCTGCTGAATCCTTCTTGCTTGTGCTGGCTCTATTATCCTATCTCTGAGGTGAATGAAATCGATCTCTGCCCTTATCACCAGTCTTAACAAACTAGACAAGCTTGCCCTTTCGAACTAGGAATTCAATCTCCCTTTTGAGCTGATTGCAGTCATTCGCCTCGTGACCTTTATCTCTGTGAAAAGAGCAATAGAGGCTCTTATCTCCATTAGAGCTTTACCTCATAGGTCTTGGCCAATTCACTCTATCGTTCTCCTTTACCCACTTTAAGATTTGAGACATTGTGGCCTTCAAGGGTGTCCACCTAACATTATTTTGATCTCCATATCGCGCTGAAACTACAAAAGCCCGGTTTAAGCCACCTGATCCCAAATTCCTTGAATCATTCCTCCTATTGCTTCTCTCATGGCCCGATTTGTGTAAGTCTCTACTTGTATCTTCGTACTGAGAGCTATTGCGGAGGTGACGTGCCTCATCCATCCTAATGTACTTATGAGCTCGGGACATAAGCTCGGTAAAATCAATGGATGGCTTTTTACTCAGTGAGTCACTGAAGTCCTATTACCGGGTGTTAGGTATAATGGGCGGTGTTGGCCACCTCTAAGTTCAGGTTCTAGATATCTATCGCTACAGTATTGAACCTTTTCACATAAACTCGTAAGGTAAGGGCTCGCCCTTATCTTGCCGAACTAAATTGAGGTCAGCTGAGACTTTTGTGGGTCGAAGACCTGCTATAAACTTTGCAATAAACATATCATTAAACTGTTTGAAGCTTACAACAGAGTGCTCGGGCAAATTTCGGAACCAAATCTGGGCAAACTCCGTAAGTGTTTGGGGAAAGATTTTACACAAGGCAGCATCATCAGAGGTGTGGACAAGCATAGTATGATGAAATTGATCCAGGTGAGCTTGGAGATCAGTACTGCCATTTTACTTTGGAAGATTTGGTAACCTAATCTTGGGGAATGGAGTAGCCAAAATCTCCCTGGCTAGTGCTGCTCTGTGCTTTGATATTGTTGCATGTTTCAGTTCTGATACTTCTACATCCATTCCTCAAAAATCCTTTCAAACTGATCTAAGGTGACGCCTATAGTTAAACCCGAGGCCAGTGTGGTAGGAAAAGCTGGTGGGACAGGTGTGGAGGCCGGTGAAGCAAGTGGAAAAAGCTGTGTGGGAGCTGGAGGAAGAGGTGCTTGAGGGGCAGGTGATTGTGCTGCCACAATAGCTAAAGTAAAGCTTCGGTTATTTGTTGGGTAATGCCAGGGATGGTTGGGATGGGGATAGGTTGAGAAGGAGCTGGATTTTATGCTGGTAACAGTAGAATTGGCTCTTACTGAGCCGGTGGGGTTGTATTATTTGTCCAAATAGTTGAACTGGAGGTGGTTGAATTAATGGAGGTTGGTTTGTCGGAGGGGCAGTAGTAAAGGGCAAGTCAGGGAAGAGATCTATTGTGGAGAGAATCTGAAAGGTCCATGCTCACAACACCAAATGATGATAGTTCAAAATTTTTGAGCTGGCGGCTAGGAGAAGCCACCTGAAAACACAAAACTCCAGCGGATTTTTCGACAAGGGATACTCCGACGGTCAAGTCAGAAAAATTGACGAAGGTAAGTGTATTGTAATTGGAAAAGAATCAATAAGAGAAACATACCTGAATTCCTCCTTTTATAGAGTTAGGAATCAATGTTAGACCAGGAAAGGTAACCGTTAAAGGAATGGCCCACATAGAATTCCTAGCCTCTAACAATGCGACAGAATACAAGGCTCTTTGTTTTGGACTGTAGCTCGCCATTGAGGTAAAACCTGATTCATTGGCCATCTTTTCTGATTCAAAGTTAGTTGTAAGCCAGTTGCTCAACAAATTTGAAGCAAAGGAGAACACAATGGTTCGGTATAAAAAGCTGTTAGTATTTACTGTTTCAATTGGAGAAAATGGGGTATGCATGGTCAATTGAGAAAATACCTCGAGCAAAAAATCAAGGAGCAGATGCTCTGGCTAAACAGGCTTCTAGTCAGAACAAAATATCCACGGCAGACACAGTGTGGTCAGTCCTAACGGTACTAACTTATGAAACATATAGCGTTCAAATGCAAGAGCCGATAGATGGTTGGTGTCTGCCTATACATCAGTATCTTAGTGCGGGAGTTCTCCCCGATGACCAGATCGAAGCTTCGAAGGTTGTTCAGCGGTCCAGCAGGTATGCCATCCTGGATGATAAGTTACATAGGCGATCATTCTCACATCCCTAGATGCTCTATCTAAACACCAAAGAGGGCGATTATATGCTCAGAGAAATTCATGAAGGCATCTGTGTTACGCATGAGGGTGCACAGGCAATAGTTTGAAAAGCGTTGTTATAGGGGTATTATTGGCCCAGGATGGAGAAAGATGCTAAAGAGCTAATTTAGAAGTGTGACAAATGCCAGCGATTCGGCAACATACTGCATCAAAAATCCACCCCTCAACTGTAACACCCTATACCCGCAAATGGTACGGATATTGGATGTCACAACACTGCACCATTTTAACCTCATTTAGCATTTGTAAACCCCGGTTACTATTGAACCGAACAAGATATTTTTCTTCAATTTGACTTTTAAGGACCTATCTGACCTCATTTGCACTCCAAATTATACCACCAGACTCCTTATAACTTGCACTTTCCAATAGTCAAATAAACTATTTTTCTCTACTAGCTTCCCGGGAGCTCACCCATCAAGGGACTTCGCTGACCCGAGCACGTTTAACCTTTCTCCTTTACTGTTTTTTAAGATACAATATCTAATATTTTCATATGAAATTTACACTATAAACTCTATAGATTTCACTGATCACTACTAACCAGGTATTCGGGCCATTACAATTCTCCCCCACTAATAAAAATTTTGTCCTCGAAATTTTCCTCATGTACCACAATCACATATCATCACTACTATGCTGTGAGAACATTCAGTTCAGGACATCCATTTACTTTTCATCAGCCATCATACTTTGCATTCTCTTACAATTCTATGAATCTATACTATCCTTATGTCTCCTCCGATTCCTTTATTCACTTTTATCATCAATACCTATTCATGGCATGTATACGTATCATTTCGTCCTCATTACACTATCTCCGATCTTAGGACCGCCTAAACCTTTGCTCTAATACCAATAAAACTGTAACATTCTATATCCGCAAATGCTACGAATATCAAATGTCACAACACTACACCATTTTAACCTTATTTACCTTTTTTAAAAATTCAGTCAAAGTTCAGTCAACCCTTGTTACTATTGAACCGAACCAAAGGCTTTTCTTCAGTTTGACTTTTAAGGACCTATCTGACCTCATTTTCACTCCAAATTATACCACCGGACTCTTTATAACTTGCACAACACTATACTAAAATACACCGTAATGCACTCAATAGATTCAGTAGAAATTTTTTTTATTTCTACAGCCACAATCATACATATACAATAACATAACAATTACACTAATACACTATTATTATACTTAACCTGTATAACCTCGTGTTCATCCATTGCAGTCGTATACATGCCATGCCTATATCATTATCCTTGCTGTCTTGTAAATTGTTTCGATCATCGGTAATATCGGCCACTATCACTTCTTTTCTTTCTATAACCTGCAAGCAGTAACAATATTACGCACTGAGTATTTGTAGGGCCCAGTGGTGGATACATATTCTAAATTTTCCATACTATTACTACATGCATGCACAATCAACTTATTTCCATAATCATATCTTTTGAACATTAATTGGTTACCTTGATCATTTATCATTCTTATATCCTGTGTTGTCTTTTTTGTCACTATACTTTGACATTTCTAATTCTATTATCCTTGTCACTATTAATTATACCAATACTCTTTACAATATTATTAATTTAACAATAACTTTATTAATTACCTTATTATGGTCAATTACATTTAAGTCCTTACTTCCATTCCTTTACAGTAATGCCACTAATTTACCTTTTTGCCCTTCATTGTCACTTATTTACAATTACTTTATTATCTTAAACTTAGTTAAGGTTTACACACATACATATTCATCATATATAAATCAATTAAAACTATTATACATTTAATATTTATTTATACCACAATATTCTATAATCCTTGATTATTTATTCACTAATTATCAATTACGCATATAATACCTATATTATTAATTAATTACACTTTAATCCCTTAATTAGCCACACTATTATAAATTTATAATTAGGTCCTTAAACTTTTATCAATTTACGATTTTATCGTTCACTATCTTATAATTACAATTATACCCTTATCTAGCTTTATTTTCTCATTTACTTCATTTTCCACATGTTTTACATTTACACTTATTCAATAATTACAATTAAACACCAAATTCATCATTAAAAGTCATTTAGTTATCCATATAGTCAAATTACTAACTATTTACACTTTAGTCCTTCAATTAACCTTACAATTTCAAAAATTACATTTAGGTCCTCATCTTTTTCAATAATTATGATTATGTCCATTACTTTCTCTTAATTACTAAAATACCCTTATTTACACTTATTTTGCATCTTATTTCTTTTCTAACCTACAAAATTACATTTTAGTTCCTAATTTACTACTTCTATACCAAATTACCTTTTAGTCCCTATATTTCGATTTCTTCTCACTATTATCATTTTAATTACACTTTTTATTTAACTTACTCCATTTTTTTTATCTATTAAGTGTACAATTACTGTTTTACCCCTAACTTTCTATTTCTTTCAGTTTAGATCCATCTTCACTTATTTTCTTATTTATCATTATTTTAATCATTTTAATTAAATATTTACCATAATGCCCCTAATCTTTTACATAAATACCATTTAGTCCTTAGGGTACCTTTTTCAAGTCAAATTTCATTTTAGTCCTTATCTTATCTTATCTTATCCTATCCTTATCCTTATCGTATCTCATACTTATCTTATCTCTATATTATTTTAACACTTATCTTATCTTATCACTTTATCTTATCTTATCACTTAATTACATATATAATCATTTAATTATTCATTTTTTCCATTATTACCCTTTTTTACGGTATTTTAAAATAATCTCATTTTAATTCATTTCTTTTTATTTTCCTTAATTTGCCCCTAGTATCACCCAGTAGTTATCACTAGACTGGATATGCGGGACTAAGCTCTATAGCACTAACCTACCGAAATGGCTACTAGGGGGCCAAATTACACTTCGGTAGTATTAGAGTGGCCACTAAAGGGCCAAATTACACTTCGATAGGGTTGGAGTGGCCACTAGGGGGCCAAATTACACTCCGGCGACACTACACTTATACTTTACGCTACACTGACATTTGTAAGTAGACTGTTATTGGTCTACAATTGCAAGTCGCCATGACTTGCTACCGTGGCATACAGTGTTTTATTGGAAAAAGGTGTCCAAAATATCTCTAGCTTGCCCAAAATAGACGTATAAGCATCGTCTTAGGCTTCACGAGATTAGACAATCCTTTCAATGTTCTATTAGAAGGAGGTGTCCAAAATATCTCTGATTGCCCAAAATAGACACAAATGCGTTGTCTTAGGCTCATTGAGGCTAGACGACCTTTCCCAATGTTTTATTGGCTGGCGACTCCAAAACACCTCCTTGTTGCCCAAAATAAACGCCCTTGCAATCCCTAACCTCTCTCGAATGCCCTAAAAGCGGGTCTTTGGGGCCTACCGGGGTTCAGCGCGCTTAACAATCGCCTTAGAGGAAAGTGCATTTTGACAAGAAAGGTAAGCTTAGTCCCAAATTTATCGGTCCCTATGAAGTGCTAGCAAAGGTTGGTCCTATTGCCTATAAGTTAGCTCTACCGATGGAATTGGCTAAGATGCACGATGTTTTTCATGTGTCTATGCTTCGCCGTTACAAATCAGATCCATTGCATGTGTTATCAGTTCAGGACATAAGGATTCAACCTGATTAATCTTTTGATGAGGAACCGAAAGCCATTCTAGCTCGAGAAGTGCGACAGTTAAGAACTAAGCAAGTTCCTTTGGTTAAGGTGTTATGATAGCATCATGGAACTGTAGAGGCTACTTGGGAGTGAGAGTCAGTGATGAGATCTCAGTACCCTCAGTTGCTCAGTTCAGGTAAGAATTTCGAGGACGAAATTCTTATTAGTAGAGGAGAGTTGTAACACCCCGTTTCCCACCCTAGTAGTTTGAGCCATATTGTACGTAAGCGTGTATGTGTATTTTGGCATGTGTTAATTTCTTTTAATTGAGTTTTATGCATGTTTATTGTGTTTGTTAGAGTGTGAGTGTATGTATGGTGTTAGTGTGGATAGATTTGGGGTGTAGTGTAAAAGAGGGTAGTAGGGTGTGAGTGATCAAATCGCACCAACCCCTATTTGACATGTGGCAAGGAAAGAGAAAGGGTGTAACACCCCCAACTCCCACACATAGCATACAGAGGAGAACGTAGGCAGAGAGCTACGGTGAGTGGAGGGTTCTACCACACGAAAACATAACAGAAAATCGAATAATAAAATTTCTTAGACTAAACCACGAAAACATACCTATCACATGCATATATAGCCAGCAGACGATACCTCACACACAATAAATATTACAACCCATCAAACAATAAATAAAAAAACTTAATTACATCCCAATACTCAATACAAACTTCTTATGAAACTTCTACTGACTTGTAAGCCAAAGTCACAGCGGACCGCTCGAACCAAACTATAATTTTTAACCTGCACAGAGAAACACCCGTGCTAAGCGATAACGCTTAGTGGGGCTAAACCAAAATAACCAACCACTCATAGTGGTTGTTAAATACAAACACATACATAAGCATTATATATATACATAAGCATAAAGAAATACCGGCTAAAGTTATCACAAATTCATATCATTATTCTCATACGAAAACTTAAGCAATTTCACACGCATATGCATTTTATAGACCATGACCAGAAATACTTTATTACTCTTTAACCATGAATACATTATACGCACTCATCATTTGCCTAAATCACTTAATTAACCATATTAATAGCTATATCTCGTAGGTTACCATAAATACATTTTACTAGTTATAAAATATTGAGTCTTATCAAATGCCACTATTACGAATATTTCCAAAATCATACCGATTATAATATCGTTACTTAGTCAAAACATTACATTGTTCATAGCTAAACAAAAACACTTAAGTCTTCAGATGTGGTTCAGGCTTGAAATAAATATTCCAAGCTTCTTACGTATCCCTATGGTTGGGGAATCAGAACCATGTAGTTCTACAGAGAATAATTAATTACACATATTCCAGAATTAATCCTAACTCGTTCTATAATTCCAGTTATTTACAACATGCTTACGACTCTATTTTCCTTACTTCTAATCGACACATAATTACCATATTCATTGCAAACCAATAAACAATGCACATAAATTCCTTATCAGTATACTTATATTAGTTACCCCAGGCTAAGGTCCAGAAGGTAGATAACATTTAACATACCTGTATTCTCATTTTAAACATATAAACGAATACATTCATAGAATTCATTTACTGAATAACCGACCATAGCAATTACGCATATCAATTACTTCAATAATGCTTTATAAATAACTTAATAAAGGCAATCGTACTCCTAACTTTGAAATAGATTAATGACATGCATTTATCACATACACATTCTTATGCATTCAATAGTCATTCACACACCTTCATTAGATTAAACATTATTTGTTGTACCTCTTTTCATTTAACTGACATTAGGTTTAGATGCAAAGCATTTAGGTATTCGAAGATACCACACAATTCCATATAGGTGTCCATAAAGGATCCAGAACATTTAAGTGCGTGAAGCACAAGCTCAATATATCAACAAACACTTTTGAATTCTAATTCACATAATTTTATGCACATCATCAAAGAACTTATCACTTTGTTCACATTCTTTTATTCTTTTAATTGCCTGTTAAGTCAAGGGGGTGGATAAGCGAGTGAATAGAACACATTGGGGGTACCCGAGGGTACAATCGAAAAGCAACATCTTTCATTTTCTCATTCGAAAATATTTTCACATTGGGAGATCTTAAACAAGATCCGTACACATTAAACGGGGACTTGATCAGGGTCCAGAACTAAAGGGGTTGCAGCAACAAAACTCTATAGGCATGCCTATCTATCCACGACCGACTATGCAGGCTATACATTTTAACTTCGTCATATAATACTTATAATATTTCTTTATTTTCATGTGAGTTCATACATTCATAAACATGCATATCATTAGCATAAATCACACATATCACATTTCCAAACTAATCATGTATCTTTTCATAGGTTATAAACTCATATGAACATAATAAACATATGCATGCTATTAGGTATCGTGCACTCATTTAGACTTAACGAATACATTTACCTTTCTTTACACATATACATTCGTTATTGTTAAACTTCACGTATTTCAATTATTACCATACATAGGAGCATGTATAGAAACATTAGAACAATTCATATTCTAAGTCACATAGATACACAACATAATTGAGAAACCATACAGAGCGAAACGAGAAAGAAAAATCATTTCAAAAATAGGGCAGGCAGGAAGGGGTAACTGTGACGCGCGCCGGACCAGCAAGGCCCTCATTGAACCCTCTTTTAGGATTCGAGGGATTGGATCGCGTCTTTTTGATCTTGGGTTACACGAGACATTTTGGAATCCCCTACCCAATAGAACATTGGGAGGTTCATCTAATCCCATGAAACCTTTAGGCACCTTTGAGGTATTTTGGAGTCGCCACCCAATTTACAAGAAATTGGGAAAGCTCATCTAACCTCGGGGGTCTTAAACCAGAGAAAGTGTTCGGAACTTCACTTTTATTCATGCCTTAAGTTAAGTTTATAAATGAGTTTTTAACAAAATAAAATTCCATCTCTCATCTCACGTGATCATGCAATAAATTTAAAGCGCATTTCAATCACATCGGAAAGCGATAAAGAAAGCATAAAATAAAGCAATAAATAAATTACAAGAAAATCTGGGATAGAACAATCCCCCAAAATAAAGAAAGCATAAATAAAATAAAAGGATGAACTTGTCTCAAAAATTAGTTACAAGGGCCTAAAATGAATAAATAAATAATTGCATCACAAAAAGAAGAATAATAAAATACATCATACATAAATCGGGATATTTATTGAATTTTAGGAACATTGGTTCCTTTGATTAATCTTAAAAAAAAAACTTACAGAATTATTTTGGGCATTGATTGAGAAAATCGGGATGAGTGATCACATTTTATAAAAATTAATTCTCCATTTGAAAGTGAGATTTTATTGGTTAAAAATAGGACATTGGTCCATTTTATTAGAAAAATCCCAATTTTAATTATTGTAGAAAAACATGAATTTTCATAATAAAAACGGATCCAAAATACATTTTACATGCAATATACAAAATAATAAAATAGGGAAAATACATCGATTAAAAAATGCAAACCAAACTTTGAAGGCTTTTAATGCTTGATCCTCCATCTCGCCCATGGGTAATACACAAATAAAAAAGACAAGTATTATAACAAAAGAAAAAGAAAATTAAGATTAGTAATTAAATAAAATACATAAAGTAAAATAAATTAAAAAAATAAATTAAAATGAAATACATAAAATAAATAAAGGACCCAATTAAATTAAATAAAACTAACAAATATGTTAATTAGGCTGATCAAGTAAATAGAACAAATAAATAAAAGACTAAAATAAATAAGTGAGAATGAATAAAATAATGATGTGTGAACCAAGTAAGTTGGAATTAAAGGAGAAAATAATGCAAAATGGCCACTGTTCACGTGAATGCATGTATGAGAAAAGAAAAGAAAACAAACAATTTTATTTAGTTGGCAAAATAGGATTATTGGGTTAAACATGCAAAATTAACACGATTAAATTAATTATTTACATGTTAATCACAATAAACATAAATATTTACATGAACAAAATAATAAAAAAAATAGAATAAGATAAAAAAAATAATTAGTTCGGAGCCCAGAAAATTTACCCTCAGATTTGGATTCGATGAAATATTGATGATATTCTTGGAAAATTCTTCAAACAAATAATTTAGTAATGAAATTAACCCCTTTTGTTTATGGAGAAAACAAAGAAATTAATTTAGATGCTTAAAAGATTGAAAATTAATTTGAAAGTGAAAATTAATTCCTTTTGTTTATGGAGAAAACAAAAGAAATTAATTTGGATGCTTAAAAGATTTAAAATTGATTTGAAAGTGAAAATTAATTCCTTTTGTTTATGGAGAAAACAAAGAAATTAATTTGGAATGATTAAGAATTGAAACTTGAATTTTCAATCTCAATTAATCCTCGCTAATGAAAAAATAGAAGTCTGAAATTTTTTGAAGAAAAATCAAAGAAGAAGAAAGGAAAAACTCTCAAAAATCTGATCTCAAAAATAATGGAGGCTCCCTTTAGGTTTTTTCATCTCAAAAGTATTTATATGATGGAAAAATAAAACCCTAATTCTATTAGGAATAGAAATTTTATTTTAATTTAATTTCCTGCCCTTTTTTAATGATAAAATCAGCTTTTATTTATTAATTATCTAAAAAAATGATTTAGAATTTAATTTGGACTTAAAAACCTCAATTTTAGTGAAAAATCACATTTTGGGGCGAAAATCGGCGGAAAACAGCGAAATCGGCGAGAATGGGCGTGCAGGGGGCGAGCTGGCGCGCGCGTAGCGCTGCGCTCTGTGCGAGTGCGCGGCGCGGGCGCAGCGCCTGCGAGCTACCGTGCGTCGACATCCGATTTTCGATTTTTTTTAATTTTTAAATATAACTAAAAAAATACTAAAATTTTCAAACTTCATTTTTTAAAATTAATTTTTAAATTTTTTTTATTATTTTATTATTTTTTATTCTAAAATGCAAATTTGACAAGTAAATCATCACTTTCAAACTCTTTGCCCGTGAATAAGCAATTTATTATCATTGGGTAACTCCGATCTAGGCTGACTCAGGACCCGGTATCTACAGTCACGGTCACGAGTCATGCTTAGTGTCACGACTCGTTCACGATGTCACGAGTCGTGACACAAGCTGCACGAGTCGTGACATGCCTCATGACTCGTGAGGAATCTTCACGAGTCGTGCCAGCCTTCACGACTCGTGAAGGAGCTTCACGAGTCGTGCCATCCTTCACGACTCGTGAGGGAGCCCAAAAATCATGTCGAGCCAAATCCAGAGAGTAGTTACATGGCAGTATGGAAATTCCTTACTCCCGTGTAAAATGCACAACACATAAATCATTCAAAGCAGAATGACTTTACACGGTGGTATGCAAAGTCCTTACCGCCGTGTAAAATCACGGACAAGGAAACTGAAGAACATAATACAATTACACGGTGGTATGTCCATTTCATACCGCCGTGTAGATCATCGCAAACCCAGAAAATCAACCAATATTAACCCAACTCTCAACCAAACTTTATCATGCCTCAAAATTAACAAAGCATTACAAACATACTACTCACATTGTCTATACAAAACTTTATAAACAATACCAAACTCAACTTTTCTACCACTATCACAATTAACTCATGCAAATAACATAATCAAAATCCTTCATTTAACAAAACCAGAAATTTTCTTCCAACCTTCAATCAATTACACATTTTGATCCATTATACCACATTCACAGCATTTCAACACAAGTGAGTCAAAACCCATAGCATTTAAACATACTCAAACAACTTTATCCCCATAAATTTCCAAAACATCAAATCAAAATCCCAAATTAAATAACAAAATCCCAAACCTCATCTCCTTAGCTCCTAATAGCTCCCTTTAGTTGATCTTCCTTGCTTCCAAACTCATCCAAGGTCTTTCTCATCCACAAACCTCATCAATCACACAAACACATACACAAAATATAAATCTAGGGTTTAAGCTAATCAAAGAAACAAGAGAAATCAAAACTTAAACTTACCTTTCCTTAACAAATTCTTCACTTAAATCACTTGAACTAACAAACTTCGTCATCCAAGTCTTGGCCTAGATCTAAAAAAGAGCAAATAACATTGAAGCAAGAGGAAGAAGAAGAAGAAAAGGCAGAAGAGGAAGAGGGAAATGTGGGAACAAGAGAGGGGAGAGCAGTTTTTTTGCCCTCTCTCTCCTTCTCTCTCTTCTTTTATACTTCTTCTAATTCCTTGCCACATGTCACCTTGCAATTGGTCCAAATTAGATATTTATGTCAAATTTTGCTTTCAATCCTTCTACTCTTAATTCTTCTTGCACTTAACTTATAACTTACTAATCCTTCATATTGGCCCACTTAATTAATTTTATTCTTCCAATCAAGTCCTAATTCCATGCTTCACAATTTTATCATTGGCCGCCCTTACCAAAACTTTTACATTAATTTCAAATTCATCCTTTCGGCACACCCAACACCACAACTTGCATAATTTTAGTCACCACTAATCCTCAATATGGACAAATCCTTCTAAGGTACTTTTTGAGTTGTTACAAAGGGGGGTATAAGTAGTTAGGAGAGAGAAAATCAGAGAGAGCCAAGTTATAGCTCTCTCCCGTTTCCCCTCTCCCTGCTCCGTCTCCTCTCTTCCTTCTTCCTCTTTTGTGCCCTAATTTTGGTTCAAGTGGGTGTTGGTGGAAATTGATCAACTCAAGAGTTATTTGGTAAGTTTTAGTTGGGTTTTTGTTGGGTTTTCTTCTTCTTCCTCTTTTCCTTTGATTTTTGCTAGTGGGTGTTCTTGGGTTAGGGTTTTGAGTTTTGTGTGCTTTGGGTTGTGTTTGCTAAGAAGTGCCTCCTAGAGACCCTAAGGGTAAAGAGAAGGCAAGCGGAAGTGGAGCTCATTGATTAGGAGCGAAGGAGATCAAGTTTTGGGAAATTTACGATTTTGGGTGTATTATGTGATTATTTGTTTTGATTTGATTTTCTAGAAATTTATGAGGTTAAAGTTGTTTAAGTTTGTTTAAATGTTATGAGTTTTGATTAATTTAAGTTGGAATGCCTTGATTGTGAATTATTAAACCAAAGTGTGAATTGAATGAGTTTTTGGAGCAAAAATGATGGTTTGGTTATTCATGGATTTTGATTGTGTTAATTGCATGTTTAATTGTGATAATTGGTGTAAAACATGGGTTTTATGCTATTCAAGGTGTTTTGGAGGTTTGATTTGAGTTGTGGTGAAGTTTGGGTTGAATTGGAGTTTTGGGTAAAATTTTGGAGGAGATGAATTTCTGCAGAATTGCTGAAGAACTGGAAAATACGACTCTGTCATGAGCGCGATATCTATTGCGAGCACGACAGAGCTCGGGGATTCCAGCTCTCATGGTAGGCCGAGCTTTATTTTGCCAAGCTGCAGCATCACGCATGCTGTCGCAAGTGCGACATCCGTCACGAGCGCGACAGAGCGCATAATGCCGAGCTGAATTAGGCAGCGCTGTCGCGAGGGCGCTCGAGTGTGCATGATCGCAATAGCATTTTCGGGCGCATTTGCGATAGAAGCCGATCTGTTCCTTTGCGCGCGAAGCTTGTCGCGAGCACGGCGCTCAAGGAGCTTTACCCCTATCTCAAGCGCGACAGCCGTCGCGAGTGCGACACCTCCTGTTTTCAAAACTGGATTTCTTTTGTGCTTTCGATATTTATTTTTCGAACTTGTGATACTATTAGACTTATGCATGGATGATTTTATGAACAATATGAATATGATTGGATGAATTATGCATGGCCTACAAGAGTTAAATTAGTAGACAGTTAGGCATGCCTAATAAAGTTCAGTAGCTGCAGCCCCAATGTGTTCTGGACCTTGATCAGGTCCCCATTTGGATTCTCGCGATACTCAATGTGTTCGGATCTTGTTTAAGATCCCCCAATATGAAAATATTTTGAATGAGAAAATTAAAGATGTTGCTTTTCGATTGTACCCTCGAGTACCCCAATATGTTCACTCGTTATCCACTATTGTGAGTCAGCAAGCATTTTTTTTTTGTAATTGTGAGCATGTGAAATCAGTATGATATATGAATTTGTTTATGAGATTTTGAATATAATTGATGATGCTTCAGCTATGATTTCAATATATATATACGTAATTATAAACATGTGCCATTTTTGTATGTGATCTGGTTCAACGACCATTGTGAATGGCCGTTCATATTATTGTGTGTTTTCCCCACTAAGCGTTATCGCTTACCACGGGTGTTTCATCCGTGCAGGTGCAGAAGGAGTCAAGTTTTTTGGGAGAGTCTCCACATGTCTAGCCAACACAGAAGGATTGAAGTGTTATAGCTTAGTTTTTTATCTAAGTTCTTTTTGTAATTTTTTGGGCTCTCTTATTATATTTATTCTTCTGTAATGCTTCTGCTATGTACTCTTGGGAGAAGGAATTTTGTAATATCAGTTTTGTACAGAATATTTTGTAATGAACCTTTTGGATATCAATGAATGAATTTTTGAATTTTAAGTTTTAATTCCACTGTTATTCATATATTTTGTATATGTTTATTATTTTTCTTTATTTGGTGACACCCTTGTACATATGGGTTCTCATTCCCTTCGCGGATGAGCTCTCTTACGTATAGGTAAGGGGTGTTACAATTTTTGGTATCAGAGCCTAGGTTTAGGCATTTCTGGATGTTTATAGAGTATAGATATATGTTTAGGACTGTATTGGCCTAATGCAGATGTCTTTATGTTTGTTATAGATGGAGTTTGCATGTGGATCACTCGAGGGGTCAGCTGAGAGTGCTAATCCCCAAGAGCAAGATCCGTCAGTGTCTGGTCTGGCTCAACCAGCTAGGGTGTAGCCTGAGGTCGCAGCCATGCCTTTTGAGGCTATGCTGAAGATATCCCAAGATATGGCTCGAGTCTTAGAAAGGGTTACTGCTCTGAGAGCCCTAATAGAAAGCATGAGGAAAGCTGGGGCAGAAGATTTCTATGGAACGAGCTTAGATGAGTTTGAGTCAGCAGAGAAATGGATCGAGAAGGTGGAAAGAGTTCTTAAGGAGATTCGTTGCCCTCCTGAGAGGCAAGTTGAGTGTGTTGTTGCCTTGCTCCAAGGATCGGCTTATGACTGGTGGAAGTTGGTTCGTAGGCATCCCCAGTTGCCTGATTCGATCACATGGGAGTTCTTTGAATGGGAATTTTTGAGTAAATATATGACCAAGGCTTATAAGGAGGCTAAGTGGGCTCAGTTCTTAAGTCTGAAGCAGACGGCAATGTCGGTTGCAGAGTATGAGAAGGAGTTCAATCAACTTGGGAAGTATGCTCCTCCAGGTATCTTAACAGAAGAGTTTCGGTGTCAGCATTTTGAGGCCTGGTTGAATGAGTCCTTGAGAGCTATGCTTATATCTCTGATGAGTACTCCTGCTATTAGTTATTATCAGATTGCTCAAGCAGTTATGCGGGCAGAGAGGTCTGAGTTAGTTTTGAGAGAGAGAGCTCAGAGGAGGAATCCCCCTTGTGGAGGTTCATTTTCGGGTAAGAGATCGAGGAACTCATAGGATGAGTCCTCTTCTGGTCCTACTTCGAGGGGTAGGAGGCAGGGATCCATAGTTGGTTTGAGTGCTGGTAGAGGTAGTTCTGGTGGAAGAGGTGAAATGGTGCCTTAGTGTTCTCACTGTAGTAAGCACCATAAGGACGAGTGTAGATGGCTCACTGGAGGATGTTTCCATTGTGGAAGCACCGAGCATTTTCTGGCTAACTGTCCAAAGTTGAGTGAGAACATTAGAGATCAACAAGAGGCTAGCCGGTCGGGGTCTAATGCTCCTTAAGCTAGTCGACGTAGAGGTAGAGGTAGAGATCGAGGTGGTCGGCCTAGAGAGGGTGCTCCATCAGAGTCAGTAGATCGTCCCCAGATTGTGCCAGTAAGGGCCTATGCGATGAGAGCTCGGGATGAGCAAGATGCGTCTGATGTGATTGCAGGTAAGTTTCTACTCTATGGCACTGAGATGTATGCTCTAATAGATCCTAGTTCCACACACTCATACTTGTGCTCTGATATGTTATTTGATAAGTTGCATGAAGTTGACCAGTTAGATTATGAGATCTGTGTGACCAGTCCTTTAGGGCATAGTGTCAATGTGAATAGAGTGTTTAGGAACTGTCCTCTGTTGGTTCAAGGTATAGAGTTCCTAGCAGATTTGGTTGATTTGCCTTTCCTGGAATTTATTTTGATTTTGGGAATGGATTGGTTAAGTAAGCACCGGGTAGTGGTAGATTGTCATAGGAAGACTGTTGTGTTGTGGGATAGAGATCAGTCTCCGGTTGTGGTTAAAGGTTTAGGCTCGGGTTCTTTAAGGAATGTTATTTCTGCCATGCAAGCTAAGAGATTTATGAGGAAAGGTTGTGAGGCATTTTTGGCTTTGGTATTGGACTCTAAGCATAGTCAAGTTAAGATTGAGGATATCCCAGTGGTTAGGGAGTTTGAGGATGTGTTCCCTAGTGAGTTGCCTAGGTTACCTCCGGAGAGGGAAGTGGAGTTGTCCATAGAGATATTGCCGGATACTACCCCCATTTCTAAAGTACCTTATAGAATGGCTCCTATAGAATGAGAGAACTTAAAACTCAATTACAAGAGCTATTGGATAAAGGCTTTATTAGACCCAGCATATCTCCTTGGGGAGCTCCGGTTTTGTTTGTAAAGAAGAAGGATGGGATGTTGAGAATGTGCATCGATTACCGTTAGATTAATAATGTTACTGTGAAGAATAAGTACCCGTTTCCTAGTATTGAGGATTTATTTAATCAGCTTAGAGGTGCGGGAATCTATTCTAAGATTGATCTTTGGTCTGGGTATTATCAGCTTCAGGTTAAGGACGCAGATGTGGTTAAGATTGCAACGCGATATGGCCACTATGAGTTTATTGTGATGCCGTTTGGTTTTACCAATGCACCTGCGGCTTTTATGGATTTAATGAACAAAGTGTTTAGGCCATATCTCGACCGATTTGTTGTAGTATTTATTGACGACATTCTGGTTTACTCAAAGAATGAGAGTGAGCATGAAGAGCAGCTTCGGATAGTGCTTCAGGTTTTGAGAGATCATCATCTTTTTGCGAAGTTGAGTAAGTGTGATTTTTGGCATAAAGAGGTATCCTTTTTGGGCCATATTATTTCGGCTAAAGGTATTCAAGTTGATCCAGCCAAGATTGAAGCAATTGTGAATTGGAAGGCGCCTAGGAATGTGCCCGAGGTGAGAAGTTTTCTGGGTTTGGCTGGGTATTATCGGCGGTTTATTAAGGGATTTTCGGTTATTGTTGCTCCTATGACTAGACTTTTGAGGAAAGGGGTCAAGTTTGAGTGGTCTGACAAGTGTCAATCATGTTTTGAGAAATTAAAGAGATTATTGATCGAAGCTCCTGTACTTACTCGACCCACTGCGGGTAAGGAATTTGTAATGTACTGTGATGCTTCAAGAGTTGGGCTTGGTTGTATCTTGATGCAAGAGGGGAAGGTTGTTGCTTATGCATCTCGTTAATTGAAACCTTACGAGAAGAATTATCCGATGCATGATCTAGAGTTAGCGGCTGTGTTCTTTGCTCTTAAGATTTGGCGGCATTATCTGTAGGGGGAGACATGTAGGATCTTCACGGACCTCAAAAGTTTGAAGTATCTCCTCTCGCAGAAAGAGTTGAATATGAGACAATGCCGTTGGTTGGAGCTATTTAATGATTATGACTGCATTCTAGAATACCATCCGGGTAAAACAAATGTGGTCGCCGATGCTTTGAGTCAGAAATCAATGTCAGCTTTGGTATTGAAGCGTTATAAGTGGAGATCCGATTCGGAAGGGGCTTTGGTTGCCCAATTGAAAGCTAAGCTGTCTTTGAGACAATTGATTGTTGATGCCAAGAAAGATGATGTGAAGTTACAATGAGTATTGTAAGAGGTTGCAATTTGAGTTTTCGGTTTTGGATAGGGTGCTTATGTATAGGAATCATTTGTGTGTGCCTGAGAATGATGAGTTAAAGAAGAAGCTTATGATGGAAGCACACACTGCGGTCTTTACTATGCATCCTGGTAGTGAGAAAAAGTATAGAGATTTGAAGCAGTTTTATTGGTGGCCTGGGATGAAGAGAGATATTGTGTAGTTTGTGGCTAAGTGTTTGACTTGTCAGCAAGTAAAGGCTGATCATCAAGTTCCTTCGGGACTGCTCAACTGTTTACCCATCCCTTAGTGGAAATGGGATGACACCATGATGGATTTTGTATTAGGCTTGCCTATGACTCAGAGGAATCATGATTCGGTTTGGGTTATTGTGGATCGACTCACCAAGTCAGCACACTTTCTGCCGGTTAGAGTTGACTATTCGATGGATAAGTTAGCTGATATCTATGTGAATGAAGTGGTCAGATTGCATGGTATTCCGTTGTCGATAGTGTCAGATTGGGATCCAAGGTTTACATCGAAGTTTTGGAAAGAGTTGCAAGCAGCTTTAGGTACTAGGTTGAATTTTAGTACAGCTTTCCATCCTCAGTCAGACGGGTAATCAGAGCGAGTTATACAGATTCTGGAGGATATGCTTCGGGGTTGTGCTTTGGAATTTTTAGGAAGTTGGGATAAGTATGTATCGCTCATGGAGTTTGCCTACAACAACAGTTATCAGTCAAGTATTGGAATGTCACCGTTTGAAGCTCTTTATGGACAACAGTGTAGGACTCTGGTTTGTTGGACAGAATTGACTGAGCGTACTTTTGTTGGGCCTGAGATGGTAAGAGATACAAAAGAGAAAATTTGAGTGGTTCAGCAAAATCTGAAGATAGCCAAGGATAGACAGAGGTCTTATGCTATTTTGAAAAGGACATTCAGTTTGAGGTTGGAGACAAGGTGCTCCTTAAGGTATCGCTGTAGATACGGCGTCCTGAGTCAGCCTAAATCAGAGTTACCTAATGATGATTAGATGCCTGTTCACAGGCATAAAGATTGAAAGTGATGATTTCCTTGTCAAATTTGCCTTTTAGAGTAAAAATTAAAAAAAGAATAAAAATGTATTAAAAATTAAATTTGAAAAATTGAGTTTGAAAATTATAGTTTTTTTAGTTAGATTTAATTTTTTTTTTTTTAAAAAGAAACATTCGGCAGCGTCGGCGCGCTGGCGCGGCGCACCGCTCGCAGCACCTGCGTGCGAGGTGCCGCTCTGCGCGCTTCCAGCGCGCAAGCCCGATGCCTGTAACGCGCATCGACGGGCGTTGGTCGCTCCCTAGCCTGCCGAAACGCGATTTTCTCCCTTTTTCCTTTTTTTTCTTGATTTTTTTTTTACTTTTCACATTTTTTCTCGGATTTTTAATGATAATTCCCTTTTTTGAACCCAAATTAAGGGGATTTTAATAAAAATTCAATTTTCTTTCTTAATTAATGATTTTTTAGAAAGAAGTAAGGGGGAATTTTTTTGAGACATTTTTTTTCTCTCTTATTGGGTTTTTGCATTTTCTTCTTTTTCTTCAATTATTTTGCTTCATTTTACTTCAATAAAATTTCCTCTAAACATTTTTAGATTGAATTTTTGAACAATATTTTGATTTGAAGACAAAGAAAACAATACTTTGTTCTTAAAAATCTAATTTTCTCATTTCTTTTTTTTTAATCTTTTTTTCTTTTCAATTGATTTCTTCCAAAGACTTACATTGATTTTCTGGATGAAAAATTGATTTTGAAACAAAGAGAATCATTCTTTGTTCTTAACATCCAATTTTCTATTTGATTTCGTAAAAATAAGATTTTTACAATTTTTAGAGAAAAGTTTTTAGATCATTTTCTATCTATTATTTTGTGAGTCAAAATAAGGAAAATCGATCATATTTTTCCTTCATCGAATCCAAAATCTGAGGATAAACATTCTAAACTCAATCTCTTAATTTCATTTTTTTCTTCTATTTATTTTTGTTCATATTTAATTAGTAATCATGTAAATCTTTTAATTTATCGTTTATTTATTTTATGTGATTTTAGATATAAATTTAACATTTTTAATATTCTTTTTACTTTACTTTATTTAATTGTTTATTCTTTCTTTCTACTACTATTACTATTATTATTATTTTATCATTATTTTTAATTATCATTATTATTATTGTTTTATTATTCCTATTATCATTATGATTGTGATCATTATTATTTTTATTATTATTATTACTATTATCACTATCATCATCATCATCAAAATTTGTGTTTTTATTTGTGTTAATTAATTAATATGTTAATCTATTTATTTTAATATGTCATTTAATTTATTTGTCATCCATAATACATATTTTATTTATTTTAATTTATTATTTATTATTGTATGTGTTTAATTGATTTTTTTGATTTAATTACTAACATTATTTTATTTGTGTTTGTTTTTGGTTTTAAATCTTTGTTTTTCCTTATTTGAGTATCCATGCGAACGAACGAGGAGATCCGGGGATTTATCATTTTTATTGTTTTTATTATTTTTCTTCTCTTTGTCTTTTAATTCATTTGTCATGTAATTAATAATAAAATCATTTATTTTATGCACGTTTAATTAAAAATCACACAAAAATATTTTTATAAATAAATTGGATTTTTTTAATAAAATGGGACCAATGTCCTAATTTTTCCATCCAAATAAATTGTCACTTTAAAATTATTTTTTTAACTATGCATGCGAGGACCAATGTCCTCATTCTTAATAAATACCCCGTTTTATGTATGATTTACATTTCATTTACATTGGGGGCTGTATTCCGCCCCTAATTTTTTTTGTAATTTATTGTATTTTTATTTACCTTTTTTTATCTTGTTTTTATTTATCGTTTTATTATGTGATTGATATGCAATCTAATTATTGCATTCAAATGAAAGAGAAAAGTGATGAAATCTTAATTTCAAAACTCAATTGTAACTTTAATCAAGGTATGAATAAATGGGAAGTCCCGAACCATCTCTGGTCTTAGATTCAACGAGGTTAGAGAACCATCTCAATGTCCTATTGAGGTGGGGTCTCCAAAATATCTCTTGTTGCCCAAAATAGGCCCAATTCGCATTGTCTTAGACTCCATGAGATTAGATGATCTTTCCAGTGCTTTATTGGAAAGGGGTGTCCAAAATATCTCTGACTTGCCCAAAATAGACGTATATGCATCGTCTTAGGCTTCACGAGATTAGATGATTCTTCCAATGTTCTATTGGAAGGAGGTGTCCAAAATATCTCTGATTGCCCTAACTAGACACAAATGCATTCTCTTAGGCTCATTGAGGCTAGACAACCTTTCCCAATGTTTTATTAGATGGCGACTCCAAAACACCTCCCTATTGCCCAAAATAGACTACCTTTCCCAATATTTTATTAGGTGGCGACTCCACTGGGGACATAAGAGACTTCGCTTCGAAAGTACCTTGGTTAAAACATATAATTGAGTTTTAATTTAAAAATTTCATCCCTTTTTGAAATTGCATTCCATTTCATTAGAGCCTTAGAACTATGCTAGTTTTGTCCCTCTATCAACCCCGGTGCATTCCTGAAGGACGACCCTATGTTCATTTAATGTAGGAAAGTGTTAAGGATAATCACCAGCCCATGCCTCGTACTGTTTGGTATATTAAATGGAGACCCAACTGGTCATTACACTCATGATGAGCTAGACCCATTGGTAGGGACCATGCTTGGGTAGACCTAAAATATCATTACCTTGGCCAAAGCTCATGTAATGGAAATAGTTACTTCCCCTAAGTGGTATGAACCTTCATACTATGTTTACTATATGGATCAATGTATATTGAAAAAACCCTGATAATTTGATTAGTCACCTAATCAAAGGCTTTTATGCCCCGATAGGCCCATGTCGATTTATTCGGATAGCCTAAATACATAATGATTATAGCCTATGCATCTGTGCATTAGTTAGGAGAGGTTATGCTGCCGGTTTTCCACCATGCACCATACATGTCCATCGAGTTCCCTGCTAACCCATGGGCCAATCCCACCTAGGAAAGAGACTATGACCTTGTGTGTAGGAGTAACAAGGTTGGAAGGACTTATGTGCTTGCATGTGATTTATGGATGTTGCATAGCACGATCATGCATTTTATGGCATTCATACATCATCCTGACTCGATATGTTCTGCAGCCATTATAGATCTGCCTAGGTGGTCAAGAGGTTCTCAGGGGCAGCTAGTCAGGAACCCTTTTTTTGAGCTACCAGAAAGGGTGGAGTATCCAGGCACTCCTTCAGTAATCAGCTATGCTACTTTATCTCGGTTCTCTCTACACGAAGAAATGGCAAACTCACCAGGAGGGACAGATGCCACCAGGGTCTTGATAGCTAAGGAAGTATATAGAAGGCTTGAAGAGTTTGAGAATAGGATGACGGCCATGATGGCCAATATGGCTCAACCACCTGCTCCATAGAACCCACCACCTCCTCTTATGAGAAATAATGAATAGGAGGAGGTTAAAGAAGACCTGCAAGAAGAGATGCGCCCACCACTAGTAGACTTAAGAGCTACCACATTAGGGGCACAGAGGAGAAGGCCAACCCAAAGGATAGATGATGACTGGGAAGAGGATGAGTACGAAGAAACAGTGTTAGGAAGAGGGAAGGCACCTCAGAATGAAGAAGCCATCTGAAAGAAGATGGAAGAGAAATTTGAGGTAATGGCAAAGATGCTAACGAGGGGGCGAGGGATGAACCCCGAGGATAAGGAGTTAGAGGGGGAGGATTTGATCCCGATGAATTTTAAGATGCCGGACGTCGCCAAATTTGACGGTACTTCTGATCCCACCGCTCATATAAAGCAGTACTCGTTGGTGATGAAGGGTACTACTTTAATAAAGAGATAGAAGATTGAATACTTTTGTCTGAGCTTAACTGGCCCAGCGGTGGATTGGTATCATGGATTGGACCGGAGGACAAAGGAGAATTGGGATTTACTCACAGAAGAGTTTCTCAGACAGTACGACTGTAGTACGAGAATGGAGGTGACTTTGAAGGATCTGGAATTGTTACAGTAGAAGGCGGGCGAGTCTTTCCATGAGTATCTGACTCGATGGAGGAACCAAGTAATGAAAATGAAAAGAAAGCCAGATACTCAAGATAAGATACGGTTGTTCATTAAAAATGCGAGCCCGTATCTGAAAGATAGACTAAAGATGAAGGGACTGAGAGACTGGGAGTCTTTGAAAGATATCTCCATTGAGGCCGAGGGAGAGTACCTTTCGAGAAAGGCAAATAATGAAAGCTTTGCCGAGAAGGGCAGTAGTAGTCAGGGGGGCAGGTAGGTCAGCAGGCCCCAATAGTGGCACGAGGAAGACAGTGGAAGTTTCAGCCACCAACACTGCCCCAAGGCATCTTTCCAATTTAGGAAGGTCTCTGTCATGGGTGCTTCGAAGGCTGATGAAGGAAGGGAAGTTGCAGCCTTTGCTAGCTCGACCAGCTAGGACTCAGGGTATGCTAGGGCACAAGGACAATGAGTACTGTGCATATCATCAGCACATGAGACACACAACTGATAGCTGGAAGGTGCTGAGACATGTGATTCAAGACTTAATTGATTCAAAACAGATTACAGACCCAGAGAAGAGAGGGAATTAGAAGAAATCTAGGTATAACAATGTGCCCCCACCAGTATTTATGATCGGGTCTAGTCTGCCCGAACAGTTTGTATTGAGAGACTTATACGGCGCCGATGCTAACACTGCTATCACGAGCCTCTATGAGGTAAGTGAAGAAGGGCTTCCCGTGGTAGTGATCGACTGCTGGTCCACTGATGATAGTGGAAATGAAAATGATAACAATTCTGAGGATGAAGTGTTTGGGATTCGGAGGAGGAGGAGGAAGAAGAGAGGAAGGAGAAGAAGAAGAAGGTAGGAGCCATGACCTAGAGTGGAAGGGTAGCTCCTGAGGTAGAAAGGCCACAAGATCCGACGGTTGGCCAAAATGAAAAAGAGCCGAAAGATGATCCAATCATGAAGCAGCTGAAAAAGATGCCTGCTCAGATTTCGATATGGGATCTTTTAAGATAGTCTCCATCCCACAGGCAGAAAATGGTGGAGGCTTTATGTGAGACAACAGTGGCCACGGCAATCTCGCCCACAGAACTGCTGGACGTAGTGAAAGGAGGAGCAGGAGAAATGTGGTTTTTACAAGCGCTGACCTACCAGCAGAAGGCTGCAACCATAATCGCCCCTTATACATACGGGCACAAATCAATCAGAAGCACATGGCTTGTGTAATGGTGGACAACGGTTCATCAATTAATGTGTGATCGCTAGTGGCGATGGCAGCTTTCGTGGTGAATGAGGATATGCTGGCTAAGTCTGATCTAACAATCACGGCTTATGACAATTCATAAAGGCAGGCTTCCGGGACATTCAAAACTGTAGTCAAGACCGGACCGGTGGAAACAAAAGTCGAGTTTGTAGTCCTGCCTATCCCCGCTGATAACTTCAATTTAGTATTTAGATTTGATAGTGTTTTCGTATGATTTATGGGTGTTTAGTGGTATTTATTGTCATATCATGCTTACTTTAGATTAATTTTGTCAATCTTAGTGAAATTAGAATTTTTATGCATTTTAGTTAGCATTTTGATTGAGTTTGAATTGTGTTTGCAGCATTTTTTTTAGGTACCCCACGGTCACAACGAAACTGGTTGTGACCGTGACATTCAAAGGATTCAGAAATAGTAGCTGGGCATAATATGGGTCACGGTCACAACCAATGTTGTTGTGACTGTGACATATTTCCTCAAAGGAATCCATTGTCACCGTGACGTAAAATTTACCAAGGCAGAATCAATTGAGAAGGTACCTCACGGTGGCAAAGGAATCCATTGTCACCTGACATAAAGAATTCCTGGACAGAAGCTAAAGTTGAGCATCTCACGGTGGCAACAAATCTGGTTGCCACAGTGACCCCTATCCTGTGCGCAAGGCAGATTCACTTCCTCTACAACCTCACGGTGACAACCATTTGGTTGCCACTGTGACCCCTCGGGATATAAAAATACAAGTTTTTTGTTTGGCGGGGAGAGTCGGATTTTTAACCTATTTTCATATTAGGGTTTTAATTCTAGAATTTTTATAAGCTTTTCTATTGTTTTTAATTTAGTTTTTCAACTTTGTCTTGAGAATTAAATTACAAATCAAGAGTTTTACATTTGAAACACATAATTTAATTTCAATACACAGTTTTTACATCCGGATTTCCAGAATTTTTCTCCGTCGAAGATTCGAAGAAGGAGATCGAATAACGTGGGATTCAACCGGGATTTCCTCCTTAATGAATTTCTGGGTTTATTCTTTCATTTTTCCTTTTGATTTTGTAATGGATCGTGAGTAGTCTTTTAGTTGTTTGGGGGATCTTTGAATCCCATACCCGTGATGTGAATTCTGAACATCTTTTGAAATTAAATATATGATTGAATGGTTTATTTCGCTGGTTCTTATCGTTAATTCATGGGATTTATTTTTTCAAGTTAATTTCCAGTTTTGATGAATGATTTATTTCATGCATCTTTATTGGTTATTGAGTTGTATGGATTGGATGCCATGATTTTTTATTTTTAGTTTTTATCATTCTTGCTGTATCTTTTGAACGACTCCGTTTGGGAATCTAGAAGTGCATAATTGTATGATTTAAGACTAGAGTGGCGAGTGAGATAATTAAGTTCTGGATTGTTTGGCTCTGTATTGGGAAAATAAACCAAACTTAGGATTTTAGACCCGTGCATAGGCTAGTTATATGGCTGGCTCCGGATTGGGATGTCATGTAATTAGAGTGGCTGGCTCTAGGTAGGGAAGCTTGGGTTAAGAGGGTTATCCCGATTTCATTTGTATATGTTTCTTAGATTAATTTAATTCGCATTTGGGTATGGGTTGGATGAGTGAACCCGAGCAACGTTCTTTATTTTTTGAATTTTGCTTGTTGATTTCTGCCATCAATTTATTTTTATCCAGATTTTTGCTGTCAGTTTAATTCTTTTATTTTGAATTGCCTTTTCGTTATTTAATTTCTTTATTTTTAATCAATAGAAAACTCAATCAATTCGAACAATTGGGAATTCTTTAGCATACATTTGATGTTCGTTACTTGCACACACAATCCCTTGGGTACGATAATTCGGGGTCCTAAATTTACTCCACTGTATTACTTGCCGATTCGGTACACTTGCTGAGGTCGCATCACCCACCAACTTTTCAGCCCTTTTGGGAAGACCATGGTTCCATAAGCTGGGAGGAGTCCCCTCTACTCTACATCAGATGGTCAAGATTCCTCATGAGGGGCAAGTTGTGACCATAAGGGCTGCAAGGGAGAACCAGGTCTCTATCCTGGAGGTTGTCAGGCAACCTTTCAGTGGGTTCCACATCGCTATGATAGATGGGGAGGACCAGGTGGAATGAAGCCCCCAGGTGCTAAATATGATGAAGAGGATGTCATTCCTCCCTAGAGCGGGTCTGGGCAAGAACTCTCAAGGATCACCTATGGCCATTGCTACAAGAGGTCAGAAGGATATGAGGGGCCTCGGATATAAGGGTGCCTTGAAGAAGGGTAAGAAGCCAGTGGGTGAAGTGCCCCATATCAGGAAGAGCTTTGTACCAGTCACTACAGTGTGTGCCTACATGAGAGAAGCTGAGCCTCAGTGGGTCGATGGCAGGATTGTACCGGGGTTTGAGGTCTTTAATGATGTTTTCAACTGGGACAATCGGATTGATCAAGCCAGCAGAGGGCTTTTGGGACGAAGAAATCATGACCAGTAAAACAGTTTGGGATCGAGAAGCGCCCAAGGAAGTTATCACTGAGAGGTTGGTGACTACCCAGCTGAAGGGGAAGGCAATGGTAGAAGAAGCCATACAGGGGTTGCTGCAGAGCCTCCAAAAAGCTAGATTGATGCAGAGCCATCAGGTTCAACAGTTGAGCCTGCGAAAGAGGAAGAAGAGAATAGTTTAGATTTTGTTTTTGCTCTAGAACTTTTTAATAATGTTAATGACGTTCTTAGTTCTATCAATAAAGTAAACAGTTTTGCTTACTTGTGCGATATTTTTGATAATTTCATTATGCATGATCATGATCATAATCCATCTATATTTGATATTGATTCAACTGATGCTACTCCATTTAATCTTGGAAATTCGAAAAATCCGAAAGAAATCTTGATAGCATCTAACGTAACTCCTGAAGAGCGAGAAAAGTTTGAAAGAATATTAAGAAAACATGAAAAAGTCTTTGCCTGGACCTACGAAGATATGCCAGGAGTGGATTGAGAAGTCGTGGAACACGCCATCCCAACGTACCCAGACTGTAAGCCTGTCAAGCAAAAGTTGAGGAAGCTCAGGCCAAAATGGGCAGATAAGGTGAAGGAAGAGATTCACAAGCAGATCGAAGCCAAGTTCCTAATTGAGGTACAGTACCCACCTGGTTGGCCAATATTGTCCCGATAGCAAAGAAAAATGGCAAGGTAAGGGTATGTGTAAACTATCGAGACCTGAATAAGGCTTGTCCAAAGGATGACTTTCCATTGCCCCATATAAACGTGCTAGTGGACAGCGCAGCTGCTTGTATGATGTACAGTTTAGTGGATGGTTATACAGGCTACAATCAGATTCTCAATATGATAGCCGACCGGATTAAAACGACTTTCATCACAGAGTGGGGGACATTCGCTTTCAGGGTAATGCCTTTCGGTTTGAAGAACACAGGCGCGACTTATCAAAGAATGGTAACAAGGATTTTAGATGATTTGATCCACAAGGAGGTAGAAGTTTACATGGATGATATGATGATCAAGTCGGCCACCAGAGAAGGACACTTCGAGGCTCTAGAAAAAGTTCTTTCAGAGAATTGGTAAGTATAACTTGTGGTTAAACCCCAAGAAGTGTATCTTTGGTGTCACCTCAGGGAAGTTGTTAGGAAACGTGGTCAGCCAGAGAGGAATTGAAATCGACCCAGATAAGGTTAAGGCCATCGGAGAGATACCAGTGCCTTAGAAGGAAAAAAACGTTAGAAGCTTTCTAGGTAAATTGCAGTTTGTCAGCAGGTTTATCGCCAAGCTTACTTCGATTTGCGAGCCGATCTTCAAGCTACTCAGAAAAGACCAACCTGTAGTATGGAACGAAGATTGTCAGAGAGCTTTTGACACTATCAGAGAATATTTGCTGAGTCCATCGGTTCTGAGACTGCCACAACCAGTCAAGCCGCTTATTCTGTATTTGGCCATTGAAGATAGTTTTGTAGGTGCCATAATGGCTCAAGAGGATGAGTTCGGGGTAGAATTCGCGGTCTATTACCTCAGTAAGAAGTTCTTGGCCTATGAGGTCAAGTATGCAGAAGTAGAAAAGATTTGCCTCGAGGTAATTTAGGCCTCTAAGAAGTTGAGACACTACTTCCACTCTTACAGGGTAAAAGCAGTGGCAAAATAGAATCCTCTAAGATACTTGTAGGAAGCGCCATCCTTACTTGGAAAAATGGGGAGGGGTTGTTGCTATTGCAGGAGTTTGACATTGAGTACATTACTCGGAAGACTATTAAGGGGCGTGTAGTGGCAGAATTTCTAGCTGAACACTCGATCCAAGGAGACTCATACGAATTCAACTTCCCAGAGGAGGACGTGGCAGCTATCACTGCTCAAGGTTAGCAGTTGCATTTTGATGGGATTGTAAATAGCAAGGAGGCAGGAGTAGGAATTATTCTAACAACCCCAGATGATGAGAAACTCCCATTGGCTAAGAAGTTAAGATACAAGGCCACTAACAATGAAGCAGAGTATGAAGCATGCACCTTCGGATTTGAGCAATCAGTTTAGAGATTCATCTCTAGTCATTAATCAAATTGGGGCGGTTGATACCGTATGTCAAACACTTAAAGGATTTGAGCAATCAGTTCGAAGAATGTACGTTCCACTTTGTTTTGAGGGACGAAAATCAATTAGCTGATGCACTCGCAACTCTAGTGTCAATATGGGATAACCCAGAGGGGGTGGTTATGAAGCCGGTTTTGATTTCATGTTCTGAGAGGCCTAGCTTTGAGTCCAAGCCTGTGATGGAAATAGAAGTAGCAGACGGAAAGCCATGGTAACATGATATCAGAAGTTATCTAGAAAACGCGACTTTCCCAGAAGAGGCTACCGAGAAGGATCAAAGGTTGATTCACAAGCTCTCCACTCAATTCATCTGTATGGACAGGGCATTATACAAACGACAAGCTGATGGCATTCAGCTGAGGTGTCTGGATGAGAAAGAAGCTAAAAAGGTGATGGAGGAAACCCATGCTGGGGTGTGCGGAGCCCACATGAATGGCTTAATGCTGGCTAAAAAGATCATGAGACAAGGGTTCTACTAGCTTACCATGGACACGGATTGCTTGAAATACGTAAAACAATGTCAATTGTGTCAGCAATACGCAGATTTGAGGCATTTGCCAGTTTTGAAGTTACACAGTTTGACATCACCTTGGCCGTTCGCAGCTTGGGGGATCGATATTATTGGAGAAATACATCCCATGGCCTCCAATGGACATAGACTTATCATAGTCTCCATCGACTACTTTACAAAATGCGTAGAGGCGGAATCTCTCAAAAATGTCGATGCTCGGGATATGGCCAAATTCATCGAAAAGAACCTGATATGCAGATACGGCCTTCCACATCATGTGGTATCCGACAATGGGGTCCAGTTTATGGCTGAAACGAAGAAGTTACTCCAGAGATACGGCATTGAGCATCACAAATCTTCTCCTTATCGTCCGCAGGCTAATGGAGCAGTAGAAGCCGCCACAAGAACATCAAGAGAATCCTGGCCAAGATGGTTCAGAATTATAAGGATTGGGCTGACAAGTCGCCTTTTGCACTCTAGGATTACAGAATGACTGTCAGGACTTCTACAAGGGCCACACCGTATTCATTGGTATATGGGATGGAGGCAGTACTACCAGTCGAGATAGAGCTCAAATCATTGAGGGTGATCATGGAAGCTCAAATTTCGAAAATTGAGTGGGCACAGCAGCGGCTGCAGCATCTAAACACATTGGACGAGAGCAGAATGAGAGCTTACTATCATAATTAGGTCTATCAGAAAAGGCTTGCCATGTCATTCAGAAAGAAAGTCAAGAAACACCCGTTGAAGGAAGGGGATTTGGTATTCAAGCAAATGAGATTGGGCGTGCCTGATATCAGAGGGAAATTTAAACCGACATGGGAAGGGCCTTTCATCCTCAAGAAGCTGTTGTCAAAAGGAGCAGCAATTCTGTCAGATAGCGATGGCTCAACATTGATAGACTCAAGAGGTTCCATGGCTAAAGATAATAAAAATCAAAAGAAGAGAATAAAATCCCCATAGGTCGAAAACCGAAAAAAATGTAGCCTTACTAAAATTGGGCGCCTCGTTAGCGTGAAAATCGAAAAAAGGCATCCTGGTCAAAAATTAGAGGGTTGAGAGAAAAAAATGTCCAATCAAGAAAACCCGAGAGGGCTGATTAGTAATAGGAGTTGATGCTATCAAGATTTGGTTCCATGAATGAATGTAGTTTTGCATTTTTGAATTAGTGTTAAATAATGATCATGTATATTGAAATCATACTGAGATGTACACAATTTTGTGAAATGAAATAAAACTGAATTCATTCATTTATATTATTTTCTAGTTCCATTCTAAAAAGAAACATATCGCTCAAAATGCATACAAATCTGAACTAAACTGTACTACTACTCTCGCCGGCCAAATGTCTAAGTCATCGAGTCCTGTTGTCAACGGCACGGCTAAACACCCATCTCTTGTATGAGCTTGTAGAAATGATAGAATGATTTCCAAAAGAGGTGTAAGCACCGTGTCCTGAGGCGGTCTGGATTGGAGATTACCTGATGAGGAATCAACGTCCGAGTTCATACAAATGTTTGAGATTCGGAGGTTTGGGTCCCCTGCTTCATGAGAAATGTGTTCTTTCAGTCTTCGTAGGAAAGAGGAGGAAATGGGGAATTTTTGGGTCAAAAAGATGTATTTTCTCCACTGGCGGTCTGCCCGTTTGTCAAAGAATAGACCGTCGCTTCGGGTCACAGACGGCCTGTGGGATCATCCGACGCCCGTCGGAGGGACCTGATCTTTCGGAGCATGCAACTTAATTTCCCAGAGCACGCAACCTCTTCGATGCCCGTCGGTGAGAATTGCAGGCCCGTCGGTTGAATCCATGTGTCAGTAGGATTAAACCGATGCCCGTCTGTGGAACCGACGCCCGTCGGTCGCCCCTGGTCTATAAAGCTTTCATTTCCCACCTAAAAAGGGGTTGGAGAAAATTTCTAAGTGGAAACTCTGTCAAAATTAACACTTGTTTTCTCTCTCCTCCAGCAAATACAAATATTGAGAAATCACTTTTAGTTTAAGAATAAAACCATTAAAAGGAACTAAATCTAATTAGTTTTCCTAAGGTTTTGATTCAAAATTTCAGTTTTTTGAAGGATCAAGAAGGAAACAATCTATTTTCCACATTCTTGATCTTTCATTTTGTTTTCTCGTGGAGTGTGCGGGACTCTAATCGATATCAAAATCCAACCAAAATATTATCTGAGGGTAAATATTCCGGACTTCTTCTCCTTATTACTTCATTTTCATTTTTATTCTTATTTTTTTGACTTTTTGCTTTCACCTTTCTTTATTTTGATCCTTTTCATCTTGTTTTGTGGTAAAAATCTGTTTTTTGCTTTGAAAATTAGTTTTGCTGTCGTTTTTTCTGGAGACAGTGGTGACCGACGGGTCATCTGTTTCACCGACGCCCATCGGTCACCCCACCCACAGACGCCCTCTCTTGAGTGAGCGACAGGGCACGTCGGTCACTTTGACTGACGCCCGTCGGTCACTCGGCAGTGGCCATCCCTGGGTTCTGTCTCCATATTTTCAAACCCCCTTTTCCTTTTTTTATCTCCCTCAAGTCTTAGAGCTTTATTTATATTGCGCTTTTTGTATATTAACACTCATTAACCTTTTGTGAGCATATATGATTTTCTTGGACCGTTCTGAGCTCGAGGGGCAATCTACCATGCTCGGAGGATTCCGTCCGGTTTAGTTTTCTAACTTTCTTAGTCATTTCACTCATTTGTTTATTTGTTAATTATTTTATGTACACGAATATACCTTTTTGTATCTCACTAAATATAAAAAATTGATGAATGTTTTATATTTAATAAAGAGAGATCTTCATAAAATTAAGGATCCAATGTCCTATTTTTTATCCAATGAAAAATTCCCACAATAAAAACATCATTTTTTATAATAAATGCATGCGAGGACCAAAGTCCTCAAAATAAACAATCTCCCGTCTTATATATGTATTGCACATTTATAAATGGGAGTTGTATTCTGCTCCTAGTGTTATTGTAATTTTTTGATTTAATGTCCTTTTTTTTTTTTATTTTTTATTTTATCAATCGCTTTAACACGTGAATAAAATGCGCTTTTAATTAAATTGCATCGTGTGGAGAGAGAGCGAATTAATGAGTTCAAAATTTAATCATAAAATAATTGAGGTAGAAATAGATGAGAAGTCCCGAACCCAGATCTGGTCTTTGGGCTCAAAGTGGCTAGAGGTCTATCCGATCACTCGTTGGAACTAAGACCTCCAAGACACCTCTTGTGTCACGAGACTTAGACGTTAATCCTAGGCTCCTTAGGGAGAGAGGTTTACCCTCCAAGACCCCTTTGGTTGGCCCAAGATGGATAATAAGCATAGTCTTAGGCTCTCCGAGGCGAGAGAAACTTTCCCAATGTTCTATTGGGTGGCGACTCCATGAAACCTCCTTGTTGCCCAAAATAGACGCACTTGCAATTCATTGCAAGTTGCCAACGGAACCACAAATGCCCCGATTGCCCTCGAGCAGGCGGTCGCACGGGCGGCACGCGGGGCCCGGTGTGCGTCATAGTGGCGACTCCACTGGGGATGAATGGTTCGAGACTTCGATTTGAAAATACCTCGCTTAACATTTATGATTAGAGTTTAATTCATAAATTTGATTTCTTTCAAATTTGCATTTGCATCCCATTAGAGCCTTAGAATATGCTAGATTGGTCCCTTCTTAACCTCAGTGCATTCCCGAAGCACAACCCTACGTTCACTCAATGTGGGGAAGTGTTAAGGATAATCACCAGCCGAAACTTCGTACCTTTTGGTATATAAAATGATGACCCGATCGGCCATTATGGTTGTGATGAGCTAGACCCGTCAGCAGGGATCATGCTTGGGTAGCCTTAAAGTAATATCTCCCTTGACCAAAGCTCATATAATGACCGTAGATACTCTCCCTAAGTGACATGAACCGTAATATCATACTTGCTGTATGGGTCATTATGTATTGGGTGAATCCAGATGTCTTGCTTGGTAACCTAGCCAAAGGCTTCCATGCCCCGGTAGGGCCATGTCGATATATTTGGGATGTCTAAATACATGATGATCATTATCCATGCGCTTGTGCATTAGCATAGGAGTGTTATGCTGCCGGTTTTTTGCCGTGCACCATCCGTGTCCATTGGGTTTCCTGCTGACCCTTGGATTAATCCCGCCTAGGAAAGAGACCGCACGACCACGTGTATGGGAGCAATAAGGGTGGAAGGACCTATCTGCTTGCCTGTGATTTGTGGATGTTGCATATCACAGCCATGCTTTTCATTTGCATTTCATGCATCATTCTAACACCTTATCTATGCAGCCATCATAGATCTGCCCAAGTGGACGAGAGGACCGACCGGACGACTGATCAGAGTTTCTGTGTTTGAGCTGCAAGAAAGAGAGAGTCTTCTAAAACCCATTCAGAAACCACTGGTACCGTATTAGAAATGGCAAACTCACCAAGGGAAAATGATGCTACCAGGGCTTTGGTTGCTGAGGAAGTGGGTAGAAGGTTTGAGGAGTTCGAGGGTCGTATGATGAATATGTTAGCTACAATGGCACAGCAGGCTGCTCCGCAAAATCCTCCTCCTCCTCCCATGAGACAAAATGAGCGGGAAGAGGAAAGAGTAGAAAGATAGGAGGAACCGATTCGACCACCACCTATAGATCTGAGATCAGTGGCTTTTGGGGTCCAAAGAAGGAGACAAGCGCTGAGGTTAGAAGATGACCAGGAGAATGAGGATGACAAAATGAGCGTTGTATCTGAGAGGCGGAAGGCACCCCAGACCGAAGAGTTCATTTGGAAGAAGATGGAAGAGAAGTTTGAGGCTTTGGCCCGTATGTTGGGTAGAGGCCAAGGGATGAACCCAGAAGATAAGGAGCTGGAGGGACATGACCCGATCCCGTACAATTTCAAGATGCCTGATGTTCCTAAGTTTGACGGCACTTCTGACCCCAACGCCCATGTAAAGCAGTATTCCTTGATCATGAAAGGGACTACCTTGTCCAAGAGGCAGAAAGTGGAGTACTTTTGCTTGAGCCTAACTGGCCCGGCCATAGATTGGTACCAAAGCCTCGATCGCCGAACCAAGGAGGATTGGGATATGCTCACAGAGGAGTTTTTAAGACAGTACGACTGCAACACCAGGATGGAGGTGACCCTCAAGGATTTGGAGTTGCTTCAGCAAAAGGCCGAGGAATCCTTCTATGATTACCTAACCTGCTGGCGGAGTAGAGTAATGGAGATGAGGAGAAAGCCAGACACTCAAGACCAGATCCGTTTGTTCATCAAGAACGCGAGCCCGTACTTGAAAGAAGGTTTGAAGATGAAGGGTCTAAAAGACTGGGAGTCTTTAAAGGACATAGCCATAGAAGCGGAAGGGGAATACTTAGCCCGAAAGGCGAATAGTGACAATTATGCTAAGAGAGCTAATACCAGTCTAGGGACAAATAAGCCAGCCGGTCCCATTGGTAGCACCAGAAGAACGGTTGAGGTGTCTGCTACTGACGCAATGACCCCGAGGAATTTTTCGAACTTAGGAAGACCACTGTCTTGGGTTTTGAGAAGGTTGATGAAAGAAGAGAACTTGCAGCCTTTGCCTCCCAGGCCTGCTATGACGCAAGGGGCACTGGGGCATAAAGATAATGAGTACTGTGCTTTTCATCAGCATACGGGCCATTTGACGGATAATTGTAAAGCACTTAGGCACTCAATCCAGGATTTGATTGACAGCAAACAAATTACCAACCCCAAGCGGAGAGAGAAAAAGAAGAAGCCTGGCTATAATGCTGTGCCACCACCCTTTTTCATGATTGGATCAAGCCTACCAGAATGGTACATGCTGCGGGACTTGTATGGGAATGAGTACGTTGATGTTACTCGCCCTGAGGCCAAGGGGGAAGGGATGTCTGTAGCGACAATTGATTGTTGGTCTAGTAGCGAAAGCGGTGAAGAAAATGAGGAAGAAGTTGAACTATCTTTGGATCTGTGGAAGTCAGATGAAGAGGGAAAAGAAGTGGGAGCTGTAACGAGAAGTGGAAGAGTAGTCCCAGAGATAGAAAGGTCACCGGAACCAGCGCAAGCATCAACAGAGAAAGATCCGAAAGAGAATCAGATAGTCAAACAATTGAAGAAGTCCACGGCTCAAATATCTATATGGGATCTTCTGAGGCAGTCCCCTTCTCATAGACAAAAGTTGGTAGAAGCTTTAACTGAGTCTACTGTGGCTACCACAATCTCTCCATCAGAACTGTTAGACCTTGTAAAAGGGGGATCAGGAGAGAGATTAGTGTATTCTGATGCCGACTTTCCAGTCGAAGGCCGTAATCATAACCGACCGCTGTACATTAAGGCACAAATCAATGGCAAGCACACTGCTTACGTTATGGTAGACGACGGGTCATCTATAAATGTTTACCCTCTGGTGGCGCTTCAGGCTTTCGGTTTGGATGAGGGTATGCTTAGCGAATCAAATTTGACTATTGCAGCTTACGATAATTCTAGAAGGCAAGCTTCGGGGACGTTCAAGACTTTGGTCAAGGCTGGACCTATTGAGGCGGAGATAGAATTTGTAGTTTTGCCCATTCCGGTCAATTTCTCGGCATTACTGGGGAGGCCCTGGTTTCATAAACTAGGGGGAGTGCCGTCTACGCTACACCAGATGATAAAATTCCCACATGAAGGCGAGGTGCTAACCATTAAGGCGGCCAGGGATAATTAGGTATTGGCCCTAGAGATTGCTAATCAGCCGTTCAGTGGTTTTCATGTATCGGTGATAGGGGAAGAGCAGAGGTCAGTGGATAGCCCTCCGGCGATTAATATGATGAAGAGGATGCACTATCTCCCTGGGGCTGGTCTTGGTAGGAATTCGCAAGGGCTGCAATCCGCAATCACTACTCGAGGTCAGAAAGATCAAAAGGGTTTGGGATACAAAGGCGGTTTTGGCAAGAACAAGACGACGAAAAAGATCCCTCACATTTCAGAAAGGTTTGTGCCCGCATCCTCAGTATGCGCTTACACTGGTGAAGACGAGCCACAGTGGGTGAATAGAAAGATTGTCCCTGGATTTGAGATCTTCAATGATGTTTTTGACTGGGATGTGGGAGTCATTAAAGCGGCTGAGGACTTCTGGGATGAGGAAGTTATGACCCAATGCATTGCCTAGGGTAGGAATGAGCCCGAAGAGGTTGTCACCGAGAAGATGTTAGTGGCCAGGCTGAAAGGGAAGGAAAAAATGGTAGAGCCAGAACTGAAGATTGGGGATTTGAAGATTTCCTCAGGGATAGCTGAAAGGCCTCTGCCAAGCTGAGGCACAAGCTGCTGCAGCATCGACCTCAACGGAAGCTGAAGAAGATACTAGCTTAGATTGTCTTTTTATTCCGGAACTTTTTTATGATGTAAATGACAATGATAATATTATTAGTAAGATGAATGATTTTGCTTATTTGTGCGATGTTTCCAACAATCTCAACATGCATGAACATGATCATATCCCATCTATTTTTGATATTGATTCCACTAACACCACGCCTTTTGATCTTGGAACCTCGAAAAATCCAAAGGAAATTTTAATAGCATCGAATATAACTCTTGATGAGAGAGAAATATTCGAGAGAATAATAAAAAAATATGAAAAATTTTTTGCCTGGACCTACGACGACATGCCAGGAATTGATCGGAACATCGCAGAGCATGCTATTCCAACGTATCCGGACCATAAACCTGTAAAACAAAAGTTGAGGAGGCTTAGGCCAGAATGGGCAGACAAGGTTAAAGAGGAGATTCGAAAGCAGATCGAAGCCAAATTTCTGGTTGAAGTGCAGTATCCTACATGGCTAGCAAATGTAGTCCCTGTAGCCAAGAAGAACGGAAAGGTAAGGGTATGTGTGGATTATCGAGATCTGAACAAGGCCTGCCCTAAAGACGATTTTCCGCTACCCCACATTAACGTGTTGATAGATAGTGCCGCCAACTGCGCGATGTACAGTTTTGGGGATGGTTATGGAGGCTACAACCAGATCCTTAACAAGATAATCGACCGGATTAAAACAGCTTTCATCACGGAATGGGGGACCTATGCCTACAGAGTAATGCCTTTCTGCCTAAAGAATGCAGGGGCTACGTACCAAAGAATGGCAACGAAGATCCTAAGCGACTTGATCCACAAGGAAGTGGAGGTGTATGTAGACGACATGATGGTCAAGTCAGCCACTAGGGAGGGCCATTTCGAAGCTTTAGAGAAGTACTTCACTAGGATTGATAAGTACAGCCTGCGACTTAATCCCAAGAAGTGTATCTTCGGAGTAACTTCAGGAAAGCTACTGGGGCATGTCGTCAGCCAGAGGGGAATTGAAATCGACCCAGACAAGGTGAAGGCCATCAGAGAGATGCTCGTGCCACAAAAGGAGAAGGAGGTGAGAAGCTTCCTAGGAAAGCTACAATATGTCAACCGATTCATTGCGAAGCTCACCTCGATATGAGATCCAATCTTCAAGTTGCTCAGAAAGGATCAGCCTGTGGTTTGGAATGAAGACTGCTAGAGAGCTTTTGATAGCATCAGGGAATATCTACTGAATCTGCCAGTGCTGAGGCCACCGCAACCGATCAAGCCGCTTATCTTGTATCTGGCAGTGGAGGATGGTTCCGTGGGAGCCATGATGGCTCAGGAAGATGAGTTCGGGGTGGAATTCGCGGTTTACTATCTCAGCAAGAAGTTCCTGGCTTACGAGATAAAATATGTTGAAGTAGAGAAGATCTGCCTGGCAGTGATTTGGGCGTCAAAGAAGCTTAGGCACTACTTCCATTCGTACAAAGTTCAGGCAGTGGCAAAGCAGAATCCTTTGAGGTATTTGCAAGAAGCGCCGTCTTTGCTGGGTAAGATGGGAAGGTGGTTGCTATTGCTACAAGAGTTCGATGTCGAATACATCACTCGCAAAACTATCAAGGGGCGAGCAGTAGCGGAGTTTCTTGCTGATCATCCCATTCAGGGCGACGCATAGCCACAATTTCCATCCAAGGATGGCAGTTATATTTTGATGGGGCTTTAAATACCAAGGGAGCAAGAGTCGGAATCATTTTGACAACCCCAGATGATGAGAAGCTCCCGTTGGCCAAGAAGTTGAGATACAGGGTCACCAACAATGAAGTTGAATATGAAGCGTGTACCTTCGGGTTAGAAGCCCTAGCTGCCTTGGGGGCAACGAGCGTAAAGGTTTTTGGTGACACATCCTTGGTAATCAGCTAAATCCGGGGTGAGTGGGCTATAAAGGAAGAACGGCTGGTACCTTATGTTGAATATCTGAAGGAGTTATGTGGGCAGTTCGAGACCTGTACGTTCCGCTTTGTGCCGAGAGAGGAGAACCGTCTGGCTGATGCACTGGCAACTCTGGTGTCGATATGGGACAATCCTGAAGGGATAGCTATAAAGCCTGTCCTGATTTCGAGTTCTGAGAGGCCCAGCTTCGAGACCAAACCAATAATGGAAGTAGAAGTAGCAGATGGAAAGCCATGGTACTTTGACATCATGAATTACTTGGAAAATGCGAAATTTCCAGAGGAAGCTACCGAGAAAGATCAGAGGATGATCCGAAGGCTATCCACTCAGTTCATATCCTTAGACGGGGTGTTATACAAAAGGCAGGCAGATGGTATCCAGCTCAGGTGCTTAAATGAAAGGGAAGCCCGGAGGGTGATGGAAGAAACCCATGCAGGCATCTGTGGGGCTCATATGAATGGGTTAACCCTGGCGAAGAAGATCATAAGGCAAGGCTTCTTTTGGCTTACGATGGACAACGATTGCTCAAAATATGTTAAGCAGTGCCAGCTATGCCAGCAGTATGCAGATTTGAGGCACTTGCCAGTGTCAGAGCTACACAGTCTAACATCACCTTGGCCATTCGCTACTTGGGGAATAGACATTATTGGAGAGATCCGCCCTACGGCATCCAACGGGCACAGATACATAATAGTCGCAATTGACTATTTTACGAAATGGATAGAGGCGGATTCCTTCAAGAAGATCGACGCAAGGGACATGGCCAGGTTCATTGAAAGAAATCTGATCTACAGATACGACCTCCCACATAGCATAGTGTCTGATAACGGGGTGCAGTTCATGGGGGAAACCAGGAAGCTTCTTGAGAAGTACGGAATCGAGCACCATAAATCCTCTCCCTATCGACCACAAGCTAACGGGGCAGTAGAGGCCGCCAATAAGAATATGAAGAAGATCCTGGCCAAGATGGTCCAAACCTACAAAGACTGGGCAGAGAAGCTACCCTTTGCACTGTGGGGTTACAGAACGACGGTGAGGACATCTACGGGTGCTACGCCGTATTCTCTGGTTTATGGGACAGAGCCAGTGTTGCCAGTCGAGGTAGAGCTCAAATCGCTGAGAGTAGTCATGGAAGCTCGGATTCCGAAGGCCGAATGGGCACAACAGAGGTTACAGCATTTGAACTTATTGGATGAGAGTAGGCTAAAAGCTTACTATCATAATCAGATCTATCAGAAGACGCTGGCCAGATCATTTGGGAAGAAGGTGAAAAAGCATCCGCTAAAGGAAGGGGACTTGGTGTTCAAACAGATGAGGCCGGGTATACCAGATATCAAAGAAAAATTTAGACCAACCTGGGAAGGGCCGTTTATCCTCAAGAGGCTATTGTCCAAAGGAGCTGCAATCTTATCGGATAGTGACAGTAATGAGTTCAAGGAACCGATCAATGTTGACAGACTCAAAAGGTTCCATGGCTAAAGACTACAAAATAAAAAGAAGAGAATAAAATGCTCCGCGGGTCAAAAATCGAAAAAAGGCGATCTTGCTAAAATTGGGTGCCTCGACAGGGTGAAAACCGAAAAAAGGTATCCTGTGCAAAAATTAGAGGCACGAGAGAAAATGTCCAAGTGTGAAAACACGAGAGGGCTGATTGGTAACAGGAGTCGATGCTGTTAAAATTTGGTTTCATGTATTCATAGGGCATGCACAATCGAGTTAATGTCAAAACTGATCATGTATGCTGAAATTCTATGGAAATGTACACAATTTCGTGAAATAAAATAAGAATTATTCTTCTCATTTTCGTCATTTTCTAGTTCTGCATTAAAAAGAAATGTAATACTCAAAAAGTGTACATATGTAAACTAAGCTAGGTCCTTCTGCTACTCTCGCCAGTCTAATGCTTGAGCCCTCCGTCCTATTGTCAGATGCCGGGCTAAGGACCCATCTCTTGTACTCGCTAGTGGAAGCCACAGAATGAGCTCCGAAATGAGGAATGACAGTCTTCACCGGTAGTCGGCTCCACAGCTCATGATACTGAGAAGCAAAGGCAGCAAAAAGAGCTCCTCCTCGAAAAGATAGTGGGACCCTCACCACATCCTGAATCATCCCAAGCTGGCGAGCACACCGGGCTGTGATATGGAAAGTAGCCTGACGGAGCCCATAGAGGGGAACACACCCCGATGGTCCATCAATGATCGCATGGGACAGAGGTAGCCAGGCAGACATGAAACTGGTATCGTCATCAGACAGCTCGCTAAATCTGGCAATGCCTTTATCAGCAGTGGCGCATGTATACAGCCGTCGACGCGGAAGAAAGTGTCTCGAGGAGTACTGTAAAATGACTCGGGGAGGTGGCTCTGACAACATCCTCAGCTTCTCTTGCAGCCAGACCTGAAAAAAAAAAGAGCCGTTGGAGTAAGTAGGATTTACTTCAGGCAAAAATAAGGCATAGGCTTGTGTGAAAATCAGAAAGGACGCGCTTCCCACCCAGAAAAGCTAGTGCGAAAATCCATAAGGGACGCACTACCTTTAAAATAATGACGTACTTGGAGCAATGAGGGGCTTCCCGTGAACGTGGAGGTGGATCCGGAGCATACATCTAAGCCCAGAATGTTCTCAGCTAGGATAAGTGGAAAGGGAGATAGCCCGCGATGGAAATCGTCCAAAGCCCCAAACAGGCGAAGATCGCTGATCAAACCCCCTGGAACCACAGTCAAGAAGCTCATCATGCAAAATAAGAATACGATACTTACCCGGTAGGTTGGGACGTCAGAGAATCTGTCTAAAGCCTCGACTAGCGGCTCCAAAGAGAAGGTAGAACCCAAGGGAACGAACTGCGCAGCCTCAGAAGGGGCTATACCTAAAGACAGAGCAATATCTCGAGTCTGGAGTAAACCGCAGCGTGGGATACAAGGCAGAGCCTTAGGGGGATACCAGGCACCGACAATGGCGGCTAGCTCCTCAGGTAGGGGGCATAGCTCCTGGTACGTGAACTTGAAGACGTGAAACCGGGGATTCCAGAAATGGGTTGCAGCCAGAAGAAGGTTGTGGTCTACCTTAGCCCTGCGCAGGTGTTTCAAGTCGGAAAGAGGAGAAAGAGTGTCATTTTCCCAAGTGCGGTTGTCGTCTAAGATGCGGTACATCTTCTGGAGAAGAGGAGATGACATCTTGTGAAAATCGGAGGATGAAAGCTAAAAAAATGGTGAGAAGGTGAGAAGACACAAGAAATCAGAAAATTTGACGAAATATATAGGGAAGCGCCACAGACGGCCTGCCCGTGCCTCAAGAGAGACGGCCTGCCCGTCGGTAGTCGTCCACCTGGCAGTTTGCATACGTCAGCATTGCATCACGTGCATTAATTTCGCATTTAATAGGGAATAGTGAACGACAGACGCCCAGCCCGTCGGTCGCTCCTAGAGGCGCCCAGCCGGTCGGTCACGAAATCTATATAATGACCTTGTGACCGACGGACAAACAGTTTTGCCATTTTCTCTTTTCCTCTCCCTCTCATTTTTTTGTCGTTTTCTGCACTCTTTTCTTTTCTTTTCTTCATTTCTCTTGCGATTTTGGGCCATTTTTGCTCGACCGGTCATCCAAGGAAGTATTTTTCTTCATTTCTACAATTTTCTGCAAATTACAGGTAAGTAACCAATCACTTTCTCTTTTAATTTTGGTTTATTTACTTTCCTTCTTCTTCTTTTTGCTTTTAGAATGAGTAGATTGCTTTAGCTTAGAAATTAAGGGTTGACGCTGCTAGTTTTTATATATAATTTTTGCATGCTAATTAGTCAGGCCTTTGCATAATATTGCCTATAAAACATGTACCCTTAGAAATAGAAATTCCTATGCATGCTAGCAAATGTATATAAGTATGGTATATATGTGCTATTGTTGGGGCCTGAGGCCTGTCCCATTTGTGCAGGAAGTGGGGCACACCCTTGCCGGAGTGCTGCCCATTTTTTTTATGAATATATATATATACAATTGTTTTGTTGGGGCCTGAGGCCCATTTCGTGTTTTTTTCCATGCAGGGGGTTGGGCACATCCCTGCCGGGGTGCTGCCTAATTATTTTATTTTCATTTTCAATTCTTTATCTTTCTCTCCTCTTACCTGGGCTGCTATCGCCCGGATGTGGTCCAAAGTACTTTTTGTTTTGGAAACTGGGCCTATTAACGCCCGCTTCGTTAAATTAATTTAAATAATCTTTTCTTTTACAGGATGCCTCCGAGACGACGAGTTCCCCAGGCCCGGCCCGAGATAGAGGTCCTGATTTGGATGGATGATGAGTCCGCCCAGAGTATAGGGCGCTGGCCCAGGTCAAGATCCGGGCTAGCCGTTTTATTTCTAGGCCCTTCCTAGAGGCCCTAGGGATGGCCGCCGAGGTAGACGCACTGATAGGGGGTACTGGATGGATAGACTTTCTGACTCCTGTATTTCAGACGTTCCCCGAGGCTACACGGCAGGTGTTAGCCACTCTACACTATGGAGGGTATCAGAGATCGGACACCGAGCCGGGCGTAGTGCAGTTTTGGTTTGACGGCCAGCATTTTAGTATCACGAGGCATCGGTTCGCGGAGGTGATGGGGTTCCCGACAGGTGATGGAGTTATAGTCCCACAGAGATCGGTGAGGCGCGCCCATTGGGCGGCTATTGCTTTGCCAGGAGTGCTGTATGATCACAATACAGCGAAGAGTACCGTACTGGTCTCTCAGGCACTCCGGTACCTACATAGAGTGCCTTCCAGCTCGTACCTCGGTCGGGCTGGTAATCCAGGGTCGCTTAACGCGGCCGAGATCTGGAGCCTCTGGGCTATGGAGGCAGGCCAGCGCCTCAATGTTAGCCATGAGATCCTGGCTAACATGCTTAGAGTCGGGAGGGGATCATCCCCAGTGGTGATAGTCGAAGGGGTTGTCACCAAATTGCTTTTGGGCTTAGGAGTCGCCCCAGACAGGCTCAGAGGACCCTTGGACGAGGGGATCTATGTTGAGGCATCAGCTGCAGTTCAGATGGGCATGATCTTGCCACTACCGAGGCAGCCCGAGGCCTTCAGGCTACTCACCATCTACTAGACTAGGCGAGCTTTTGCTCTTCCACCTTTGGGACCAGAGCCAGAGCAGGAGCAGCAGCAGCCACCTCCTGAGCCTCCACAGTCCCCGCAGCACCAGGCACCACCTCAGCCTCAGACCGTGCCACCGCCACCACGGCAGGAGCCGCCCAGGACTCCGTCAAATTTTGACATGGAGTTCACCATGGACGAGCTTTTCGGCACCCCACCGGCATCCAGGGCACCGACTCCTTTTCCCTCACCGAGCACCAGAGTATAGCAGTCCACCCTCAGGCCCTCTGAGAGGTTTCACCCTTACTTTGGGAGCGATCCGGGGGCATCCACTTCTGCAGCTCAGCCACCAGAGCTGACTCAGGAGCCATCGCAGCCTCAGCCAGACATCTCGCAGCTCTTGACCTCCATGTTCACAGCGTTTGAGCGTCGATTGGAGGAGAGGGACAGGGCTACCCACGAGAGACTAGACAGACAGCAGGCTGCTATCTAGGAGCAGTCCAGAGTCATTGAGCGCCTGACCCAAGAGCAGGTCGAGCTCATTGACCATATGGTGCAGGAGCAGGCCCGGTTCATGGAGAGCGTCAGAGACGAGCAGGCTAGGCTTGTGGAGCAGGTTATGCAGGGATAGAGAGAGCTCAGAGAGTAGCTTGGTTAGGATCTGAGGACATCCCAGGATCGGGCATCTCAGAGGATGGATGTGACTTTGCAGATGATTGATGAGTCACTTGATTCTCTTAGGTCTCGGGTCCAGGCGATAGAGGGGATCGTTCCTCCCTCGTCCCAGTCCATGAGAGAGTTTAGGGAGCACACGGAGTAGAGACTAGAGCGGATGAGGAAGGCCGCCAGTGAGCAGACCACCCAGATGAGCCAGGCCTTCAAGCAGTTAGGGGGGACAGTTTCTGACACCTTGAGCTTCATGAGGACGTGCGCCCAGCCCTTCCTGGATGGCTACGCTCAGGTTAGGTTCAAACAGACTTACGCTTCTGGGGACGAACCATCTGCGCCTCAGCATCCACCTTCGACTCAGCCAGCTCCACCTCAGCCTGAGCCGATTCACCTCTCGGATGATGAGGACCCGGATGACGAGCTCACGGACTACCCGCCATCATAGTCATTCAGGGAGTTTGGATCACAGTCTTTTTGTATTTTGTTCATTATTGTTGTGGTTGTATATACATTGTACAAAAGCTGATGTTAGTGGAAAACTTTTGTTTCCAGCTTTGTATATTTGTTTATTTATCTTTATCTATGCTTTATTCGCATTAAAGATGATTGTATGCTCTTATACTCCTTCATATCAAAATGATCATATGACGAGAAAAATGATAAAAAAGCAATATAATGATACAAAACATGATGAAAATAATGATAATGAGATGACAAAAAGGATGATAAGTAATAAAACCAAATCGTTTATGAGCATATTGAAAGGGAATAACTCATACATAAATTAACAAAATCCTTTGCCATGCAGGGACATTGCTTAACACCGGTCCAAATACGGACATCAATCACCAATAGAAGTTGCAGTTAGAGAACACTGCTCTTCACACCGGGATTGCAGCTAGAGAGTGCTACATCTCACAGTTCACGCGGCAGCCAGAGAGTGCCATGCACCTTGCAGATCGGATGGGGGTTAGCAAGGGAACTTCACCAATTGAAGTTGCAGTTAGAGAACACTGCTCTTCACACCGGGATTGCAGCCAGAGAGTGCTACATCTCACAGTTCAAGCGGCAGCCAGAGAGTGCTACACACCTTGCAGATCGGATGGGGGTTAGCAAGGGAACTTCACCAATCGAAGTTGCAGTTAGAGAACACTACTCTTCACACCGGGATTGTAGCCAGAGAGTGCTACATCTCACAGTTCATGCGGCAGCCAGAGAGTGCTACGCACCTTGCAGACCGGATGGGGGTTAGCAAGGGAACTTCACCTCGAGATCGTGGTCAGAGAGTACCGCATCTCACCAATCGAAGCAGCAGTTATAGAACACTGCTCTTCCCACCGAGGTCGTAGCTAGAGAACGCTACATCTCACCAATGCCTTATAGGTCGAGACGAGACTGGTAGGGACGTTTCCATCCGTTGAGCAGACTGAGATGAAGTCTACCTGACGAGGGACACGAAAGGTAAGAATCGCTACAGGTACGCTTTTCTTCCTTTTTCTTGTTCCTTTCTCTGAATTTTGGATCATCTAGGCACTCGTGCACTAGTTTTCCCCAAAATTGGGGGTAACTGTAAGCACCGTGTTCTGAGGCAGTCTGGATTAGAGATTACCAGATGAGGAATCAACGTCCGAGTCCGTACAAACGGTTGAGATTCTGAGGTTTTGGTCCCCTGCTTCACGAGAAATGTGTTCTTTCAGTCTTCGTAGGAAAGAGGGAGGAAATGGGGAATTTTTTGGTCAAAAAGATGTATTTTCTCCACCGGCGGTCTGCCCGTCTATGAAAGACAAGATCATCGCTTTGGGTCACAGACGGCCTGTCGGAGGGACCTGATCTTCCGGAGCACGCAACCTGATTTCCCGGAGCACGCAACCTCTCCGACGCCCATCGGTTATAATTACAGGCCCGTCGGTTGAATCCTTGTGTCAGTAGGATTAAACCGATGCCCGTCTGTGGAACCGACGATTGTCGGTCGCCCCTGGTCTATAAAAGCTTTCATTTCCCACCTAAAAAGGGGTTGGAGAAAATTTCTAAGGGAAAACTCTGTCAAAATTAACACTTGTTTTCTCTCTCCTCCAGTAAATACAAATATTGAGAAATCTCTTTTAGTTTAAGAATAAAACCATTAAAAAGGAACTAAATCTAATTAGTTCCTAAGGTTTTGATTCCAAATTTTAGTTTTTTGAAGGATCAAGAAGGAAACAATCTATTTTCCTCATTCTTGATCTTTCATTTTGTTTTCTCGTGGAGCGTGCGGGACTCTAATCGACATCAAAATCCAACCAAAATATTATCTGAGGGTAAATATTCCGGACTTCTTCTCCTTATTACTTCATTTTCATTTTTATTCTTGTTTTTTTTTTGACTTTTTGCTTTCATCTTTCTTTATTTTGATCCTTTTCATCTTGTTTTGTGGTAAAAATCTGTTTTTTTGCTTTGAAAAATTAGTTTTTCTGTCGTTTTTTTCGGAGACAGCGGTGACTGACGGGTCATCTGTTTCACCGATGCTCGTCGGTCACCCCACCCACAGATGCCCTCTCTCGAGTGAGCGACGGGGCACGTCGGTCACTTTGACTGATGCCCGTCGGTCACTCGGTAGTGGCCGTCCCTGGGTTCTGTCTCCATATTTTCAAACCCCCTTTTCCTTTTTTTATCTCCCTCGAGTCTTAAAGCTTTATTTATATTGCGCTTTTTGTATATTAACACTCATTAAACTTTTGTGAGCATATATGATTTTCTTGGACCGTTCTGAGCTCGAGGGGCAATCTACCATGCTCGGAGGATTCCGTCCGGTTTAGATTTCTAACTTTCTTAGTCATTTCACTCATTTGTTTATTTGTTAATTATTTTATGTACACGAATATACCTTTTTGTATCTCGCTAAATATAAAAAATTGATGAATGTTTTATATTTAATAAAGAGAGATCTTCATAAAATTAAGGATCCAATGTCCTATTTTTTATCCAATGAAAAATTCCCACAATAAAAACATTATTTTTTATAATAAATGCATGCGAGGACCAAAGTTCTCAAAATAAACAATCTCCCGTCTTATATATGTATTGCACATTTATAAATGGGAGTTGTATTATGCTCCTAGTGTTATTATAATTTTTTGATTTAATGTTCCTTTATTTATCTATCGCTTTAACGCATGAATAAAATGCGTTTTTAATTAAATTGCATCGTGTGAAGAGAGAACGAATTAATGAGTTCAAAATTTATTCATAAAATAATCGAGGTAGAAATAGATGAGAAGTCCCGAACCCAGCTCTGGTCTTTGGGCTCAAAGAGGCTAGAGGTCTATCCGATCACTCGTTGGAACTAAGACCTCCAAGACACCTCTTGTGTCAGGAGACTTAAACATTAATCCTAGGCTCCTTAGGGAGAGAGGTTTACCCTCCAAGACCCCTTTGGTTGGCCCAAGATGGATAATAAGCGCAGTTTTAGGCTCTCCGAGGCGAGAGAAACTTTCCCAATGTTCTATTGGGTGGTGACTCCATGAAACCTCCTTGTTGCCCAAAATAGACGCACTCGCAATTCATTGCAAGTTGCCAACGGACCCACAAATGCCTCGATCGCCCTCGAGCGGGTGGTCGCACGGGAGGTACGCCGGGCTCGGCGCGCGTCACAAGAGGGAATAACAGTTTTCACTGGTAGTTCAGCCCAAAGATCATGGTACCGAGAGGCAAAAGCTGAAGATAAAACTCCACCTTGAAAAGATAGAGCGAGTCTCACCACATCTTGAGTCATCTCGAGCTATCGAGCGCATCATGCTATGATGTAAAAGGTAGCCTCAAGAAGCCCACATAAGGGAACACATCCTGAAGAGCCATCAACTATCGCAACAAATAAGGAAAGCCAAGCACTCATGAAGCTAATATCCTCGTCTGTTACTTCACCGAATCTGGTGATGCCCTCATCGGGAGTTGTGAATGAGTACAGTCGCTGAAGGGGAAGAAAATGCCTCGGAGAATATTGACTGATAACCCGGGGAGGTGCTTTTGATAGTAGTTTCAACTTCTCTTGCAGAAAAAAAAAATAAAAATTAAAAAAGAAAATAATAATAATAAAAGCCTCTGGAGTGAGTTGGGTTCACTTCAGGCAAAAGTAAGGCATAGGTTTGTGTGAAAATCAGAAATGGACACACTTCCTGCTAACAAAAGCTAGTGTGAAAATCCACAAGGGACGCACTACCTTTAAAATAATGACTTACCTGGAGTAATAAGGGGCTCCCGGAGAAGGAGGCAGAGGACCCGGCACGAATAAAATCCAGACCTAGGATAGTCTCAGCAAGGATCAGTGGGAAGGGGGTCAGCCCGAGATGAAAGTCATCCAGAATCCCAAACAAATGAGAGTCATGGATCAGCTCCTCTGAAGTCATAGTCAAGTATCTCATAAGACAGAATAAGAAGATGACACTCGCACGGTATGGTGGAACGTCAGAAAATCCGTCCAATGCCTCAATCAGTGGCTCTCAAGCAAATGTAGGACCCTGAGGAACCAAGCGGGCAGCGTCAGAAGGAGTTGTGCTTAAGGCTAATGCGACCTCTTGAGTATGGATCAAACTGCAACGAGGAATGCAGGGCAAGGCGTTGGGTGGATACCAAGCTTCGGTAATGGCAACAAATTCTTCAGGTAAGGGACACAACTCCTAATAAGTAAACCTGAAAACATGGAAGCGTGGGTCCCAGAAATGGACTGCAGCCAAAAGGAGGTTGTAATCTATTCTAACTCTCCTTGAAAATTTTAGACCAGAAAGTGGAGCAAGGGTGCTATTTTCCCAAGTTTGAGGGTTATCTAATATTCGGTGCATCTTATTAATGGCAGGGGAAGACATTTTTCAAGTGCTATAATCGGAAATCTAAAATAGCAAAGGAAATAAGGAAGAAAAAGGGAAAAAAAACTGAGAAATAAGCTTGGATTAAGGCTTGGAGTGGTGGAATGGCATGAAATCCAAGAAAAAGGGTGTAATTTATAAGAAAGACATGACCGACCGGATGCCCGTCTGTCATTCTTCCGACGGCAAGCCCGCCGGTCAAATCAGTTGACCACCTGGTAGATTAAATTTCCTGCATATTTTCATGCATGTCACGCGCATAAAATAATTTTTGCATATTTCTATTACTTTATCAATTTGATATGGATACGCATCGGATGCGCAAGTCGAAAAATATTTAGGGAGTATTAAAAAAAAGCATTAAATGAGTTAGTAATTAATTAGAAATTAATTGTGTAATTAATGAGAGGATCAGTTCGAAATTTCTAATGACAGGCGGGCTAGCCGTCGCTCGATGGTTTAGACGGGAAGCACGTCGGTCAGCCAAATCTATAAAAGTAGCAGGCAACCGACGGGCTTTCATTTCTTTTCTTCTTATTTTCTTTTTCTTCTTGCCAACCGTCGGTCTCCTTTAGGTTTTTGCTCATTTCTTCTTTGTTTTTCATCCGTTTTATGCGCCACTTGCAGCAAAGCAACCCACGTACTGTCACGCACATTTATGAGTAATTATTTTCATGTTTCGTCGAGTTTTATTTTCGTCGATTTATAGGTTAGTTTGTCAATTTTTCTACTTCTTTTTATTTCTTTGGGAATAATTTGCATGAAGAATGCATGTGTAATGTAATTTAGTATTTTCTGCCTATCTCTACTTAATTTCTTTAGACTGTGTATAAAATATAGTTATAGAAATGCATGCACACTAGAACTAATAGAAAAAAAAACTGTTGAACTTATGCAGTTGACTTTGTTTGACTTAGTTTTTAGGACTACCACGAACTGAATAAGACAAAATAAATAAATTGAAATGTTACTTGGGGCCTGCGGCCTGTCCAATTGTTGCTTTTTATGCAAGAGGTTGGGCACATCCTTGCCGAGATGCTGCCTAATTTTTTTTTAATTTTCTGGCTTGGGCACATCCTTGCCAGGATGCTGTCCAAATTTTCTATTTTTTTAAGTAGGCACATCCTTGCCGGGATGCTGCCAAAATTTTTTTAAATTTTTCTAGGTAGGTATATCCTTGCTTGGGTGTTGCCGAGATCTTAGTAGACATATTTTAGCCGAAATACGGTCGAAAATTTACAAAATTTATTTATATGCCTTTCGATAGGCCTGTCTGCGGCCAGAATGCAAAGCTAATTTTTTTCATTTTCTTTTAAGGATGCCTCCGCGATGTCATATTCCGCGTGACCAGCCTGAGCCTCAGGTTCCACTCTGGATGAGTGATGAGGCTAGAGAGAGGTTTAGAACGCTGGCTCGAGTGCCGTTCCGAGCCAGTCGCTTAGTCTCCAGACCCTTCCTAGAGGCCATGGCGATGCTAGAGGAGGTGGACGCATTAGTCGCGGCTGCGGGATGGATAGTGTTTCTACGGCCTTCGTTTCATACCCATCCCGAGGTTGTCCGGGAGTTTCTAGCCACTCTACATTACGAAGGGTTTCAGAGATCAGATACAGAGGAGGGGGTGATTCGGTTTTGGTTCCGTGATTATCAGTACAACATCACCCGATAGAGATTTGCCGAGGCCATGGGATTACCATTTGGGCCCGACCTCAGTACCTCAGAGGGCTGTCAGGAGATAGTATTTAGGAGATCATAGCCCTGTCGGGAGTGCCATATGACCACGATATGGCGAAGAGTACGGTGCTCTCGTCGCAGGCTCTCCGGTACGTTCATATAGTACTTTCCAGCTCCTACCTGGGATGGGCTGGTAACCCAGGTTCGCTGAATGCAGTCGAGATCTGGAGTCTTTGGGCGATGGCTGCAGGATGTCATCTCAATATTAGCCATAAGATCGTGGCTAATCTGGTTAGGGTATCTAGGGGGCAACCCCTATAGTGTTTGCAGGAGGGGTGGTGACCCGATTATTGATACAGTTGGGGGCACAACCAGACAGTTTTGGGCCCGCTTTGGACGAAGTATTTATGTGGATGCCTCATCAGCCTTGACTATGGGGATGATAATTCAGCTGTTAAGAGAGGCTGAGGAGTACAAGCTATGAACTATTCATGAGACCAGACACGCCTTCGGCCTTCCTTCCCTCCAGCCAGCAGAGGAGGAGCCTCAGATGGAGGAGCAGCCTCCCCAGCAGCTAGACTATCAGGAGGGCCAGCCTCCTTAGTAGCCAGAGTTCCAGGAGGGCCAGCCTCCATAGTAGCAGGCAGATGAGGATCAGCCACAGACCCCTTTTGATATGGGGATAGAGTTTAGTGTGGATGAGTTGATCGTGACTCCTCCAGCACAGAGGGTGCAGAGTCCCACTCCTCCTCCTCCATCACGGGTACAGCGGATAGTGCCCAGAGTTCTCGAGAGGTTCAACCCGTATAGTAGGGTAGGACACCCAGGGGCATCTACATCTATGGCACCACCCCCTGAGTAGACATCAGAGCTAGTGTCTCCCGCACCATCTCCATCACCCCAGCCGGTCCAACTAGATCTAATAGCAATAGTGACCTCCCTCTTGACCTCCATGGAGCGCAGGTAGGAGGGGCGAGACAAGATGATTCTGGAGCAGCTAGATTAGCAGGATAGGGTCATACGGGATCATGGGAGGCTTATTGAGGAGTTGAGGTAGAGTTTGAGCGCCTCCCATGATGCCGCGGCTCAGAGGACAGACGCAGTCGTCCAGATGGTGGATGAGTCAGTCGGCGCTCTTCGGTTTAGGGTTGAGATGCTAGAGGGTGCTATACCGCCCATCTTCCAGTCCATCAGAGAGTTTAGGGAGTAGACAGAGGAGAGGCTCGGGCGCATCAGGGATGCAGCTAGGGACCTAACTCTTAGGCCGTCCACGACCTTCACAGAGCGAGGCAGAGTGGTTAGTACATTGGAGTTTATGGCAATGTGTGCTCAGCACTTCCTCAACAGGTACGCCTAGGTATAGTTCCAGTAGGGAGACCCTACGAGGGGAGAGCCATTATCTGTGCCGGTTGCCCTTCCACCTCATTGCCAGCCACGGCCTGGACCCTCAGTGCCACCTCGTCAGCCCTCTACCTCAAGAGCTGGACCCTCCGCATCTTCATCGCAGATCCAGCCGGTGTATATATCAGACGACAATGAGGACCCAAAGGAGGAGCCCTCAGACTACCGTCCTCCCTAGCTTATTCAGGGAGCTTGTTAGACTGTATTTTGTATTTTTATTTTGTCATATTTTTATATGCATTCTACAAAATTGATATTTTGCTAGTGGAACTCACATTTTACGCTTTGTTAAATTTACATTTCATTTTGTATATTTATCTTGTTATTATCTTACTTCCTCTTGATGGACATTTGATAATATGATCAGACAAAAAAAAGGAAAAATGAATGACAACATAAAAAATGTTTATTAATCTACAAATCAGGTCAACTCACAATAAATTAACAAAAATCTTTTATGAAAACAGGAACATGATTTTCTCACCGACCCGAGGATGGTCGATAATTAAGGAATGATTAGCAAATCAGACACTACATCGCTCAGATCATATTCAATCAAAAATTGTACCTTACAGGCCGGATGGGGATCAAAAAGTTGAAAATCACACATCTTGCAAATCGGATGGTGTTTAGCAAACCAAAAGTCGTACCTTACAGGCCGGATGGGGGTCGAAAAGTTTCAAATCACACGTCTTGCAGATCGGATGGGGGTTAGCAAACCAGAAGTTGTACCTTACAGGCCGGATGGGGGTTAGAAAGTTGAAAATTACATGTCTTGCAGATCAGATAGGGGTTAGCAAGATCATGTCATGCCCAGAAGAGGCCAGCAAAACAGAATATTCAATCACAAGCCTTACTGATCGGATGGGGTTAGTGAGGACACTGCGCGAGCCGAGACAAGGCTAGCAGGGAAACATGCAGTAGAATAGATCGCACTAGAGGTTGTAGTTAGAAAACACTACATCCCACAGACACTGCGCGAGCCGGGATGACTCCAGCAGGACATATGCAATAGAATAGATTGCAATAGGGTTGTAGTTAGAGAACACTACCTCCCACAGTAAGGACACTGCATGAGTCGGGATGAGGCCAGCAGAACACATGCAATAGAATAGATTGCAATAGGGTTGTAGTTAGAGAACACTACCTCCCATAGTAAGGACAGTGCGTGAGCTGAGACGAGGCTAGCAGAACACATGCAGTAGAACAGATCGCAACGGGACTGCAGTTAGATAACACTACATCCCATAGACACAATGCAGGCCGAGATGAGGCCAGCAGGGACACATACGGGAGAAAAGATCGCAAGTGAGTTGTAGTTAGAGAACACTACATCTCGCAAACACCGTGCAAGCCGAGACGAGGCTAGCGGTACTCTTGCAATAGAACAAATTTCAAATGGGTTACAGTTGGATAACACTGCCTCCCATAACACTCAAACACCGAGCAGGCCGAGACGAGGCTCACCGGATGAAGATGAGAAATCACTTGCTTTCGCACAACATCGAGAAGGTAAGGATTGCCTCAGGTACGCATTTCTTCCTTTCTTCTCTGAATTTTGGCTCATCTAGACACTAGTGTACAAGTTTCCCCAAAATTGGGGGCAATTATAGACACTAGGTCCTAAGGCAGCCCAGATCAGAGTTACCTGATGAAGAGACTAACATCTATTTTCAGACAAATGGATGGAAATTGGGAGCCTACATTCTTCGATTTTAAAAGGATTGAGGATTTTTCTCAGTAACAGGAAGATTCGGATGGTCAAAACTTTGAAAATGGAAATTTTGGTAAACCGACAGGATACCCGTCAGTGGTGGGATGCCCGTCGCTCGTGCGAGAGACCCAACTCTCGCGACGAGCATCGGCTGTCACTTGGCAGTGGGGCCCGTCTCTCGTGATCGAGCGGCGCCCGCTCCTCGCGAGAGACAGGCATCGCTCGCTTCTGAGTCCCATGGTGGACCACCGGTCAAAAAACCTAGTATAACCCTCCGACAGATGCCCGTCGGTAGCCCACAGACGCCCGTTGGTCGTGATCTGTCAGTTATTCTCATGGGATTTTTTGGGATTTTGTTAAGATTTTCTAGATTTATCAAATATTTTATAAATCTTATCAAAATCCTCTAAATCTTTTCAAATATTTTTAAATATTAGCTTTGATTTTGTGAATATTCTGGAAATCAATTCGGTTTTGATTGGATTTCAGAAATATTTTTCAAATTTAAATCTTAAATTTAAATTTATTTGAATTATCTTCTAAACTCTATAAATAGGGGATTAAACCTCATTATTCAAGGTTAGAAAATTTTGGAGGAAAACTAAATCTTGGCAGTTTTTCACAGAGATTTTATTTTCGTATTTTGTAAAAAGAGTTTTCTCTCAAGATTTCTTCTTTCTCTCATTTTTATGTCCGAATTAAGCTAATTTGAGGTAACGAAATCCATTCATTTCTATCCGATTTAGCTATTTTTGACATCCAATTGCTGTCGAAATTTCGAGAACGAAAAATACAATTTTCTTTTCTTGATTTATTTTTTCAAAATATGATTTTTGTGATCAAAGATCTCCTGAAATCACGTAATCACGGATCAATCCTTATAGAACTCGAGGAATCGAAATCACTCAATGTTCACCTTTAAAGGTAAAATTCGAGGGTAAACATTCTGAATTTATCATTTGTACAATTTAATTATTTTACACTAATTTTATAATAAAATTTTCATTTATTAAAAATCAAAATCAATTTCTTTGGATTTTTTCGTTTTAATTTCAAAATCTGGGGTGACCGACGGGCAGAAGGGTCATCGACGGCCGTCGCTCGAGTCGTCAATGATATCTTCTTCCGCCTGCTGGTCAACCCAGGGACGCCCATCGGTCACGAGTGTTGGGCCGTCCCTGGACCTTTTCTCCTCTATATCTTCTCTTTCTCCTTTTTTACTTATTTTCTTATGGTTTTCATGGCTATTTCACATTTTTCATTGTAATTTAACTTCCAGCATTTTATTTTGCTCTTACTTTTAACACTAACATGATTTCCTTTTTTTGTGAGTTTTATTTGACTATTTTTGGTGGATTTGGGATTGTTAAATGGTGGCTATTACAATGATCTGAGGATCCTCACTCGGGTTCATTCTTCAACCTTATCCCTTTTTATCTTATTTATTTATTATTGTTGTAAATATTGTTTTAATCCCGCTAAAATAAAATGGTCAAATATTTTATAGTAATTGAATTGGGATTTTCATTAATAATTGAGGACCAATGTCCTATTTTTTAGCCAAATAAAATTGACATTTTAAACTTGTTTTTTTATAAATGTGCATGCGAGGACCAATGTCTTCATTCTTAACGAATTTTCTAATTTGTGTATGACTCGCATGTCATTACCAGTGGGGGTTGTATTCCGCCCATAGTTTTGTTGTAATTATGTTCATAATTTTCTATTTTACGCCCACTTACTGCTTTCCTTGTATGAATGATTTGCGCTTTAATTAATTGCATTTGAATGAGAAATTGGATGAAATGATAAATTCAAAACTCAGTTATAATATTAACCAAGGTATGAATAAATGAGAAGTCCCGAACTTACTCTGGTCTTAGGCTCAAAGAGGTTAGAGGACCATCTCAATGTTCCATTGGGATGGGGTCTCCAAAACATCTCTTGTTGCCCACAAAAAGGCCCAATTTGCATAATCCTAGGCCCCACGAGGTTAGAGGATCACTCCAATGTTCTATTAGGGTGGGGCCTCCAAAATATCTCTGGCTTGCCGAAAATGGATGCATATGCGCTGTCTTAGGCTCATTGAGGCTAGACGACCTTTTTCAATGTTCTATTGGGTGGCGACTCCAAGAAACCTCCTTGTTGTCCAACATAAACACACTTATAATCTCTTACAAGTTTTTATGAACCTCTCTCGAATGCGCTAAAAGCGGGTCTTCGGGGCGCCCCGGGGTTCGGCGCACGTCACACCAAGCCTCGTACCATCATGGTATATTAAATGGAGACCCGATCGGTCATTATGCTCATAATGAGCTAGACCCATTAGCAAGGACCATGCTCTGGTAGCCCTAAAGTATCATCACTATTGACCAAAGCTCATGTAATGGCAATAGATACTTCCCCTAAGTGAAATGTACCATAATACTGTGCTTCCTCTGTGGGCCATTATATATTAAACATAATCAACCAAATTAAATGGTCTTTTATCAAAGGCTTTGATGCCCCGGTGAGCCCATCTTAATTTAGTTAAAATATTTAAATACATAAAGGCCAAAATTCATATGTATGCACATTAATTAAGAGATGTTATGTTGCCAGTTTTCCGCCGAGCACTATACGCATCCATTGGGTTCCCCGTTAACCCATGGATCAAGCCCACCTAGAAAAGAGACCGCATTACCTCATGTGTGGGAGTAACTAGGTTAGAAGGATCTATTTGCTTGTATGTGGTTGTAAATGTTGCATAGCATACGATCATGCATTGTATATGTCATTCATTCATCATTCTAACAATTTAAATTTTTTTAGCCATCATAGATTCATCTAAGTGGACTAGAGGTTCCGACGGTTGGCTAGTAAGGACAAATCTACTCTTTGAGTTGCCGAAATTAGTGTCTGACTGGGATTCTGAGTCACTCTCATCGATCAGTGAATCATCTCTAGAATTATCGATAGCAAAAGAGACCAGAGCTTTGACCACTCAAGACCTTGCTATGAGACTAGAGGACTTTGAATGGAGGATGTTAGATATGATGTGTGCCATAGCCTAAAGGATTGCTCATCCTCCTGCTCCACAGTCGCTCCACAGCCACCTGTCGCTCCACAACCACCGACAGTCCCCTCCTCGGGGGCAAGCCGAACTGCTTGCTGGCGGGGAGGCTCCCCTCGTTCGAGTTGATGCCCGTCAACCTGTCAATAAGCATAGAGCTGATGTGCCTGTTGAGCCAAGAAGGGAAAGGATCCCTAATCCCAATAAGGATTTTATGATGGAGGAGGAAGACGAGGAGCTAATAGTCCATCAAGCTGTAAGGTGTAGAGCACCTAAGGTAGAGGATGAGGCTATGAGAGGGATGACACAGCAGATTGAGGCGATCACCCATATGTTATTAGCTGGAAAGGGGATTAACCCTAAAGATAGAGATTTGGGGGATGAAGAGCTGCTGCCCCAAAGGTTCAAGATGCCTGAGCTGTCGAAGTTCAATGGTACTTTGGACCCATCTGCACACATCAAGCAGTATACCCTGGTAATGAAAGGCACAGGGTTGAGCAAGAAGCAGAAGGTGGAATATTTCTGCCTTAGTCTGGTGGGTCTAGCAGTATACTGGTACCACGGATGGGACAGGAGGTCCAAGGAGGACTGGGACCTTTTGACCAAAGAGTTCAAGAAGCAATACGACTGCAGCACCAAAATGGAGGTCACCTTGAAGGACCTTGAACTCTTACAGGAAAGGAGTGATGAGTCATTCCAGGAATACCTCACTAGATGGAGGAATAGGGTCATGGAGATGAAGCGAAAGCCTGACACTGCTAACCAGATCAAGTTATTTATCAAGAACTCCTACCCTTACTTGAGGGACTTGCTCAACTTTAAGGGGCTCAGAGATTGGGAGTCACTTAAAGACATTGTTGTAGAGGTTGAAAGGGCTTACCTAGCAAAGAAAGCAAGCCAAAATAACTTTGCTAGGAAAGGTTTCGGGAACCAATCAGGATACAAATTAGGCGGTGCCGGGAACAGTAACAACAGAAATGGAAAGGCGGCAGAGGTCTCAGCTACTGAGGTTGGACAAGCCTAGAGGTACTATTCTAATTTGGGCTGCTCTTTATCCTAGGTATTGGAGAGATTAATGAAGGAGGGCAAACTGCGACCTTTGATGCCTAGGCCTGCCATGAATCAAGGATAGCCAGGGCCCAGAGATGACTAGTACTGCACCTATCATCAGCACACTTGGCACCTGACAGATTACTACCAGACTTTGAGGAACAAGATCCAAGATCTTATTGATACCAAACAGATCACAGATCCTGAGAAGAGAGAGAAGAAGAAGAAGAAGAAGGCCGGCTATAATTCAGTCCCCCCACCATGAATATGATCGGGTCTAGTCTACTCGAGTGACACATTTTCCAAGAGCTATATGGAGCTGAGTACGTCGCTATCACTAGTCAAAAGACGAGTGAAGAAGGGATTCCCATGGCGACAATAGATTGATAATCCACTAGTGAGAGTGGGGATGAAAACGAGGAAGATTATTATAGACACCGGGTCCCGAGGCAGCCTAGATCGGGATTACCCAATGATGAAATTAAGTGTGCCGATTTATAGGCAAAAATGAAAGTTGAAAGTGATGATTTCCTTGTCAAATTGATTTATTAGAAATAAATAAAAATGTGTTTTAAATGTTTTAAAAATTATTTTTGAGACAAAAAGGGTATGTTTAGAAATTGTTGTGTTTAAAAAAAAAATCGAAAAATCGCGAGTTTCGGGCTGCGGCAGCGCACGCCTGCGCGCTGAGCTGGACACGCGCGCAACTGTGCCCCTCGAGCTTGGGGCGCTCTCACCCGCGCCCTGCGCACGCCGACGGGCGTCGGTCGCCCCTGCGCGCCCCTCCGACGGCCGATCTGCTGTTTTTCCGTTTGTTGGCCTAAAAATTGATTTTTTCTTCATTCTTTTTTGGTGTACTTTAATGCAAAAACCTTTTATTTTTCAAACTCTTCAAATTCATGAGTTTTTTGTAGTTATTGGAATTAAATTTATTTAATTCAATTTAATAAAATTCTGAATTTTGGGGTTATAAAATGGGTTTTTTAGAAAGGATTTTGGGGGGGATTTTTCTTAAGAAAAATACACTTTCTCTCTTCTTCTTCTTCTTCTTATTTTTTCTTCAAGAAAAAACTCTCCAAGTATTTTAAACTGATTTTTTAATTTAATTTTTGAGACAAATAAATCAATTATTTGTTCTTGGGAATTTACTTCTTGGTTTTCATAATTTTTCCTTAAGACAAATAAATCAATTATTTGTTTTTGGGATAAAATTTCATTATATTTTTTCTAAATCAAAGCAAAGAAATTATCATCCAACTTCATTTATCACATCAAATTTGAGGGTAAGCATTTAATTTAATTTTCAATTTATTTTTGTTTACAATTAGTTAGCTATCATGTAAATTCTTTTAGATCTATTATTTATTTTACTTCTTATTTCTTATTGTTTATTTAATTGTTCATATCATTATTTCTTATTCTTAATCTTTTATTTAATTGTTCATTTCATTATTTCTTATTCTTAATCTTTTATTATTATTTCTTATTCTTAATCTTTTATTTAATTGTTCATATTATTATTTTTTATTCTTATTTCTTATTTAATTGTTCATTGTTCATATTCTTGTCATTATTTTTGTTCATATATTATTATTATCATTAGTATTATTATTATCATCATTATTATTATTATTTACTATTATTATTACAATCATTATTTTTATTTATTATTCTTATTTATTTATTTATTATTATTATTATTATTATCATTACTTGCATATTTAATTTGATTGTTCATATTCTTTGATATTATTATTATTATTATCATTATTATTATTATTATTATTATTATTATTATTATTATTATTATTATTACTTCCATATTTAATTTGATTGTTCATATTCTTTCATATTATTACCATTATCATTATTTGTTATTATTATTGTGACTAGTGTTGTCATTATTATTATTAATAATATTTATCATTACTACTACTATTATTATTTTTATTAGTTTTGTTTATTATTATAATTTATTATTGTTGTCATCATCATTATTATTTTCATGTTTTCATGCATGTTAAATTGTTGTTACTTTTATGCATGTTAAATTGTTCATGTGTTAAGTTATTTTTTATTATGCCATTTAATTAATTTGTCATACATTATGCATGTTGTTTTATTTTAATTCATTTTTTTTACATATTACATATTTAATTCATTTTTCATTACTAACATCATCTTTATTTGTATTTTTATTTCAATACTTATTTTTCATGTGTGAGTTTTCCAATGGTGAGTGGGAGCCCATAGAAGTTTGAAGACACTATTTTTGTGGAGTTTATATTTCTAGCCTTTTTAGTATTATTTTTCTTTTATTTGCTTTTATTATTTGATATGTAATTTGTAATAAGTTTATTTATTTTCATGCACGTTAATTAAAAAATCACAAAAATATTTATATTAAATAAATTGGATTTTTCTAACAAAATGGGACCAATGTCCTAATTTTTCATCCAAATAAATTGTCACTTCAAAATTATTTTTTTTAATTATGCATGCGAGGACCAATGTCCTCACTCTTGATAAATAACCCGTTTTATGCATGATTTACCTTTATTTTACAATGGGGGTTCTATTCTGCCCCTAGTTTTGTTGTAATTTATTTTTATGTACTTTACTTTAATTATGCTTTCATTTACCGCTTTCCTTGGATGACCAACTTGCGCTCTAATTATTGCATCAAAACGTATGAGAAAAGGGGTGAAAACTTAAATTCAAAACTCAATTTTAACTTAATCAAGGTATGAATAAATGAGAAGTCCCAAACCATCTCTGGTCTTTAGGCTCAATGAGGCGAGAGGACCATTTCAATGTTCCATTGGAATGGGACTTCCAAGACACCTCTTGTGTCCCGTAAAAAGGCTTTAACTTGCATAGTCCTAGGCTCCACGAGGCGAGAGGGTCATCCTAATGTTCTATTAGGATGGGACCTCCAAGACCCCTCTGGCTTGCCCAAAATGGACATAGCAGCGCTGTCTTAGGCTCACTGAGGCTAGATGAACTTTCCTAATGTTCTATTGGGTGGCGACTCCATGAAACCTTCTTGTTGCCCAAAATAGACGCCCTTCTAATTTCTTATAAGTTTTATGAACCTCTCCCGAAAACCCTAAGAGCGGGCCTCCGGGGCATCCCACAGGGTTCGGCACGCGTCACAGTGGCGGCTCCGCTAGGGACATAAGAGACTTCGATTCGAAAGTACCTTGGTTAAAATTTATAATTGAGTTTTAATTTAAAAATTTTATCCCTTTTCGAAAATTGCATATCATTTCATTAGAGCCTTAGAACTATGCTAGTTTGGTCCCTATTTTTAACCCCCGTGCATTCCCAAAGCACGACCTTACGTTCACTCAATGTGGGGAAGTGTTAGGGATAATCACTAGCTCAAGCCTCGTACCTTATGGTATATCAAATGGAGATCCAATCGGTCGTTATGCTCATGATGAGCTAGACCCATTGGCAGGGACCATGTTTGGGTAGCCCTAAAGTATCATCACCCTTGACCAAAGTTCATGTAATGGTAATAGATACTTTCCTTAAGTGATATGCTCCTTAATACAACGCTTGCTATGTGGGCCATTATATATTGAACAAAATCAACCAAATTAAATGGTCTTTTATCAAAAGCTTTCATGCCCCGGTGAGCACATCTTAATATGGTTGAATTATTTGAATACATAAAGGCCAAAACCCATACGTATGTACAATAGGCAAGAGATGTTATGTTGCCGGCTTTTCACCGTGCACCATACGCGTCCAATAGGTTCCCCGTTGACCCATGGACGAAGCCCACCTAGGAAAGAGACTACACTACCTCGTGTGTGGGAGTGACAAGGTTGGAAGGATCTATCTGCTTGTATGTTTATCCATGTTGTATCAACACGATCATGCATTGTATATATCGTTCATGCATCATTCTAAAATTCAAATCTTTCAGCCATCATAGATTCACCGAAGTGGACTAGGGGTTCTGACGATCGGCTGGTGAGGATAGATCTGCCTCTTGGATTGACAGAATTAGTGTCTGACTGAAATTCTGAGCCACCCTCAATGACTAGAGAGTCATCCATAGAATCACAAATGGCAGAAGAGACCGGAGCCTTAACAACTCAAGACCTAGCTAGGAGGCTAGAGGATTTTGAGCGAAGAGTGTTGGAAATGATGGGAGCTATGGCCGATAGGATCGCTCATCCTCCCGCTCCACAACCATCGGCTGCACTACAACCACCAGCTGCTCCACATCAACCCATTGCTCCACAACCCCAAATGGTTTATGCTGGGGGGCAAGTTGAACTGCCTACTGGCAAAGAAGCCCCCGTTGTAGTTAATGCTCCTCGCCAGCTTGTTAATGAACATATGGTTGTTGTGCCTGCTGAGCCAAGAAGGGCAATAATCCCCAATTACAATGATGATTTTGTGATGGAGGAGGAAGATGAAGAGGCAGTAGCACCTCAATTTGTGGGGGCCTGAGCACCCAGGGCAGAAGATGAGACGATGAGAGGGTTGAGGCAACAGATTGAATCAATCACCCGCATGCTATCAGTTGGAAAGGGGATCAACCCTGAAGACAGAGATTTAGGGGATGAAGAGTTGTTGCCCCAAAGATTCAAAATGCCTTAGCTGCCGAAGTTTGATGGTACTTCGGATCCATCTACACATATCAAGCAATATACCCTAGTGATGAAAGGCACAGGGTTAACCAAGAAACAGAAGGTGGAATACTTCTGCCTTAGTCTGGTGGGTCCAGCTGTGGACTGGTACCATGGATTAGATAGGAGGCCCAAGGAAGATTGGGACCTTTTGACTGAGGAGTTCATGAAGCAATATGACTGCAGCACCAGAATGGAGGTCACCTTAAAGGACCTCAAGCTTTTACAGCAGAAGAATGATGAGTCATTCCATGAGTACCTTACAAGATGGAGGAATAGGATCATGGAGATGAAGCGAAAGCTTAACACTGCTGACCAAATCAGGCTACTTGAGAGACCTGCTCAGCTTTAAGGGGCTCAGAGACTGGGAGTCCCTTAAGGACATTGCTGTAGAAGCTGAGGGTGCTTACCTGGCGAAGAAAGTAAGCCAAAACAACTTTGCTAGGAAAGGTTATAGCAACCAATCAGGGTACAAGCCAGGTGGTGCAGGAAGCAGCAATAATAGAAGTGGTAAGACGGCCGAGGTTTCAGCCACTGAGGTTTGATAGGTTCATAGGTACTACTCCAATTTGGGCCGCTCTCTATCTTGGGTTCTGGAGAAATTGACAAAAGAAGGCAAGCTGAGACCATTGCCACCCAGACCAGCTATGAATCAAGGAAAGTCGGGGCATAGAGAGGATCAATACTGTGCTTACCATCAGCACACCGGGCATCTAACAGATTATTGCCGAACTCTGAGGAATAAAGTTCAAGACCTTATTGATTCCAAAGAGATCACGGACCCCGAGAAGAGAGATAAGAAGAAGAGGGCAAGTTATAATGCAGTTCCCCCACCGTGAATGTTTTCGGAGGAGAAGATTATGTTTTATTTGCTGCTTTTTATTCTAATAACACTTTTTATGACAATATTTGCAGTATTTATAATTTCAATAAAGTGAACAATCTTACGTATTTGCATGGTGTCTCTAATGATTTCATTTCTCATGATCACGATGCATTCATTTTTTGATATTAATTCAATTAATACGATTACATTTAATCTCGGAACTTTGGAAAACCCAAAGAAAATCTTGATAGCATCTGATATAACTCTTGAAGAGAGAAAAATTTTGAGGGATAAAAAAAACTAGTTGCAATTAGGGGATTGGATGAAAACTCACAAAGAGCACTAGAACCTTTCTGATTACCCTTTAAAGCGATCCCTGGATAAGACGAAACCTACAAAATGATTTAGGCAGCCTTTCTTTGTATAGCTCTCTAAATGACTATTTTCTACCTTTATTTTGCAATCTCTTGCTAGCCCGTTGAGCTTTTATGGAGGTATGCTAAATGCGTGCCAATTTTATTGTTACACATGTCAACACTATCCCCTCCCCTAAAATGATTTTTGCCTCCCCTTAGATGAACGGCCGTTCTATAAAGGATAGATGTACATCATTGACAATTCTACATCGCTGACAATTCTTTGGGTTATCAAAAATTGCCCTGGTAAGGATGAGTTTACACTTTGGGAAGAGGGTTTAGTCATGCACGAAAGACATGGGCTCGCAAAAAAAAAGATAGAAAAAAGGAAAAAAAAAAGTAGAGCTCAAGATAGTAACCCCTTGATGAGTTTCTGTGTTATTCTGAGCTTGATGAGCTAAAAGTATTATCAAAACCCAAATTCAAGAATCCATTTATAGTACGCAATTGAGCTGAGTATGGTCCCCATGTCAGTCGAGTAAAATTATGGCCATTTTTCTCTAGCAACCTGATCCTCCTTTGATAGCCATCTACCTAAGCCTAACGTTACAACCAAAGTAAGACCATTTATTTCTTCGTTCAGTCTTATCCAATCAGTGGAGATGACCTTTTAATAAGGTTCGATACGTAGGAAGAGGCATATAGTGTTTCTTGAGCTTCAAACAGGGAGCCACAAGTGCATTTATGCATTTGAGTTGAGTCTCATCCCCAACATTGCATCTAGAATTTGCTTCAAAAAAAATATTTTTTTAAGAGCAGAGAGAAAATGTTCAATCATAAAACCCGAGAGAGCTAGTTGATAACAGGAGTTTGATGCTTCCAAGGTCTATCCCGAGATTAGATAAGGTCCTATATTTTTTGGGATTAATGTCAAACAATGATCATGTTTAATGAAATCGAATTGAAACATATGCATTTATGCAATGATATATTGATGTGATCAGAGCAGCTCACTTTGTATGATCAAAGTCATCTACTGTCTGCCCTCCGCTACTCTCACCACTCGGATGCTTCAGCCAACTACTTATCCTGCTATCAACTGTGAAATCAATTCTACAGCACCTTTATGAGAAGAAACAAGCTCATACAGCTTTGACATGGGCAAGCACATGCCGATCACGCCTGAAAGATTTTTGGCAACAACTTCAGCAATCTGTAAAAAAAAAAAAGCCGTTAGAGATGAAAACCGTAACTGGCGCTCAAAGCAAAAGTAAGGCAAAGGATAGGGTGAAAACCTAAAAACAGGCAGTCTGTCCTTCAAGGAAAAAAAGAAGAAAAAAAGCTGCTGGATTGGTTTGGGCCCATTCCAGGAAAAAATAAGGTATAGGGTTATGTGAAAATCCGCAAAAGACGCATCTCCCGCTAAGAAAAGCTAGTGTGAAAATCCACAAGGGACGCACTACCTTCAAAAAAATGACTACAGGTATCAGATGAGAACCTCACAATTCCAAAGATATAAAATTCAAAGGCAATTCTAAAAGGCATCGATCCTATTGTAAACTGCAGCTAGCCCGGCTATCATCTCCAAGTCCACATAGATGAATTCTTATACTGCATTTCTGCATGACTCATGAATTTCACTTGCATGCTCACTATTTTTCCTGCATATTTTAGTTTCCCTATTTGCAGAAAGAGAGATTTGATGCAGACACCGACCAAAGCCGAGTGACGACATCAGTCCAAACAATCAACCAAAGACCTCTCCGGGGGCAGACCTCAACCAAAGACCTCTCAGGGGGCAACCAATCAATCAAAATATCAATCCAAACAGCCAGCCAAAACCACAACCCAAACATCATCTCAAACATTAATCCAGATCTCAACCAAAGGCCTCTCAGAGGGCAATCAACCAAAGGGCTCACAGACAGCACCACTTCACAAACTCAAAAGGGTTAGCATGGTGACGACACTACCACTCCCCGGAGAGTTAGCACGATCACGGCATTACCGCTTCACCAACTCAGAAGGGTTAGCACGATGGCGGCACTACCATTCTACGAAAGGTTAGCACGATCAGGGCACTACCACTTCACCACTTCAGAAGGGTTAGCACGATGACGGCACTACCACTCCCCAGAGGGTTAGCACGATCACGGCACTACCACTTCACCAACTCAGAAGGGTTAGCACGATGGCGGCACTACCATTCTATGGAAAGTTAGCACGATCACGGCACTACCACTTTGGAAGGGTTAGCATGATGATGGCACTACAACTCCACGAAGGGTTACCACGATCACGGCACTACCGCTTCAACAATGGATGACACGCCGACAAGCTGGCGACAACCACCACAACAACATCATCCGTTCCGGAAAGAGGGCGGCCTCAGGTATGCACTTCTCTCCCTTTTCTGAGTTTAGCCTCACCTAGACACTAGTGCACTAATTTCCCCAAAACTGGGGGCAATTGTAGACACCGGGTCCCGAGGCAGCCTAGATCAGGATTACCCAATGATGAAATTAAGTGTGCCGATTTATAGGTAAAAATGAAAGTTGAAAGTGATTATTTACTTGTCAAATTGATTTATTAGAAATAAATAAAAACGTATTTTAAAAAAATATTTTAAATGTTATAAAAATTATTTTTAAGACAAAAAGGGTATGTTTTGAAATTGTTGTGTTTAAAAGAAAAAAAAAATCGAAAAATCGCGAGTGTCGGGCTTCGGCAGCGCGTTGGGCGCCCGCGCGCTGCACTGGGCTCACGCGGCAGCGCACGCGAAGGCGCCCCGAGCGCCCTGCGCGCCCCTTCGACGGCCGATCTGCTGTTTTCCATTTTTTGGCCTAAAAATTGATTTTTTCTTCATTTTTTTTTTTTTGTACTTTAATGCAAAAACCTTTTATTTTCCAAACTCTTCAAATTCTTGAGTTTTTTGTAGTTATTGGAATTAAATTTATTTAATTCAATTTAATAAAAATTCTGAATTTTGGGGTTATAAAATGGGTTTTTTAGAAAGGATTTTGGGGGGGATTTTTCTTAAGAAAAATACACTTTCTCTCTTCTTCTTCTTTTTCTTATTTTTTCTTCAAGAAAAAATTCTCCAAGTATTTTAATCTGATTTTTTAATTTAATTCTTGAGACAAATAAACCAATTATTTATTTTTGGAAATTTACTTCTTGTTTTTCATAATTTTTTCTCAAGACAAATAAATCAATTATTTGTTCTTGGGATAAAATTTCATTATATTTTTTCTAAATCAAAGCAAGGAAATTATCATCCAACTTCATTTATCACATCAAATTTGAGGATAAGCATTCTTGGCTCCACTTTTAATTTAATTTTCAATTTATTTTTGTTTACAATTAGTTAGCTATCATGTAAATTCTTTTAGATCTATTATTTATTTTACTTCTTATTTCTTATTGTTCATTTAATTGTTCATATCATTATTTCTTATTTTTAATCTTTTATTTAATTGTTCATATCATTATTTCTTATTTTTAATCTTTTATTATTATTTCTTATTCTTAATCTTTTATTTAATTGTTCATATTATTATTTCTTATTTAATTGTTCATTGTTCATATTCTTGTCATTATTTTTGTTCATATATGATTATTATCATTAGTATTATTATTATCATCATTATTATTATAATTTACTATTATTATTACCATCATTATTTTTATTTATTATTCTTATTTATTTATTTATTTATTTATTATTATTATTATTATTATTATTATTATTATTATTATTATTATTATTATCATCATCATCATCATCATCATCATTACTTGCATATTTAATTTGATTGTTCATATTCTTTGATATTATTATTATTATTATTATTATTATTATTATTATTATTATTATTATTATTATTATTATTATTATTATTATTATTATTATTACTTGCATATTTAATTTGATTGTTCATATTCTTTCATATTATTACCATTATCATTATTTGTTATTATTATTGTGACTAGTGTTATCATTATTATTATTATTATTAATATTTATCATTACTACTACTATTATTATTTGTTGGAGTCGGGATGCGCCCATGACTTCTCGGGTTGATCCGGAATATATTTACCAGTCCGAAAATCCTACTAAAGTGGAAAGAGTTCCATAATTAGAGAAAATCAAAGGTTTATGTCCCTTGATTTTCCTCTTCCTCATAACCTACCCTTTAATTATAATTAAAGGGAGTAACTCCCCTAATGGGAGTTAGTGCTCCTATTTATGGGGCATTCATCTCTTTTGGGAGAGGGATGCCTATAAATAGGAGGCTCTTCCTTTGAGGAATTAAGTGAGATATCTTCCATATACCGAAACTCTGTCGGTTTCACCCCTCGTCGGTTTGTACTCCAAGTGGCTTTTAGACTGTGATCTAGTTGCCGTTATCCCGCTCGTGGATATCAGCCAGACCAGTGATGCCAGAAGGGATCCTTGTAATTGCTTTGCCAAAGTATCTGCATAACAAGAGGTCGGTAGCATATAACCCGTTTATGTTATCTCCATATATGCATGTGGCATGTTGGTATATAAATCCTTCATTGGTATCAGAGCCAATAATTTTGGCGTCCTGGCATGTGGCTAAAAATGGATCTAAAATTTTATATGTAAAATTAGTAGATCTAGGATGCATGAACCCGATATATATTTATTTCGTGTTAAAATATATATTTGTATATATTTTTCGGGTCTAAAAATACGTGTATGTGTACCGTAAATTGAGGGGATAAATATGGATATTCAAAACGCTAGACTTAAAATTGAGATTTGTAATTTTTGACCATACCATTGAAATCACAGACCTCGAAAACCCCCCACCGAAAAAAATTCGGAGACCAGAATCCATCGGGAAGGCGGCTCGTGGCTTGCACGCGCCACTAGACGAAGGGCACGTGCGCGTGGGCGGTGGTCCACACGCGCGCAACACGGGTCCATAGTGATGTGTCACTGTGGACACGTGGCCTAATGGGATTCGGCCATGTGGCTGACCCAGGTCAAGCCACATAGCATAAAGGGTCCACCATGTGCCATGTATGCATGCGCCACGTGGACCACTCCGGGGGTGACACGTGAACGAATAGGATCGTGCCACGTGTCGTGCCATGTCAGCACAGTGACATGTCACTGCCGCCACGTGGACCAATGGGTGATTGCCACGTGGCGAATAGGTGTCGTGCCACGTGGGCGATGACATGTCCACCTTCTGCCACGTGGTAGCCAGGTGGACCAACCACATTCTGACACGTGGCACCGTAGGGTTGTCCCATGTGGCAGGGCAGATGGGAGGCGCGTGAGGTGCGTCAGCACGTCACTCCTCCCCCTGGCGGTGCGTGTGAACACGTGCAGCCTCCTCTGACCACCAAATCAGCTCCGATTTTTTGTGAAACCATTTTTTAAAATTTTTTTGATTTTTGGGTCATTTTTCCAGAATTTTTTGATGACCAGAAAATAAATTCTCATTTTTAAATTATTAAAAAATATTATAAAAATTATGGAAAATGTGTTTTCTGCCTTTAAATTATTTTGAAAAAAAATTTTTAAAATTTTTTGTGGATCTGTCCTTATTGTTGGTTGAAATGAGTTTCAATCATATATGTTTATACATGAGTGTATTAACTATCTTTTTATTTTTGTGATGTGTTACAGAAATGGTGATGATAAGGACTCCGATTGTTCCTCGCACTCCGTTTGATATTGCTTTAAGAAATGCAAAAGTGCATTTAGTAAGCAACATAAGAATGCGAAAGAAGATTCGAGCTGATGACATTGATGCAATAGTGCATCACATAATATTTATGCATGAAGAAATGCAGGAGTGTATTTGGTTAGGTGGTTTAAGTATGGGAAAGGATGATAGAGTTCTGATCAAAGCGTTGACTGACTCCTTTGTGTATCATCCAGAACTCAGGGAGTTATTGGAAACTACCTGGTATATTGGAGATAGAATTTATAGAAAATCTATCATCCACTTTTTGGCTAGAGTTGCCAAAAGAGGAGTGTTGAGGAGCAACACCACATCTGTGATGAAATTGAGAAGTGGATGTAATGTGCATCGTCTATGGCTTCATCAACAAACTTATGAGTTACCTAATGAATTGATGAAGATGGTCAAAGAATCAGTCCCGGTGTCAAGAAAGATTTTGTGAAAATCTAGACTTATAAATTAGTTGACATGAGTGTCAATCTTGGTTAGCGTGTGTTTTTATTAAAAGAGGATTTATGTTTCCTATTGTTATTTTGACATGAGTGTCATATTTTGGATTATTGGATTTTTTATATTGGTTGAATGAATTAATTTATTTATTATGATAGCATTTTACTTTATAATAAATGTGTTTATTTAACTGTTAATTGCCTTGCATTATTTTATGAGTAAAATGATTGCATGTTTATTAAGTGGAGGCTTAATAAATTTAAACCAATATTATCCCCTTCTTAAGTTTGAGAACTTAATAATCCAATAATTCAGATTTACTATACATGAAATTTTGACTTGTAAGGTTGGACATTAGGACTTAGAGGGTAATTGGATACTATTAGTAGCCTTTTCGAATTGAAGCCTGATAGAAAAAATTACTGAGTTATTATTTTAGATGCATAGTAAATAGCATGTATTGCCTTATATCCTTTAAAATTGTGCATTTTTGTTCCATTTGAGATCAGAGGATCCTAATGGATATTGCTTCCAAATCAATTATCATAGAACTTCATACAAGTATTAAGATGAATGGTCATAATTGTGAATTCTGGAGTATGAGAATCCAGTGCGTGCTTGAAGAGCAAGAGGCTCTTGGATCCTTAAGTTTGGTTATGGCTGAACCTAAGAACGGCACTACATCACAATATAGGCGAGACCGCAATGCCCATGTGGCATAGAAAAAGAAGATTTTCACTGCTCGTGTTATCTTGTTAAGTGCAATAGATGATATCACTAAGTAGTTCAGCAAGTATCAAAATACAATAGATCCGTGAATCGCTTTGCGAGAAAAGTTTAGAGGTGTGTCTCTAACTAAGTTTTTTAGATCATTAGTGATCAAATTTGATACTTATCAGAAGAAGTCTGATTGTTCGATGCGAAAACATCTATGAGAGATGAAAATGATTAGTAAGCTTAGTGAGGTTGGTTATAAGTTGACTGATGAGCAACAGGTCCTAGTTGTTATCCGTTCCTTACCCAAAAGTTAGGAGTATATAAAGATGCAACTAACTCAAACAGACAAGCATTGAGACATTTGAGGATGTCGCTTGTCATTTGAAGCTTGAATATGACTATTTGGCACTGATTAAGGTCAATGTCATTGTGCATATGGCACAGTATTATTCTGGTGAAATGAGTTCTAACTAGAATAAGATAAGAAGCTTCAAAAGTAGGATAAGGAAAAAGGCTCAATAGCCTTAAAAAGCAAAGAAAGAACAGAATTTTAAGAGGTCCAAAAGCAAGAAGACGATAAATGTTTCAAGAGTGAAATATTTTAATTGCTAAACGGAAAGGTCATTATGCAAGAGGTTGCACTGTGCCAAAACAGATACAATATTTTGACTCAAGAGTGAGCAAAATTTGTGTATCCAACTCAGAATTTCATTCTTTGTGAGTGATAGATTCAAGAGCAAAGGATCATGTAATAAGGGATCAAGATACCTTTGTTAAGAGTTCTGTTTCTGTTCTTACTTTATTGAAATTTGTTTTCAATTTATGTTTTGAGGATAACGGTATATGCTTATACTTAAATGATGATTATGATAGTTCTAGTTAAATGCTGAATGATTTCATTGTTATGGATGTGTGCCATGACTATTTGAGGAAAATAATGAGAAAATCATTCGATAAAGGAACTAGAGCCAAATTTCTATTGCAGTTAGTTCATTCTGATGAATGTGGTCAAATGAATGTGAGGGCAAGGCATAGGGCCTACTATTTTATCACCTTTTATGGATGACTATACTAGGTATGGTCATTTCAATTTGATTGCTCACTAGCCAGAAGTATTGTGTTGCTTCAAGATTTTTATGAACTTAGTTGAGAATCAATTAAACATAAGGATTAAAGCTTTGAGAACTGATTGAGGTCAAGAAAATCTTTCATATGAATCTAAAGCTTTATGTGGTGAAAAAGGGATTGAACATTAGTTTTTCATTCTAGAAATTCACAACAAAACGGTGTTGCGAAAAGGAGAATTAGGACTCTCCTAGATATGGTTAGATCTATGATGGCAGAGGCAGATTTGCCAATCTCCTATCGGGGAGATAATTTAATGACTGCCACATTTATTTTTAAACCATGTGCCTTCTATCTCTATCACATCTATAACTTATAAGTTGTGAACTGGTCGATAAGCTGACTTAAGCCATTTACGACCTTAGGTTTGTGCTGCTTACGTCCATGATACCTCATGTAAAATTGGTTAATTGGGACCAAGAGATAAAAAGGGTATCTATGTGAGATATTCTGAAGTATCAAAAGGATACATTTTCATGGGTGAGTAAGAAAATGGCACTATGACAGAATTCAGATCATGCGTCATCATATTCTTAGAGAATAAATTTTCAAAATTGGGCAGGGGGAATTAAGATTTCATTTTCTATTAATCTCAGGACAAGGAACTGTCAGGATCACTCCATCCGAGTGGGAGGAAATTAGAGGAAAAAGGCCAAGGCTTTCGTCCTCCAAATGATCCGGATGTTCGAGATCCTGATTTAAATAGGAGTATTCTTGACTCCAGTGGGAGTAAAAACTATGGTATTCCTAACTCTGGTATTCCTAACTCTAGTAGCAGTAAGGGAACATGGTTCCAGTGGGAGCATTTTGAATTACGATGAATATATGAGACATGTTTATCAAGATTCAGAACTGCAAAAATCTAAAAGAAAAAAGTATTCCACGCCGACGATTTGAGATCGAAGGCTCGAACAAAACTCTTTTGGTTACCCCACAAGACAAGGAAAAGCCTAAAAATATTCAAGAGGCTCTTCCATATGCCAGTGTTGTGGGTAATCATATGTATGCAATATTGCATACAAGATACGATATATGACATGCGGTGGGTATAGTAAGCAGATATCAATTTAACCTACCCGAAGCACATTGGAAAGCAGTTGAAAGGATACTTAACTACCTCAAAAGTACAGCTGATTATTCTCTCTATTTTTGAGACATGGGTCTGCAATTAAGAGAATGCAGAGATGTTGTTTAGGCAGGAGATATGGATTAGAGCAAATCCACTTAGGTTTTTTATTCTTGCTTAGCAAGGGTGCCATCTCATGGAGTAGCAAGAAACAAACCTGTGTAGCCCTATCAACAATGGAAGCTGAATTTGTCGCTTCCTCAGTTGTAGTATAAGAGACAGTTTGGCTAAAATGGTTTGTGAGCCATTTAAGAGTAACTGCCTCAGAGGTACCAGTGGCAGTCTACAGTGACAGTCAATCGTTGATAGCTTATAGTAAAGCTAAGCATATCGACATTAAGTATTAATACATGAGAAGTATTATTGCATGAAGAGAAGTGAGCTCATAGTACATTTTTACGCATGCAGATCCGTTGAGTAAACCTATAACGAGAGATGTGTTTTGAGAAACACATTAGGTCTCGAGGTTTGTGTAGAATTTAATTGGTATTGTTATATTTTAATATAATCCCTTAACGTTATTATTTTTGAATAATAACAGAAGTTCATTGTTGGCAATACATGAGTGTGAATGTTTATAAGTAAATGTTTACTGTTATTTATTTGAGATTGAGCATGTCGGACAGAAAAGTAGCCCACTCACAAGGGTGTTTACCTTGATTTTGTTAATGAGTTTGCAAAGATTAAGATGAGGCAGATTTTGAACATATGAGATTGCTCGAGAGCCTGTTCAAAATAAAAGTGCCGTCTTGCAGAAATTATAAGATGAGTCTTATTAAAGTACAAGATAAAGACATACATAAAATTGTATGCTTTGGATTGAGATCCAAATTAAGGATTGTCTGGAATTCGATGGTTAGTTATATGTAACTACCGTGTTCTGTCTAAAGAGCCAGAAGTAGTCTTTAAGTAAGCGGACTAAAGTTGGGTGCTTCGGTGCATCGCAACCTTACGCTTCTGTATGGTGTTTTAATAATGTAAGACATGCGCTCCTTTAAGGGAAGGAACGAACGCCATAACACATGTTTTATACCATGTGTGCTTATGTGACCAAGGGATGGAAAGTCAATATCATTGATCTCAACTTTTCCTATTGTGAGACCCTACTATTTTTTCGACCTTTAGAACCCTTAACTTATCCCTAAAGTATGATTCAGTGTGGCTGGCTTAGTTAGTTTCCAAGAGGCCATGGAATTATTTCGGTCTGGCGGACCTGGCTAGAAAAGTGAGCTGAATCTTGATGGATGGCATATAGTAAGAGGGGAAGATAGCCTTTTGATCACATTCAATTGTTTCGTGGTTCACCGGCATGCCTATTGTGGTTTCTATGAGTAGAGACATAATAGTGAACACGAAAATTATTTTATGAGATCATGAGTTAAAACAATGAATGTGAGAAGGCGGTCTAGGGTTTTGGCATACGTGTAAAAGAGGATCTCGTCTTTTTGAGACGCTATATATCCCTAACAGGTGTATAGCACTAGTGCTCTCGATGTATGCTGGTCACAAAGTCTATCTGCCTGTATAACTGGAGAACCTGACTGAAAATCGTTCAGTCATGTGCGAGTGGAAGATGTTGGAGTTGGGATGCGCCCATGACTTCTCGGGTTGATCCGGAATATATTTACCAGTCCGAAAATCCTACTAAAGTGGAAAGAGTTCCATAATTGGAGAAAATCAAAGGTTTATGTCCCTTGATTTTCCTCTTCCTCATAACCTTCCCTTTAATTATAATTAAAGGGAGTAACTCCCCTAATGGGAGTTAGTGCTCCTATTTATGGGGCATTCATCTCTTTTGGGAGAGGGATGCCTATAAATAGGAGGCTCTTCCTTTGAGGAAGTAAGTGAGATATCTTCCATATACCGAAACTCTATCGGTTTCACCCCTCGTCTGTTTGTACTCCAAGTGGCTTTTAGACTATGATGTAGTTGCCGTTATCCTGCTCGTGGATATCAGCCAAACCAGTGACGCCAGAAGGGATTCTTCTAATTGCTTCCGCCAACGTATCTGCGGTACAAGAGGTAGGTAGCATATAACCCGTTTATGTTACCTACATATATGCATGTGGCATGTTGGTATATAAATCCTTCATTATTTTTATTAGTTTTGCTTATTATTATAATTTATTATTATTGTCATCATCATTATTATTTTCATGTTTTCATGCATGTTAAATTGTTCATGTGTTAAGTTATATTTTATTATGCCATCTAATTAATTTGTCAGACATTATGCATGTTGTTTTATTTTAATTCATCTTTTTACATGTTACATATTTAATTCATTTTTCATTACTAACATCATCTTTATTTGTGTTTTTATTTCAATACTTATTTTTCGTGTGTGAGTTTTCCAATGGTGAGTGGGAGCCCATGGAAGTTTGAAGACACCATTTTTGTGGAGTTTATATTTCTAGCCTTTTTAGTATTATTTTGCTTTTATTATTTGAAATGTAATTTGTAATAAGTTTATTTATTTTCATGCACGTTAATTAAAAAATCACAAAAATATTTATATTAAATAAATTGGATTTTTCTAACAAAATGGGACCAATGTCCTAATTTTTCATCCAAATAAATTGTCACTTCAAAATTATTTTTTTTAATTATGCATGCGAGGACCAATGTCCTCACTCTTGATAAATATCCCGTTTTATGCATGATTTACCTTTATTTTACAATGGGGGTTGTATTCCGCCCCTAGTTTTGTTGTAATTTATTTTTATATACTTTACTTTAATTATGCATTCATTTACCGCTTTCCTTGGATGACCAACTTGCGCTCTAATTATTGCATCAATACGTATGAGAAAAGGGGTGAAAACTTAAATTCAAAACTCAATTTTAACTTAATCAAGGTATGAATAAATGAGAAGTCTCGAACCATCTCTGGTCTTTGGGCTCAACAAGGCGAGAGGACCATTTCAATGTTCCATTGGAATGGGACTTCCAAGACACCTCTTGTGTCCCGTAAAAAGGCTTTAACTTGCATAGTCCTAGGCTCCACGAGGCGAGAGGGTCATCCTAATGTTCTATTAGGATGGGACCTCCAAGACCCCTCTGGCTTGCCCAAAATGGACATAGCAGTGCTGTCTTAGGCTCACTGAGGCTAGACGAACTTTTTCAATGTTCTATTAGGTAGCAACTCCATGAAACCTCCTTGTTTACAAGTTTTATGAACCTCTCCCGAAAGCCCTAAGAGCGGGCCTTCGGGGCGTTCCACGGGTTCGACGCGCGTCACAATTATGTTTTTTTTTCCTTCTGTCTTTGTTATTATTGTAAGAACCATCTTTTTTATGACAATATTTGCAATTTTGATTATTTCAATAAGATGAAAAATTTTGCTTATTTGTATGGTATTTCTAACGATTTCATTTCTCATGATCATAATGCATTCATTTTGGACATTAATTCAACTAATACGACTGCATTTATTCTCAGAATTTTGGAAAACCCAAAGAAAATCTTGATAGCATCTGATATAACTCCGGAAGAGGAGAAAATTCTGAGAGATAATGTCATAAAAAAAAAAAGAAAATGAAAAAGCCTTTGCCTGGACTTGGAATGACAAGGGCATTGTTAGGACATTGTGTGGGCGACGCTGCTTCAATGTGCCAACATGACGACGAGCAGAATTTCAAAAGCCAATCCTCTTCCTCAACATCTAGGGCGCATACAGTGCAGCCAAGCAAAATCAAACTCCGTTCATTAAAGGGCTACGTTAGAAGTTAGATAGATGAAACTCTAGGCCTTCAAAATATATATATATATATATATATATATATAGCTCATAGAACCAAGCCCTTAGGAGTCCTTTCCTCCCAGCCATTTGAGATGTTTACCCCAAAGCCAATCAAGATTGACCTTTAACCATTTGGGACTAAGATAAGTAAAGCATGGGCCCTTATAGCCAAACTTAGAAGGACAGCTCATTACCTCAAAAGAAAAAAGAATCTTGCCCCTACTTCAAAAAAAAAAAAGAAGAAGAGAAAGAAAAAAATCACAGTCTTGCCCTAAACCATTTGTAACCTAATCTCAAACATTAAAGGATACTTCATAAATCGAGCCAACAAAAGGAAAGTACATGCTTTCACAGTTAAGTTTCAAATAGAGAACTCACTACTTCAGCCAGTTTACACAAGAGTCAAGATGAAGCCTTTGGTTAAAAAAAAAAAAAAAGAACACCGTCAAAAGGAGCAGCCATCCCGGTTGGCAATGATGAAAGAGAATTCAAAAAAACCAATCGACACCAAAAGACTGAAGGAGGTTCTATGGAAAAGGCTAAAAATAAAAGAGAAAAATAAATAATAAATGCCCCGCGGGTCGAAAATCGAAAAAAGGCGATCTTGCTAAAATTGGGCGCCCTACCAGAAAAAGAAGAGCACCCTGGGCAAAAATTAAGGGCTGAGAGAAAATATTCAATCATGAAAACCCAAGAGGGCTGATTGATAACAGGAGTTTGATGCATTCAAGATTCATCCCGAGATTAGATGAGGTTTTGTATTTTTGAGATTAATGCCAAATAATGATCATGTGTAATGAAATCAAACTGAAACATATGCATTTACGCCATAATACGTTGATATGATCAGAACAGTTCATTTTGCATACTCAAAGTTTTCTAGCACATTGTTACTGTCTACCCTTTGCTACTCTCACCACTCGGGTCCTTCAGCAGACTCATTTTGCTATCAATTGCGAAGGCAATTCTACAGAACCATCATGAGAAGAATCAAGCTCAGACGGTCATGACATGGTCATAAGTACATGCTGATCACACTAGAAAGATCTTTAGTAACAGCTTTAGCCTCCTTTACAATCTGTAAAGAAAAAAAAAGAGCTATTAGAGATGAAAACCGTAATTGGCGCTCTATGCAAAAGTTAGGCAAAGGGATAGGGTGAAAACCTAGAAACAAGCAGTTTGTCCTTTAATAAAAAAAAAAGAGAAAAAAGGAAAGCCGCTGGATTGGGTTGGGACCATTCTAGGAAAAAATAAGGCACAGGGTTATGTGAAAATCCGCAAAGGACACATTTCCCGCTAAGAAATGCTAGTGTGAAAATACACAAGGGACGCACTACCTTCAAAAAAATAACTGCAGGTATCGGATGAGAACCTTGCAATCCCAAAGGCATGAAATTCAAAAGCAGCTTCAAAAGGCATCAATCCTATAGTAAATTACAGTCAGACTGGCTATCATCTCTAAGTCCACTTAGATGAATTCTTATCCTGCATTTCTGTATGACCCATGCATTTCACATGCATGCTCACTATTTTTCCTGCATATTTGGTTTTCCAGTTTTGTAGTGAGAGAGATTCAATGCGGACACTGACAAAAGGCGAGTGACAACATCACTCAAAACACCAATCCAACAATAACCAAAGACCTCTCAGGGGGCAATCAACCAAAGGGCTCACAGAGGGCACCACTTCAAAGGGTTAGCACGATAATGGCACTACCACTCCACGGAGGGTTAGCACGAATACGGCACTACCACTTCAAATCTCAGAAGGGTTAGCACGATGGTGGGACTACCATCCTACGGAAGGTTAGCACGACCACGGTATTACCGCTTCACATCTCATAAGGGTTAGCACGATGGCGAAACTACCATTCTACGGAAGGTTAGTGTGACGAGCACCGGACCCGATCGATTCCCGGGATGCCCGCTTTTAGGGCCCGAGAGGGTTTGTCCTTGACTTCTAGTGGGCTTAGCAGGCATTAGTTGTAGCTTGCCTTCCTTCATCAACCTAATAAGTACCCAAGATAGTGACTTGCCTAGGTTAGAGAAATGCCTTTGGTCTGCTTTGGTAGCTGCTACATCTACGGTGTTTCCAGATCGATTCCCATTGCCGGATCCTATTAACTTTCCTGCCCCCTAATTACCATAATTTCTCCAAGCATAATTATCACTGTTGGCCTTCCCTGCTAGGTACTCTCCTTTAGCTTCTATGGCTATGTCTTTCAAGGACTCCCAGTCCTTTAAACCCTTCATTTTTAACCCATCTTTTAGATATGGGCTGGCATTCCCGATAAATAGCCTTATCTGGTCCGAAGTGTTTGGCTTCCTCTTCATCTCCATTACCCGATTTCTCCATCGGGTTAGGTATTCATGAAATGACTCCCCTGACTTCTGCTTTAGCAGTTCTAGATCTTTCAGGGTTACCTCCATCCTCATGCTTCAATCATACTGCCTTAGGAACTATTCTGTCAATAGATCCCAGTTCTCTTTAGTCCTTCTATCGAGTTCATGATACCAATCCACCACTTGACCCATCAAGCTCAAGCAAAAATATTCTATCTTTTACCTTTTTGTCAGCATTGTACCCTTCATCACTAACGAGTACTGCTTCACATGTGCTGCTGGGCCTGAGGTGCCATCAAACTTTGGCATGTCAGGCATCTTAAAATTTTGGGGAACTAGATCTTCGCCCTCCAGCTCCTTGTCCTCAAGGTTCATGCCTCTTCCCGCTGTCAGTAAGCGAGTCATAGCTTCGAACCTCTCCTCCATCTTTCTCCACATGGCCTCCTCTGGCTTGGGGACTTTGCCTCTTATCATGATTGGCTCCTCCTGCTCTTCCTCACCCAAGTCACTCTCCAGTCTAGGAGCTTCCCTATGCTCTACATGTGCTGGCACTTTAGGCTCAACTATAAGTGGGTCAACTGCTGTAGGGAGATCTTCTCTAATGAGCCCTTGCTCATCTTGCCCCCTAGCAGGAGCAATAGGTTGTTGTGACGCGCGTCGAACCCCGGGTGCCTCGAACTGCCCGCTTTTAGGGCGTTCGGGATGAGGTTCATGAAAACTTGTAAAAAATTACAAGTGCATCCATTTTGGGCAACAAGGAGGTTTCTTAGAGTCGCCACCCAATAGAACATTGGGAAAGGTCGTCTAGCCTCAGTTAGCCTAAGACAGCGCTGCTACGTCCATTATAGGTAAGTCGGAGGTGTCTTGGAGGCTTCCACCCTAATGATAGGATGGTTCTCTAGCCTCACACTTGGACAGACCAGAGGTGTCTTGGAGGTATCCACCCTAATAGAACATTAGAATGGCCCTCTCTCCTTGTGACGCCTAGAACTGTGCAATTTTGAGCCTTTTATGGGACACAAGAGGTGTCTTGGAGGCCCCATCCTAATAGAATATTGAGATGGCCCTCTCGCCTCGTTGAGCCCAAAAACCAGAGTAGGTTCAGGACTTCCTATTTATTCATACCTTGATTAAGTTTATAATTGAGTTTTGAATTTAGCGTTTTATCCCATTTCTCATTCAATTCGGTGCAATTAAATTAAAATGCAAATTATCCATTCAAGGGAAAGCAGTAAATAAATAAAGCATAATTAAACTAAAGTGCATGAAAATAAATTACAATAAAACTAGGGGCGGAATACAACCCCCATTGTAAATAAAATACAAATCATACATAAATCGGGATATTGATTAAGAATGAGGACATTGATCCTCGGATGCATACTTTAAAAAAGTGTTAAAGGTGACGGTTTATTTGGGTATGAAAAACTAGGACATTAGTCCCATTTTTATTTCGAAAAAATGCCAAATTAATTAATAGAAATGTTTTTGTGATTTTCTTTTTAGCGTTCCTAAAATAAATAATTTTATTAAAGATTACATGGCAAAATAAATGAAAAAGCCAAATGAACAAAATATTACAAATAAAGCAATTAAATTCTAACCCAAACGAGCCTTCCGGATCTCCTCGTGTGCTCGCAAAAATGCCCAAAAGGGAAAATAAGTTGTGAAATAAAAATAAAATACCAATGAAATAATGTTAGTAATTAAATCAATTAAATCAACTAGGCATATAAAATAATGAACAACAAATTAAGATAAAATGAGATGACATGAAGGATGATAACTGTATTAACATGTTAACAAATCAAAATAAATGAAAATATGCATTAAATGATAAAAGAATTAAATGATTTAATTGGAATAAGTAAAACATGCTAACGAATTAATACATAAAAATATGAACATGATAATGATAATAATGAACATAAACAAATAAATGGATAATCAATAAAAATATAACAATGGCAATAAAAAAGAATGATAAAAAATAATGAATAAAAGAATGATGAAAATGATTAAATAAGTGACATGATTAATTAATATTATCACAATTAACATAAAACATTTACATGGCAAAAAGATTAATCCAAATGAATTAATTAATTATATGTTAGAAATAATGAGAAATCAATATTTACATGAACCAAAAATAATATATAAACGTATAGACAATAGAATAAATAAATAAATAAATAAATGGACAAAAATAAAAATATACATGTTAATCAATTAAATATGGACAAAATAAATAAAAGAAAATAAAAGTGTCAAGCCCAGAATCTTTACCCTCAGAGTTTCGAATTCGATGAAGGTAAAAATGATGATTGATTTTCCTTGTTTGTGATGTGCAAGATTAGAGTGAAATATGATGAAAATGTTGGAATTTTATTCCAAGAAAAAAGATTTAAAAAATGTTCAAAAATTCATTAAGAACAAAGAATTAATTTTTTTGCCTAAAAATGATTTTTATTGATAAAAATGTTCTCATGAACAAACAATTATTTTGTTTGTTCCAAAGAAAAAATCATTTGTGAAAAAAACTTATTTTTTAGAAAACCAAATGAAAAATTAGATTTCAAGAACAAACATTTATTTTGAATGTCTCAAAATCTATTTTCCATCAAAAAGGGATTTAAATAAAAATCTTTGAAAAAAGTTTAATTGAAAACTAAAAAAAATAATAAATCAAAAATGAATTTTGAGAGCAAACAATTGTTATGTTTGTCTCAAAATCAATTGAAAACTAAAAAAATAATAAATCAAAAATGAATTTTGAGAGCAAACAGTTGTTATGTTTGTCTCTAAATCAATTCCCATCAACAAAATCGCTTCTAAAAACATGTATTAGAAGAAATTCCATTGGAAAAAAGAAGAAGAATAACTGAAATTTTTATTTTATTTAATGGAAAAATTTAGTAAAAGTTAGAGAGAATTGTTGAAGAAGAAGAAAAGAAAAAAAAACTAAGAAAAAACTCTAAAAAAATTCCCCCTCTTCTCTTTCCATCATTTTCTTTTTATATTAAGAAAAAATGGAAAAAATAAAATTAATTAAGGGAAAAACTAATTAATAATTAATAATATAATTTATCTAAGTTTTAAAATGGAAAAAAAAACCTGAAAATCCCTTAAAAAGGGATAAAAAATCGAATTTTGTGGAAAAAATCGAAAAAAAAAATGAATTTTGGGGCGAAATGGGCGTTTTGCAGCAGAACAAGGGCAACCGACGCGCGCGACGGGCTTCGGTGACGCGCGCTAGGCGTGCACGCTCGCCCAGCGCGCGGGACGGGCTACGCACCACTCGCGCGCGGGCGACGCCCAGCGCGTCGCTCGCGCGCGAGCGTCGCGAGCTGGCAGTCCACGCAGCACCCGCGCACCTGCGAGCTGCCGCAGGTGCGCTGCCGCGTGTCGACACTCACGGAATTTTTTTTTTTAAAATTAACTAAAAAAAACTATAATTTCTAAACCCCATTTTTCAAATCTAATTTTCAAAATATTTTTTATTATTTTTTATTTTTTTCACTTTAAAATGCAAGTTTAACAAGGAAATCACCACTTTCAACCTTTTTGCCTGTGACAAGTCATCTTATCATCATTGGGTAATTCTGATCTGAGCTGCCTCAGGATCTGGTGTCTACAGTTGTTGCCCAACAAGTGGCGCTAAAGTTGCAGCCAAATTTCCCATCATCGCCATCATTCTGGCCTCCAATTCTTCCATTCTCTTTCCCACCTCCTCGGCTATCAGTGCACGGGTTGCACTAGACTCACCTGATGGGTTAGCCATACCTATTTTGGTTGATGATTCTGAGTAAAATATTTCACTACCTTTTGAGAGTGAATCTGAGCTTCGATTTGACACTAGCTCCGGCAATCCAAAAAGTGGGATCCTTCTCAGCCGACCGTCGGGACCTCTAGACCACCTGGACAAATCTATGATGGCTACAAAATACACCTTGTTAGGATGATACATGATTGAAATGCAATGCATGGTCGTGCTGATGTAGTATAGACAAACACATGCAAGCAGATAAATCCTTCCAACCTTATCTCTCCCACACACGAGATAGTATAATCTCTTTCCTAGGTGGGCTTTATCCAAGGGTTAACAGGGAACCCATTGGACGCGTGTAGTGCACAGTGGAAAACCGGCAGCATAACATCTCTCGCCTAATGTACATACGTATGGGTTTTTGGCCATTATGTGTTTAAACTTTTCAACTAAATTAAGATGGGCCCACCGGGGCATGAAAGCCTTTGATGAAAGACCATTTAATTTAACTGATTTTGTCCAATATATAACGGCCCAAATAGCAAGCACGGGATTACGGTACATTTCACCTAGTGAAAGTATCTATTGCCATTACATGAGTTTTGGTCGAAAGTGCTGATACTTTAGGGCTACCCAAGCATGGTCCCTGCCAATGGATCTAACTCATCACGAGCATAACGACCGATTGGGTCTCCATTTGATATACCATAAGGTACGAGGCTTGGACTAGTGATTATCCTTAACAGTTCCCCATATTGAGTGAATGTAGGGTTGTGCTTTAGGAACGCGCCGGGGTTAAGAAAGGGACAAAACTAGCATAATCTAAGGCTCTAGCATGGATACAATGCAATTTTTTGAAAAGAGATAGAATTTTAATTTATAAAAAACACAATTATATTAACCAATACAATTTCGGAGCAAAGTTTCAAAGTCCCCAGCGGAGTCGCCACTGAGACGCACGCTGGACCTGATCGATTCCCGGGATGCCCGCTTTTAGGGCCCGAGAGGGTTTACGTCTTTTGATTTTCGGCAATCATGAGATATTTTGGACACGTCTTTCCAGTAGAACACTAAAAAGACCATCTAATCCCATGAAACCTTTAGGTACCTTTGAGGTATTTTGGAGTCGCCACCCAATTTACAAGAAATTGAAAAAGTTCGTCTAACCTCAGGGGTCTAAACCAGAGAAAGATTCGAATCTTTACTCTTATTAATGCCTTGGTTAATTATAAATGGGTTTTTAATTTTAAATTTCACCTCTCTTCTTATGGGTTATATAATAAAAATAAAGCACAAATCAATCAATAAAGAAAGCAACAAAATAATAAAGTAAACTAAAGAAAGATAAAAAAAATATTGGGACAAAATACAATCCCCCGAAATAAAATCAAGCAAAACATAAATAAATAAATAAACCAAATGAATAAAATAAACATTCATAAATCGGGATATTATTTAAAATAGGAACATTGGTTCCTTCATGTTCACTTTAGAAAATCGAAAAGTTATTTTTGGTATACTTGGAAAAATCGGGATGAGTGATCTCATTTTAAGAAAATTGACTCTTCTTTTTAAAGTAAATTTTTATTGATTGAAATTAGGATATTAGTCCCATTTTATTAGAAAAAATCCAATTTATTAATATAAAACTTTTTATGTAATTCTTATTTAGCGTGCATAAAAATAAATAGACTTATTATAAATTACATAATAAAACCAAATGAAAGCAAAATAATAATAATACTATAAATACTAAAAATGCTAAAAAGATAAATTCCACCAAAATGGTGTCTTCACCAAAATGTTATCTTCAAACCTCCATGGGCTCCCACTTGCCATTGTAAAAACTCACACATGAAAATAAGTATTGAAATAAAAACACTAATAAAAATGATATTAGTAATAAAAAATAAATTTAAACATATAACATGTAAAAATGGAAGATTAAAATAAAATAAAATAACATGTATCATGTATGACAATCAATTAGATGACATAATAAAAATAAATAACTTAACATATGAACAAACCAACATGCATAAAAACATAAATAATAATAATAATAATAATAATAATAATAATAATAATAATAATAATAATAATAATAATAATAATAATAATAATAATAATAATAATAATAATAATAATGATAACAATAATAAATAATACTAACAAAAATAAAAATAATAACAGTAATGATAGTAGTAACAATATATAATAATAATAATAATAATAATAATAATAATAATAATAATAATAATAATAATAATAATAATAATAATAATAATAATAATAATAATAATAATAATAATAATCACAATAAGGATAATAACAAAACAAAAGTAATAATGATATTAACAATAACAATAATGAAGATGAACAATCAATAACAAGGAAGATGAACAATTAAGCAAGCAGAAATTAAAAAAAAAAACAAAACATGTTAAAACATGTTAAATAATAATACTAATAATAATAATAATAACATATGAACAAAAGTGATGATGATAATAATAATAATAATAATAATAATAATAATAATAAAAATAACAACAAAAGATGAACAATCAAATAAATACGCAAGAATAAAATAAAATATGCTAAAATATTAAATCTATGGCTAAATCATATGAACATAAACAAAATAAAATAATAGATGAAAAATCTACATGGTTGCTAATTAATTGTAAACAAAAAATTATAACAAAAATAAAATTGAAAATTGAGCGTAGAATATTTACCCTCAAATTTTGATGTGATGAATGAAGGTAGGTGATCAATCTCCTTGTCTTGATTTATAAAAAATAAAATATATAATAAAATTTTATCCTAAGAACAAATAATTAATTTATTTGTCTTAAGGAAAAATTGTAAAAAAGAAGTAAGAAAATTCATAAGAACAAATAATTAATTTATTTGTCTTAAGAATTAACTTAAAAAAATTAAAAATACTTAGGGAACTTGTCCTTGAAGAAGAAGAAAAAAAAATGAAGAAGAAAAAGAAAAAGAGAGAAAACCAATTTTTCTTAAGAAAAATCCCCCCAATTCTCTTCAAAAAAAATAATTTTATACCCCATAAAAATTTGATTTTAATGAAGAAATTAAATTAATTTAATCCCCATAATCACAAAAAAACTGAAGAATTTTAAAGGTTTAGAAGATAAATGGTTTTAAAATTAAATTCTACAAAAAAAAATGAGTAAAAACACTCAAAAATAGCACAAAAACGCCCAAAGGGCTGCTGGGGGACGACAGGGCCACGTCAAGGGAAAGCGATACCCGTCGGCATGCCCGACGGGTGTCACCTCGTGCAGCTGCACGCTGGGCGCGCGCGCAAGCGAAACCCAGTGTATCGCTCGCGTTGCGGGGGTCGCCGAGCGCTTGCCCCGCTCTGCGCACTGACGCAGGCCGACGCTCGCGATTTGTTTTTTAAAAAAATTTTGTTAAAACACTATAATTTCAAAACTCACTTTTTTTTTATCTTAAAATAACTTTTAAAATATTTTTAAAACACATTTTTATTTATTTTTAATAAATCAATTTGACAAGAAAACCATCACTTCCAACTTTTATTTTTGCCTATAAACAGGCACACTTAATTTCATCATTGGGTAATCCTGATCTAGACTGCCTCGAGACCCGGTGTCTACAGTTGCCCCCAATTTTGAGGAGGCTAGTGCATGGGTGCCTAGGTGAGCCAAAAGCAGAAAACGGAAAGAAGCATGTACCTAAGGCTGCCTCCTTCCAGCTGTTCCCTGAAGAACAGGGCTGTGATTTGAACCGCGAATGTCATTCTTTCGAATAGCACCAAGTCGTTGACATAACTACGAAGTGCGAACATTCTTGAATGACGATGCATTGAGTCTGTGTGACGCGCGCCGAACCCAGCAAGGGCCCTCGACGTGAATCCGCTTTAGGATTCGAGGGACTGGTTCGCGTCTTTTGATCATGGGCACCACGAGGCATCATCGGTGCGTCCCTCCCAATAGAACATTGAGGAGAACCACCTAGCCTAATATCACCTAGAGGCACCTTTTGAGGTATCATGGAGTCGCCACCCAATTTTGAAGAATTGGGAAAAGGTCTCTCACCTCTTGTTGGTCGAGACCAGAGATCCGGTGTTCGGAACTTCCCTCTTATTTATGCTTTGGTTAAGTATAAGTGGGTTTTTAACTTCTTAAAATTATATCTCTCATCTCACACGATTAATGCATTTAAATCAAATTGCGCATATCAATCATTCGAAGGCAATAAAATAAAAGCAATAAATAAAATGATAAATGAAAGCGGTAAACACCCAAGCACACAATTACAAGAGAAATCAGGGCGGAATACAACCCCAATAAAGGGAATTAAAGATATGAATGGGGACGGAATACAATCCCCCAAAAATAAATAAAGGTGCCCCAAAATTAATTACAAGGGCCCAAAGGAAAATAATGTACATAAATTTAAACACTCACGCAAGATCGAAATAAAAGAGACATGCATAAATCGGGACATTACTTTAGGAACATTGGTTCCTTCGCACTTGTTCGAAGCTTAGGAATATTGGTTCCTTCGTTTTAATTTAAAGAGGGTTCGAAGAGTCGTTTTGATTTGTTTGAATGAAAACAGGGATGAGTGATCCCATTCTTGAAGAAAATTAACTCTTCATTTTTAATGTGATATTTCTTATGTTTTGGCTAAAACAAGGGACATTGGTCCCAATTTTATTAGTGAAAAACTCAATTTAGTTGTAAAAGTATTTTTGTGACTTTTTATCTCACGCGTGCACAAATAAAATAATTATTTACAAATAAACACCACAAAAGGATGGGAAATTAGAGAGATCTCACCGAACCGATGTGTCTGTCTACGCATCGCGACCCATCCGGGGAGTCACGGGGCTCTCACGTAGCCCGACTCAAATTAAATCTCATACAAAAATTAACATAAAAAAATATTAGTAATAACTCTAGAAATTAATCAAATAGAGACAAGATAATAACAACAGTAAAGTTATAACAAATAATCATGGCAATAATAATAAATGATAATAATAATATTAACAGAATATTAATAGCAACCGATGTAATAATAAAAATAATAATAATAAAAGTAATGATAATAGGATATTGAATAATCACAAATAATAGTAATAATGATAATAATAATAATAATAATAATAATAATAATAATAATAATAATAATAATAATAATATACAAAATAATAGTAATAATACAAAACTTGATAATATGATCACGATAACATTAACCCAATAGTAATAATATCATACTAACCACAATGTTAACAATAACAATAATAACATATAATAACAATGCTAACAGAATCATAACAACAAAAATAAACACAAAAGTTGAGACAATAACAATAAAACTAATAATAATAATGGTGAATGAACATAAAAATCAAATTAAAACAAATAAATAATGCGTTAATGGGAATATTAACATATAAAAATGCTAAAAAAAATAAATAATAGATATAGTAGTAATGACAAAGATAATATTAACAACAGTAAATAATACACAAAAATAAATGAGAACAAGTCCAAGAATGTTTACCCTCAGAAATTTTAGATCGGAAAAGCGATGTCTCGATGTCTTTTCCTTGTCGGATTTGTGGTGATTAATATTCGGAGAAAATGTAAAAATTGATATATAAAATAAATTGACTCAAGATGGTATTTTTATAAAAAAAGATATTTTTGGTGGATGATTGAGTAAAGGAAATTAATTTTCCAAACTCAAATCACCCAAAAAATGGATTATCTTTTTTGAAGAAAAATAAAGAAAGTTAAAGCTTGAGAAAAAGAAAAAAAGTTTTAGAATATTTTGAAGAAGAAAGAAAAACCAAGTTTGCTGGAGAGGAGAAGTTAGAGAGAAAACTCAAGAAAATCCCCTTGAATAAATGTTGCCCTCCTCCCAAAATGAGGGCAAAAGTCCACATTTAATCTTGCCTTGGCCAGAAAAAGCAAAGGACAAAAAAGCTTTTATTTTAGTTAATCCAAAATAGCATAAAATGGTGAAACAAACGGAAACATCAGACTGAAAAAAAACAAACTGACAACAGCGAAAAAAAAGGGACAGGCGAAGACCAACAGGTCGGGCGGAAGGGGAAGGGCGCGCGGCAGCCTGCTGCGCGCGTGGTGCCCCGGCACCATGCGGGGCAGGCTGCTGCCTCGCGCGCAGGGGGTCGCGCGATGCCCCCTGCCTCGCGCGCAGGGGGGCGCGGGGTGCCCCCCGCCTCGCGCGCAGGGGGGTGCGCGGTGCCCCCCGCCTCGCGCGCAGGGGCGACCTGCCGTGCAGGCGCCCCTGCGCGCTGGGGCAGCCTGCCGCGCAGGCACCCCTGCGCACTTGGGCGGCCTGCCGGGCAGGCGGCCCCGTGCCACCGCAGGTGGCACTCGCGACTTTCTTTTTTTTTTATTTTAAACCTTGACACAAAATTAATATATTTTCTTACCCCATTTTAATTTTTAATTTCTAAAATATATTTTTTAATTATTTTTCAAAAAAAATAATTTTGACAAGGGAACGATCGATTCTCACTTTTCTTGCGGAAAATCGGTCTCTTGTTTCATCATCGGGTAATCCTGATCTTGGACCGCCTCGGGACCCGGTGTCTACAGTTGCCCCCAATTTCGGGGAACTTAGAACTCAGGTGCCTAAGTGAGCCAAAATTCAGAAAAGAGAGTGAGAGATGCGTACCTGAGGCGGTCGCTGTTCGGAACTTGGTCTTGCCAGCTTGTCGGCATCATAGGATTACTGCTGGTCACATGATTGAGGAACGTCAGCTTGTCGACGTGAAACCATGGCTGAACGACTGATAAACACCAGCTTGTCGGTGTGTGAAGGCGCCAGACTTTGGAGGACATGATTGATGAAACACCAGCTTGTCGCTGTGTGAAGGCGCCAGACTTTGGAGGACGTGATTGATGAAACACCAGCTTGTCGGCGTGTGAAACCACGGCTGAACGACTGATAAGCACCAGCTTGTCGGTGTGTGAAGGCGCTAGACTTTGAAGAACGTGATTGATAGAACACCAGCTTGTCGGTGCGTGAAACCACGGCTGAGCGACTGATAAACACCAGCTTATCGGTGTGTGAAGGCGCCAGACTTCGAAGAACGTGATTGATAGAACACAAGCTTGTTGGTGTGTGAAACCACGGCTGAGCGACTGATAAACACCAGCTTGTCGGTGTGTGAAGGCGCCAGACTTTGAAGAACGCGATTGATAGAACACCAGCTTGTCGGTGTGTGAAACCACGGCTGAGCGACTGATAAACACCAGCTTGTCGGTGTGTGAAGGCGCCAGACTTTCCTGCGAAAACAAAAGAGATTTGTATGCAAGGGTAAGTTATGCACGTGCATATGCATATGTCATGTAGGACGCATATGACACCATTCATCTGAGTGGCCCAGTGGTCGTGGTGCGATAACTCTTGCTGAAGCGACTCGTGGCTTCGTTTGGCCGATTATGCCCGCAGGTGTCGAAAGGTGCTGTCCAGATTTAGGGACTCTGACTCGTAATTTTTCAGGGAGGATTGCCCGATGTGTGTCTTTGCTTGAAAGGGGTTGCCCAAGGTAATGCCACCTTATCGCTCCAAGCGTCATTGTTTTAAAGGTAGCGCGTCCCTCGTGGATTTTCACACTAGCTTTTCTTAGCGGGAAATGCGTCCTTGTCGGATTTTCACATAACCCTGTGCCTTATTTTTTGCCTGGAATGGACCCAATCCAATCCAGCGGCTTTTATTTATTTCATTTTTTTGTAGGGCAGACTGCCTGTTGCCAGGTTTTCACCCCGCCCTTTGGCCTAACTTTTACTTAGAGCGCCGGTCACAGTTTTCATCTCTAAAGGCCCTTTTTTTTTCTTTTTTCTTTTTTTATTTTTTTTAAAGTTTTTGTTGGCTGCACGGATAAATTGTGCGTGTTCAAATGGGGAGTGATAGCAGTGGATGCATTCAAATGGGGAGTGACATATTACTCGTCTGAAAAGAACTATGGGCATTTATTGGATAAAAGAGCTTCTCTGAGTGCATAATTGCATACATGTACACGTTTCTCATGTGACTTCATTACACATGATCATCATTTGACATTAGGCCCAAGATACTGGACCACATCTAATCTCGAGATAGATCTCAAAAGCATCACAACTCCTGTTATCAATCAGCCCTCTCGGGTTTTCTTGATTGAACATTTTCTCTCTCTTTTTTTTTTTTTTGTCTTCAGCCGTGGAATCTTTTCAACCTATCGACGTTGACCGGCTCCCTGAATTCATTCCCATCACTATCTGTCGGGATCGCAGCTCCTTTAGACAAAAGCTTCTTCAGAACGAAGGGTCCTTCCCAAGTTGGCCTAAACTTGCCTCGAAAGTCCGGAACCCCCGGCCTCATCTGTTTGAAGACTAGGTCTCCTTCCTTCAATGGGTGCTTTCTTACTTTCTTCCCAAATGAGCGAGCTAGCCTTTTCTGGTAGATCTGATTGTGGTAGTATGCCCGCATCCTACCTTCATCCAATAGGTTCAACTGTAGTAGCCGCTGCTGGGCCCATTCGGCTTCTGGTAGCTGAGCTTCTATTACCACCCTTAATGATTGGAGTTCTATTTCTATTGGTAAGACTGCTTCCGTCCCGTAAACCAAGGAGAAAGGGGTAACCCCTGTAGAAGTTCTGGCGGTGGTCCTGTAGCCCCATACTGCAAATGGCAATTTCTCAGCCCAGTCTTTATAGGTTTGCACCATCTTAGCCAATATCTTCTTGATGTTCTTATTAGCTGCCTCGACTGCTCCGTTGGCCTGCGGTCGGTATGGAGAGGACTTATGGTGTTGGATGGCGTACTTCTTGAGCATCTGCTTAGTCTCAGCTTGGAACTGTACCCCATTATCTGACATGATGTGATGAGGGAGACCGTACCTACAGATCAAATGTCGCTCGATGAACCTGGCCATTTCCCGGGCGCCTAATTTTTTGAAGGATTCAGCCTCAACCCACTTAGTGAAGTAATCAATGGCGACTACAATGAACCTGTGCCCATTAGAGGCTGTCGGGTGTATCTCTCCTATAATGTCAATCCCCCATGCTGCGAATGGCCACGGGGACGTCAGGTTGCACAATTCTGACACTGGCAGGTGTCTCAGATTAGCATATTGTTGGCACAATTGGCACTCCTTCACATATTTAGAGCAATCTGTATCCATTGTTAGCCAGAAGAATCCTTGCTGCATTATTTTCTTTGCTAGGGCTAGACCATTCATATGGGCCCCACAGACCCCTGCATGGGTCTCCTCCATAACCCGTTTGGCCTCTTTCTCATCTAAACATCTTAGTTGTATGCCATCGTCCTGTCTCTTGTACAACACCCCATCTACACTGATGAATTGAGTGGACAGTTTGCGGATCAGCCTTTGGTCTTTTTCAGTGGCTTCTTCCGGGAATATTAACCTCTCTAAATAATTCTGGACATCATAGTACCATGGTTTTCCATCAGTAGTCTCGACATCCCCGACTTGCTCGGTCTCAAAGTATGGCTTGCTTGAACTGGAAATGAGCACAGGCTTCATAACTATCCCTTCAGGGTTGTCCCACATGGATACCAGGGTAGCTAGGGCGTCTGCCAATTGGTTCTCATCTCGGGGCACGTAGTTAAAGGTGCAGATTTCAAACTGGCCACTTAGTTCTTTTAAACACCTCACATATGGCAACAGCCACTCTTCTTTAACGGTCCATTCTCCCCTGACTTGGTGGATTACTAAAGATGAGTCCCCGAAGACCTCTACTACTTTCGCCCCCACGGCTGAGAGTGCTTCCAACCCGAAGATACAGGCTTCATATTCAGCTTCGTTATTGGTGGCCTTGTACCTTAATTTCTTGGCTAAGGGAAGCTTCTCTCCGTCTGGGGTTACTAGAATTATTCCCGTTCCGGCTCCCTTGCTATTTACTGCTCCATCAAAATACATCTGCCACTTCTGCACGGTGATGGCTACCACATTTTCGTCGGGGAATTCGTACAATAGCTGATCTCCTTCAATTGGATGGTCATCATGAAACTCCGCAACTGCTCGACCTTTAATGATCTTTCTAGTAATGTATTCCACATCGAATTCTTGTAGCAATATCAGCCATCTTCCCATTTTTCCTAGCAAAGAGGGTGCCTGTTGCAGGTATCGAAGGGGATTTTGCTTGGCAACAGCCTGCACTTTATAGGAATGAAAGTAATGCCTCAGTTTCTTTGATGCCCAGATTACTGCTAGGCAGATCTTTTCCACTTCAACATACTTGGCTTCATAAGGGAGGAATTTCTTGCTGAGGTAGTAAACCGCAAATTCGACCCCGAATTCATCCTCTTGGGCCATCATGGCTCCTACAGAATTTTCCTCTATTGCTAGGTAAAGGATTAGCGGCTTGACAGGCCGCGGCGGCCGTAGCACTGGGGGGTGTTGGAGGTAATCTTTAATGATATCAAAAGCCTTCTGGCAGTCGTCGTTCCACCTGACTAGCTGATTCTTCCTGAGGAGCTTAAAAATTGGTTCGCACACTGAAGCGAGCTTGGAAATGAACCTATTGATGTACTGCAATTTACCCAGAAAACTCCGAACTTCGTTTTCCTTTTGGGGCGCTGGCATTTCTCTGATTGCCTTGATTTTATCAGGGTCCACTTCTATTCCCCTTTGGCTTACCACATGGCCTAACAGCTTACCCGAGGTGACTCCGAAGATGCATTTCTTGGGATTGAGGCTAAGATTATACTTGTCGATCCTCTGAAAGAACTTTTCCAAGGCCTCGAAATGTCCTTCTCGAGTTGCCGACTTGATCATCATGTCATCGACATACACTTTGACCTCCTTTTGGATCAAGTAATCCAATATCTTAGTTGCCATCCTTTGGTATGTCGCTCCAGCATTCTTCAACCCAAAAGGCATCACTCGGTAGGCGAATGTCCCCCATTCCGTGATGAAGGCTGTCTTAATTCGATCCACAATCCTATTAAGGATTTGGTTGTATCCTGCATACCCATCCACAAAGCTGTACATCATACAAGCGGCTGCGCTATCCACTAGTACATCAATATGGAGTAAAGGAAAGTCATCTTTCGGGCAGGCTTTATTCAGTTCTCGGTAGTCAACACACACTCGGACTCTCCCATCCTTTTTGGCTACGGGAACCACGTTAGCCAGCCATGTCGGATACTGAACCTCTACCAGGAACTTGGCTTCAATTTGCTTATGTACCTCTTCCTTCACCTTTTCTGCCCATTCTGGTCTCAGCCTCCTGAGTTTCTGCTTGACCGGCTTACACTCTGGGTAGGTCGGGATGGCGTGTTCGGCAACTGCCCGATCAATCCCTGGCATATCCTCATAGGTCCAGGCAAAGACTCTTTCATATTTTTTCAAAATTCTCTCAAATTTTATCCTTTCCTCAAGAGTTACGTCGGATGCTATCAAGATTTCCTTTGGATTTTCCAAAGTCCCGAGATTAAATGAGGTGGTATTGGTTGAGTTAATGTCAAATATAAATGATTCATGCTCGTGATCATGCATAATGAAATCATGAGAAACATCGCACAAGTAAGCAAAGTCATTCATATTATTCAAGTACTCAGAATTACAGACAGAGTTGTCAAATAGTTTGGGAATAAAAAGTACATCAGCAAAGCTATCATTATCATCTTCCACTGGCGCCGGCTCTGGGGTCGATGGCCCTTTGTCGTCGTCGATCTTCAAACTCTCCAACTCTGGTGCCGCCTCTTCATCTTCTACTTTCTCCTTGTCCTTCACTCGGGTGGCCAGCAGACTTTCAGTGACAATCTCATCGGGAACCTCTCGATCCCATGCTAGAGTCTGATTGAAGATTTCCTCATCCCAGAAGGCTTCCACCGCCTTGACCATTCCCTCGGACCAGTCAAACACATCATTGAAGATTTCAAAACCTGGGGTGATCTTGCCACCAATCCACTGGGGCTCTGCCTCTCCACAGTAGGCACACGCCGATGCGGCTGGTACAAAAGTCTCCAAAATGTGCGGCACTTCCACAGGCTTCTTCGCGGGCTTGCTCTTCTTGGCATCAGTAGCGTAGCCCAAACCTCTCCTATCCTTTTGCCCCCTTGTGGCAACAGGCTCTTGAATCCCTTGCGAGCTCTTACCCAAACCAGCCCCGGGGAGAAAGCTCATTCTCTTCATCATATTGACAACTTGGGGGCTCACCACTGTCCCATCTTCTTCACCCACCATAGCCACGTGGAAACCACTGAAGGGTTGATTGGAGATTCCGAGCACTGACACTTGATTGTCACTAGCCGCTTTAATGGTCACAATCTGGCCTTCATGGGGAATCTTAATCATTTGATGGAGCGTAGATGGAACCCCTCCCAACTTATGAAACCAAAGCCTTCCCAGCAGCCCTGCAAAGTTAGCCAGTATTGGCAAGACAACAAACTCGACCTCTATCTCAACTGGACCGGTCTTGACTTGAGCCTTAAAAGTCCCAGCAGCTTGCCTTCTCGAGTTGTCATAAGCAGTGATAGTCAGATCAGATTCACTCAACATGCTCTCATTCAATCCAAGTGAAGGTAGTGCCACCAGTGGGCACACATTAATGGAGGACCCATCATCCACCATGACACAGGCCGTGTGTTTACCATTGATCTGAGCTCGGATATACAAAGGGCGATTGTGATTATGACCCTCGATTGGCAAGTCGGCCTTGGTGTAGACTATGTTTTCTTCAGATCCCCCATTCACAATGCCCAATAACTCGGAGGGTGAGATAGTGGTGGCGACTGTCGATTCACACAAGGCTTCAACCAGCTTCTGCCTATGGCTCGGGGATTGCCTCAATAGGTCCCAGATGGATATTTGTGCTGTTGTCTTCTTCAGTTGCTTTAGGATCTGATTCTCTTCCGTTTCTTGCTCCACCGTCGGAGGCATTGGGTCCTGTTGCTTCTCAATTTCCGGCACCACTCTTCCGCTGCGGGTAATAGCCTGTACCTCTTGCACTTTATCTTCTTCACCCCCAGAGTTCCATACATCCTTCGGCTCATCGGCCTCTTCAGTCTCACCTTCACTGGTTGAGTCCCAACATTCTATCATGTTTACCTGGGGCTTCTCCCCATTTACTTCTTGCTCGGGGCGGATAATGGCCACGTAATCATTGCCGTAGAGATCCCTCAACACGTACCACTCTGGCAAGCTTGATCCTATCATGAAGACTGGGGGAGGAACGGCATTATACCGGGTATTCTTCTTCTTTTCCCTCTTTTCAGGGTCGGAGATCTGCTTACTGTCAATGAGATCTTGGACCCGATCCCTTAAAGTTCTGCAAGAGTCAGTGAGGTGGTCGGTGTGCTGGTGGAAAGCACAGTATTGGTCCCCTCTATGGTTCGGTTGGCCGTAGGTCTTGGCTTGTCAGGCTTGCAATGGTTGAAGTTTTCCCTCTTTCATTAATCTTTCAAGCACCCAGGACAATGGCCTTCCCAAATTCGAATAGTGCCTCTGGTTCGCATCCGTGGCTGAAACTTCCGCTGTTTTGCCCACTCTATTACTGCTGCTTCCGGCGCCACCTGACCTATTTCCCCCTTGGGTCCCGTAGTTCTTTCGAGCAAAACTGTCATTGCTGGCCTTCTTCGCTAGGTATTCTGATTCGGCTTCGATAGCTATATCTTTCAGGGATTCCCAATCCTTAAGCCCCTTCATCTTAAGCCCCTCCCTCAAGTATGGGCTTGCATTTTTGATAAATAGTCTGATTTGGTCCGAGGTATCGGGTTTCCTCTTCATCTCCATAACGCGATTCCTCCACCGCGTAAGGTAGTCATGGAAAGATTCACCAGACTTTTGTTGCAGGAGCTCGAGGTCTTTTAACGTCACTTCCATGCGGGTGCTGCAGTCGTACTGTCTCATGAACTCACCTGTAAGCAAATCCCAATCTTCTTTCGACCTCTTGTCTAAACTGTGGTACCAATCAACCGTCGATGTAACACCCCCATCGCCGTCCCCGTTGGAAGGACGCCGACGGACGCGCTACCCGATGCTCACTCACACAGATATGCACATGCACAACACGGAAGCATACTTTCATACATAACATGCATACGAAAATATGGGTTAATTAGAACCTTACCTTGACTTACCTTGCGGTACAGACTGAACATGCAATAACTCACGCATACGCAGACACTAAGCAGAAGCATACATATAACCATTCAATGGAAGCATAAGCAAAATAATAAAACAAAGGAATAACTAAACGTAAACGCATATTAACTATTACATTCCCAAAAGAAAACTCAAGATCAAAACATAATTAATTACATATACAATACTACAGAAATACAAAAGCTGAATTACAGAAGCTGAACAAAATACAGAACTTTTAACTCCTATGTGGCCGACCCTGCAGAAGCGCGACTCAAACAGAACCAAACCTGCCACCTGCACGGAAAGGAAATCCGTGCTAAGCGATAAACGCTTAGTGGGGAGAACGCACAAGAGTATGGACGGCCATTCACAATGGTCGCCAAGGCAAAACACATTCAAATGGCAAATGCGGATATTCATAACATATCAATAATCAGGCTGCATAATAAAGGCATTCATTTCAAAACTCACAATCAAACCATAAACTCATGTCCAGGATAGGCCAAAACAGACATAATACAATACACGATACAAATATCATCATGCAGAACTACATACTATATCACATGCATAAACCTACAAGGGTATCAAATAATAGCATTTTACCGTGCGGAGTCACAAGAGCTTTACACATGCAATTGACATAACTAAGCACCCATGCATGAACTGACAACTAAACCATCATGTTAAGAATGCTAGCTAACCAACAGACTTAGACATTCTAAACACACACACTAGTCAAAATCCAAGGTACAAAATCCAAAGCATCATATTACCGCTGCGCAACTCTAATATATAAAATATCATGCGAAAACACTCTAATAGCGAAAACTGAAGGCATAATCACATAACATCAAATTCATATCATCACCATGCATAAAGTACAGTTAAACATTACATACTTAACATCACAACTGCTACGATTCACATGCTTATATATATAACAAAACTATGCTTAAGTCATATACTTAAATACATCAATCGAATCATTTCAAAGCATTCAGAAACTTATAACAAATCACATGACAAGTACGGATAATCATGTTAGATATAAAATCATGCTTACTTAATACAGACATACATTCTGAAGCCCATAGTCACATTCATATACATATAAACTGATTTCTGAAATCCTTATCATAATCAATCGGATATCACATTCTGATAGCTATTTCAAAGCAGCATAAAACAAACCATCAAAGCACCTGCTGACTCACAATAGTGGATAACGAGTGTACTGATTAGTACCTTACGGGTACAAGTCGGCCAAAGGGTACCTTACGGGTACGAATCGAAAACCATTTTATTTTGTCACAAAAGAAACATTTTACTGATGGGGGATCTTAACCCGATCCAAATACATTAAAAAGGATCACGAGGATCCATACTGATGGGGGGTTCGCGAGGAACCAGTCGGGGGACCTGATCGGGGTCCAAACGTTCAAAGGGCGCTGCAGCTACATAAGACTCTATTAGGCATGCCTAACTATCCACTAGACTGACTCTCGCAGGTAATGCATAAAACAATTCACATTTCGAATCGCACAGTGCCTAATATATATACATCATGCATAAACCAGAGTACAATAGACATATAAACATGCTCATAAAGTTGGTCATATCTCATACAATTCCCATTGCAAAACATAATACAGTCAATACACTTTAACATTTAAACACTATTCTAAAGCATGCCAAGAATCAGGTAAAGAAGCACTACCATACCAATGATTATCAAAACATAATCCTAAACATGCGTTTAGGTGAGGATACTAAGTATAAATCATGCATAATCCAAATTACATTTAAACATAACACATTGAGTTCAAAGGCTAAAGCATAACAATGTATTCAGACATCAACCATATTATTCAAATAAGTATAGCATAGCATAATATCAATCATACCTCATTCAAGTCATATTATGGAGCATGCGAAAATTCCATCAATCATATTTTTGCAATACTCATTATACTAAAGCATGTCAGGAACACATGTGGAATCATATTATGCCAATGACCAAAGACGCATCATCTTAATCGGGGAAAAATTACAATATAATCTTAAGCATGGCAAATTATTCCTAAAGAAGAAATAGACCAAAGATATGCGTAACATAAATCACATTAAGACAGAACATGTTAGAGACTAAACAGTCAGAAAGTTAGCCTTCATAAATCCTTTGCATTCAAAATAAGACGTGCAATACAGATCACAATAATAAGCATATCTCAATCCAAACCATACAGTTAAAAAATCCCACAGTCATATAACAGGATCACTGTAATCCAAAACTTATTCCAAAATACCACATAAAACTTATCATAGATAACATATTATTAATACCAAATAAATTGGGATAATCAACCATATCAACAAGGTAATATAACACACAGTAGAGGAAAGTACCATAAAAAAAAGCGTTTAGAAATCAGTTTAGAAATCATTTTATAAAAACTGGTCGCTTGGGGAAAGAAAAACAAAAGCATAACAGAAGAGTCGGGAGACCTGAGCAACCTTCATGCCTCGTGAGCATAGCTCACGCCTCGTGAGCATTGCTCACGTCGCGTGAGCATGGCTCACGTAGCGTGAGCATTGCTCACCAAGCGTGAGCATGGCTCACGTCGCGTGAGCATGGCTCACGTAGCGTGAGCATTGCTCACCAAGCGTGAGCATGGCTCACGTCACGTGAGCATAACTCACGTCGCGTGAGCCGCCTCCTTCTTCTTTCCCGCTATCGCAAACATGCAGATTTCCATCGTTTTCCAGAAATTCAAAGAACTCGATAAAAACTATTTTCAATCTAATTCAAAACACCAACAAAACTCATCTTACCTTTCAATCGATGTCCCAAACAGCATAAACAAGATAATTGCAACTTAATTCAACAATCAAATCAACCAAAATCATGCATAGACATATTTAATTCCTTCAAGAACATAAACCCTAACAAATAACAGTAAATTCAAAACCCAAACACAGTACCTCCAATTTAATCCTATTCATGCATTACTAACACATTTACTCACATAATCATGCATATACACATTTCAAAACATAGCAAATTCCACAAATTAGATAATGCAAACACATTTACAAGCCTAGTGAGAATTAGGGCAGAGACAGGAACACAGAAGCTCTTCAAACATTGCATGCAATCAAAACACTCCCAAACCTTAAAATGACGATCCAGAATCAGCTTCAAGATCAAACCTCACTCCTTTCCTTGCCTTTACTTTGCTTCTTCTTATCAACAAACACTTGCACAAACAAAACCCACAATTACTCTTCAAAACCCTAACTCAACCAAAACCAGGAAAAGATGAAGAAGAACAGTACGTAGAAACCTTAACCCAACTTACCTCTTCAAGCAAAGTACAAACTCCACCAAGCCAAACACAACTCCAAGCCAAATGACAAAGAAAGGAAAAGCAGAGAAAGGAGAAGAGAAGAAGAAGAAGGAGCGTGAAAGGAGGGGACGAACGGGAATACAATCTGTGTTCCCTCTCTCTTCATCTTTCCTTTCTTCTTTTTCTTCTTTCAATGCCCACCTAACAAGCCACTTGGCAACATCTAATTGGACCACAAAATCCACTAAAACTTTCCAACCAAGGTACCATACTTGAGTCATACCCAATCATTTCCAATAACCCACTTATATCCTACTTCCATACACCACAAGCACACACTAACACTTCTCTTCTTAACACACTTAATTAATTATTTACCAATAAGTCCTTAACACACCAAATTTCTCAAACATAAATTACCGAAATACCCTTCTGATACCAACTTCGCATGCAAATCCCGACTAGGGCCAATTTGGGGTGTGACAGTCGACCCCGTCAAACTAAGGCAGAAGTACTCCACCTTTTGCTTCTTAGTAAGACCTGTGCCCTTCATGATTAAGGCATATTGCTTAAGATGGGCCGAAGGGTCAGACGTGCCATCGAACTTTGGTAAATCTGGCATCTTAAATCTCTGAGGCAGCAGCTCCTCCTCACCCAAGTCTACATCTTCGGGGATGACCCCCTTTCCGACCGACAACATTCGTGTAATGGCCTCCATTCTTTCCTCCATCTTCCTCACCACATCATCCTGTAGCTTAGGAGCTTTGCACCTCGCCGCTTGAGGGACTACTGGCTCATCTTCCTCTTCCCCTAAGAAATCATCCCTTGGATCTGGAATTCTCACCCTCGGTTGCTCAACTGGTGCCGCCACTCTAGGTTCAGTGACTGGCTGTGGCACAGTGGCAGTTGGTATAGTGGTCTCTACAACAGGTGTTTCGATCGGGTCAACAGCTGGAGTTCCAGACGGTTGTCCAGCGTGTGGTGTCATTTGGGCGACAAAGTTCACCATCATGGCCAAAATCTTTCTTTCAAAATCTTTGAATCTCTTATCTAAGTCCTGTGTTGTTACAGCACTCGACTCTTGCGGTAATTCTGCCATTACTGATCCGGAGGATTATTCTGAATTAGAGTCTGAGTTTCTATCCCAATCTGAACCCGATGCTGATGCCAAACTTGACGGCTCCACTACTTGATTTCTGACCAACCTCCCGCTAGGATCTCTGGACCACTCAAATGGATCTATGATGGCTGAAAAAATCAAATTCGTTAGCATGATGCATGGATGGCATTAAGAGTGCATGGTCGTGTTGATGCAGCATCCACAACCACATGCAAGCAAACAGACCCTTCCAACCTTATTTCTCCCGCACACGGGGCAATGCGGTCTCTTTCCTAGGTGGGCTTAGTCCATGGGTCAACAAGGGACCCTATGAATGCGCGAAGTGCACGGCGAAAATCCAGCAGCATAACAGCTCTAGTCTAATGTACACGCGTATGAGTTTTGGCCATTACGTATTTGGACAATTCAATCAAGTTAAGGTGGGCTCACCGGGGCATGAAAGCCTTTGATAAAAGACCACTTAACTTGCTTGATTTTGTTTAATACGCGATGGCCCATGTCACAAGCATCATATTAAGGAGCATACCACCTAGCGAAAGTTTCTATTTGCCATTAGATGAGCTTTGGTCAAGGTGATGAAACTTTTAGGGCTACCCAAGCATGGTCCGCGCCAACGGGTCTAGCTCATCACGAGCATAACGACCGATCGGGTCTCCATTTTGATATACCAAAAGGTACAAGGCTTGGACTGGTGATTATCCTTAACACTTCCCTACAATGAGTGTAAGTAGGGTCGTGCTTCGGGAACGCACCGGGGTAAGATAGGGACCAACAAGCGTAAGTCTAAGGCTCTAAAATGATATGATGCAATTTTGGCGAGAGATAGAATTTTAAGTTTTAAAAATCCAATTATATTTTAACCAAAGCACTTTCAAAGCGAAGTCTCAAACACAAAATTCCCAGCGGAGTCGCCACTGTGACGCGTGCCGAACCCAGCAAGGGCCCTCGACGTGAATCCGCTTTAGGATTCGAGGGACTGGTTCGCATCTTTTGATCATGGGCACCACGAGGCATCATCGGTGCGTCCCTCCCGATAAAACATTGAGGAGAAATACCTAGCCTAATGGCACCTAGAGGCACCTTTTGAGGTATCATGGAGTCACCAACCAATTTTGAAGAATTGAGAAAAGGTTTCTCACCTCTTGTTGGTCGAGACCAGAGATCCGGTGTTCGGAACTTCCCTCTTATTTATGCTTTGGTTAAGTATAAGTGGGTTTTTAACTTCTTAAAATTATATCTCTCATCTCACACGATTAATGCATTTAAATCAAATTGCGCATATCAATCATTCGAAGGCAATAAAATAAAAGCAATAAATAAAATGATAAATGAAAGCGGTAAACACCCAAGCACACAATTACAAGAGAAATCAGGGCGGAATACAACCCCAATAAAGGGAATTAAAGATATGAATGGGGACGGAATACAATCCCCCAAAAATAAATAAAGGTGCCCTAAAATTAATTACAAGGGCCCAAAGGAAAATAATGTACATAAATTTAAACACTCACGCAAGATCGAAATAAAAGAGACATGCATAAATCGGGACATTACTTTAGGAACATTGGATCCTTCGCACTTGTTCGAAGCTTAGGAACATTGGTTCCTTCGTTTTAATTTAAAGAGGGTTCGAAGAGTCGTTTTGATTTGTTTGAATGAAAATGGGGATGAGTGATCCCATTCTTGGAGAAAATTAACTCTTCGTTTTTAATGTGATATTTCTTATGTTTTGGCTAAAACAAGGGACATTGGTCCCAATTTTATTAGTGAAAAACTCAATTTAGTTGTAAAAGTATTTCTGTGACTTTTTATCTCACGCGTGCACAAATAAAATAATTATTTACAAATAAACACCACAAAAAGATGGGAAATTAGAGAGATCTCACCGAACCGATGTGTCTGTCTACGCATCGTGACCCATCCGGGGAGTCACGGGGCTCTCACGTAACCCGACTCAAATTAAATCTCATACAAAAATTAACATCAAAAAATATTAGTAATAACTCTAGAAATTAATCAAATAGAGACAAGATAATAACAACAGTAAAGTTATAACAAATAATCATGGCAATAATAATAAATGATAATAATAATATTAACAGAATATTAATAGCAACCGATGTAATAATAAAAATAATAATAATAAAAGTAATGATAATAGGATATTGAATAATCACAAATAATAGTAATAATGAGAATAATAATAATAATAATAATAATAATAATAATAATAATAATAATAATAATAATGATAATAATAATATACAAAATAATAGTAATAATACAAAACTTGATAATATGATCACGATAACATTAACCCAATAGTAATAATATCATACTAAACACAATGTTAACAATAACAATAATAACATATAATAACAATGCTAACAGAATCATAACAACAAAAATAAACACAAAAGTTGAGACAATAACAATAAAACTAATAATAATAATGGTGAATGAACATAAAAATCAAATTAAAACAAATAAATAATGCGTTAATGGGAATATTAACATATAAAAATGCTAAAAAAAATAAATAATAGATATAGTAGTAATGACAAAGATAATATTAACAACAGTAAATAATACACAAAAATAAATGAGAACAAGTCCAAGAATGTTTACCATCAGAAATTTTAGATCGGAGAAGCGATGTCTCGATGTCTTTTCCTTGTCGGATTTGTGGTGATTAATATTCGGAGAAAATGTAAAAATTGATATATAAAATAAATTGACTCAAGATGGTATTTTTATAAAAAAGATATTTTTGGTGGATGATTGAGTAAAGGAAATTAATTTTCCAAACTCAAATCACCCAAAAAATGGATTATCTTTTTTGAAGAAAAATAAAGAAAGTTAAAGCTTGAGAAAAAGAAAAAAAGTTTTAGAATATTTTGAAGAAGAAAGAAAAACCAAGTTTGCTGGAGAGGAGAAGTTAGAGAGAAAACTCAAGAAAATCCCCTTGAATAAATGTTGCCCTCCTCCCAAAATGAGGGCAAAAGTCCACATTTAATCTTGCCTTGGCCAGAAAAAGCAAAGACAAAAAAGCTCTTATTTTAGTTAATCCAAAATAGCATAAAATGGTGAAAAAATAGAAACATCAGACTGAAAAAAAAACAGACTGAAAACAGCGAAAAAAAAGGGACAGGCGAAGACCAACAGGTCGCGCGGAAGGGGAAGGGCGCGCGGCAGCCTGCTGCGCGCGTGGTGCCCCGGGACCGCGCGTGGCAGGCTGCTGCCTCGCGCGCAGGGGGTCGCGCGATGCCCCCTGCCTCACGCACAGGGGGGGCGCGCGGTGCCCCCCGCCTCGCCCGCAGGGGCGACGCGTGAGGCACCTGCCTCGCGCGCAGGGGGGGCGCAAGGTGCCCCCCGCCTCGCGCGTAGGGGCGCTGCGCGAGGCCTCTGCCTCACGCGCAGGGGGTCACGCGGTGCCCCCTGCCTCGCTTGCAGGGGGGCGCACGGTGCCCCCCGCCTCGGCCCGCGGCAGGCCGCTCCTTCGCGCTGGGGCGGCCCCGCGCCACCATAGGTGGCACTCGCGACTTTCTTTTTTTTTTTTTTTTTTTTAAACCTTGACACAAAATTAATATATTTTCTTACCCCATTTTAATTTTTAATTTCTAAAATATATTTTTTAATTATTTTTCGAAAAAAACAATTTTGACAAGGGAACGATCGATTCTCACTTTTCTTGCCGAAAATCGGTCTCTTGTTTCATCATCGGGTAATCCTGATCTTGGACCGCCTCGGTACCCGGTGTCTACAGTCTGCTCCAGACTTACAAAATGCAGGAAGTGCTCTCTTGAGCTGCACTGAGTCGCTGATAAGACTTACAAAGTGCAGGGTGCCAACCTCTATCCGCGATGCGCCGAGCCTGCTCCAGACTCACAAAATGCAGGAAGTGCTCTCTTGAGCTACACTGAGTCTGCTCCAGACTTACAAAGTGCCGGGTACCATCCTCAAATGGCGATGCACCGAGTCCACTCTGAACTTACAAAACGCGGGAAGTGCTCTCTTCAGCTACACCAAGTCTGCTCCAGACTTACAAAGTGCAGGGGTGCTATCCTCAAATGGTGATGCACCAAGTCTGCTCCGGACTGATAAAATGCGGGAATGTCCTCCTCAGATAACACGGGAATTCACCTCTTAAGAGGACCCTGAGAATTTGCCTCTTAAGAGGACCCTGAGAATTTGCCTCTTAAGACCACTTGGAGATTTGTCTCTTAAGAGGTCTTGGAGAATTGCCTCTTAAGAGGTCTTGGAGAATTACCTCTTTAGAGGTCTTAGAGATTGCCTCTTAAGAGGTCTTGGAGAATTGCCTCTTAAGAGGTCTTGGAGAATTGCCTCTTAACAGGTCTTAGAGATTTGCTGGCATAGATTCTATCTTGACCTAGTTGTCCAGCATGAGTGAGTGCTAACGTTGTTGTCCTTGACTAGCTTTTATGTGTGTGGCCTTCATTTGGACTTTTCGTACAAAGCTGTATGCATAGGAATATATACAATAGATAGTGCATGCATGTGCAAAAGGTCATATGCAGGTGTTTGCTAAAGAATTGTATGAAATGCATGCAAAAAGGATAGACCATGTCCTAGGTGGTTAAGTGTCCGTTGAGGATATGGCTTGGCTGCTCGATCATGCCTCCAAGGATCTAGAAGTGTTATCTTGACTTAGGGACTCTGACCCGTACACTTTTCAGAGAGAACAGTCAGGTGTGAATCTTTGCCCCCCGGTCAATGATTATATGCCCAGGATTCTGACTCATGCCCTGAATTATACCTTATTTGGCTGAAGGGAAATCATCCGAAGTAATGCTACCTTATCGCTCCAGGCATCGAAAGTCATTGTTTTAAAGGTAGTACGCCCCTTGTGGATTTTCACACTAGCTTTTCTTTGTGGAAAATGCGTCCCTTTAGGGATTTTCACATAACTCTTTGCCTAATTTTTGCCTGGAATGGACCCAACCTAATCCAACGGCTTTTATTTATTTCAATTTTTTTTATAGGGTAGACTGCCTATTTTCAGGTTTTCACCCTGCTCTTTGGCCTAACTTTTGCTTAGAGTGCCAGTTACGGTTTTCATCTCTAACGGCCTTTTCTTTCTTTCTTTTCTTTTTAAAGGCAAAATCCTTTTCGATTTTTGAATAATGGTCGTATGGATTTTGGCTTTCGTCATGAATGTGCTGACGAATAGCTCGAAGCCGATGTCGGGCTAAGTCTGCTAAAGCATCAAGATGAAGATCGCAATGAGGGCCACTTATAGTAAATTATACATACGCGAAGAAAAAAATAATGCGCTACTTTTTATACTGGAACTTAAACCATTTTGAGTATGCGAGATGAAGTGCTTTGCTTACATTAAAATATTAGTGCATAAATGTATATGTTCCAGTCCAATTTCATCACGCATGATCATCATTTGGCATTAATCTCAAAAATACAAGACCTTATCTAATCTCGAGATGGATCCTAAAAACATTAAACTCCTGTTATCAATCAGCTCGCTCGGGTTTTCATGATTGAACATTTTCTCTCTGCCCCTAATTTTTGCCCAAAGCGCCTTTTTTCGGTTTTTGCATTGACGGGGTGCCCAATTTTAGCAAGGTCGCCTTTTTTCGGTTTTCAACCCGCGGAGCTCTCTTATTTTTTCATTTTTCTTTGTTTTTTATTTGTTTTTTGTTTTTGTTTTTTGGATGCCTTTGCTATGGGACCTATTGACTCCCTTGAACTTTCTTTCATCATTGTCATCCAGGACAACTGTTCCTCCTAATGAGGTTTCACCTTGATCCTTGTGCAAATTGCAAAAAATAGTGAATTCTCCTGTGCGGACCTTGGCTGCAAAAGCTCGTGCTTCGTTCTTGGTCAACTTCGGTGCTTGACTTCTGATGTAGCTCTCCATGGTTGAGATGGGGTTGCCTTGGCTGTAAAAGCTCGTACTTCGTTCTTGGTTAACTTTGGTGCTTAACTTCTGAGGTAGCCCTCCATGGTTGAGATGGGGTTACAGGTTGGCCTCAGATGGCTTAGGTCAATACTGTGGTTTTTTCTGCTTTTTTTTTTCTTTTTCTTCGTTTTTTTTTTGTTCTTTTCCTCTTGTTCTTTTCTTTTGCTCTTCCTGTGAAGGCCCAAATCTTCCTTCATCTCAAATTTTCATAATTCAGCCTCTGAGGCAAGCCCTTATTGATGGGAGCTTGGCTTCATTTGGCTACCTTGTATGCATCCCAGATGTTGAGGAGGCAAGGGAATGACTTTTGAAACTTCGATGGCTGTTAGGTTGGAAAAATTGAAGCAGGTCATTCCAGGTCCAAGCAAAGGCATTTTTTCTCTCTTTTTTCATCCTCTTTCTTTTTCTCTCAAGTTTATCTCACTTCAGGATTGATATCAGACGCCCACGGGATCTCGAGCTTAAATGAGGGAGTATTCATTAAGTTAATATCAAATGTAAATGACTTGTGGTTTTGATCATGCAAAATGAAATCATGAGAACATAAACAAAAAGCCATTAATATAATTAATGTAAACAGTACTGCATATATCAAGACTGAAAAAAATTCAAATATGAAAAGCACATCTACTAGAAGGTTTCATAGCGCTTTGGATCGGTAATCTATTTGTTATCGATGAGATCCTGAATATGATTCCTCAGAGTTCGACATTCATCAGTGTCATGCCCTGCATGCTGATGGCAAGCACAGTACAGATTGCTCGATGTACGGGATGTCCTTGACTTCTAGCGGGCTTAGCAGGCATTGGTTATAGCTTGCCTTCCTTCATCAACCTTTTAAGTACCCAAGATAGTGACTTGCCTAGGTTAGAGAAATGCCTTTGGTCTGCTTTGGTAGCCGCTACATCTACGGTTTTTCCAGATCGATTCCCATTACCGGACCCTGCTGACTTTCCTGCACCCTGATTACCGTAATTTCTCTAGGCATAATTATCACTGTTGGCCTTCCTTGCCAGGTACTTTCCTTTAGCTTCTATGACTATGTCTTTCAAGGGCTCTAGTCCTTTAAACCCTTCATTTTTAACCCATCTTTTAGATATGGGCTAGCATTCCTGATAAACATCTTTGTCTGCTTCGGAGTGTCCGACTTCCTCTTCATCTCCATTAGCCGGTTCTCCATCGAGTTAGGTATTCATGAAATGACTCCCCTGACTTCTGCTGTAGAAGTTCTAGATCTTTCAGGGTTACCTCCATCCTCGTGCTGCAATCATACTACCTTAGGAACTCTTTTGTCAATAGATCCCAGTCCTCTTTAGTCCTTCTGTCGAGTCCATGATACCAGTCCACCACAGGACCCGTCAAGCAGAAATATTCTATCTTCTGCCTTTTACCCTTTATCACTAACGAGTACTACTTCACATGTGCTGCTAGGACTGAGGTGCCATCAAACTTTGGCATGTCAGGCATCTTAAAATTTTGGGGAACCAGATCTGCGCACTCTAGCTCCTTGTCCTCAGGGTTCATGCCTCTTCCTGGTGTCAACAAGCGAGTCATAGCTTCAAACCTCTCCTCCATCTTTCTCCACATGGCCCACTCTGGCTTGGGGGCTTTGCCTCTTATCATGATTGGCTCCTCCTGTTCTTCCTCGCCCAAGTCACTCTCAAGTCTAGGAGCTTCTCTATGCTCTATATGTGCTGGCACTCTGGGCTCAACTATAGGTGTGTCAACTGCCACAAGGAGATCTTCTCTAATAGGCCCTTGCTCATCTTGGCCCCCAGCTGGAGCAATAGGTTATTGCCCAGCAAGTGGCGCTAAAGTGGGAGCCAAATTTCCCATCATCGCTATCATTCTGGCCTTCAATTCTTCCATTCTCTTTCCCACCTCCTCGGCGATCATTGCAAGGGTTGCACTGGACTCACCTGATGGGTTAGCCATACCTATTTTGGCAGATGATTCTGACGAAAATATTTCACTACCTTCTGAAAGTGAATCTGAGCTTCGATTTGACACTAGTTCCGGCAATCAAAAAAGTGGGATCCTTCTCAGCCGACCATCGAGACCTCTAAACCACCTGAATGAATCTATGATGGTTGCAAAATACATCTTGTTAGGATGATGCATAATTGAAGTGCAATGCATGGTCGTGCTGATGTAGCATAGACAAACACATGCAAGTAGATATATCCTTCCAACCTTATCTCTCCCACTAGGTGGGCTTTATCCAAGGGTTAACAGGGAACCCATTAGATGCGTGTAGTGCACGGTGAAAAACTAGCAACATAACATCTCTCCCCTAATGTACATACATATGTTTGGCCATTATGTGTTTAAACACTTCAACTAAATTAAGATGGGCCTACCGGGGCAGGAAAACCTTTGATAAAAGACCATTTAATTTAACTGATTTTGTCCAATATATAATGGCCCAAATAGCAAGCACGGGATTACGGTACATTTCACCTAATGAAAGTATCTATTACCATTACATGAGCTTTGGTCGAAGGTGATGATACTTTAGGGCTACCCAAGCATGGTCCTTGCCAATGGATCTAGCTCATCACAAGCATAACGACCGATTGGGTCTCCATTTGATATACCATAAGGTACGAGGCTTGGGTGGTGATTATCCTTAACACTTCTCCACATTGAGTGAATGTTGTGATTCAGGAACGCACCGGGGTTAAGAAAGGGAACAAACTAGCATAATCTAAGGCTCTAGTATGGATGCAATGCAATTTTTTGAAAAGAGATAGAATTTTAATTTATAAAAAAATCCAATTATATTATTAACCAAGACAATTTCGGAGCAAAATTTCAAAGTCCCCAGCGGGGTCGCCACTATGACGCATGCTGGACGCGATCGATTCCCGGGATGCCCGCTTTTAGGGCCCGAGAGGATTTGTGTCTTTTGATCTTGGCCAATCATGAGATATTTTGGACATCTCTCTCCAGTAGAACACTGGAAAGACCATCTAATCCTATGAAACCTTTAGGCACCTTTGAGGTATTTTGCAGTCGCCACCCAATTTACAAGAAATTTGGAAAGTTCGTCTAACCTCAGGGGTCTAAACCATAGAAAGATTCAGAACTTTACTCTTATTAATGCCTTGGTTAATTATAAATGGGTTTTTAATTTTAAATTTCACCTCTCTTCTCACGCGGTTATGCACTAAAAATAAAGCGCAAATCAATCAATAAAGAAAACAACAAAATAATAAAGTAAAATAAAGAAAGATAAAAAAAATTGGGACAAAATACAATCCCCCAAAATAAAATCAAGCAAAACATAAATAAATAAATTAACCAAATGAATAAAATAAACATTCATAAATCGAAATATTATTTAAAATAGTAACATTGGTTCTTTCATGTTCACTTTAGAAAATCGAAAATTTATTTTTGGTATATTTGAAAAAATCGAGATGAGTGATTCTATTTTAAGAAAATTGACTCTTCTTTTTAAAGTGAATTTTTATTGATTGAAATTAGGACATTGGTCCCATTTTATTAGAAAAAGTCCAATTTATTAATATAAAACTTTTTATGTAATTCTTAATTAGTGTGCATAAAAATAAATAGACTTATTATAAATTACATAATAAAACCAAATAAAAGCAAAATAATAATAATACTAAAAATACTAAAAATGCTAAAAAGATAAATTCCACCAAAATTGTGTCTTCACCAAAATGTTATCTTCAAACCTCCATGGGCTCCCACTTGCCATTGTAAAAATTCACACTTGAAAATAAGTATTGAAATAAAAACACAAATAAAAATGATGTTAGTAATAAAAACTGAATTTAAACATATAACATGTAAAAATGGAAGAATAAAATAAAATAACATGTATCATGCATGACAATCAATTAAATGACATAATAAAAATAAATAACTTAACATATGAACAAACTAACATGCATAAAAAAATAAATAATAATAATAATAATAATAATAATGATAACAATAATAAATAATACTAACAAAAATAAACATAATAATAGTAATGATAGTAGTAATAATATATAATAATGATAATAATAATACTAATGATGATAATAATCACAATAAGGATAATAATAAAACAAAAGTAATAATGATATTAATAATAACAATAATGAAGATGAAAAATCAACAATAAGAAAGATGAACAATCAAGCAAGCAAAAATAAAAAAAATAAAAAAAAAAACAAAACAAGTTAAAACATGTTAAATAATAATAATATATGAACAAAAGTGATGATAATAATAATAATAATAATAATAATAATAATAATAATAATAATAATAATAATAATAACAAGAAAAGATGAACAATCAAATAAATATGCAAGAATAAAATAAAATGTGCTAAAATATTAAATCTATGGCTAAATCATATGAACATAAACAAAATAAAATAATAGATCAAAAATCTACATGGTTGCTAATTAATTATAAACAAAAAATTATAACAAAAATAAAATTAAAAATTGAGGCTAGAATATTTACCCTCAAATTTTGATGTGATGAATGAAGGTAGGTGATCAATCTCTTTGCCTTAATTTATAAAAAATAAAATATATAACAAAATTTTATCCTAAGAACAAATAATTAATTTATTTGTCTTAAGGAAAAATTGTAAAAAAGAAGTAAGAAAATTCACAAGAACAAATAATTAATTTATTTGACTCAAGAATTAACTTAAAAAAATTAAAAAATACTTGGAGAACTTGTTCTTGAAGAAGAAGAAAAAAAGAAGAATAAGAAAAAGAGAGAAAATCAATTTTTCCCCCCAATTCTCATCTAAAAAATTTATTTTATACCCACTAAAAAATCAGATTTAATGAAGAAATTAAATTAATTTAATCCCCATAATCACAAAAAAACTGAAGAATTTTAAAGGTTTAAAAAATAGAAGGTTTTAGAATTAAATTTTACAAAAACAAATGAGTAAAAACACTCAAAAATAGCCAAAAAAAAGTCCAAAGGGCTGCCGGGGAGCGACAAGGCCGCGTCAGGGGCGAGCGACGATCGTCGGCGCACCCGACGGGCGTCGCCGCATGCAGCAGCGTGCTATCGACGCCCAGCGCGTGCCCCGCACTGTGCGAGGCGCACGGGCGAGGGCGCACTACGAGCCACACGCAGGCGAGTTATGCCCACACGCACGCCCAACTCACTGCAGCAAGCCAACGCTCACGATTTTTTTATTTTAAAAAAAATTGTTAAAACACTATAATTTCAAAACTCACTTTTTTTTATCTTAAAATAATTTTTAAAACATTTTTAAAATATTTTTAAAAACACATTTTTATTTATTTTTAAAAAATCAATTTGGCAAGGAAATCATCACTTCAAACTTTAATTTTTACCTATAAACAGGCATACTTAATTTTATCATTGGGTAATCCAGATCTACGCTGCCTCGGAACCTGGTGTCTACAATTAGCACGACCACGGCACTACCACTTCTGAAGGATTAGCACGATGACGGCACTACCATTCTACGGAATGTTAGCATGACCACGGTGCTACCAGTTCACATCTCAAAAGGGTTAAAACGATGGCGGCACTACCATTCTATGGAAGGTTAGCATGACCACGGCACTAGCACTTCAGAAGGGTTAGCACGATGGCGGCACTACCATTCTACGAAAGGTTAGCACGACCACGGCACTACCACTTCACATCTCAGAAGGGTTAGCACGATGGCGACACTACCATTCTATGGAAAGTTAGCACGACCACGGCACTACCACTTCAGAAAGGATAGCACGATGATGGCACTACCACTCCACAGAGGGTTAGCACGAAAGTAAGCATTCTGCCTAGCATTTTCATATGTCACGGTGGTAATGAATTTGGTTGCCACCGTGACCTACCAAAAGTTTGCAAAACAGAAGCTAGAATTCCGGACTGCTTCACAACTCTTTTTTGTTCAGCCTAAACAGACATCTAAACGAATTTTTAGGCAAAACTTTCTTCTTAATATTTGTTCCCTAAGATTTAACTTTCAAATGCAACAAATTTAAGATCAATTGGACATCTACAGATTCAGATATGATCTAAACAACCTATAGTGTTCAAGTAACCCGACCCAAACAGAGACACTACGGTTTTGGTAAATTTCCAGGATTTTAGGGCAATAATTTGCCCAAGGTCAACTCTGAGACTTTTAAAGGCATGGAAGTCATGGTTCTAATGGCTCATGAATCACACTATTTAGAGATCTAAAACTCTACTTATGATGAAAATAATATACGGAGGTCAGATGAGGACTGAACAGAATTGCCAAACTCACCATAAAACATCAAATTCAAAGGAATTCCCAACTCATGCATTTCAATACCAACCCTCATATACCTTTATCTCAGGCAATAACATGGATTACTAACACAATTACCTAAATTAATTTATGTATAAACTCATACCCAACACACTCAAATTTCTGGAAATCACACACAATTACACATTCATAATCCAAGAAGAATTAGAGCAGAGACAAATTAAAACTCAAATGTAGAAATCAAACTCCCAAACCTCTTGTTGCACAATCAGCTGCTCTCTTCAAGCTTCAATCTTCAATCTTCTCTTTTCCTTTACTTTGCTTCTTCTTATCACCAATTACTTGCACAAACAAAACCCACAATTCTTAATCCAAACCCCAACTCACAATCAATCAAAACCAAAAGAAGAAGAAAGAGAACATATGCAGGAAACCCTTAAAACCCAAATACATACCTCTTAATCTTGTTCCAAAACTCAGAAATCCAACTTCAAATCTTGAAGATCCACGTTGAGCACACACACAAGAGAGTAGAGAGAGCAGAAAAGTAAACAGAGGGAAAAAGGAGAAGAGAAAAAAGTGAGGGAGAAGCCAAAAATCTGCTCTCCTTTCCTCTCTCTTCTTTAATGCTCTTCCATCTACCCATCCTATGTGTCATGCCCCCATTGGACCAAACATTCCACCTTTGACTTACCAATCCATGGCACCATACTCTTACCTCACAATATAATTCTTAGGTAGATATTTACCATCCTTAGTACCATACACACAAACCACTAGATAAAACCACAACAAACACCCTACATCCATACACCACATGCACACCAAATAATTTTCCCCACTTAACTTATTTAATTAATTACTTTGCAATTAAATCCTTATTATCCAATTACCTCATGCATAAATTACTGAAATACCCTTAAGTTCCCGACTTAACGTGCCAATTCTGACCAGGCCTGATTTGGGTTGTTACAATCTCTCCCCCCTTAAGAAATTTCGTCCTCAAAATTTTCCCGCTAGCAACTTATCCAAGCAACCCAAACCGGAAACAAACAAAAACTTAACAATGCAACTTACCGGAAGGCTCTTCAGGCTCTGTCACTTCACTGCGGTGCGCAACAAATCCTGATGGTACACGGGCGGCTCGAAGTAATTCCTGTACATCCTTTTTCCCGCTGACACTTCTCTCCCTGACACCTTTCTTTTCTGAGGTACACTCTGAACAAAACCTTGAGAAATCCTAGGACCAGTCAGCCTATCCAAAATCCGAATTAACCCTTGCGCTAACGTCCTATCCTAGGAAGCAGGACCGAAATTCCAACCAAAGGATGCTCAGAAACACTTTGATCAGCACTAATTGGGTTCACACTTTCCGTTGTCTCGCCCACATTTTCACTAGGATCAGACTCCATCTAGACAAGACACAAGACAAGACACATCTGCATTAAGCCACGACACGAAGCTGACTCTCATGCAAAGACTCAACACATAACAAACAAGACAACCAGAACCGCCAAACCGGCGCTCTGATACCACTAAATGTAACACCCCCTACGTCCCCATTGGAAGGACGCCGGAGAGTGCTACCGACGCTCACTCACACATATACGCACATGCACTAAGCGGAGGTATACATTCATACATAAAAACATCCGGAGATACAACGGAAATTAAAATTTTGATGAAACAGTAGCTGAACATACATTAACTCACATACATATATATAATTATTCAGCGGAAGCATAAGACGAAAGATAAAACGAAAGAATAATTGAAAACTTAATTACAATAAGATCCTTACGTATAATTACATATACATAAGACTAGAGAAAAATAAAAGCCAAAATACAGAGGTTGAGCAAAATACAAAACTCCTAACTCCTATGTGGCCGACCTTGCAGATACGACTCGAACCGAACCATACCTGCCACCTGCACGGGAAAAGAACTCGTGCTAAGCGATAACGCTTAGTGGGAAAAATACACAAGAAATATGGGCAGCCATTCACAATGGTCGCCAAGGCATAACACATGCAGATGGCAAATGCGGACATTCATAACACATATATAGTCAGGCTTGCATAATAAAGGCATTCATTCGAAAACTCACATCCATATACTTACCGAGTATCAAGTATTAGAACCTCACCGTGTACAGTCACAAGAGATATTACGCATGCAACTATCATGCCAAAGTACCCATGCATTAACGGAAAATCCATTCACTAGCAACACAATTACCACATACTAACGCACCTAGCTATCATGCTAAGAACACTAGCTGTCTAAACATACATTTGTCATGCCATAACACACATTAGCCGAACCCAAGGGAAGACGTCAAACACCACACTTCCACTGCACCACTCTATCACATAAAATATCATGCCTTGAAATGTAAACACATGACCATAAGCCGAAATCACTACAATAGGAAAACTAGAGAGAGAACACGTAACATAACACAATATTTATAACATTCCATGGTCAAGAGCACATTCATACGTATCTTGATTCACATACTTCACCATAACAGTCAATAGTACAAAATCACGTTCATGTACATACTTATTAACCATAGCATTCAGTAATTCAAGTTTGCATTCATATACCTATTAATTCATATGCTTATAAATATAACTAATCGGATTCACACACTCATCAGCATAACATAATAAACTATAACCATGGCATTCAAGAGATTATGATTGCAGTTGTACACATTCAATTCACATACTTATGTCCATAACTGATTGTATACGAACACATTCTCAATATGATATACGTTGATAATTATGCACAATACACATGCTTGAGTTACATTTAACCCATTCAGAGATTCATAATCACATTCTCTTAATCATATCAGATAAAACAAACGGGATACCTGCTGACTTAAAATAGTGGATAACGAATGAACTAACAGTACCTTACTGGTACGAATTGAATACTAACATCACCTTACGGGTGCGAATCGAATACTGAAATCACCTTACGGGTGCGAATCGAATACTGACATCACCTTACGGGTGTGAATCGAATACATTAAAGGGTTCGCGAGGAACCAAACAGGGACCTGATCAGGGTCCAAACGTCCAAAGGTGCTGCAGCTAAAGAGGCTCTATTAAGCATTCCTAACTATCCACTAGACTGACTCTCGCAGGTCATGCGTAAAATAATTAACATTTCAAATCGCATAATGCATATATATATAGATATATTAACATGCATAAACCATAGTACAATAGACATAGAAATATGTTCATAATGTCAGTCATGCATCATACAATTTACATTGCAAAGCGTATAATATAATTCATGCCAACACACTATACCAATATCCATATCTTTATTCTATAGCACCAGGGTCAAGTAGGGGAACACTATTATACCAATACTTAACAATGCAAAGTCTTAATCATGCAATGTTACAATTTACACTTATGCATAGCATAATATTCTTAGAGGAGGATCATAAGTATAGATATGCATAATACATTTCACATTTAATATTACATGCTCATGATAAACAACCATGAAATTGGCATTCATAACTCACTCGATTTCGGATGGCAATATGCGATACCACCCACAACAACTAACATTAATAAATCACATCAAGCAATCTCACTTCATTTGATAACCTTTAAATGTGTATAACTTAATCTCATCTCATAATTATGCTTACTTATTCATGTTACACATGCTCATACAGATTAAGGTATTATAATCCTCAATAATGTCATCAAACTTGCCTAGATTCTATAACATACAATTACACATCATTACTTCATTAGTTTACTATTAATCTTAATCCTATTCATGTTTATTTCCCAAGTGATAACTATTCTTATACTCATTTAACAGTCCTAAACATGCATTGGATAGATCCTAGAAAGTTTCGGTGTAATGCGGGTTCAATTCGGGAAGAAAAACACATAAAATGGTCAAGACAGAAGGGGTCACGGTGGTAATGAATTTGGTTGCCACCGTGAGGACCAAAACTAAGCATTCTGCCCAGCATTTTTATATGTCATGGTGGTAATGAATTTGGTTGCCACCGTGACCTACCAAAAGTTTTCAAAACAGAAGCTAGAATTCCGGACTGCTTCATAACTCCATTTTGTTCAGCCTAAATGGACATTTAACGAAATTTTTAGGCAAACTTTCCTTCTTAACATTTGTTCCCTAAGATGTTAAATTTCAAATGCAACAAATTTCAGATAAATTGGACATCTATAGATTCAGATATGATCTAAACAACCTATAGTGTTCAAGTAACCCGACCCAAACAGAGACACTACGATTTTGGTAAATTTCCAGGATTTTAGAGCAAGCATTTGCCCAAGGTCATCTGTGAGAATTTTAAAGGCATGGAAGTCGTGGTTCTAATGGCTCAAGAATCACATGATTTAGAGATCTAAAACTCTACTTATGATGAAAACAATATATAGAGGTCAGATGAGGACTGAACAGAATTGCCAAACTCACCATAAAACATCAAATTCAAAGGAATTCCCAACTCATGCATTTCAATACCAACCTTCATATACCTTTATCTCAGTCAATAACATGGATTACTAACACAATTACCTAAATTAATTCATGCATAAACTCATACCCAACACACTCAAATTTTTGGAAATCACACACAATTACACATTCATAATCCAAGAAGAATTAGGGCAGAGACAAATTAAAACTCAAATGTAGAAATCAAACTCCCAAACCTCTTGTTGCACAATCAGCTGCTCTCTTCAAGCTTCAATCTTCAATCTTCTCTTTTCCTTTACTTTGCTTCTTCTTATCACCAATTACTTGCACAAACAAAACCCACAATTCTTAATCCAAACCCCAACTCACAATCAATCAAAACCAAAAGAAGAAGAAAGAGAACCATATGCAGGAAACCCTTAAAACCCAAACACATACCTCTTAATCTTGTTCCAAAACTCAAAAATCCAACTTCAAATCTTGAAGATCCACGTTGAGCACATACACAAGAGAGTAGAGAGAGCAGAAAAGTAAAGAGAGGGAAAAAGGAGAAGAGAAAAACGTGAGGGAGAAGCCAAAAATCTGCTCTCCTTTCCTCTCTCTTCTTTAATGCTCTTCCATCTACCCATCCTATGTGTCATGCCCCCATTGGACCAAACATTCCACCTTTGACTTAACAATCCATGGCACCATACTCTTACCTCACAATATAATTCTTAGGTAGATATTTACCATCCTTAGTACCATACACACAAACCACTAGATAAAACCACAACAAACACCCTACATCCATACACCACATGCACACCAAATAATTTTCCCCACTTAACTTATTTAATTAATTACTTTGCAATTAAATCCTTATTATCCAATTACCTCATGCACAAATTACTGAAATACCCTTAAGTTCCCGACTTAACGTGCCAATTCCGACTAGGCCTGATTTGGGTTGTTACAGGGTTAACACAACCACAGCACTACCACTTCACATCTCAGAAGGGTTAGCACGATGGCGGCACTACCATTCTATGAAGGTTAGCACGACCACAACACTGCCACTTAACATTTCAGAAGGGTTAGCACAATGGCAGCACTACCATTTTACGAAAGGTTAGCACGACCACGGCACTACCACTTAACATTTCAGAAGGGTTAGCACGATGACGGTTCTACCACTCCACGGAGGGTTAGCATGATCACCGCACTACTGATTCACATCTCAGAAGGGTTAGCACGGTGGTGGCACTACCATTCTGCGGAAAGTTAGCACGACCACGGCATATCACTTCACATCTCAGAAGGGTTAGTACAATGACGGCACTGCCACTCCATAGAGGGTTAGCACGATCACGGCACTACCTCTTCAAATCTCAAAAGGGTTAGCACGATGGCAGCATTACCATTTTATGGATGGTTAGCACGACCACGGCACTACCACTTCACATTTCAGAAGGGTTAGTACAATGACGGTACTACCACTCCACGGAGGGTTAGCACGATCACGGCACTACCGCTTCACATCTCAGAAGGACTAGCACGATGGCGGCACTACCATTCTACGGAAGGTTAGCACGACCACAGCACTACCACTTCACATCTCAGAAGGGTTAGCATGATAGCGGCACTACCATTCTATGGAAGGTTAGCACGACCACGACACTACCACTTCAAATCTCAGAAGGGTTAGCATGATGGCGAGACTACCATTCTACGGAAGGTTAGCACGACCACGGCACTACCGCTTCACATATTCAGAAGGGTTAGCACGATGACGGCACTACCACTCCACGGAGGGTTAGTATGATCATGGCACTATCGCTTCAACAATGGATAACACACCGACAATATGGCGACAACCACCCCAACACCATCACCCAGTTTCGAAAGAAAGCTGCCTTAGGTACGTGTCTCTTTCCTTTTTTTTCTCTGAGTTTTGGCTCACCTAGGCACCTATGCACTAGATTCCTCAAAACTGGTGGCAACCGTAGACACCGGGTCCTGAGTCAGCCTAGATCAGAGTTAGCCAATGATGATTAGATGCCTATTCACAGGCAAAAAGGTTCAAAGTGATGATTTCCTTGTCAAATTTGCTTTTTAGAGTAAAAAATAAAAAAATAATAAAAATGTATTAAAAATTAAATTTGAAAATTATACTGTTTTTAGTTAGATTTAAAAATTTTAAAAAAAAAATTCGGTTGCAACGGCGCGCTGTGGCAGCCCGCAGGCGCAGCGCGCAACGCCTGCACGCGCGGCGCCTGAATAAGCGACACGCGGGGCGAGCGCGCACTCGCGCTCCCGACGGGTGCCGGTCGCCCCCAACCTGCCAAAACACGATTTTCTCCCTTTTTTCCATTTTTTTCTTTATTTTTTTTTTACTTTTCACATTTTTTACTGGAATTTTTAATGATAATTCCCTTTTTTGAACCCAAATTAAGGGGATTTTTTTCTTAATTAATGATTTTTTTCATTTTTATTCATTTAAATAGAAAATTTTAGAAAGAAGTAAGGGGGAATTCTTTTGAGACATTTTTTTTCTCTCTTTTTGGGTTTGTGCATTTTCTTCTTCTTCTTCAATTATTTTGCTTCTTTTTACTTCAATAAAATTTCTTCTAAACATTTTTGAATTGAATTTTGTTGTACAATATTTTGATTTTGAGATAAAAAAAAAAATAATACTTTGCCCTTAAAAATCTAATTTTCTCATTTCTTTTCTTTAATCTTTTTTTCTTTTCAATTGATTTCTTCCAAAGACTTACATTGATTGTTTGGATGAAAAATTGATTTTGAAACAAAGAGAATCATTTTTTGTTCTTGAAATCCAATTTTTTATTTGATTTCGTAAAAATAGGATTTTTACAATTTTTAGAGAAAAGTTTTTAGATCATTTTCTATCTATTATTTTGTAAATCAAAACAAGGAAAATCAATCATATTTTTCCTTCATCGAATCCGAAATCTGAGGGTAAACATTCTAGGCTCAATCTCTTAATTTCATTTTTTTTCTTCTATTTATTTTTGTTCATATTTAATTAGTAATCATGTAGATTTTTTAATTTATCGTTTATTTATTTTATGTGATTTTAGATATAGATTTAACATTTTTAATATTCTCTTTACTTTACTTTATTTAATTATTTATTCTTTCTTTCTATTATTATTATTATTATTATTATTATTATTATTATTATTATTATTATTATTATTATTATTATTATTATCATCATCATCATCATAATTTGTGTTTTTATTTGTGTTAATTAATTAATATGTTAGTCTATTTATTTTAATATGTCATTTAATTTATTTGTCATCCATAATACATATTTTATTTATTTTAATTTATTATTTATTGTTGTATGTATTTAATCGATTTTCTTAATTTAATTACTAACATTATTTTATTTGTGTTTGTTTTTGGTTTCAAATCTTTGTTTTTCCTTGTTTGAGCATCCATGCGAACGAAGGAGGAGATCCGAGGATTTATCATTTTTATTGTTTTTATTATTTTTCTTTTATTTGTCTTTTAATTCATTTGTCATGTAATTAATAATAAAATTATTTATTTTATGCACGTTTAATTAAAAATTACACAAAAATATTTTTATAAATAAATTGGATTTTTTTAATAAAATGGACCAATGTCCTAGTTTTTCTATCCAAATAAATTGTCAATTTAAAATTATTTTCTTTAACTATGCATGCGAGAACCAATATACTCATCCTTAATAAATACCCTCGTTTTATGTATGATTTACATTTCATTTACATTGGGGGTTGTATTTCACCCCTATTTTTGTTGTAATTTATTGTATTTTTATTTACCTTTTTTTATCTTATTTTTATTTATCGTTTTATTATGTGATTGATATGCGCTCTAATTATTGCATTCAAATGAATGAGAAAACGGGTGAAATCTTAATTTCAAAACTCAATTGTAACTTTAACCAAGGCATAAATAAATGGGAAGTCCCAAACCATCTCTGGTCTTAGGCTCAATGAGGTTAGAGGACCATCTCAATGTCCTATTGAGGTGGGGTCTCCAAAATATCTCTTGTTGCCTAAAATAGGCCCAATTCGCATTGTCTTAGGCTCCATGAGATTAGATGATCTTTTCAGTATTTTATTGGAAAGAGGTGTCCAAAATATCTCTGGCTTGCCCAAAATAGATGTATATGCATCGTCTTAGGCTTTACGAGATTATACGATCATTCTAATATTCTATTAGAAGGAGGTATCGAAAATATCTCTGATTGCACAAAATAGGCATAAATATGTTGTCTTAGGCTCATTGAGGCTAGACAACCTTTCCCAATATTTTATTGGGTGGCGACTCCAAAATACCTCCTTATTGCCCAAAATAGACGCCCTTGCAATCCCTTGCAAGTTTCATGAACCTCTCTCGAATGCCCTAAAAGCGGGTCTTCGGGGCTTACCGAGCTTCGGCGCGTCACAATCGCCTTGGAGAAAAGTGCTGCATTTTGGCAAGAAGGATAAGCTTAGCCCAGATTTATCTTTCCCTACGAAGTGTTAGCAAAGGTTGGTCCTGTTGCCTATAAGTTGGCTCTACCGATGGAATTGGCTAAGATGCATAATATTTTTCATGTGTCTATGCTCTGCCATTACAGATCAGATCCATCGCATGTGTTATCAGTTCAGGACATAAGGATTCAACCTGATTATTCTTTTGATGAGGAACCGAAAGCCATTTTAGCTCAAGAAGTGCGACAGTTGAGAAGTAAGCAAGTTCCTCTGGTTAAGGTGTTATGGCAGCATCATGGAATGGAAGAGGCTACTTGGAAGTCAGAGTCAGTGATGAGATCTCAGTACCCTCGGTTGTTCAGTTCAAGTAAGAATTTCGAGGATGAAATTCTTGTTAGTAGGGGAGAGTTGTAACACCCCATTTTTCACCCTAGTAGTTTGAGCCATATTGTATGCAAGTGCGCATGTGTATTTTAGCATGTGTTAATTTATTTTAATTGAGTTTTATGCATGTTTATTGGGTTTGTTAGAGTGTGAGTGTATGTATGGTGTTAGTGTGGTTAGATTTGGGGTGTAGTGTAGAAGAGGGTAGTAGAGTGTGAGTGATCAAATCCCACCAACCCCTATTTGACATGTGGCAAGGAAAGAGAAAGGGCAGGTAATGTCGAGCTGAATTAGGCAATGTTGTTGCGAGCGCGCGCGAGAGTGCATGATCGCGATAGCATTTCAGGGCGCGTTCTGTTGCCAGTGCGATAAAAGCCGATCTGTTCCTTTGTGCGCGAGCACGAGGCTTGCCGTGTAACAACCTGAAAAGTACCTTAGAAGGATTTGTGCATATCGAGGATTAATGGTGACTTATACAAGTTGTGGTGTTGGGTTTGCCGAAATGACGAATTTAGAATTAATGTAAAAGTTTCGGTAAGTGCGGCTAATGGTAAAATTATGAAGTATGCAATTAGGACTCGATTGAAAGAATAAAAATTAATTAAGTGGGCCAATGTGAAAGATTAGTAAGTTATAAGTGTCAATGCATGGGCATATAAGAGTTGAGGGATTGAAAAGAGAATTTGACAAAAATATCTAGATTGGACCAATAGCAAGGTGACATGTGGCAAGGAATTAGAAGAAGTATAAAAGAAGAGAGAGAATGAGAGAGAGGGCAGAAAATCTGCTCTCCCCTCTCCCTTTCTCCCGTTCTCCTCCCTCTTCTTCTTCTTCTTCTCCTTCTTGCTTCAATGCTATTTGCCCTCCCTTAGATCAAAGTCCCAAGATTTAGATGATCTAGTTTGTTAGTTCAAGAGATTTAAGTGAAGATTGTTAAGGTAAGGTGGATTATAAGCTTTGGTTTCTCTTTTGTTTCTTCTTGATTAGGTTTTGACCTAGATTTGTGTTTTGTATTTGCGTATGTGTGATTGATGAGGATTTTGGATGAGAAAGACCTTGGATGAGTTTGGGAGCAAGAATGATCAACCAAGGAAGCTAATAAGAGCAAAGGAATTGAGGTTTGGGAAATTTATGAGTTATGCATTAAATTTTTGGTTTTGTTGATTAGGGATTTTGAAGATGTTAATAGCATGATTTTATTGTGTTCAATGGTATAAAAGTTGGGTTTTGTATTAATTATGAGGTTTTGAATGAACGATTTGTGTTGTGTTGAAATTTGATTTGAAAGGGGAGTTTTGGACATGATTTTCGAAGAAAAGAATTTCTGCAAAATTCTGGATATCTAGAAAAATGTGACTCTGTCGCGAGCGCGACCCTATCGCTAGCGATTCCAGCAGCTCGTAGGCAACTCGGCATCATTTTGGCTATCACGAGTAGTGACGAGGGAGCATGAGTCGTGAAGCTACTACCACGAGTCGTGCAATGGAGCACAAGTCGTGACAGCAAGCTACAGTCAAAAGTCGTGCAAAGGAGCACGAGTCATGTCATTGAGCACGACTCGTAACAGCTTCTTCTCCTCCAATTGCCTGCCCTTTGTTCTTTTGATATGTTGATGAGATTTGCCTTCACGAGTCATGATATTAAGCACGACTCGTGACAGCCCGCCTGGGATGCTTCTGTCGTGAGCATGACACCCGTCGCGAGCACGACGGACCCTTTTGCCTAAAAATATTTTGCTAAGTTCCTATTCGCATGGTTTCTCAATTGTGTTATACAAATATGACTTTAAATAGAAATTATTCAAATGTTCTTATTTGTGGTAATAATTGAAATATGTGGAAATTTTATCTATTACTATTATTTAAATGTATATGTATAAGGTAATGCAAACTTATTTATTAAATTTAAATGAGCGCATGATACCTAATGACGTGAATATGTTTAATATGTTGTATGAATCTTTCGACCCATGAAAGAATGCATGATTAGCTTGAATATAATGCATAGGATTAGTGCAAATTGATGAGCAAATATATGAATGTATGAACCTATGTGAAAATAAAGGAATGTTATAAGAATTATATGACGAGTTAAAATGTATAGCCTGCATAGTCGGTCATGGATAGATAGGCATGCCTATAGAGTTCTGTTGCTGCAGCCCCTTTGCTTTTGGACCTTGATCAGGTCCCCGTTTGGATCCTCGCGATCCTCAATGTGTACGGATCTTGTTTAAGATCCCCCAATGTGAAAATGTTTTTGAATGAAAAAATGAATGATGTTGCTTTTTGATTATACCCTCGGGTACCTCAATGTGTTCTATTCACTCGCTTATCCACCCCTTTGACTTAGCAGCAATTAAAGAGTAAAAGAATGTGAACAAAATGATAAGTTCTTTAATGAATTGCAAAAAGACATGTGAATAAGCAATGAATGTGTTTGTTGATATATATATATATATATATATATATATATATATATATATATATATATATATATATATATATATATATATATATATATATATATATATATATATATATATCCTTTGAGCTTGTGCTTCGCGCACTTATCTATTTCTGGATCCTTTATGAACTCTTATATGAGATTGTGTGGTACCTTCGGGTACTTGTGCATTTTTGTATCGTAATGTAATGTCAGTTAAATGGAAAGAGATGTGGTAAATAATGTTTGTTCTATTAGGCGTTTATGAATGAATATAGAATGCATAAGAATTTGTATGTGGTAAATGCACGTTATTAATCTGTTTAAAGGTTGTGAGTATGATTGTATATATGAAGTCTTTGTAGAGAATTATTGAAGTAAGCGATATGTGTATTTGCTATAGTCAACTATTCAGTAAATGAACATTATGTATATATATATATATGTATTTATATTATTTATATGTTTGAAATGAGAATACAGGTATGTTATATATTATTTTGCCTACTGCACCATAGCCTGGATATCTACTGTAAGTATATTGGTAAGAAATTTATGTGCATTGTTTGTTGGTGCCCATGAGTACGATAATGATGTGCATATATTAGTTAAGGGAAATAAAGTAGTAAGCATGATACAGATAACTGGACTTAAGGAATGAGTTTAGTTTAGTTCTGGAACATGTATGTATAAGATTCTCAGTAGAACTACGTGGTTCTGATTCCCAACAATAGGGATACGTAGGAAGTTTCGGATAATTATTTCAAGCCCGAACCAGATCTGAGAATTGAAGTGTTTTGTTTGGTTTTGAACAAATAATGGCTTGATCAAAAGAAATGTTTTGACTTAAGTATTGATACTGTAATTTGCATGGTTTTGGAAATATTCATAATAATGGGAATTTCTAGACTTTATATTTCGACTTTCAAAAACGTATTTCAAAAATTCATGAGATATAACTAATTATAAGATCATTAAGCGATTTTATGCAAACGATAAGTATGTATATTGTATGGTGATGAAAAGTAGTAAAGTATTTCTGTTTATGGTTTATAAAATGCATATGCGTGTGAAATGGCTTAAGCTTTCGTATGAGATTAATGTGGCAATTCTGAGCTAACTCTAGCCGGTATCTTTAAGTTTATGTATATATTGCTTATGCATATATATGTATCGACCGCCACTGCGAGTGGCTGTCTATTATTTGTGTGTCCCTGCTAAGCATTATCGCTTAGCACGGTTGTTTATCCGTGCAGGTTAGGAGATCGAAATTTAGTTCGTGCGGTCCGCTGTGATTTTGGCCAACAAGTCGGTAGAAGTTTATAAGAAGTGTTATTGATTTTTGGGATGTAATTAAGTTTATTTATTAGCATTTGTAATGAGTTGTAATATTCATTAGTGAGAATGATGGTGTGTGGGTGATATAAGTTTAGGTTGTGAATGTCTTTGAGGTTCTGATGTTAGAAATTTTATTGTTCTATTTTCTGTCATGGCTAAGAGTGTGTTTGTCTAATAGCACCCTCCACTCACCGTACCTCTCTGCCTACGTTTTCCTCTGTGTTCTATGTGTGGGAGTTAGGGGTGTTACATGTCGTGAGCGCGGCGCTCAGGGAGCTTTGCCCCTGTCGCGAGCGCGACACCTCCTGTTTTCAAAACTGGATTTCTTTTGTGCTTTTGATATTTATTTTCTGAACTTGTGATACTATTAGACTTATGAATGGATGATTTTATGAACAATATGAATATGATTGGATGAATTATGCATGGCCTGCAAGAGTCAAATTAGTGGATAGTTAGGCATGTCGAATAGAGTTCAGTGGCTGCAACCCCAATGTGTTCCGGACCCTGATCAGGTTCCCGTTTGGATCCTCACTATCCTCAATGTGTTTGGATCTTGTTTAAGATCCCTCAATGTGAAAATATTTTGAATGAGAAAATTAAAGATGTTGCTTTTCAATTGTACCCTCGGGTACCCCAATGTGTTCACTCGTTATCCGCTATTGTGAGTCAACAGGCATTTGTTTTTGTGATTATGAGCATGTGAAATCAGTACGATATATGAATTTGTTTATGAGCTTTTGAATATAATTGATGATGCTTTAGCTATGATTTCAATATATATACGTAATTATAAACATGTGCCATTTTTGTATGTGATTTACTTCAACGACCATTGTGAATGGCCATTCATATTATTATGTATTTTGCCCACTAAGCGTTATCGCTTAGCACGGGTGTTTCATCCGTGCAGGTGCGGAAGGAGTCGACTTTTTTAGGAGAGTCTCCGCAAGTCTAGCCAACACAGAAGGATTGAAGTGTTATAGCTTAGTTTTATATCTAAGTTCTTTTTGTAATCTTTTGGGCTCTCTTATTGTATTTATTCTTCTATAATGCTTCCGCTTTGTACTCTTGGGAGAAGGAATTTTGTAATATCAGTTTTATATAGAATATTTTGTAATGAACCTTTTGGATATCAATGAATGAATTTCTGAATTTTACGTTTTAATTTCCACTGTTATTCATATATTTTGTATATGTTTATTGTTTTGCTTTGTTTGGTGACACCCTTGTCCATAGGGGTTCTCATTCCCTTCGCGGATGAGCTCTCCTACGTATGGGTAAGGGGTGTTACAATATACCCATAAATGATACGGATATCGGATATCACAACACAATACCATTTTAACCTCATTTACTATTTTTAAAAATTTGGTCAAAGTTCAGTCAACCCTGGTTACTATTGAACCGAACCAGAGGCTTTTCTTCAGTTTGACTTTTAAGGACCTATCTGACCTCATTTTCACTCCAAATTATACCACCAGACTCCTTATAACTTGCACTTTCCAATAGTCAAATAAACTATTTTCTCTACTGGCTTCCCGAGAGGTCACCCATCAGGGGGCTTCCCTGACCCGAGCACGTTTAACCTTTCTCCGCTACTGTCTTTTAAGGCACAATATCTGATATTTTCATATGAAATTCACACTATAAACTCAACAGATTTCACTGTTCACTACTAACCCGGTATTCAGGCCATTACAATTCTCCCCCACTAATAAAAATTTCGTCCTCGAAATTTTTCTCATGTACCACAATCACAAATCATCACTACTATGTTGTGAGAACATTCAGTTCAAGACATCCATTAACTTTTTATCAGCCATTATACTTTGCATTCTCTTACAATTCTATAAATCTATACTATCTTCTATGAATCTATACTATCCTTATGTCTCTTCCGATTCCTTTATTCATTTTTATCATCAATATCTATTCAAGGCATGTATACGTATCACTTCGTCCTTATTACACTATCTCTGATTTTAAGACCGCCTAAACCTTTACTCTGATACCAATAAAATTGTAACACCCTATACCCGCAAATGGTACGGATATCGGATGTCACAACACTACACCATTTTAACCTCATTTACCATTTTTAAAAATTCGATCAAAGTTCAGTCAACCTTAGTTACTATTGAACCGAACCAAAGGCTTTTCTTCAGTTTGACTTTTAAAGACCTGTCTGACCTCATTTCACTCCAAATTATACCACCAGACTCCTTATAACTTGCACTTTCCAATGATTAAATAAACTATTTTTCTCAACTGGCTTCCCGGGAGGACACCCATCAAGGGGCTTCCTTGACTGGAGCACATGTCTTTTAAGACACAATATCTGATATTTTCATATGAAATTCACACTATAAACTCTACAGATTTCACTGATCACTACTAACCCGATATTCGAGCCATTAAATCAGGTGCCCATTCACAGCCCTTGGCTGTTTGCTCAGTGGAGAATTGATATTCTTGGACCTTTTTCATTGGCCACCGGACAGCGAAAGTTCTTAGTAGTTGCGGTTGATCATTTCTCAAAGTGGGTGGAAGCAAAGCCACTAGTTACAATTACCCCCATAAATATAATCAAGTTTATTCAGAATTCAGTAATTACAAGGTTCAAAATCCCGCACACAATCATTACTGATAATGGTAAGCAGTTCGATTACTCTTCCTTCAAGAATTACTATGTGGATCTAATAGTCCAACTGTGTTTTAGCTTGGTATACCACCCATAATCAAATGGCATGACTGAGGTAACGAATCGAACTATACTAGCCGGGCTAAAGAAGAGGCTTGACAATGCGAAGGGTCTTTGGGTTAATGAGCTCAATAACGTGCTATGGGCATACCGAACTTCCCCACTAGCGGTGACTAGGGTCACACCTTTTTCCCTTACATATGGAGCTGAAGCAGTCATCCCATGTGAGATTGGCATCCCCAGCATCCGGACTTCATCAAACGATGCTGAGGAAAATGGGGCTAATCTGTTGTATCACCTGGATAGACTGGAAGAAATCAAAGAGTCCTCCCAGCTGTAAGCTGCAGTGTATAAGCAGTGAATGTCATCATATCATGATTGGAATCTCAAGCCCAGGTCTTTTCGGGTTGGACAGCTCGTTCTGAAAAAAGTTATCGCAGCTCATACGGTATCTGGAGTTGGGAAGCTCAATCCAAATTGGGAAGGCCCCTATATGGTACATGAAGTCAATGGGGGATCTTACAGGTTAAAGGATCACTCGGGGAAGCTACTCCCCCACTCTTGGAATATTTCCAACTTGAAGTTGTATTATCAATAATAAGCTCAGTTCAGTAGGTTCTCCATGTGAGCTCTTATTCATGTTAAGCATAGTTTGGTAGGATCGCCATGTACGCTTTTATTTTATATTAAGCTCAGTTCGGCAGGTTCGCTACGAGCTCTTTTTTCATTGTAAGCTCAGTCTAGCTATATCGCTATTCGAGCATGTTTTGTTAGCAATAAAAAGCTCAATTCAGGAGTATCGCCACGAGCATTCTTTCAAATTGTTGGCTTTGCTAGTTCAAGCATTTGTTTACATCTTTTTCGGATAAACTTGAATTATTAAATCTTCAAACACTTCGCTCATAATGGCTATATCGCTATCCTAGCACACATTATTATTTATGAAGGCTTATGGAACAATTATAATGAACTTGGCAAATCATTAAGGCATTTATTCAGTTTGAAAAAATGTCCATTTTATTAATTGAAAAGTAGTTACAATTTAAAAATTAACAACAGTCCTAGTCCTATTTATTCATCCGGATAAACTTCATCTAACTAGGACCATTCTGCATTCGGATGCCGGTCTTTCACAACTTGGATGAGTTTAGTGCTGAACGCAACATATTTGTCTGCTGCTAGGTTTGTTGCCTGGTTCTCAAGCTCGAAACACCTTTGTTTCAGCTCGACTTTTTCTTTATTTACTGCCTCTTATCCATGCAAAGCTTGCTCTAAGCTAGATTCAGCAGCCCAGTTCTTTTCCTTCTCTTAATTCAGACTGGCTTCGGCTGCAGCAGCTCTTTCCTTAGCCTCGGCTATATCGTCTTTCAAGGCGAGCATTTTCTTTTTGGCCTCCAAAGCTCACTTCTTTATTGCCTCTACTTTTGACCTAGCTTCACCAAGTTGGTGTCGGAGTTCGGACGCTTCTTGTTCCTCCCTTTTCCATGCGAGGATAAGTTTATTCATCTTACTGATAGCAGCTCCTCCCAACATGCACCCCTAGAAATGAGAAGTTATGTTCTGTACATGATCAAGCAAACCAAACACATTAAATGTTCCAAGCTAATAAAAGTTACCTCCACTTCAGGCTTTTTCATAGCATAGCTTAGTTGCTCGACACTCAATTGATCAGTGGTGTGGCTTCCGAGGGAACGCATGCTGTCTGATGAATGAAGATTGTGAAGTCTAGGTTCTCTTTTGAGCAAGATTTCCCCTGTTGTTACTAGAAGCTATGGATGTCCTCGGCAAGAGTCGTTAGTTCTTCCACCCATGACCTAAGATCAGGAGTATGTGCTTGTTCCCTATTCTCATATGGGTGCTTAGAGTAGCTCGGGTATGGGCTAATTGAGGAGAGCTGCCGGCCACCAATATGGGCACTGGTGAGGGAGCCGCTAAAGTTGACATAGGGCTCTAAACTAGAATATTTGAGCTTGGAGAAATAATAGGCGAGCTCAAATTTAGAGAAGCTGGATTGGTTTCATCTGTTGCAGTGGCATATTGGCTTCCTCCAGCTTTTTGCCTCTTTGCCTTGATAAGTTCGACCAGGCTAGGGTGGGAACTCCTCTTCTTAGCTGCAACAAAACAAACCATAAGAAATAAATTAGAATGCAAGAACTAGAAATTAAGAGGTTTACCCTTTTTCTTAGAGTTCGATTTTGGCGGCGGTGGGGGTATTCTGCATTGAAGCTGCAAATTTATGTCTATTTTTTGTAATAACCCAAAAAGTACCCTAGAAGGATTTGTGCATATCGAGGATTAGTGGTGATTGAAATTATGCAAGTCGTGGTATTGGGTGTACCGAAATGACGAATTTGGAATTAATGTAAAAGTTTTAGTAAGTGCGGCCGATGATAAAATTGTGAAGTATGGAATTAGGACGTGATTGAAAGAATATAATTAATATAGTGGGCCATTGTGAAGGATTAGTAAGTTATAAGTTAAGTACAAGAAGAATTAAGAGTGGAAGGATTGAAAGAGAAATTTGACATAAATATCTAAGTTAGACCAATTGCAAGGTGACATGTGGCAAGGGGATAAGAAGGGGTATAAAAGAAGAGAGAGAAGGAGAGAGAGGGCAAAAAATCTGCTCTCCCCTCTCTCTTTCTCCCGTTCTCCTCCCTTTTCTTCTTCTTCTTCTTCTTCTTCTTCTTCTCCTTCTTGCTTCAATGCCATTTGCTCTCTCTTAGATCAAAGTCCCAAGATTTAAATGATGTATTTTGCAAGTTCAAGAGATTTAAGTGAAGAGTTTGTTAAGAAAGGTAAGTTTAAGTTTTGATTTCCTTCATTCCTTTGATTAGCTTAAACCCTAGATTTATATTTTGTCTATGTGTTTGTGTGATTGATGAGGTTTTTGGACGAGAAAGACTTTGGATGAGTTTAGAAGCAAGGAAGATCAACTAAAGGGAGCTATTAGGAGCTAATGAGTTGAGGTTTGGGATTTTTGTATAATTGATGCAATTTTTATGATTTTGGGGTTTTGGTTTGATTTCTGGAAGTTCATGTGATTGATGATGTTTATGTTAGTCTAAATGTTATGGGTTTTGACTCATTTGTGTTGTTATGATGATTCGAATGCTTAATTTGAGGGATGTTGAAGTTTGGATTGATTTAGAGATTGTGGGGATAATTTTGGAGGAAAGGATTTCTATAGTTTTACTGGAGATCTAGAAAACGCGAATCTGTCGCGAGTCCGACAGAGTTCGGTGATTCCAGCATCTCGCTGTCAGTTGAATTTTCAGTGAAGGTGTGTACGGCTCGATAAGGCATGCACAATTCGGTAAGATGTGCATGGCAGTAGGCGACTGTCACGTGTCGCAATATTGAGCACGACTCGTGATAGCCTCCTTTCCCCACAGGGCGAGTTTGGCTACTGTCGCGAGCGCGACAGTTCCCCCATCTGCCTCAAATATTTTGGTTAAATTTCTTGATTACATGGTTTCTCACTTGTGTTATGCATACATGTGGCTTAAACTATGAATTATTCAAATGTTCCTATGCATGGTAATAATTGAACAGGAGAATTTGGTCTACCATTATTGGTTTATGAATGTATGTGTGTAAGGAAGTGCAAATTCATTTGTTATGTTTAAATGAGTATACAATAACCATTAACATGAATAGATTTTATATGTTCATTTGAATATTTCAACCATGTAAGAATATGTGATTAGTTTTGAATATGATAAGTATGATTAGTGCCAATGGTATGTAAGTATACGAATGCATGTGCTTGTGTGAAAATAAAAGAATGTTGCAAGTATGTAATGGAAACACATGTGAATTTAGCCTGCGTAGTCGGTCGTGGATAGATAGGCATGCCTATAGAGTTCTGTAGCTACAGCCCCTTTGGTTCTGGACCCTGATCAGGTCCCCGTTTGGGTCCTCGCGATCTTCAATGTGTACGGATCTTACTTAAAATCCCCTAATGTGAAAACTTTTTGAAGAGAAAATAAAGATATTCCTTTTCGATTGTACCCTCGGGTACCCCCAATGTGTTCTGTTCACTCGCTTATCCACCCCCTTTGACTTAGCAGGCAATTAAAGAGTAAAAGAATGTGAACAAAATGATAAGTTCTTTGATGAAATGCAAAAGACATGTAAATAAGCATTGAATGTGTTTGTTGATATATATATATATATATATATATATATCCTTTGAGCTTGTGCTTTACGCACATGCATGCTCTGGCTCCTTTATGGACATCTATGTGGAATCGCATGGTATCTACGGGTACCTAAATGTTTTTGTATCTGAAGCTAATGACAGTTAAATAAAAAGAGATATAGCAAATAATGTTTATTCAAATAGGCGTGTATGAATGAATACTGACTGCATGAGAATTTGTATGTGGAAAATGTATGTCATTAATCTGTTCAAAAGTTATGAGTATGATTGCCTATATGAATTCTTTGTAAATGAATTGTATATGTATTCGTTTATATGTTTAAAATGAGAATACAGGTATGTTAAATGTTATCTACCTTCTGGACCTTAGCCTGGGGTAACTAATGTAAGTATACTGGTAAGGAATTTATGTGCATTATTTGTTGGTTTGCAATAAATACGGTAATTATGTGTCGATTAGAAGTAAGGAAAATAGAGTGGTAAGCATGATGTAAATAATTAGAATTATAGAACGAGTTGGGATTATTTCTGGAATATGTGTATTTAATGGTTTTCTGAAGAATTGCGTGGTTATGATTCCCCAACCATAGGGATACATAGGAAACTTTGAATATTTATTTCAAGCCCGAACCAAATCTGAAGAGTAAAGTGTTTTTGTTTAGCTGCGAACAATATAATGTTTTAACTTAAGTAACAATATTGCAATTGGTATGATTTTGGAAATATTCATAATAGTGGTATTTGATAAGACTCAATATTTTTCTAACTAGTAAAATGTATTTTTGGTAAACCATGAGATATAGCTATTAATATGGTTAATTAAGTGAATTAGAAAAATGATGAGTGCGTATAATGTATTCGTGGTTAAAGAGTAATAAAGTATCTCTAGTTATGATCTATAAAATGCATATGCACGTGTAATTGCTTAAGTTTTCGTATGAGAATAATGATATGAATTTGTGATAACTCTAGCCGGTATCTTTAGCTTATTTATATATTGCTTATGCATGTATTTGTATCGACCGCCACTGTGAGTGGCTGTCTATTATTTGTGTATCCCCGCTAAGCGTTATCGTTTAGCACGGTTGTTTATCCGTGCAGGTTAGGAGATCGAAGTTTAGTTCGTGCGGTCCGCTTTGTCTTTGGCCAACAAGTCGGTAGAACTTTGTAGGAAGTGTTATTGATTTTGGGATGTAATTAAGTTTATTTATTAGCATTTGTATTGAGTTGTAATATTCTTTAGTGCGAATAATGGTGTGTGTGTGTGTGTGTGTGTGTGTGTGTTATAAGTTTAGGATATGTGTGTCGTTGAGGTCATGATGTTAGAAAATTTTATTGTTTTGTTTTGTTTTCTGTTATGGCTAAGAGTGTGTTCGTCTGGTAGCACCCTCCACTCACTGTAGCTCTCTGCCTTCATTTTCCTCTGTATGCTATGTGTGGGAGTTGGGAATGTTACATTTTCTCTTGGGAGAGCACCCTCCACTGAGCTAATGTATTTTTCTCGGCATCACTAAGATACAAAGGGTTGTCATTTCGGTTGACAAACCGACCCCATCGAGTCTTGAAGGGGAATTCTGACTCGCTTTCTATCACGAAGAATCGATTCTTCAAGTTCTTCAAGGACTCAGGATTTCTAGCAAATACTCCGTACCCAGCTCGGGCTTGAATATAGTTATGGTCCTCACCATTAGCCTAGAGTCCTACGATATGAGTAGCTCAAAAAATGCAGATGGTCAGATCTATGTCATGTTTGGCTGCCTAGATTTGTGGCACTGAGAGAGTTCGCTGGGCATTGGGATGTAACTCTCCGATGGTCAAGCCGTAGAAATCCAAAAATTCGAGCTTAAAGGCAGTCAGTGGAAGACTTACCCCGATTTTGAAGTCCTCCTCATAAACGATTATCGTCTTCTTCTCTTGAAATTTGGCGTTGGCCCTCAAGGAAGCACTAGCAGCGAATTCTATATGCATAGGGTATGCCTAGCCTCTCTCTCAACGCGCTCACATCGCTAGCCTTAAAGATTGAACTTATGCTCCCTACCCTGGGAAGTCTTCTCGGTTCTTTTCTTCCCTCTTTCTTCGGTTGACTAAAGCTAGGGGACTCTGGGGGACTGTTAGTGGCAAGCCCTTCCTCTACCCTCACCCTCTCATTAGAACTCTTGGAGGAACTCATAATAGAAAAAAAGAAGAGGGAAACAGTGGAAACTTGAAATTTCAGAAAAAGCTTTGAAGTAAATATGGAAATAGCGAAAGGACGAACACTTGAGGTTGAGAGCTTGTGAGAAGAGGAGTAAATTTGGGGATGTGTGAATCTGGAACGAGAAAGCAAAGAAATAAAGTGAAAGATAAGGCTAAGAAGATTACTAGTAGAGTGAATGAGCAAAAGCGTGAAAGCAAAGCAAAATTCTGAAAATGAAATAGAATATATAGGCAAAATGAACCATTGATTGCTGGATAGGTGGTGAGTGTTGAGTGGTGGTGTCAGTGGTTATTAAGTTCAGCGCAGAAACCGAAGCGCTGCAATGATGGCATTAACTGCCCTAGCCGTCACTTTGTGTGAAACGAGGCGCTATCCTCTCCTCTTTTAACGCGTCATGCGTTTGGCAGTTACTTTTTAAATTTTTTGTTTACCGCCTAAATGACATGAATGTCATATACTTGGAGGGAGACTTATGATAACCGGACACCTCTCTTATGAGTTCGGTTGTGCCTTGCTTCTGAGTCCTGATAATCGAGCTGATCAGAATAAGCTCTCAATAACAGCTTAGTATATTCTAACAACTCGAAAAGAGCTTATCTCTATGGGTTATCAGGATTGTCAAAATCCTTCGAAAACTTCCATTCCATTACAACGCGAGTTATTCGTGTTTAACCTTATCTAATCAGGAATCAACCTTATCTAATCAGGGTCTTTGAATTCTATCCCATTTAGGACTTCAAGTCCTGTCCTATTGAGGATACTTATTCTACTCAGAAGTGGACTCCTATTCCAACACTGATTCCTAATTCTATAAAAGGAGAAATCCATGTATGTTTCTATTCTTGATTCTTTTCCAATTTCAATACACTTACCTTCATCAATGTTCCTGACTTGACCATCGGAGTATCCCTTGTCGAAAAATCAGCCGGAATTTTGTGTTTTTAGGTGACCTCTCCTAGCCGCCAGCCTGAAAATTTTGGACTGTCATCACATACCACATTTTCTACATTTTAATTACTCAGTTCGAAAATACCTAAAATCCGACTAAACCCGAACCCTTGACTTGAATTTTTTCAATTAAATTTTATTTTTTCATGTTTATTTATAAATTATAGTTTAATATATATGTGTGTGTGTGTGTGTGTGTGTGTGTGTGTGTATGCATATGTATATGTATATACATATACATATACATATATGTATATATATATACATATACATATGTGTGTATATATATATACATATACGTGTGTGTGTGTGTGTGTATTATACTATTTTATAAATATTTTCATTCCAATTTTATTTAAAAATTAGATATAATTAAAAGAAAAAAAAACAAATGTAATTGTTTAAATTAATTTTGAGCTATAAAAGATAAAAGGAAAAAAATAAAAGAGAAATATAAAATAATAATTAATGGTGTATAATGTATGGTGTATTCCGTAATTTCTATTCTTTGCACATTTCTTTTTTCGATATTTCTTCACTTCAAGCTCAAATTTATTGTTATTATATTGTTCACTACTCATCCATCATTTTACGTCATTGCCGCTATTCAACCATATTCAATCGATTTTTTTCTCTTCAAATCATAACGTTTCAAATTTGGGACAGGGTGAAACGCCCTAAAATTTTTGAATTTGTTGATAGTACATTTCAAGCCGTAAATAATATTTTATGGGATGAACAATGTCACCCGAGGTATGAATATTAATTTTTTCGAGTTATGAATAGTTCCACTTGAGACAAGTACAAAAATCGAGTTTGAGACGAAAACATGTCTATTTAAAGTGTTAAAAACTTAAATTAAAATTAAGGTCACGGTTTCGCAATGAATAGTGATATATTTGACCATAGTTAAATTTGATTCCAGGACACCGAAAAAATCAAACCGATCAATACAATGAGTTATATATGATGTCAATTATGTATTTTAAGTAAGAACACTAAAAAAGTCAAAACCAAACCAGCTAAATCAAAAATCAAACCAAATATATTGAATTTCTCATGGTTCGGTTTTCAATTTAGATTTGATTTTTTAGGCCTAATTGTAATTTGAGATCCAATCCAACACTACAAGAAAATCAGCAATTACCAATGAAAATTTTGCTACGAAAAATTTTCCGTCGCTAAAGATATCCGTTGCTAATTACCGACGGAAAATAATCCCGTCGGGAATTAGCAATGGAAAAAAATTTTCGTTGCTAAATTAGCAACGGAAAAATCTAACCGTTGGTAAATTTGGCACATACAAATCGCAGCATAAATTGCTATAAAAATTAGCAACGAAACTTAATTTCCGTCGCTAATTCCCGACGGAAATATTATTCCATCGAGAATTAGCGACGAAAAAAAAATTCCATTGCAAAAAGATAAGGAAAATTTCCCCACACTTTTTTTCAATGAAATTTAATTTAATCGCTAATTTTTAGTGATGAAAATCTAATTCCGTCGCTAATTCCCGAAGGAATTTATTTTCGTAGCTAAATAAAATGAAATATATTAATTAAAATAGTTTTAGTGACGGAAATCTAATTCCAAACGGAATAATATTTTCGTCAGGAATTAGCGATGGAATTTATTTTCGTAACTAAATAAAATTAAATATATAAATTAAAATATTTTTAGCGGTGAAAATTTATTCCGTCGTTAAAAAAAGTGTTCTGATTTTTTTTCTCTCTCTTCCTTTCTCCTTCCCTCCCTCCCTCTCCCCTCGCAGATCTGGTTCCTCCGCCGTCCCTCCCCCCACCCCATGCCGCCCCGCTAGCCCCCCTCCATGAGGTCGCCCCTCCCCCCCGGTGGCGATCCCCGTGCTATCCTCCCCTTCCCGTATTCCCCCGCACGGTTTCTCCCCTCCTCGCTCTCCTTTGGGTGTCCAAACAGATCAGCCCACGTCAAACGGTCGACGCCGACGCCGATGGTCCTCCTTCCTCATCACCAGTTTCCACTGGTGCTCCGCCTCCCTGCCCGCTGGATTTGCTCCCCGGTGGCCTGATCTGCTAGAACAGTTACGTTTTTTTTCTGATTTTCATTATTATTATTGTTATTATTATTATTATTAAATAATAATCTGGATAATTTATTTTAATTATATTATTATTATTATGGTTATTTATTAATGAATCTAAAAATATTTTTGTTAAGTTATTATTATTATTATTCAATAATAAAATCTGAATAATATTTTGTTTAAGTTTATTATTATAATTATGATAATGATGATTATGATTATTATTATGATTATTATTTTGATTATTATTATTTTGATTATTATGATTATGATCAAGATTATTATTATGATTATTATTGTTTTGATTATTAAAATTACAAATACCTTTAAAGCAAGTGATTAGTATGAAAAGGCTATCAATTACTTTAAAAAATTTAATCAAACATTCCCTTAATGTGTTCAATAATCAATAAAAAATAATAATAACAAAATTAAATAAACTCACCCCATAATATTTAGTTAATTGACCTAATTATATGTTATTAATGCTCTAAGTAATGTAGAGATATATTAAAAAATTGTATTAATTTAATAACATTAACTATTTTTTTTTTAATGTGTTAAAACAAGTATCATATTGAAAAAGAATTAGAAGTCGGAAGCACTTAAATACTTTTTATGGATTTATTAGCATTAATAATGTAATTAACAGTATCTCATGTCCACTGATTTATTTATTAGCATTTATCTAGATATAAATAATTAATAATGTAAATTTGGGGTATTGTACTAATTTAATGTATTTTATTTTTCTATTTTCTATTTTTCATATATCTATTAGTAGCATGTATGTTAGATTAGGACTTTAATTGTTAACACATTGTATTTCGATTTTCTTAATTGATTGACTATTATATATCTTTTATTTAATTATTTCTAGGTAGATATAGTTAATTCTAACTATGAAGTTACTGTGTTTAAATAACATAATAAGTAACGTTGATAGATCAAATGTTCGATAAAATGCCTCAATCATATTTTTCAGTGCTATTCGTTGTTTTAATTAAGCTATTTTGGTACCTAATATTTTCTATATAATTAGGCTATTTTGATGTTTTATTTAATTTTTTATTAGCTTTTTTAAATTACCGATGGAAAATTCCATCGATAAAAATAAAAAAAATTTGTAATTTCCCAATGGAATAGTAAATTCCGTCGGGAAATTTCCTTACGGAAAAAAGATTCCGTCAGAAATTTCTTGATGGACTTTACTATTTCGTCAGAAAATTTTCGACGGAATTTACTATTCCGTCAGGAATTTATTCATTATTCTGTCGGAAAATTTACGACGAAATTATTTTTCATCGCCAATTTTGCCTACGGCCCAATTGCCGACGAAACATATCTTCGGCAAATTCCATCGGAAAATAGATTTTCACTTTCCGTCGGGAAACTATTAATTTCTTGTAGTGCAAATCTGCTTAAAAAATAAGTGATCTGACCCAAAAGTGACCCAAGAAAATGATGACTAAAAAATCCGAATCCAAAAAAATGATCCGAAATGACTCGAATCCGCTCAACTCGACGACCCGGGTCTGGGTGTAACTTTATTTCAATTTCAAGTTAAAAAAAATAATATTATGTAATTATAGTATAATTTCATTATGTAAAAAAAATATTCTCTTATTAATAACATTATTTTTTATATTTAATAAGTAGTTACTCCATTATATTTCCAATAATTCTTTCATGTTGCATTAACAAACAACCAAAAGAAAAACAAACAAAAAAAAATCAATCTACCAACTACTTGATCAAATGAATATTTACTATTAAAGAGTATAAATTCAAATAAGTAATTCTTAATGGATGATAACTCTTCTATATATATAAGTTTTACTAAATTTATCTTCAATAATTAACAAATCAGAATATTTATTGCCTATATCATATATATTTATACTTTATTAGTTAAAAAAATTAATCAATAAAAGTATTTTAAAGAAAAATAAATTTAATATAAATAGCATTAAGAAGAATGTGAGTTTTGTCCACGGTGATCAGGTGTTGTTCCATATGGACCAATGGACCCTTGGACGAAAAAGGAATCATGGAAGGTGGAAAACAATACATTAACAGCGGGTGTGGCGTAACCTTTTTGTAGCAAAAAGGTAAAAGGAAAAAGAAGTTGACATGTTTTTGTTGGTGGAACCTACATTAAGACATGGGTTATAAGCTGTCAAAATGATAGAATTTTGCTACTGTTTTTAGGGCAATTCCATGGAAATGCGGTCTAGAATTTTTCCATAAAAACCAGCATTTTTTTTTTTGTTTTTACTGGTTTTCATACAAATTTTAACACAACAGTAGGATGCATGTATTCTAGCGATTTCACTGTCAGATTTTAATAATTCTAATATTTTTTATTGTAATATTATACTTTTTAAAATTTTTAAAAATTACATTATTTTTAAAAAACCCTGTCTTGACATAAATTTGTCTAAGATCTAAACTTCTCTCATATTAAATTGATAATAATCTGGTATTATTCATAGGAGTCCTTAATGAAAAATGAGAGAACAGAAAAAGATATATTATTTGTCAAAGTTGCAACGCCGGCTGGACCATAAAAATAGAAAGTCAACAAGAGACAGGAAGTGGAGGTAGGCCGTGTTGTTGATCAAAATCAAACAACCTTTTAAGCTAGCATGGCAAGAGGATCAAAATATTATTTAATTTAATTCACAAAATATTTGTTTATCAAATAAAACAAACATTACGTGCAAGAAAACCTTATTCTCATCGCACGACTTTTATCCCACAACAACCTTATATAGAATGTCTTGCCAACTCATCACTTCACAAAGGCACACACGCAGGATATAGGAACCAAGAAGGCCAAAATTAAAATAGGATAAAGGATTAAAAAATTTGAGAAGGGACCAAACTGTAATAAATAAAAAATTGTAAGGACTAATTTAAAAATAAGTCTATAAAAACTAAAATTTACAAGGACATTTTTGTAAAAAAATATTGGGAGGGGCCAAGTCCCCACTCCAGCCTCATCTGCATCTGCCACCGACTTCACATATATGCTTTAGTATATTAAGTACTCTTTTTTTTTTAATAGTACTCACATATTAAGAAAATTTTGATTATAATGATAAATTTTTCTCAATATATTATCACATTAATATGGGGCATATTCGTAAACTAAGAAACAACAATGCATGCATGTTTATTGATTATAAAATGTATTAAATAAAAACTGATAGAGTTGAGATACGCCCATTACTCTATAATGAATTGAGTTTAAATCCAAATTAAATTTAGTTATTTAATCTGATTAAAATTACCAAATCTTATATCAGAAATAGTCTGAGTTAAACTAGAGTTACGTCTCTAACCTTTAGGATCTCTATAAATAGGGGTGAGATCCTCATTATTTGGTAACGAGAAAACGTACATGCCGCAATGCTGCTCGTTCCCACTCATAAGTTTTCTATCTTAATTTTCAGGGACATTTAGATTGTGATCTAACTGCTCTTACCCCGAGTGGGTAAAAGCCGGATTAGTAACCAAAACAAACGGGATCTTGGTAGACGCTTCCGCAACGAGTTTCTGCGCTACAAGAGGTAGGTACCATTATTTAATATTACCTCCGTATAAATTATATTTGTTATAATTTTTTTTTCCATATCCATCATTAGTATCAGAGCCGTTGTTTTTGTGTCCTGGCATATGGCTAAACAGATCTTAAATTTTATGTGTAAAATTATTAGATCTGGGATGCATTGAACACAATAAAAATTTATTTTTTTGTGTAAAAAATATATATGCGTGTATATTTCGGCTCGATTTCGTGTATGTGTATACCGAAACCCGATGGGACGAACATAAGTGTTCAAAACGGCTAACTAGAAGTCGGGATTTTTGATTTTTAACCACACAATTGGATTCACAGACCCTGAAAAGCCCCCACCGGCCGGAATCGGAGGACGAGAATCGATCGGCAAGGCGGAGCGTGGACTACACGCGCCACAACTCGTTCGGCACGTGCGCGTGGGCGGTGGCCCACACGCGCGCCACCACGTGTCAGCAGTATTGCGTCACTGCTGACACGTGGCCCAATGGCCGAGCGCCACGTGGATGGCAGAGGCCATGCCACGTGGCACATGCGGGGGTAGGACATGTGGATGACTGTGGTCATTCCACGTGTCATCATAACGTGACATGCGGGTGACACGTGGCCCAACCAAGGAGAGACACGTGGACCACTAAGGTGGTGCCACGTGTCATGCCATGTGTTATTGATGACGTGGCATCAATGACACGTGGCCCAATCAAGGGCTGCCACATGTCAAACCGAGGTCTGCCATGTGGTAATGACCACGTGCCACGTGTGACACGTGGTCCAATGAGACACCACCACGTGGACGACACGTGTCATGCCATGTGGCGGTGACGTGTACCCGAGTGCCATGTGGGCGCCAGGTGGACCAATAGGAATCGGACACGTGGCACGTTGTGGTGTTGACACGTGTCTAGTCGAGTGGGAGGCGGCGCGTGAGCGCATCTACCTCCCTCCTGTCGGCGTGTGATGGCACGTGCGACGTCCTCCGGCCACCATTTCAGCTCCAATTTTTGTCTATTAATTTTTTCAAATTATTTCTGATTTTTTAGTCATATTTTCAAAATTTTTTAATCACCAGAAAATAAATTGTATAATTTTTGATATTTAAATGTGTGTAATTTCAAAATAAAATATTAAAAATTTGTAGAAAATGTGTTTTCTGCTTTCGAAAATTTTTAAAAATATTTTGAAATATTTTTTGAGGTTATGTCCTTACTTACTGATTGAAATGTGTTTCAATCATGAGTATTTATACATGAGTGTATAAAAATTTTCTGTATTATATTACAAAAATATTGAATAAGGATAGCCGGTTCTTCCTTAGGAAACGCATAGGTTGCTTTGAGAATTGCAAGAGTGCAATCAATAAGCAACATAAAATATGAAGGAAGATATGAGCTAAAGATATTGATGCTATAGTGCATCATAAAGTACATGTGTGAGAATAAATGTAAGAGTGCATTTGAACTGGTGGTCCGAGTATTAAAATAAAATTTTGGTTCGAGTTACCAAAAGGGAAGTGTTGAGAAGCGACACTAAAATTCTGTGATGGTATTGAGAAATAGACGGAGTGTGCATCGTCCATGACTTCATCAATGGACTTATGAGTCGCTTGATGAATTGATTAAATCGGTCAAAAATATAATCCTAATAATTAAAAAGATTTTATGAAATCTGGACTTCAATAATAGTTGACATAAGTGTCAATTTAAGTTGGCGCTTATTTTTGTTAAATAGGATTTATGTTTTCTATTAATATTTGACATGAGTGTCTGATTTTGGGATTATTGGATTTTATTTATTGGTTAAATAAATGTGTTTATTTACTTATTATATTGGCATTTAACTTTATAATAAATGAGTTTATTTTAATTGTTACTTGCCTTGCGATATTTTATGAGTAAAATGATTGCATACTTATTAAGTAAAAGCTTAATAAAAATTCCTTCATAAGTTTGAGAACTTGATAATCCAATAATTCAGATTTATTATGCATGAAATTTTAACCTATAAGGTTGGACATTAGGACTTAGAGGGTAATTGGATACTATAAGTAGCTTTTTCGAATTTGAGCCTAATAGAAAAATTTACTAGGTTATTATTTCAGGTGCATAATAAATTGCATGTATTGTCTTATCTCCTTTAAATATGTGCAATATTGTTCCATTTGAAATCAGAGGATTTTAATGGATGCTGCTTCCAAGTTATAATTATGAAATCTGAAATACAAAGATCCAATATGTGCTTAAAGAGCAAGAGGCTCTTAAATCTTCAAGTTCGGTTATGGCTGAACTTGAGGATGACACTATAACGCAGCATAAGCAGGACCGGGATGCCTATGTTGCATTATAGTACTAAGCTATTTCGCAAGTATCAAAATGCAATGGATCTGTGGATTGCTTTGCAGGAGAAATTCAGAGATGTGACTCTGAATAAGTTCTGATCATTGAAGATCAAATTTGATACATATCAGAAAAAGTATGATTATTCGATGCAAAAACATCTAACAGAGATGAAAAAGGAAAAGTGAGCTTAGTGAACTTACTATAAGTGACTGATGAGCAGTAGGTCCAAACCGTTATCCATTCTTTACCCAAGAGTTGGTAGCATGCAAAGATGCAACTAACTCACATGGATAAGCATAATGACATTTGAGGGTGTCGCTTGTCATTTGAAGCTTAAAAGGGACCGTCTAACAGTGATTAAGGTCAATGTCATAGTGCGTATGGCACAGTCCTGTTCTGATAGAATGAGTTCTCATTAGAACAAGATAATAAGCTTCATCAATAGGGATAAAGAAAAGGCTTGAGAGCCTAAAAAGCAAAAGGAATGGAATCACGAAAGGTCCAAAGGCAAAAAGGAGGTAAACTTTTTAAGAGTGAAATGTTTCAATTGCCTATAGAAATGACATTATGCAAGAGATGCATTGTGCTTAAAAAGATACACTATTCTGACTCAAGAGTGGGTGGAATTTATGTATCTATTTCTAAATTTTATCATTTGTGGATGATAGATTTAGAACCAATGGACCGTGTAACAAGGGATCGAGATACCTTTGTTATGAAATTTAGGTTCTGTTCTTACTTTATTGGAATTTGTTTTCAATTTATATTTTAAGGATGACAGTATATGCTTATACTTGAATGATTTTAATTATGGTTCTAGTTATATTCTGAATGATTTTATTGTTATGGATGTGGACCATAAGTATTTGAGTAAAACTATTTTTTCCTTTAATTTATTATTTTTCAGATAGTTATGAGGACAATGTGAAATTATGGCATGCTAAATTAAACCATATTGGACAAAACCAAATGAATCGGTTAGTCAAAGAAGGTTTAGTAGGCGATTTAAATAAGGTTGAATTACCTGCATGTAAGCATTGCCTAAAAGGAAAAACTAGTTAGAAAATCATTCGAATAAGGAACTAAAGCCAAATTTTCATTGCAGTTAGTACATTCTGACGAATGTGGTCAAATGAATGTGAGGGTAAGGCATGATGCCTACTATTTCATCACATTTATATATGACTGTACTAGGTATGGTCATGTCTATTTGATTTCTCATAAGTCAGAAGTATTGTGTTACTTCAAGACTTATATGAGTTTAGTTGAGAATCAATTAGACAAAAGGATCAAAGCTTTAAGATCCGACAGAGGTCGGTGATATCTTACAGATAAATTTAAAGGTTTGTGTGATGAAAAAAATGGATTGAACATCAGTTGTTCATTCTTAGAAATCCACAACAAAACGGTATTGAGGAAAGGAGAAATAAGACTCTCCTATATATGGTTAGATCTATGATGGCAGAGGCAAATTTACCTATCTCCTATTGGGAAGATGTTTTATTGATTGCCACATATGTTCTGAACTGTATGCCCTCTAAATCTGTCATTATCATAACTTATGAGTTGTGAACTGGTCAACAAGTTGACCTAAGCCATTTACAACTTGGGTTGTAATGCTTGCATCCATGATACCTCAATTTGGTAAATTTGAGACCAAGAGGTGAAAAGAGTGTCTATGTGAGATATTTTTAAGTATCAAGAGAATATATTTTCGTGGGTAAGTAAGAAAATGGCATAATGACAGAATTTGAATCACTAGACGTCATATTCTCAAGAGGATGAATTTTCAAAGTTGGGCGAAGTGAATTGAGATCTCACTTTCAATTAATCTCAGGAGAGAATATTAGAATCACTCCATCCGAGTGGGAGGGATTCAGAGGAAGAAGGTTAAGACCCTCATCCTCTAAACGATCCGGATGTTCGAGATCTAATTCGAGTGGGAGTATTCCTGACTCCAGTGGGAGGAAAGAATATAGTATTCCTGACTCCAGTGGGAGTATGGAACATAGTCCCAGTGTGAGCATTATGAATCACGGTGAATATATGAGACATGTTTATCAAGATTCAGAACTGCAAAAATCTAAAAGGATAAGTGTTCCATGCTAACGATTTAAAATCGAAAGCTGGAATGAAGCCCTTTTAGTTATCCCACAAGACAAAAAAAAGCATAAAAAATATTCAAAAGGGTTTTTTATGCCCATCTAAGGAAATGGATTAAAGTAATGGAAAAAGAAATGGCATCCATGAGATCAAACCATGTTTGAGAACTAGTTGATCTACTGGAAGGACACAAATTGAGAATAAATGTATTCTCAAAGTAAAGCGAAAGGCTGATAGAGGTATCGAAAGATATAAGGCTCAACTAGTCGCTATGGGGTTCATACAATAGGAAGAGATTGACTATGAGTAGACTTTCTCATCTGTTGTAAAATTTACGTCTATAAGGTTCATTCTAGCCATGGTGGCGAGTTTGAACGTAGAGTTTCATCAAATGGATGAAAAGACTGCTTTTCTCAATGGAAAAATGGATGGAACAACCTTTAGGTTTCATCAGAAAAGGCAGCGGACATAAAGTTTGCTGATTGATGAGTTCAATCTATAGCCTTAAACAGTCTTCAACATAATGGTACTTGAGATTTCATCATATAATCATGACGAATATGTTCAACATGATTGATAAAGATCATTGTGTTTATAATAAAAGATCTTAAAATGAATTTATTATTTTGGCATTGTATGTAGATGACATACTTAAAGCTAAAAATGATAAATGGTACGTAAACGAAATCAAAGATTGGTTAACGTCCAACTTTGAGATAAAAGATATGAGTCATGCATATTACATTTTTAAAGTTAAGATTTCAAGAGATCATTCAAGAAGATTGTTGTCTGTTTCTTGAGAGAAATATAACAACAAAGATCTTAAGCAATTTAATATGCAAAACTGCAAACCCATAGATAACCCCATTGCCAAGAATTAGTTTCTTAGCAAAGATATGTGTCCTATGAAGTCAGAAAAAATTGAACGTATGAGAAGCATTCTATATATAACAGTGCCCTGGGTAGTCTTATGTGTGCAGTGTTGTATACAAGACATGATATATGCTATGCAGTGGGCATGGTTAATAAATATCAATCTAACCCAGGCAAAGCACATTGGAAGCAATTGAAATGATACTTATATACCTTAAAGATACTGCAGAATATTCTCTCTATTATTAAGAAAATGATCTGCATTGAGAGAATACAGAGACTGATTGGGCAGGAGATGTGGATGAGAGGACATCCACTCCAGGTTACATATTCTTGTTTGGCAAGAGTGCCATCTCGTGGAGTAACAAGAATTAAACCCGTGTAACCCTATCAATAGTGGAAGTTGAATTTGTCACTTCCTCAATTGCAGTACAGGAGACAGTTTGGCTGAAATGGTTTGTGAGCCATTTAAGAGTAATTGATAGCTTATAGTAGAGCTAAGCATATCAACATTAAATATCTATATGCGGGAGATATTGTTGCACAAGAGGTCTGGTTCCAAGAGGTCTGGAAAAAATTTAGGCCTGGAGGATCTAACTAGAAAAGCGAGTTGAATCATGATAGATGGCATACAGTAAGAGGGGAAGATAGCCTTTTGATCACTTTCATAATGTTTCATGATTCACCGGCATGCCTATTATAGTTTCTATAAGTAGAGACTTAATAGTGAACACGAAAATTGTTTTATTAGATCATGAGTTAAAACAATGAATGTGAGAAGGCAATCTAGGGTTAGGCATACGTGAAAAGGAGGATCTTGTTTTTCGAGACGCTATATATCCCTAACAGGTGTATAGCACTAGTGCTCTCGAGGTATGCTGGTCACACAATCTATTTGCCAGTATAACTGAAGATTAAGACTGGAATGCGTTCCATCATGTGCGAGTGGGAGATGATAGAGTTGGGATACGCCCATGACTCTATAATGGATTGAGTTCCAATTCAGATTAAATTGAGTTATTTAATCTGATTAAAATTACCAAATCTTATCTCAGAAAGAGTCTGAGTTAAACTAGAGTTAGGTCTCTAGCCTTTAGGATCTCTATAAATAGGGGTGAGATCCTCATTATTTGGTAACGAGAAAACGTACATGCCGTAAGCCTGCTCGTTCCCACTCACAAGTTTTCTGTCTTAATTTTCAGGGGCATTTAGATTGTGATCTAGCTGCTCTTACTCCGAGTGGGTAAAAGCCGAACCAGTGACCAAAACAAACTGGATCTTGGTAAACGCTTCCGCAACGAGTTTCTGCGCTACAAGAGGTATGTACCATTATTTAATGTTACCTCCGTATAAATTATATTTGTTATAATTTTTTTTCCATATCCATCAAAAACATATTAGACATTTAACAAATGTACTATAATATGAAAAGAACAAATTAATTGAAATATAATGTCACACATAAAAAAGAAAAGTGAAAATGAGATGTAGAGAGTACAATTACAAGTGACTTATTTGTTTACATAATTACTCATTTATTATTTTCAATTTTCCATTTTTTTATTTGTATTAAACTTATTTTAATTTAATTTTTCTTTTTCTTACTTAGTTATTTATATTAAGCTTAAGAAATTGACAGGAAAACTTATGAATAAGATTTGGACAAGTATCCTATGAAACAACATTAAAATTGTGATATATGAAACAGGAGCGATCAGAATCATAATTAAAAGTAGTACACTCAACAATTAATGAGAATCGCCCTATTGGAAACATATTGGTTGACCAAAAATAGCTTTTGTAAGAATGAAGAATTGATTGATTTCGCGTTGAATAAAAAATAATAAAATTCTTTTTTATTTTTCATTTAATGTTCCTTGAGCACTCATATAATGAAGGATTAATACATAATTTCCTTCAAACCATTACTTCTTAATATATTATCCTTTAAAACTAATTAAATGCGAGATTAGCCTACTAAATTTATTTATAACGTAAATAATATTTTTATCTTATTAAAAATATCAGTGTATTCCTTTTAACTTATTAAAAAAAATTAAATTACATGCATAGCATGGATTTTACAATCTTTTTTTTTAATGTGTCACGTGTCTGTATAAAGGATAATATGATTATTTTAATAAATTTAGAGATCATTGTTAAATGATATATAATAGTTTTTGTTATGTATATAATAAACATAGCATAACTAATCATCCTTGTGTCAATAAATCAAATTACTTGATACCATTAAAAATGTCCAGCCTTCGGGCCAACAGAAAACAACCCAACACCAAACCATCTTTCCTCGTAGTTTTAAATTTGGCATTTAACATTCAAATCCTAAATGACACAACACACAAATTAAACATTATACACAGACGGAGAGAGAGAAAAATGGTGAACCTTGTAGCAGCACAGAAACCCCTAGTTCATGGCCTAATGAAAATGGCAGGAGTTAAACCTCACATGGTAGAAATCGAACCCGGCACAAACATGAATTTCTGGGTTCCACTTGAAACCATAGAAAATCCCAAAAAATCCAGAAAAACCAAACCCCAAACCTTAACCAAACCCAAAAAACCAGTTGTTGTCCTTGTCCATGGTTTTGCTGCAGAGGGTATTGTTACATGGCAATTCCAAGTGGGTGCCTTGACCAAAATATACTCCGTTTACATCCCTGACCTCCTGTTCTTCGGCGGCTCTACCACCGATAAAACCGACCGGTCTCCAACGTTTCAGGCAAGTACGAATCTAGGTGGAGGGCAATCGGTGCAATTGCGCACACAGCCTTCCAAAATTTCTACTAATTTCTTGTAATTTTGGGGAATCACGGTTAAAAATTTAGTTATTTTTTCAATTAACTAAAATTTAAATTCCCCTATTTTCAAAATGTAATTATATAAAAAAAAATCTAATCTTTTAATATTTATCTCCATTAAAAAATTTTATTTTGGCCCACTTTTTTAATTCGTTTTGTTCATAGTATAAATAAATTTTTCACATTTGAAATTAAATTTTGGATTTATTCCTGTTTACAGGCAGAGACATTGGCGAAGGGGTTGAAGAAGTTGGGTGTGGAGAAGTGTGTAGTGGTTGGGTTTAGCTATGGTGGTATGGTGGCTTTTAAAATGGCTGAGTTGTATCCTGAGATGGTTCGAGCCATGGTTGTTTCCGGTTCGGTTTTGGCTATGACCGATTCGATTAGTGAAGCCACACTTAGTAGCCTTGGGTTTAAATCTTCTTCAGAGCTTTTGTTGCCAAATTCTGTCAAGGGTCTTAAAGCTTTGCTTTCTGTTGCTGCTTACAAGAAGCTTTGGTTTCCTAATAGACTTCACAAAGACTTCCTTGAGGTTTGTTTGCATTTTTCTTTATTATTATTATTATTATTATTATTATTATTAACAAAAATAGAAATACGGTAAATTTCACTAATATTAATTATTTAACTAAATATATATAAAAAAAAATTAATTTGGCTGTAATAAACTTATAAGTAGCGAGCCCCTTTCAAATAAAAAATAGAGCTAAAACACGAAAAAGAAAGTTTTAATGGGGATTAGACTTTCAACGGAAAAAACGATGTTAGGTGGGGATTGCATAAACCACACTTTAGTATGGACCACAATATTTTATTATATTTTATTCAATTTTTTTATTCAATGCTTTCAATTTCCTAGGATTAGGAAAATGATTCAATATGCTAAATTTAATGAATATAAAAAAATATTTTTTAAATCTAACAGTTGATATTTATCAACATATTATATATTTAATGTACAAAAACACCATATGTTTCACTCTTTTACCGTTGAATAAATTAAAAGAGTGATCAGTTTTTATACATGCTATAATGGCTATAAAATGTGAACAAAATTCCTAAATCTCTAAATTTTTAATTTTTTTTTTTAATTAAGAAAAAAGTTATACATTAAGTCATTTTACTTTTAATTTTGACCACATTAATTCCTTTATTGATAGCAAGAATAGAAATGAAATATACATATATACAGCATAAAATAGTATTAATTTAAATTTGATTCTACAACAGATTTTTGTGTGCCACTAGTTTGAGATTTAAATGAAAAATGTAGTGGTTGTATGGATAAAAATTATGTTGGAGTATCATGATGGGTCAAATCCACCTATTAGAGTTATATGACATTTTAAATAATTTATCTAATAAAATTTTGCAATCACTCAATTTTACTATAATATGAAAATTAAAAATTAGTGCTTTAATTTTATAAAAAGACATTAGCCATTGACATAATTACTCTTTTCAATTTTTAAGTATTTCATTTAATTGTAGTAGTATATGGTAAAAATAAATGTTGCATAATAAATAAAGATAAATATATAAATTTTTTTTTTCAAAATTTTAAAAAACACTTAAAGTGAAACAAAGTCAAATGATGAAATTAACATTTAAAATAGTAATAATTTTCAGAGTCTTTCATAATTCTTCCTATATGTTATGAACATTAAGGTAAACTTCAATGGATTTACTGTGTCAAGGTAAAAATTAATACTTATCCAAAAATAAACCATATATAATTTTTTTTTTCCTTTTTGGCGAAACAAGACAAGCTTCAATACCTTTAACTTTCTTCTTAAGTCAGGTGACACGAAAATACAGTGCTTAAATTGGATGATTGCTTATTAATGTAATAATTTAAGTTAATATCATTTGTAAATAAATGAATTCAATTATTCAATCAAATTTTAATTAGTAAATTTTTAATATAGTGTTATTGACTATATCGGAACAAAAAAAATTCATGATGAATAAATCTAGATGAATTTGGAGAAGGGGATAGAGTTTCAAAATTCTTCCTAATAATTTATTTGTAAGATATAAACATAAAAATATATCAGCAAATACAATCAAAGAGACGATTTCATATTTAGTATTTGAAGGCCCAACCTAGGAAAGAAAAATGTAACCGTGCAAGAAAACAAATGCACAAAAATGATGTGGATCGTTGTAGGCAGCTTGATTGAGGAACCTTATAAGTGGGTCAACGGCCCATCACAATTGGTGTTTTATTTTGTGGATTTCCATTAGGAAAAGAAAAAAAGAAAACTGAAGAAAAAATCAGTATTAAATGAAGCGTCTCCACCATGGCACTTAATATCCTCATCAACAACTAACTGGACAATTACAGGTGATGTTCAACAACAGGGAAGAGAGAGCTGAACTTTTAGAGGGATTAGTAATTAGCAACAAAGATCCTAGCATTCCCAAATTTCCTCAGGTGATTTATATTTTAATTTTGATTTTTCACTTTCTTTTTTTGGTTTAATTTTTGGTATTCTAATCATCTCAGTAACTTCTGCTTCCTTAATACATATATTTAAATCTTGCAGAAGATACACCTTCTGTGGGGTGAAAATGACCAAATCTTCAAGTTGGAACTCGCACACAACATGAAAGAGTATGCCTTCCTATTCATATACTACACTTTTACTTGCCTACACTTGCTATATGAAAAAAATTCATCTGACAATCATACAAAACTGTAATTCATGGACCAAATTTAGATAAGAAGCTGCGAGTTAGCAATGTACCAATCTTTTTACATAATAATGAAATGGAAAAATTCTTTGATTAAACACATCCCACCACAAACCTTGAAAACAGAATGTTAGTTGATCTCATCTCATATTCACACAAGCCTGAAAAAAATGTATACCTTAACTGCTTCTAGTCAGTTGATTAAGTTATTTTATTTTTCTGTATCACTAATTGGCATGACTATCGATACAGGCAACTGGGTGAAAATGCAACATTTCAAGGCATTAGGAAAGCAGGACACTTGGTTCACCTGGAGCGACCATGTTTGTATAATAGGTGTCTGAAGCAGTTCCTAGCTTCACTGCAAGGAGATGAAGAGCAAAAGTGATGTTCCACCTATATTTCATTCATCTCCCTGGTTTTTTTTTTTTTATAACCCTCATTGTGCAGCATAATTCATAAATCATAGCTTATATTATTTCTGTGGCAAAGACTATAAAATACAATGAACTTGAATGAAACCTTCCCTTTTTGTTCTCTTTGTTTTCCTTTCATTTCTTTTTGTTCTTGTGGTTCTTTTCTTTTGGCACAACAATCCATTGTAAATAAATAAAGAACAAATAAAAAAGAACGCACCGTACATTCAAGATAGGAAGCAGAACAGATTTAAGCTGCACAGAAAATTGAAACCATATCACACAGGCTTGAGTCAACTTTTATCTGAAAGATGATTGGATTTCCTCCAGAGTTCTTCCTTTGGTTTCAGGAACCCAAAGAGATACGAAAACAACAGTAAAAGCAGTAACCACCGAGTATATAGTGAAGGTTCCTGCACCATTGAAACATTCTTTTATTAGTCAGACCGCATGGAACTATAAATACCCACATGTAGATTTGAAACATATTCATAAAAATTGCGCAAGTTCCTCTCAAACATTTATGAGAGAGAGAGAGAGAGAGAGAGAGAGAGAGACCTCCACTACTCCAACTCAACAGTAAGTTTGCTGTCATTGTCACTGCCCAGGATGTCAACCAATTTGCCAATGTTGCTACGCTGCCAGCTAGGCCTTTAATATTGACCGGAAGTATCTACATGTCATTCAGAAAAAAGTAGTTTTCATCTGCATACTTCATAAGATAACATTTTCATTTGATCTTATTAAATTTGTGAATGCTCAATGTGCATGACCAGATACCTACATCACAACACTAAAATTGTCACCTAGGTTTCAATAAACATGACAAACCAAATAGATAAGTTACACCATACTCTTGTACTCTGGGCTAAATTAAATTAAACTCTAGATTTTAAAATTTTACAAGTTCAATCCTAGATAACAGTTGGCATACTGTAATTTGCTAAACAAATATATAAAAGAACAAATGAGAGGATATTAGGTGAAACTTTGCAATAACAAAGCATAATCCTTCTTCACCAGCTACCAGGAAAGAAAATTTTACAGGCATCCCTCACGAAAATTACCCCAAAACCAAAGGGAAGAAAGTGTTTGTACATAGCTCATTCATATATATAATAGGCTGGAATATTTGAGGTACAGTTTTGACTTTGAGCATTCACATGTGGAGACAAAACCAAGCATTTATAGCAAAGAAGCTGCTCATGCATATTTAAAATACATATAGAATTCACTTGTTGTTATACTTTAGGTAATCTCTCTAAATGTCAAACCACCTATAGTGAGATAAGCAACTAATTTGAGTTCTTGACTCAGTATGTGCAAGCCTTTTACAATGAACCCCTCTTCCCAGTTGACAGACCCATAACACAAACGATGACGCAATAATACAGTCCCTCACGTGGCCTACCAGCCAGTTGACTCCTGTACAAAGGTTGAGGTTATTCCCTAAGTTTATTACTTTCATCAAATAATCATTCCATCATATTCTCTGCTGAGTTGAGACATTCTGATAGCACTTAGATTAACAAAAGCAACACCAACACTCTATTCACAAGAAAAAATACACCAGCAACCACAATGAAAATGAATCAAGTTATATTGATTGAAAATACCCGATTACAAGAGGTGAGTTCCCATCAATATCACTGAGAAGGAATTACAATCTACTAACAGAAGAAAAGCAAAACAATTTACTAAGGGCCAATGTCACAGAAGAGAGGCAGCAGATTCCCTTTCCCTGTTCCCTTCCCAATCTCAAAACAAAAAGAACAATAATCACAGTAAAAGCATGCCTCCCCTAAAGCTTCCCGTTATTTATACCTATCCTCCTATTTCCCCTCCTCACGCCTAACTAACTTCCTCCAGCTCAGCAGCCTTCTTCTTATCCCCCGTGTCCCTTCTATTTCTCCTTGTATACACCCTCCAAACCGTGGGCTCTTGGGCCTGTCCACCCTTCCCTGGATCGCCATCTTCATCATTGCCAGCGGGTGGGGAAAGAGTCTTGTCCTCAAGAGTAAGATGAGGAAACTGATTCTTAATGAGGAACACATCCTTCCAAGTGGCATTGTCAATACCTCCCTCCTGCCACTGGACTAGCCACTAGGGAATGGACTCTCCGTATTTGGTGATGGTTCGGTGGGCTAATATACAGAGAGGAGTTACAGGACTTACCTCATTCAGCTCTAACCCATCAGGTAAACGAAAGGATGCCTGAGCAGCTCCAATGGCTTTCTTCAGCAATGAAACGTGGAACACAGGATGGATCTTAGCACCCACTGCTAATTCCAGCTTATAGGCAACCGGCCCAATCCGTTGGACCACCGGAAATGGCCCATAAAAACGGGGAGCTAACTTAGGATTAATCCAAGATGTGACAGATTGCTGGCGATGTGGGCACAATTTAACAAAAACATGGTCACCAACACTGAACTCTACCTGACGACGATGTTGATCTGCTTGGGATTTCATCTTGGATTGCGCCCGAGATAGATGAAGCTTCAGTTGGCGCAAAGCTTCATCACGGTCCATGAGCTCCCTTCCTACTGCTGCCACTTGGATCTCTCCTCGAACATATTGAAACACAGTAGGGGCTTTACGACCATAAACTACCTCAAACGTGGTGGTGCCAATGGAGACGTGATAAGTGGAGTTGTGCCAAAATTCTGCCCAAGACAGCCAGCAGGACCATGTTTTCGGTTGGTCTGTAGCAAAACAACGCAAGTAAGTTTCGAGACACCTGTTAACCACCTCTGTCTGGCCATCAGCCTGCGGATAGCAAGCAGAACTGAGGTTCAGCTGGGTCCCCTGCAACCTGAAAATCTCTTGCAAAAACCTGCTAACAAACAATGGATCCCAATCACTCAAGATCGATTTGGGCAATCATCCATGGAGACAGACTACCTCCCGAACAAAAACTTCAGCCAAGGAACAAGCTGTGTAAGGATGCTTCAAGGGAATAAAATGACCATACTGGGAGAGTCGGTCCACTACTACCCAGACAGTTTCAAATCCCTTGGATCGTGGCAGCCCCGTAATAAAATCCATCGAAACTTCTTCCCAAATTTGCTCTGGAATCGGCAATGGTTGTAACAATCCCCCCGGGGCCAAGGTTAAAGCCCTGTATCGCTGACAAGTATCACAAGCCTGCACAAACCTCAGCACTGCCTTGGTCATCCCAAACCAATAAAGGATAGAAGCTAGCCTTTTATAAGTCCGATAATAACCGGAGTGGCCCCCTGAAGGGCTCATGTGAAATTCCTCCAGCAACTTGGGGATCAATGGGGATGTAGTTGGTATCACCAATCTAGACTTGTAGTACAATCTCCCTTGGTGTTCAGCAAACCCCGGATGGGAAGAGGGATTGAGATGCAGATCCTGCAAAATCTGTTGGACTTGTGAGTCTTGGTCCACCCCTTGTAGCAGCTCCTACCCCCTACCCACTTTGGGCTAACCAAAATGGTGTGTAACTCACCGCCTACGCTAGATATTCTTGATAAAGCATCCGCTGCGCTGTTTTCCTTCCCCGGTTTATAACGGATTTCAAATTTATATCCCATCAGCTTGGCTAACCAATTTTGTTGGTCCATTGTCGTAATCCGCTGGTGCAGCAATTGTCGGATACTTTGTTGGTCAATGCGGACTATGAAAGGTCGACCCAGGAGATAAGGCCGCCAATGCAACACTGCTAAAACTATGGCCATCACCTCCTTTTCATATGTAGACTTGAGCAAATTCTGAGGAGACAGTGCTTTGCTAATATAAGCAATTGGTCTTCAATCTTGCATGATTACTGCCCCTATTCCACACTCCGATGCATCGCATTCAATCTCAAATGGTTTTGAGAAATCAGGCAAAACTAACAGAGAAGCTGAAGTTAACTTTTGTTTTAAAAGATCAAACGCCTCCTGAGCCATGCTATTCCATCTGAAATTGTTCTTCTTTGTTAATTCTGTGAGTGGCTTAGCTATTTTCCTATACCCCTCAATGAACTTCCTGTGGTAGCCTGTAAGACCCAAGAAGCCCCTCACCCCTTTAACCGTGGATGGTGCTGGCCACTCTTGAATTGATTTGGTCTTACTGGGATCCACCCTGACTCCTACCCCATCGATTATATGGCCCAAATAGTTCACTGATGATTGCCCAAAATTACACTTCTTAGAGTTAACCACATACTGATTACCCGCTAAAATGCTGAGCATAGATTCGACATGGTGCAAATGATCCTCCCAAGTTTGGCTGTAGATCAGTATATCGTCAAAAAATACTAAGACACAATTTCGAAGCAGAGGCCGAAAAATCTCATTCATTGCTAACTAGAAAGTTGCCGGCGCATTCGTTAACCCAAACGGCATTACCAAGAACTCGTAATGTCCATCATGGGTGCGAAAAGCGGTCTTCTCAATGTCCATCTCACGAACTCTAATCTGGTGGTAACCCGGCTTAAGGTCCAACTTAGTAAAGAACCTAGCTCCACACAACTCGCCGAACAACTCCTCAATCACAGGTATAGGATATTTATCTGGAACCGTCACTCTATTCAATGCCCTGTAATCCACACACACATGCCAGGAGCTGTCTTTCTTTTTAACTAAGATGACCGGGTTGGAAAAAGGACTTTGGCTGTGTCTGATGATGCCCTTGCTCAACATTTCTTGCACTTGCCGCTGAATCTCAGACTTGTGGTGATAGGGATATCGATAAGGGCGGACGCACACTGGCCCCTGTCCTGGTTGCAGAAAAATCGATTGTTCAACTGTCCACCTTGGAGGTAACCCCTCTGCCTCATGGAAAATGGACTGGTAATTACTGAGTACCGTAACTAATTGCTTCCGTTGGTCATCTTCCAAGTGACTCACCATTTCCCACGGCCAGGTTACTGTGCCATTCCCATCCCCTTCCAACTGTGTGAGGTCTCAGTTTATCCAATTGGTTAGGGACTGGTTTTGTCCTTGCCCGAATGACACCCCTTTCAGCTCCACCCATCTCCCATGTTCCCTGAATTTCAGCCGTCCCAGAGCCCAATTCGCGGTGACATCCCCTACCATGCTCAGCCATTCAACCCCTAAAATCACATCTAAACTTCCCAAATTCATTACCAAAGCATCCACCGTGCCTTGATAATTTGCCATTTTGAGCTCTAACCCAGAACACTTCTCCCCAATTCCAATCAAATGCACATCCCCCAATCTGATTCCCAAGGGTTTAATGGTGCATACCTGGATTCCCAACATAGACACCAGCCGACTGGATACGAAATTGTGGGTAGCGCCACTGTCTACTAACATCAGAGTGGGAACACCATTGACGGCATCCAATAATTTGATGGTACTCAACCCCGCCCCTTCAATGTTGAACAACCCTGCTTGAGACTTAATACCATGCAAGTCCAAAACTCGACATTCCCCATCTGCTCGCATTTCTTCTGTCTCAATCTCAACCTCTTCGTCGACATCATCCCCTTTCCCCAGTAACATTACCTTCAGTTGTGCCTTTGAGCATTTGTGTTGTGGGGAATACGTTTGGCCACATTGGAAGCAGAGCCCCTTCCTTCGCCATTCTTCCCACTCAGTTTTGGACAATTGCCGAATTCCTACTCTCCTTTGTCCCCATCGTTGCGATTCCGATGACGGAGAAGAAATTGGCGGTTGTTGTTGTTGGGTTGGGACACTTGAGAAAGGCCTATGATGTGTTGGACTAGGCAGGGAATTGGATAATGAGTTTAGAGGCCCAAAACGTACGGGCTCATTCCTACCACCTTGGGTCACGTGGGTTTTAATGGCCCCTTCTTTTTCCTTTATGGAATTTTGCCAAGGTTTGATAGTTCTTCCCTTGCCGAGGTGCAATGTGGTCTCAATTGAGCGAGCCAATCTCATGGCTTCCACTCATTGTTCTGGTTGGTGCATCTTCAACCACCCTTTGATCTCGTCCTTCAATCCACTGATAAAATACCCGATATACTAATGTTCGGGCAACCCCGGTGCTGTAGCGGATGCCATCTCGAAAAGTTCAATATATTCTTCCACACTTCACGTTTACTGCAGATCTGCTAAATCCTCAAATGAATTGGAAGAAAAACTACTACTGAACCTTTTCATCATCTCTGTCTTGAATTGCTTCCATGTCAAGTTGGGATATATATCCAAGAGCATTAAGCGCCAGTTTATGGTTGCGCCTTCCATAGAAATTTCAGCTAAACGAATACGCATCTCAGGAGCAATCCGATTTATACGGAAATATGTTTCCGCTCTAATGATCCATCCCCTAGGATCAAACCCATTGAACATTGAGAGTTTGATTTTTTGCAAGGCTGGATGAGAATCGACAAAGTAATTAGTGTTGACTTGGTAATTTATTCTTGGAGCAGAATTCTGCTCCTATTGCATTCCCGTACTATCCCCCCCCCCCCCCCCTCTCTCTCTACTTCGGAACTAAAATCCTCCGTTGGTTGGGGTTGTTTTTCTAATCGCTTAATCCAATCATGACAAATCCCCTGAATTCTTCCTCTTTTTTTTTTACCAGTTTGGTAACAAGTCTTGATCTCAGAAACAGACTTCGTTAGCTCCGTCACGCAAACCGCAAGCTCCTCCACCTTATAGTCAGTTTCATCACATCTGGATTGCAAGGTCTGATGACGGGTCTCCATGTCTTTTCGAATCCGACAGGTCAGACCAATGATAGCACTTAGATTAACAAAAGCAACACCAACACTCTATTCACAAGAAAAAATACACCAGCAACCACAATGAAAATGAATCAAGGTATATTGATTGAAATACCCGATTACAAAACGTGAGTTCCCATCAATATCACTGAGAAGGAATTACAATCTACTAACAGAAGAAAAGCAAAACAATTTACTAAGGGCCAATGTCACAGAAGAGAGGCAGCAGATTCCCTCTCCTTGTTCCCTTCCCAATCTCAAAACAAAAAGAACAATAATCACAGTAAAAGCATGCCTCCCCCTAAAGCTTCCCGTTATTTATACCTATCCTCCTATTTCCCCTCCTCATGCCTAACTAACTTCCTCCAGCTCAGCAATCTTCTTCTTATCCCGTGTCCCTTCTATTTCTCCTTGTATACACCCTCCAAACCGTGGGCTCTTGGGCCTGTCCACCCTTCCCTGGATTGCCATCTTCATCACATTCCCCACACAATGCTAAGTTGAATGGTTGGTGAAATAGATTTTAGATTTCGAAGACTTATCCAATAGCTCTTGACTAAACAAAATCATGGGATATCAAGAAAAGAACTGATCGAAACAACCATTTGAATCAAATAATTTAACATATAAAGTTTTATACCAATCAGAAACCATAATGGCCTGTATGTTTGCAGAATTATGATTCACATGGACCAAAACTTTGCATACCTCCGACATTATCAGCCAAGGAATAGCTCCAAGCCCAAGAGAGAAGAAAATAATCATAGCCTGAATTGAAGAAATAATTTATCAAATGAAGTGGACAATATTTGCTATTAAAAGCACAAAGACAGTAGTGATATTAAAATTAATATCATGCAGGCATGGACGAAATGCATAAGGAAACATACCACAAGCCCCACAAGTGACAGTATTCCCATTATGCCATATAAGTGGGAATCCTTTGAAATAATCCCCTGGTAACAATGATGCAGAAGAAGAGGGATAAGAAGGCATCTAAAATTGCTCCATAAAAGAGATTTTAGGATGCTTGATGCCCAGTAAAAATTTGTTATAAAAATGATCAGCATAAAGCTAATGTGACAATAGAAACCTCTACATAAAAGGCAACTGCAACAAGAAGCAGGCTAACAGTCATTCCACATGTAGATGCCTGCAAAAGGCATTCAATTTAAAGATCCCGTTTATTTGGTCTTTCACCGTTAAACATGAATATTCATTTTCCATTAAGTATGCTCACAATCAGAAGTAGCCTACGCCCAGCTTTATCAACCAGCCATGTAGTGACCCCTGTGGCAAGAACCTGCGAAACAATGATAGATTTTCATTGATTAAATAGGAGACCTACGGATTTTCATCCTTTTAAAAAAAAAAAACTAATTTCCAATTTTTATGGGTAAGATTAAAACTTAAGGCTATGCAAACACTTAAGCCAATGCCCAATAGAAACAATAATGTTAAGGATATTGCCTCACATCTTACCTGAATAATACCAAGTCCAAGTGTAGCAAGATTACTTGAGGCAACCCCTGCCAAATTTAATGTGACTCATTAAACCATTATGGATAACTATAGGTTCTCACACCCAATAATTGATTTCACTTTTGCGAAAAAACATAGAAATGAAAGGTAAAATGTTTGGACTATCCAAAGAAAAATTATTGGCAAAAGTTAGCTTAATTTAACTTAGTTGCTTTCAGTTCAGTTTTTAAAGCTTCTTGAGCACTTGTCATGTTCAGGATCAGGACTACGTCCATGCAGAGGAACATAAACTACACCATATTTCACAAATAATTTCACCCATAGTTATCTAACTATTGCTATTTTTTACCAGTGGTCATAATAAAACGATTTATAACACTAGTAATTTAACTTTTGTTTCTTTGAAATTATGGTCACTACAACCAAAAAATGGACTCTCTGGTGCTGGAACCACGGCACATTAGATGATTATAACTTAATCAGATGTCAACTATATGCCACGTTGCACAAAATAAAATTTAAAAGACAGTTGTTCTTCGATTTTTAACAATTTCTCTAGAGATATTGGGTTTCATGGCAAATAAATCAAAAATTAGAAATTGGAAGGGGGAGAAGTTAGGGCTTCAATTAAAAAAAGTTACACAAAAAAAAAGATTGGATCAAAAAATTAGAAAAAATTAAAGATCTGTGTTTTTTTGTCTGCTAGTACACATTCGATGCTTTACATTTTGTTTATCCAACGTAGCACGTAGGTGGCATATGATTAGGTTACAATCAGTTGAGTTTTGGCACATTCCAAGTTATTTCCAGTACCAAAAAGTCTAATTTCTGGTCCTAGTGACCATTATTGCAAAGAAATAAAAGTTTAAGTTATCACAATGTTATACATCATTTTGTTGTGATCACAAATAAAAAATGGCAATAATTAGATAACCACCGGTGAAATTAACCCCATATTCCATGTATAACATGAGCTACAACGAAGACCATAGAAGCTATGATGTTCATGACGACATTAGTGGCAATTTAACATTCATATTTCAGGAAAATTTGTCACTTTGGGATTAGGATATGGAATGGTAAAGCAAATAGGAACTTTCCCTGTTGCACTATGTGAAGTGGTGAACCTAATATGCAAAATCCAATCATTTCACTTTCATAAGGGTCAAGAGCAGTCAACAGAAACAAAAACTTAGCCTTTGAAACAGCTGCCTTGCCATGGAGACCATAAGAAAAAATGATATTAAGTAAAACTTGTAACCTAAAATCCTTCTACCATGAGATATGTTTACAAGGTACCAGATGCACTTATCTTGTTTCCCAAACTATGTCATACTGTCAAAGATGGGTGGCTTGGACTATTTTAGTGTCCAGCCAACAGAGAAACCAGCATAGCAAGCTACAAAAGATAATAGCAAAATGGGAGATAAGAGCCAAAGAGAGGCAGGTCGCACCAGCACTTTCAAAGATATTACTAGAATAGAATAATATCCCATTGATGCCACTAAGTTGCTGGAGCATAAGTAATCCAATTCCCACCTACAATATAAATTACTACCGTCAACACTGGGAATTTTGTAGTTTCAAAAGTAACAAACATGAGGACACAAATCTGAATGTCAAAACAAACCCGTCTACCATCAAAGGAAACCAATATCTTCTTCGCCTAAGATCTGAAAACCGGATTGTTGTTCTTTTGCTTGATGATGCTACAGCTCTCTGAAGAAAATACATGCATGAAATAGGGTGGATTAGCATAGAGGATCTAATCACAAAACATCAAACACAAATTTGTTTATGAAGATGGTTATATATATATATATATATATATATATATATATATATATCATTTCAGTTCAGACCTTGATTTCATTTACTTCAGCAGAAATGTCCACATCGAATCCACGTAAAACTTGCAAAGAGGCTTCAAAATCTTCTATCATCCCCATTTTGGCCTGCCAACCAATCCCCAAATAAAGAAATGAAGGAGATGAAGAGAAATTCAACAAAGATATGAGATATCATAAATGACACATCACTCAAAACATAAACCAAACCAGCCATCGAGGGGACTCTGGAATGAAAAATAAGCCAGGTATTAATATTGTGCAAGGTAAAATTCCTGCAAATTAACTTAGATACATCAATCATAGCTGCTCATTAATTAACTATTTAATTGATGGCTAACATTCAGTTGAATTGATGAATATGAAAACAAACTTCAAAAATTGGTGGAAATGTACATAAATAAAAAAAAAATACAAAACAGCCTGCAAATTTTATAAAAGATCTCTTTGTTTTTTTCCTTTCAGTCGCACAGCATTATTGCCTTTAATGAGCTCCACAGATGTGTGCATGTATGCACACAAACATTGCTAGAGAATACTCATCATCAATTATGTTCAACCATGTATTAGCAATATTATTTCCCAATATAGGACTAAGCTCTTTTCCCCAGCGATATAAGGCTCAAGAGAACTTCTTAGGGGCTTACCTAATACTGCAAGAAGCCTCCAGTTCACAAAAAGTCCTAATAGATAAGCCAGCATTATTCCAAGAGTAACTGAGAGCTAAAGAATGGAGAAAAATCAAAGACCACATAATAAAAAAATCAGAAACTGAGATAAATAACACCAGCACAATGAACTTAGTTGATCTAAAAAGCAAAACCAACCTGGTTAACAGATCCAAGGCCTCCTCTCATGTTCTGAGGTGATATCTCAGCTATGTATACTGGTACCTAAACATAATGAATGTCAATTACTTTTTTTTTTATGAAGTAAATAAATAAATCCCAAAAATACCATTAATCTTTTCCTGTCACTGAAAGATCCACAGACTGTAAAATGCCATTAATCTCATCACCAAAAGGAACCAAAAAAAAACACAGAAAAGAACCTAGGAGCTTCAAGGCTTACCACATATGATATTATACCAACACCAAATCCTTCTAACAGCCTTCCCATTAACAAAAATGATGAATCCTGAAAATTGAGCAAAGTAGTTATCCTTGGCAAGTTCAAACAGGAAATAAAGACATAACTGAGAAGCCTTCGAGCATTAATAAGCACTCACTTTGGCGAAAGATATGCTTAACCATCCAATTATATTAGGGATTGCCGCAATCATCAGCGACTGCAATTTTACATGACAATGCAGCAACCATCGTGCATTAGCTCTACAGTTACATCCATAGATAAATATGCACGAATTTCAATGTTATTTCGTTCCTTCAAATTATGTAAAGCATCATAAATTCTTGCACGTCTTTAGAAGCTTTCAATTGTATCAATTTCAAAATTAGAAATAACTGGGTGAAAATATCGTACCCCTTTGCGGCCAATGTACTCAGCAATCTGACCACTAGCAATAGCACCAACCATAGCACCAACATTAGCTAAAGAACCAAACAGAGAGAACTGTACACAAAAATCAAACTTAAACACAAAAGGCTAAAAAAAAAAATTAAAAAAAAAATAATAATAATAACAATAATAATAAAATAAATAAAAAGATAGAGAGAGAGAGAGAGAGATATTCAAAGGCCAGAAAGTCAAACCTCAGAAATTGAGAGTTTGAGATCGCTGATGATCTCCGTTTGGGTAGGAGAGGAATACCCACACTAGATCAAAAAATAAAATATCAATTTAACTGACGTAGAAATAGCAGATAAAAGGGATGATAAGTAGAAAGAAAATATTTTTACAGTGAAACCGAACTGGATAGGACCCAAGGCGACGATAAGGACACAAAGGACCACAGAAACGGCACCGTCTCGGAGGATCTGAGCAGAGGAGCCCATCATGCTAGATTGCCTGGAGCTCATTCTATACCAACTCCCAGTGTGGAGAAATGGTTTTCTAAGTCCATCTTCGGCATCTTCTCTGGAACTCATAGTGCTTGCAATCTAGAAAAACCTTTCTCTTGGGCAAATTATCAAACGAGATGGATGCTAATCTAGGTGAAGCAATCAGACGATGATCAACGAAATCTTTTCTTTTTTTTTTTTCCAAATGTTTAAAGGAGACAAGAAATGACTGTTGATGCTGCGAAGGGTCGGTGTTAGGATTTGGAATTTGCGTTTTTGGATCACGATTGCTAAATAAAAATTGGACGAAAGATTCCCCACGCTGACGTGCTTCAGGCAAGAGACGAGTGTGGGTGCTCCTTTTCGCTGTCTTTTTACGCATATTAAATTAAATACTATAATTTCAAGTGTGGGTGCTCCTTTTCGCTGTCTTTTTACGCATATTAAATTAAATACTATCATTTCGCGCGCGTATATATATATATATATGTATATATATATATATATATATATATATGTATATATATGTATATATACATATACATATATATATATATACATATAGATGTATATATTTGGGGTGGCATTACGCTTATCTCCCTACGGGATCGGACATTTTTTTAGATAGGAAGAGAGAAATAGAAGAGAGATTTAAAAAGTATTTAATTCAAGAAAGAAAATCATATGTAATATAAATTTTCGTTTAGCTTTAGTATACTGACAAGAACAAAAACTCATTCTGTGACAAAGGTGATTACTATCTTCTAACCATCCTAATAAATTTCTTAATTCATTTTTAAAATAATTCCTCTGATCAGCTGAAGCAAAATCTATTAAATATAAGTTTGAAATTAAATTATCAATTCTAGTATTAGGATCTATAATTATATTGCCAAAAGAATCCATTAGGTATTGATATCTAAGAATTCTAATATATGTTTTACAAATCTTTTCTGAATATCAAAACTCTTACAATCACAGCAGTCTACTTCATGTAAATTATTATGCAAATTTGTTAAAACTGTTTGTAAACTTAATAATTTTTGCCTGAGTAAAGCCCTTTCCTGTTCTTCTGAAAAATCTAAAGAAGATAAAGAATCAATAAAACGATTTACAAAATAACTCATATTTTCAAAATATACCTGATGTATTATTCTTTGAAGAAATATTACAAGTGGTGGATGAAATACATGAGCAAGCTCTGTTAAAGACTAATTGAAGATCTAGGGATTTATTACAATGGGAGGTTGATATTACTAAAGGTTTTTTATTCTTATTTTCTCTAATTTTTTCTTTTGAAAAAAGGGCTCTGCCTGATGCTGAAGAAGTATTCTGATTAAATAGAGTTGGATCGATTCTTCTCGAACTGATGAGCTGTCTGAATTGATGAGCTGTCCTGATAAGAAGGAATCTTTACTACTGAAGCTTTGTCTGAATTCTGAAGTGATAAGATGGAATGCTGAATCACTTGGAGTCTTGTGATAATGGAGATAGTGGAAAGACAGGGTGTAGTGGAGCCTAAAGATGCTTGTCGGCCATGAAAAGACGTAGTGGACTCTGAAGATGCTAATTTGGAAAGTGAGATGCTGTCGGCCATAAAAGCTTTTGAGCTGGAAAGCTTTAAAGTAAGAATCTTTACTGTTGAATATAATTGAGTACCTGCAAAACAAAACGTTAGAAAACTTTTCTTTTTCTTTTTCTTTTTCTTTTTTATTTCTTTCTTTCTTTTTTTTCCCTTTTTTTTTTATAATGTTACATCATCATATGGATCCTGTGAGTCAATAAAGTGCCTAGGTGCCAGGGTCACTTCTTTAGTGGAAGAGTTTCCCTTTTCAGAAGTTGCTTGGCTAAGGATAGCCGCTACTTCCTGTTCTGACGTGGCTGAAGATAAGAGGCTGATAAGATGATGTTTGCTGGCTGTGAATTCCTGAGTGGATTCTGATTGGATTCCTTTATGCTGAGGATAAGGAGTCTGATAAGAAAATTTGTCGTTATCGAACTTTTGTCTAACTGCTTCTGGATTGGCTCTGCTTTCTTGAAAAGAATCCCACCACTTTACTCGGTATTCTCGGTAAAGGATAGGAATGACTGATTCCGTTGATACATGATAGTTCCAAGTAATGATCCAAGGTATTTTAAATTCATTACAGAATTGCAATAAGGAATCATTAAACTTGGTTTGGTGCTGCTCTCGATACTTTTCAAAACCTTGAAGAACTTGCTGAGGGAATATAGAGTCTATTGGTCCCATATAATCAAACCATCTTAGAAACCAATTAGGATAGAATCCTGAAAACTTGTTGGAAAAATAAAAGAACCAAGAATGATTATAATTTCTGAGATAAAAAGCTTTAAACCAAGCCTCCTGATAGTCGTAATAATTGAAATGATTTCTGGCAGGAAATCCTGTTAGAACTTTGTTGGCGTGAGGCTTCATTCCCCATTCTGATAAAGTTACTATCTTGAAAATCTTAACCTTGCTGTAGTTGATCTTAGTAGAGTTTTTATTATAATTGTGTTCAATAACCACTGAATCGGTATCTACTAAAATCATTTCATAGAACTCTCTGGTTTTTTCTGGGCATTCTTCCAAAAAATGAAATCCTTTTGAGAAAATAAATTCAATTAGCTTATAGAAACTCTGATTTTCTATTAAACTTTGTTCCTCTGTTTCTAAAACTTTGATAAATTTTCTTCGAGGGTTTAACTGATAAACTGATGAAGATCTTTTGGGAGATAATGAGGATGCGAAGGTAGGAGTGGATACTATAGTAGAATAGGTTGGTGGTCTAAAAGTAGAAGGTGGAATTAAAGGTGGTGTTCTGATAAGGTTTGAAGAAATTGGTGGAAAAAACTGTGGAGTTATTGCTCTAGGTCTAGGTGCTATGGGAGAGAAACGGTTCGGGGACACTGGAATCATCTGATTAGTATAAACATTATGATTATTATTCTGTTTTGAAATACTTTCTTTGCTGAAAATCTTCTTATTATTCATTTTCCCTATAAAAACTCACGAGAAAGAAAATCAGGCAAACAATTATTTTGTCCTTTAATAAATTCTATTTCAAAATCAAAATTGCTAAGAAGGGCTTGCCATCTGGCAAAAATCTGTTTAGAAATTAAATTTTTAACATCCTTTTCTAAAATATGTTTTGCTGAAAGACAGTCTATTCTGAGTAAAAATTTTTTCATGTATAAATCATCTTCAAACTTTATGATGCACGAAACTATGCTTAATATTTCCTTTTTAATTGTAGAATAATTCTTTTGAGTATCATTCCAACTTCCTGAATAATATCTGACCAATTCTTCTTTATTATTTCTTTTTTTGTTTTAGAATTCCTCCAAATCCTTTATCACTAGCGTCGGTTTCAACTATTAAAAATTCTTATGGGTGAGGAATACTAAGACAAGGAAGACTTTTAATTTTTGATTTTATAGTTTTTATTATCTGGTATGTCCTTCTGTCCAAGGTGAAGGATTTTTCTTAAGTCTATTGTAAAGAGGTTGACAAATTATACCTAAATCCTTAAAGAAATCATGAACATAATTTAAACATCCTAAAAATCTTTGCAGCTGTTTTTTATCTTTAATTTCATCTGGAAATTTTTCTGTGAATTCTAAACTTCTATTAATTGGTCTAATTGTTCCTTGATTAATATCATGACCTAAAAATCTAACTTTTATCTGAAATAACTTTATCTTTGTTGGAGAGATTACTAATCCATTATTGTGAATAATATTATAAAATTTTCTTAAATGACTAAAATGTTAATTAATATTTTCTGAAAAAATTAACACATCATCTATATAAACTATAGAAAATTCATTAATAGGCCTAATAATATCATTCATAATATTTTGAAATTCTGATGGAGCATTTTTTAGTCCAAAAGGCATTACATTCCATTCGTAATGTCCAAATGGAGTATTAAATCCTGTTTTATACCTATCTTTGTCTAAGATTTGTATTTGCCAAAATCCTGATTTCATATCAAATTTAGAAAATATTTTTGCATTATATAATCTTTTTAGAAGATCCCTTTTATTGGGAATTGGATATCTAATCCATTGTAAAACTTTATTTAAAGGCTTATAATTAATAACTAATCTAGGGACTCCTCTTTCTAACTCTGCTGCATTCATGACGTAAAAAGCTGAACAAGACCATGGAGATTTCGAGTCTCTAATTAATCCTTTATCTTTTAATTCCTGAATTTCTTTTCTACAAAGTTTTTCTAAGTCTTCTGACATGTGTATTGCTTTAGATCTAGTGGGAATCTGTCTTTCATCAAAATTTTTTTCATAAGGTAAACTAACTATATGACTTTTTCCTATTCCAAAAAGCATTAGGAACAGGAGCACAAACATCTTTTAAAAAACTACTTTCTATTTCTTTAACCTTTTCTTTTATTTTATCTTCATTCAGCTGATTTTCTATTCGTCTTTCATTTATTTCTTGATTTAAATACTTTATGTGTTTTAGTTTATTTTTCTTAATAAGATTTATTTCTTGAATATTATCTTTTAATTGATTAATATCTCGTACTGTCATAGGAAAGGCAAATTCAAATAAAATTTCTTTTCCTAAAATAATAGTAGATAATCCATTATTATTTACTTGAAAAGGGTATAACATAGTTAAAAAAGGGGTTCCTAATATTACTCCTGAATTTAGGTTTTTAATTAATATTAACTGAGTTTTATAACAATATCCTTTATTACAAACTTTAACTTTAGATAATTTATACTTAATATGTAACTTTGAACTACTACCTGAGCTAAGTCTTTCTGAAGTCTTCTTGTAGTATTTAGTTGGAACTAAACCTTCTTGAATACAATTCTGATCTGCACCACTATCTATTAATGCTAAGGTAGAAAGATGAAAATCATCATTAATGACTATATCTAATTTTACATACCATTTCTGATAATTTATTCTAGATATACTATTAATATATTCATCTTTATTTTCTGGTTCTTTAATAATTAATGAAGTAGATGCCTGATCTTTATTCTTAAATATTCTACTTAGATTATCTTTTAAGTTTTTTTTCTTCTAAGTATAGGACTTTTTCTTTTAATATGTTCATATCTTGTTTTAAATTTTTGACTTCTTCTTAAAGATCCTGAATAGAGAATTTTTTATTAACTTGTTTAAATCTTTGACAAATTTCTGAGAAATTATAGGGTTTATAATCATTTTGCTCCCTTTGTCCTATTAATTCTTTAAGTTTAATTAAATAATCTCTTTTTATTTCTGGATCATCTATTTTATCTATAATACCTAATAAAAATTCTTGTTCATTACTAATCATATTTATTTGATTACATTGACAAGTTCCTATACATTCACAAGATTCTGAATCACTATTACTAGATTCATTTTCACTTATATTATTTAAATCATTTTCAGAATAATCTTCTGATAAGTTTTCTTCTGAGGAATCGTTAATTACAAGTTTCATAATTTTCTCTTTTAATTCATCTGAAGCATTTAAATTATTAACCTTTCCTTTCATTTTACAATTTTTTGAATAGTGACCTGGTCTACCAAATTTATAGCAAATTATTATATCTTTTTTATGGGGTTTTTTATTTTTATAAGATTTTTTCTTTGAATAGGTTTTTTTTTGTTATTGGGCCTTTCTAATTCTATGTTGGGCCTATAAGTTCTTCTTCTAGGAATATATTTTCGTTTAATTTTATTTTTCTTTTTTACTCTAGCTGAGGGTGCACTAATCCTTTCGTAACCATATTGCTGACAAAAATCTCCTAGTTCTCTTCTACTATTAATATTTTCTCTTTTTAGTTTTGCTTTAAGTTTCATATCAGAACATATAGCTAATCCTTCTTTATTTATGCTGTTAATTATTTGACCATAAGATAATTCCTGATAAGGGATTACATTATCATATTCATTTCTTAATCTATTTCTTACTTTATCAGCAAATAATTTAGGTAATCCTGCTATAAATCTTTCTTTCCAATACGAATCACTACAATCTGATCTAGTCATTACTTTTGTTAAAAATATATCCTTATACCATCTAAAATCTTGTAATTTGGGACAAGTTAAATTTTGTAATATTTCTGAATTTCTATCCTGATATTGACTAGGGTCTCCTATAAAACATTTTGTTATAGCAAATATTAACGTATTAACACTATCATCTATAGTAGTTTCTGTTTCCATTTCTCCTTCTCTTTTTACTATAGTTTTGGTTGCTTTTAGTATATATTCCTGTTCGTGATGGGTTAAATAATAATCCCACCATCCTTTCAACTGTCCTGAAAAATCGGAAATTAAAGCTTGGGCAATAGTTTGTTCTCTATTTCCTACTGTTCTATAAGAACTAGCAGCCATAGTCATTTCTTCTAAAATATTTAATATTCTATATTCTGATTGGCCATCAATATTCCATTCATAGATAGATTTTCCATCATAATTAGCCTGATACCATTTTTCTTCAAATTGAGTATCTGGTGGAGTAGGTTTCTTATAATAGTTGCTAGTAGTAGGTAATGGAGCGTCTCTTCGTAACTTATTTATCTTTAAAGTACTTTCTGTAGGTTGACTGAATTGAACTTCTATTTCGGTTATTGAATCTACATCAGACTCTGAATCCTTCTCTTTATTTAAAACAGCAACTTGTTTATCCTTTATAATGGGTTTTGAATTAATATTTATATTTCCTAGTCTTTCTTCTATTTTTCTTAATATAGATTCTTCTTTATTAAGGTTAACAGGTGTTCCTAAAAACATAAAGGGTTTAAAGAAAGGCTTTTCTTCTATAACTGGTTTTGGGGTAACTGTTTCTATTGGTACTGGTTTTTGTACTACAGTTTCTATTCTATTTAACTGGTTTCCTATAGTTTCTAGAGTTTGATTTGTATAATTATTCTAAAGCATAATATATTGAATTCTTTTATCTCTAGAGTCTTCTTCTTTTATTTCTATAAAAGGTATTCCTATATAATCCTGATCATTTTGTCTAAATACTATATTTTCTAATGGAGGATGGATAGATATAACTCGTTCATCATTTGCTAAATTCTAAAGTTTACCTACTTTATTTAACATTCTTAATTCTTTTTCAAAGGGATAATTAATATTATTCTGATAGCAATAGTTTTCAAACCATAAAAATAAAGGCATATTTACTTTTTATTTTTCCATATCATTGTACCAAATTCTTCTAAAATTTTCTAATTCTTTTTGAGAGAAATTATTAAAATACCATTCTCTTTTTTTCTTATTATATTCTGCTTTTAAATCTCAAAACTCATTTTTTAATTGCTTAATTAAAAGTTTTCCATTTTCGATCTAGTAGGGCTTACTGATGATTCAGTTTCTTCTATGTAAATAGGTTTAGGAATATTTCTTCTAAAATCTATTCCTCTAATATCTAAATTTCTAGCTGAAGCTGTTTGTCTTAAAGTACTGGCTGATGTGGAAGGTCTATTATTAGAGTATACTGAATGTCTACCTGATTGAGGAGTATTTGTAAAGTCTATTTCTACAGATCCATCTGTATGTTCTACTATTCTAGAAACATGATCATCTATGTCTATTAACCTAGGTTTGCTTATTTCCTGAAGATTCCATCTGGTTGATCTAGTTATTTCATCCCATTTTAACCTTTTAGGTATCTGAATATTAGAATGTGCTCGGTTACCTTCAAATATAATAGTTTCATCTTTTGTTAAAGTATTTACTGACTTAGGATTAATTGAAGTTGTCATGACCTTATAATATATCCTATAAATTACAACTACTGCTTTTACTTCTTCTTTAACATTTAAATTTTTTGTTTTAACCGTTAAAGTTAAGGTGTCCATTAAATGTCTGTCATACAAACTTAAAGTAAATCCTGGGTAACAATTAAAATAAACTGGTCCATTAGCTAAATTAGTTTCTGCCATAGCTAATAAAGAGTTTGAAAAATCTAAATGTCTGGCATCTCTTAAACACATTAGAACAGGGACGTCTAATCCTAACCTGAATAAAGGTTTAATGGCTATTTGAACTGCTCCTATATGCAAATATTTATATTTATTTCTCCTATGATTATTAATAGCTTCTCCTGAAAATAATTGAATATTAGCATGTTCCTGATTTATAGGTAAAGTTTGTTCTGTTGTTTTAATTGAATAACTAGACATAAAATCAAAAGTTCCTATTGAATATATTGTCTTAATGTTCTGTTTTGGAATAGTCCAGTTATGTAAATCTTGTTCTACTTTATCTATATTGATTTCTAGAGAATTCATATCTAAAGAATTTCCTAAATCTCTATCTGAATTAGAACTAGAACCTGATTGATTTTCAGAGAGAATTTTAGATAACCTATTCATAAATGATTATTTTAAGCAAATTTGTTCTAGAAATAGTTGCAGAAAGGATAGTTCATGAAAGTAGGAAACGTTGGTCAGCCCTGAAGGCGTGCGTTGGTCAGCCAATAGCCCAGGAGAGGCGTAAGGTGGTCCCGCAGCTGGGTGGTCCCGTGAATACTTTCAGGTTCAATCTTTACTATTGATTATTTCTAAGCAGATTTGATTAATATATATATATAGGGGTGAGCAAAAAAATCGATGGACTCGATTAACCGAAAAAAAATTCGAAACTGAACCGATAGATTGGTTAACCGATTGTAATGGACTGGTTAATGGTTAGTATTTTGAAAAAACCGATATTAATTGATTGGTTAATGATTTTTGATATATATATATATAGGGGTTAGCAAAAAAACCGATGGACTCGGTTAACCGAAAAAAAAATCGAAACCGAACCGATGGACTGGTTAACCGATTGTAATGGATTGCTTAATGGTTAGTATTTTGAAAAAATCGATATTAATGGACTGGTTAATGGTTTTTGACTTACATGACTGGTTAACCGAACCGAAACCGAATTTTTAGTTAATTTATTAATTTTTTAATAATTTATAACAATTTATCCTAATTAAAGGTGATTATGTACTTTTTTTTTTCATTATACTAATTATTTTAAAGTTTTTAAGTTTTTTTTAATTGAATATTAGTAAGTATAATAATTTATCTAATTAAAAGTGATTATGGACCGGTTAATATATTTACTTATTAAATATTAATTTTTAAAAATAAATTTGCTTATATCCACCAAATATTTTTATTTTAACAACAATAATATTATATTATAGTGAAAAAATTTTAATTTTTAAGTATTTTAAACATTTCAATTTTATTTATGAATATATTTATAATTATAGTGGTTAACCGAAAAATATTGGATAACCGATCCGAAAATCCGAAACCGATGGACTGGTTAACCGATGGTAATGGACTGGAATTTCAAAAAACCAATATTAATGGACTGGTTAATGGACTGGGGCTCATGAACCGGTTAACCGACCATGCTCACCCCTATATATATATATATATATATATTGCTGCATCCCGTTCCATAATATTTACTATTTTTTATTAAAATTTAAATTTAATTTATCTGTCATTTTTAAAATTTCAATATAATTTAATTTTTTTTAATTTAATTTTTATTTGCAAATACAAATTAACCAATTAAATTTAATTTTGTGTATTGAATTATTCAGTTTTATCTAAAATTTAAATCTAATGAATATTTCTTAATTCTAGTAAAAATAAAAAAAGTGACAGATATTATAAAATGTATAGAGTATTATACAACAACCATTGACATGGTTGACTTTGATTTCTTTTACTTGCGATGAAGAAGTAGATTTGGGAAATTTAAGAATTTCATTATGATGACAGTCCCAAATTTCACGTAAAGTGACGGCTACGTCAGTTAATGCCATCATTGTAGCTAGGGGTGTACACAGTTCGGTCCAATTCAGTCATTTATAAATCTCCGTATTGTATTAAAATTTTGGTTTTTATAAATTTCGGTACAGTTCGGTTCTTATTAATTTTAGTACAGTTCAATACGGTTCTTATAATTTTCAGTACAGTTCAGTTCGGTTATTCAGTTCTTTCGGTACAAAACAAAACAAGACAATACAATACGGTGTTTCGGATAATTCAATATTTTTAAAAATTTACAATATAAATATACACAATAATAAATACAAATATAATTAAAATATCTCAACAAATACATACAATTTTTTATTCAATTTAAAAAAAAATATTTTAATTTATCCCTCTCCTTTATGAAAAGAGAAAAACATATTTTAACAATAGTCACTCTATATGAAATTTTAAATTCGAGATAAATTGTTTCAATAAATTTTCTAAAATCCTAATATTTAATAAAATTAATTGGTAATTCATCTCTAATGATCATTCTAATTAAAACTTATGTACAAATCTATTGATCAAATTTTCAACTAACTAATAACGTACTATTAACGAATATCACAAAACCAAAAGTTGTGTGTGACTTAACCTTACTTTTAGATGTAACCGCGAAAATTACAGTAGCAGCGATGAGAAGGAAAAAATGCAAGTATAAGCTAAAACCAACGGAAAAAAATAGGAAAAATTGTGGGGCTTGACACGATTTCGAGACAGAAAATGAAGAGATAGGCACAATTTAGGTTTATTTTATTTTATTTTATATATATATATATATATAATAAAATATAAAATCGGTCGGATTCTGACGCAGCGAAAATATCTCAAAATGAAATAATTTTATTCCAAGTTGAAAAGTGCCCTCTAAACTAAGGTAACAAACAATTTATATGAAAAAAAATAAAAAATTACAATAATACTCCTAAATGTTATTTTTGAGGCGCGAAATGGGCTCTTACGGGTGACTAAGTTTGTTAAAGTCAACCGGCTTGAAATGAACTTTTCGGAAACATATAATAATAAGCAAACGGACACCTGTAGTAAAAGTTATAACAAAAACAATAATTAAAAACGATTGACCCGTTCAACTCGCTCCAAATACTGAAAACCCAACTTGTCCGCATTATATTCCCTCCAAATATTTCAATTCCCTCCAAATATTTTAATTCCCTCCAAAACTTAAAATAAAAAATATTTCTACTAAAATTTTTCAAATTTTATTCTTAATTTACTCTAAAAAAATTAATTAATAAGATAATTATGTACTTATATAATTATATTATATATTAATTAATAAAATTTTATTAATATAATAATTGTATATAATTATATTATTAAAATATATTTTCAATTACTCACATAAAAATTATGCTAAATACAGATGAGTATTAGTTGAGTAAAGCTAAAAATAAAAGAAACTTAAATTTTATTATAAATAATTATATATAATTTTATTTTTAATTTACATATTCATATAGGTATTGTGATAGAAATAGATGAGTATTAGTCGAGTGACACTAGAAGCAAATGAAATTAATTGATAAAATGATTTTATAATAAATCATTTAGCTGTATATAATTACATTATTAAAATAAATCAATTATTCAAATATATATTATGTCAAAAATAGATAACTACTAATTGAGTGACATTAAATATAAATGAAATTAATTGATAAGGTAATTATATATATAATCTCGGCTGATTATATGGTTAGAATCCATCCATATATATTAGCCTGGCTCAGTTATTATACTCAATTTTATTAAATTTGACTTAATAGTTAAAAGATTATTAATTAATATTATAGTTAATAACTATAAGGGTGAATGTAAAAGTAACATTAAAAGTAAATAAAATTAATTGGTAAAATGATTGTGTATATAAATATTTGTACAAAAAAAATAAGTAGTGGTGGAGTAATATTAAAATTAAATTAAATTAAATACGAATTAGTAAAATTTAATTATATATAATTAAATTATTAAGTTACAACTCAATTACTCATATAAGTATTGTGCCAAAATAGATAAGTATTAGTTGAGTGATACTAAAAACAAATAAAATTATTTGGTAATGTGATTATATATTTATATAATTACATGAATTGAATTGGTAAATTTCATTATATATAATAATTATTATATATAATTATATTATTAATTTATATGCTCAATTATTCATATAGGTATTGTACAAAAAATATATATGAGTAATTGTACAAAAAATATATATGAGTACTAGTTGAATGATACTAAGAATAAATGAAGTTAATTAATAAGGTGATTATATATTTATATAGTTATATTAATTAGTAAAATTTAATTATATAGAATTAAATTATTAACTTATAATAGATAAATATTAGTTGAGTGATATTAAAAGTAAATGAAATTAATTGGTAAGATAATTATATACTCATATAATTACATTAATTAGTAAAATTTAATTGATATAATAATTATATTTGTGTGTATATATAAATATTTGTACAAAATGAAAAAATTATGTAGTAGTTGAGTAGCACTAAACGTAAATTAAATTAAATATAAATTATTTTAATTGCACATTCATATATATATGATAATTAAATTTATCGTATTAATAATCAAAATATTTATTTTAATTTATTAACTATTTATTATATTAATTTCGTACATTAAAATATTTAATACAAATAATTATGAAAATTTCAAAAAAATACAAATAATTATGAAGTTAAATTTATATAATAACGATATAATAGAAATTATAAATAATATTTATATATAAATTACTAATATTATATATAATAATTAATAAATATCGGTTATTTCGGTCCAATTCAGTACAAAACAGTTCGGTACGGTTCAATACGGTTCTTGATTCAGTTCCAGTACAATTCGGTTCGGTTCTAATTAAAAAGTTAACAGTACAATTCGGTTCAGTTTTAGTAAAAAAAGTCAACGGTACAATTTGGTTCTGGATCTTTTTATTCAATATTTCGGTTTGGTACAAAAAGATCCAGAACCGTGTACACCCCTAATTATAGCGCTTTATTTTCTACGCTAAATTTAATGACCACTGACATCATCACTCAACGCTCGCCATCTGTCCAGCAATTAATAGTTCATTGCGCCTATATATTCCTTTTCATTTTCAGAATTTTGCTTCGCTTTCACGCTTTTACTCCTTCACTTTACTGTTCATCTTCTTAGCCTTACCTTTCACTTTCTTTCTCTGCTTTCTCGTTCCAGATTCACACATCTCCATATCTACTCCTCTTCTAACAAGCTCTCATCCTCAAGTGTTCTTCGATTCGCTATTTTCAAATTTACTTCAAAGTTTTTTTCTAAAATTTCAGGTTTGTACTATTTCCCTCTTCTTTTTCTTTTTCTATTATAAGCTCTTCTGAGAGTTCTGATGAGAGGGTAAGGGTAGAGAAAGGGCCTGCCGCTAACAGTCCCCCAAAGTTCCCTAGTACTAGTCAACCGAGGTAAGAGAGAAGAAAAGAACCGAGAAGACTTCCTAGGGTAGGAAGCATAGGTTCAATCTTCAAGGCTAGTGATATGAGCACGTTGAGAGATAGGCTAGGCATACCCTATGCGTACAGAATTCGTGTTGCTGGTGCTTCCTTGAGGGCCAACGCTAAATTTCAAGCGAAGAAGACGATAATCGTTTATGAGGTGGACTTCAAAGCAGGGGTAATCTTCCACTGACAGCCTTTAAGCTTGAATTTTTGGATTTCTACGGCTTGACCATCGGATAATTGCATCCCAACACTTGGCGAACTCTCTCAGCGCTATAAATTTGGGCAGACGAACATGACATAGATCTCACCATCCGCATTTTTCAAGCTACTCATGTCGTATGACTCTGGGCTAATAGTGAAGACCACAACTATATTCAAGCCCGAGCTGGGTACGGAGTATTTTCTGGAAATCCTGAGTCCTTGAAGAACTGGAAGAATCAGTTCTTTGTGATAGAAAGCGAGTCAAAATTTCCCTTTAAGACTCGGTGGGGTCGGTTCGTCAATCGAAATGACAACCCTTTGTATCTTAGTGATGCCGAGGAAAATACATTAGCTCGGTGGAGGAAGCTGGCCCAAGAGAAAATAGACATAAATTTGCAGCTTCAATGCGGAATACCCCCACCACCGCTAAAATCGAACTCCAAGAAAAAGGTAAAACTCCTAATTTCGAGTTCTTGCATTCTAATTTGTTTCTTATTGTTTGCTTTGTTGCAGCTATGAATAGGAATTCCCGACCTACCTTGGCCGAACTTATCAAGTCAAAATGGCAAAAAGCTTAAGAAAGCCAATCTGCCACTGCAGCAAACGAAACCAATCCAGCTCCTCCAAATTTGAGCTCACTGTAGACACCGGGTCCCGAGACAACTCAGATTAGGACTACCCAATGATAAAACTAACTGCCTATTCACATGCAAAAAAAAAGTTGGAAGTGATAGTTTGCTTATCAAAATTGCTTTTTAAGAATAAGTAAAAATATATATTTTAAAAATTAAAAATAAAAAAAGAAGGTTGGAGGTGATATTTTTTGCAAAAAAAAAAAAGTTTTTAAGAAAAAAAAATTCGGCTACTTGCGGCCGCCGGCGAGCGAGGGCTGGCGTCCCTCGCGCGCGCACCTATACCTCGCGTACGCGGAGCGCCCGTAGCGCATTCGCTAAGGCAGCCCGCCCCTCGCTAGCCTAACGCCCCCGCGCGCTATTTTTCCACCGAAAATGCATTTTTTGAGTTTTTTTTCGATTTTTAATATGATTTTTTAGGGATTTTAAGTGTTTTTTTTTTTATTTTTAAATTCTAATAGGGAAGAATTTGATTAGGATACAAATTCTTTTCCTAATTTAATTAGGTTTTCTTGATAATTAATATAAATAGAATATTTTTAGAGAGAGAAGAAAAAGAACTCGATTTTGATGTTTTTTTAGAATTTTTGAAGGAAAAAACGAGTCTGATTCTTGTTGATTTTAACAAGGGAAACAATTAGCAATCTAACTCGTCCATATCGATAATTCTGATGGTGAATTTCTTGGTTAATTGCATTTTTTTTTCTATTTTTGTTCATTTTCACCATTGTTGTTTGTTCTTGTTATTTGATATAATCAATCCATTGATTTGTTGTTTTTTTTTGGCTCATGATTTGTGTTGTTTTAAAGGTTTTTTGTATTAATATGACATGAAATCATATAAAAACGCATAGAATCACATGAAATAAGTCTTGTTTTTGGCTTGGAATTTTGAAAAATGGTTAACTGTGTTCATTGTCTTCCTCCCCACGAGGGTCGGGATGATGATGAGGGGCGGCCTACCTGCCCCTCGTTGCTAGGCCGCCCCTCAAACCCTATTTCGTCTTTTAGTGTATTTTGCTCCGTTTTACTCCGTTTTGTCCTGTTTTGATCCGTTTTCGCGTGTTATGCATTCTTTTGCGTAATTTTAATATTATTTTGCCAATGTTTATTTATTTTTATTTTTTTATTTATTTTAATTGATTTTTTTAGATTTATTCGCTAACGTTAATTTTATTTTGTTTTTGTGTTGTCTCAATTCTTATTTAATTGTTGTTTGAGCATTCTCACGAGCAAATGGGAAGATTCAGGAGACTAGAGTCAATTTTTTTTTTGTTTGATTTATATTTTTTTATTATTTTGGTAACTTTTCTTTATTTTGGCTTTTATCTTATTATTTTAGCTTAATTTGTAGTAAAATTATTTATTTTATGCACGTTAAAAAGAAAATCACACAAAAATACTTTTTATTAATGGATTGAGATTTTTTCTAATAAAATAAGACTAATGTCCTAATTTTAGCCAAAAAAAATTCACGTTTTAAAATGAGAGTTAATTTTATCAAAATGAGATCACTTATCACTGTTTTCTCAATAATTCTCAAAAAATAACTCTTCTATTTTTCTAAGTGATCTTAAAGGAAATAATATTCCTACTCTAAATAAACATCCCCATTTATGTATGCTTATTTATTTATTTGATTTTATCATTTATTCATTTATTTTAATTTTTTATTTTGGGAGATTGTATTTTTTGTCCCAATTTTATATTAGTAATTTATTTTTATTTTGTTTATTTATTTTTATCGCTTTTCTCGTTGCTTAAATTTGTGCTTTATTTTAAATGCATGACTGTGTGATAAGAGAAATGTAAATTTAATAATTAAGAACTCATTTATAATTAACTAAGGTATTAATAAAAGTAAAGTTCTGAACCACACTCTGATTTAAACTTTCGAGATTAGATAAACTTTCTCAATTTCTTGTAAATTGGGTAGCGACTCCAAAATATCTCAAAAGGTGCCTAAAGGTTTCATGGAATTAGATGAACTTTCCCAATGTTCTATTAGGTAGGGATTCCAAAATATCTCATGTTACCCAAGATCTAGACGTAAACCCTCTCGGGCCCTAAAAGTGGGCGTACCGGGAAACAATCGGGTTCGACGCATGTCACACTCGCCCATAACTTTTCGAGCTCAAATGCTCCAGTTCAGAGCCCCATGTCAACTTCAGTAACTCCCTTACCAGTGCCCATAGTGTGGCCGACAGCTCTCCTCAATCAGCCCATACCCGAGTTGCTACCTCCAAGCACCCATCCAAGGACAGGGAACAAGCGCATACTCCTGATCCCAGGTCATGGGCGAAAGAATTGGAGGCTCTTACTGAGGACATTCGTAGGTTTTGGCAACAATAGGGAAAATCCTGGTCAAAGAAAAACCCAAACTTCATAACCTTCGTTCATCAGACATCATGCGTTCCCTCGAAAGCCACACCTCTGCTCAAATTGAGTGCCGAGCAATTGAGCTATGCTATGAAGAAGCATGAAGTGGAGGTAACTTCTAATAGCTTGGAACATTTAATGTGTTCGGTTTGCTTGATCATGTACAGAACATAACTTCTCATTTTCAGAGGTGCATGCTGGGAGGAGCTACTATCGGTAAGAAGATTAAACTTATCCTTGCCTGAAAAAGGGAGGAACAAGAAGCGTTCCGACTTCGACACTAACTTGGTAAAGCTGGGTCAAAAGTAGAAGCAGTAGAGAAGCAAGCTCTGGAGGCCGAAAAGAAAATGCTTGCCTTTAAAGATGACATAGTCGAGGCTAAGGAAAGAGTTGCTACAGCCAAAGGTAGTCTGAATCAAGAGAAGGAAAAGAGCTGGGCTATTGAATCCAGCTTAGAGCAAGCTTTGCGTGGACAAGAAGCAACAAATAAAGAAGAGACGAGCTAGAACAAAGGTGTTCCGAGCTTAAGGACCAGGCAGCAGACCTAGCAGTGGACAAATGTGTTACATTCGGCGCTAAACTCATCCAAGCAGTGAAGGACTGGCATCCGAATGTGGACTGGTCGTAGTTGGATGAAGTTTATCCGGACTGTTGTTGATTTTTGAATTGTAACTACTTTTTCAATTAATGAAATAGACATTTTTTTGAACTGAATAAATGCCTTAATGATTTGCTAAATTCATTATAATTATTGCATAAACTTGCATAAATAATATTGTTTGCTCGGATAGCGATATAGCTGTTATGAGTGAAGCATTTGAACATTTGATAATTAAAGTTTATATGAAAAAGATGTAAATAAATACTTGAACTAGTAAAGCCAATAATTTGAAAGAATGCTCATGACGATACTGTCGAATTGAGCTTTTTATTGCTAATAAAACATGCTCGAATAACGATATAGCTAGACTAAGCTTACAATGAAAAAAGTGCTCGTGGCGAACCTGCTGAATTGAGCTTAATATGAAATAAGAGCGCACATGGAGATCCAGTTGAACTGTGCTTAGCATGAATAAGAGCTCACATGGAGAACCTGCCGAACTGAGGTTACTATTAATAATACAACTTCAAGTTGAAAATATTCCCAAATTTAATTTCTAAAGAAAATCCCCCTTAATTCTCTCTCCAAAATTCCTTTTATTCCTCCCCCAAAATTTAAAATTTTTAATTAAGAAATTAAATTGATTTAATTCCAATAAACACAAAAAGCAGTTGAATTTGAAGGGTTTGGAAAATAAAAGGTTTTAGGATTGAATTCTATGAAAAAAATGAAGAAAAAAGCATTAAAAGTGAAGGAAAAAGGCCAAAAACTAAAAAAAAAATCAAAAGCAGGTGAAGAGGGGGCGTCAGGAGTAGCTTCCCCGAGAGATCCTTCAACCCGTAAGCTCCCCTATTGACTTCATGTACCATATAGGGGCCTTCCCAATTTGGATTGAGTTTCCTAACACCAGAGTCGTATGAGCTGCGCTAGCTTTTTTTAGGACGAGCTGTCCAACCCAAAAAGACCCTGACTTGAGATTCCGATCATGATATGATGATATTCGTTGTTTATACATTACAGATTGCAACTGGGCGGACTCTCTGATTTCTTCGAGTCTATCTAGGTGACACAACAGATTTGCCCAATTATCCTTAGCATTGTAAGATGAAGTCCGGATGCTAGGGATGCCAATCTCACATAGGATGACTGCTTCAGCTCCATATGTAAGGGAAAAAGGTGTGACTCCCATCGCTGCTCGTGGGGAAGTTCGGTATGACCATAGCACGTTATTCAACTCGTCAACCCAGAGACCCTTCGCATCATCAAGCCTCTTCTTTAACCCGGCTAGTATAGTTCGATTTGTTACCTCAGTCATCCCGTTTGATTCTGGATGGTATACCAAGGTAAAACACAATTGAATTTTTAGCTCTACACAGTAATTCTTGAAGGAAAAGTAATTGAACTGCTTACCATTATCAGTGATAATTATGTGCGGGATTCCGAACCTTATAATTACTGACTTTTAAACAAACTTGATTATAATTGTAGGGGTAATTGTAGCCAGTGGCTCTGCTTCCACCCATTTTGTGAAATGATCAACCGCAACTACTAAGAATTTTCGCTATCCGATGGCCAACGAAAAAAGGGCCAAGAATATCAATTCCCCACTAAGCAAATGGCCAAGGGCTGTTACCTTTCCATTAAGCTTCTGCACTTCTCTAATGGACTTCGGCAGTTCCATCTCTAAAATGGCTTGAATCTTTGCCGGATTGGCCTCTATTCCCCTTTTCAAGATTATGAAACCCAAGAATTTCCCGGACTGTACCCTAAAAGCACACTTTTTTGGGTTGAGCTTCAAACCGAACTTTCTAAGGATTGAGAAAGTCTTTATGAGTTCAGTTGGGAAATCACTAGATGCCTTACTCTTAACTATCATATCATCCACATACACCTCTATATTCCTCCCAAGCTGAGGAGCAAACAACTTGTTCATCAATCTTTGATAAGTAGCCCCTGCATTTTTGAGCTAAAAAGGCATAACCGATGGCAGTAAGTAGCTTGGTGGGTAATGAATGCTATCTTCTCTTCATTTGTTGGGTTCATTAGAATCTGGTGGTAACCAGCTGAGGCATCCAGGAACGTATATTCCTCAAACCCAACTATTGAATCAACTAAAAGGTTGATATTAAGCATTGGGTAGCTATCTTTGGGGCAAGCCTTGTTCAAGTCAGTGAAGTCGACACACATTCTCCACTTTCCATTAGACTTTTTTATCAGAACCACATTGGACAACCAGTTCGGATATAAGACTTCATGTATGAATCCATTTTTCAGCAGAGTATCTGTTTCCTCTGTCATTGCTATTTGCCGTTCAGGAGCATGGTTCATCTTTTTCTGTTTGATAGGCTTATAATCGGGTCTGATATTGAGTGAATGGCATATTACTCTAGGAGATATGCCCTTGATATCTGAACGCTGCCAGGTAAACACATCCACAAAATCTGCCAATACTACAATGAGTGTTGACATTTCTTCCCCTTTTTTTCCTGCTTTGATGTGATGCGCGCGGAACCCCCGGGGCCCTGAAAACCTGCTTTTAGGGTTTTTCGAGAGAGATTCATAACACTTGTAAGAAAATTACAAGAGCGTCTATTTTGGACAATAAGAAGTATTTTGGAGTCACCACCCAATAGAATATCGGGATAGTTCATCTAGCCTCATTGAGACTAAGACAATGCGTATGAGTCTATTTTGGGCAACAAGAGATATTTTGGAATTCTTTTCCCAATAGAACACTGAAAAGGTTCATTTAACCTCATGAAACCTAAGACCGGAGAGAGTTCGGGACTTTACTCTTATTCATATCTTAATCAAAGTTAAAAATGAGTTTTGAATTTAAAATTCCATTCCTTTTCTCATACAATTTATGCAATTATTAAAGTGCAAGTCAAGCATACCATGAAAGCAATAAATAACATAATTTTAAAATAAAATAATAAAAGTATACTAACTTAAAATAAAAATAGGGACGGAATACAACCCCAAATATTAATAGAAAATCATACATAAAATGAGATATTTATTCGAATTGAGAATATTGGTTCCCTCGCATACATAATTATGAAAACAATCTTTAGGCAATATTTTGGAGGAAAACTAGGACATTAGCCCTTTTTATTAAAGAAAAACCTTATTTTAACTAGAAATTTTTTTAAAGCCTTTAGATTAACGAACATAAAAATAATATTTATTATGATTAATAAAAATCTAAAAGATTAATTAACATAAAAAAAAAGTGAAAGGATGAAAGCGACGTCTCAAAATCACATCTCACCTAAATCCTCCACATTTGGCATCTAACACTCAACAAATGAAAACTCACAAAAAATAACAAAATAAATATTTAACCTCATAAAACCTAAAACCAGAGAAAGTTCACAACTTTACTTTTATTTATATCTTAATCAAAGTTATAAATGAGTTTTGAATTTAAAATTTTATTCCTTTTCTCATACAATTTATGCAATTATTAAAACGCAATTCAAGCACACCATGAAAGCAATAAATAACATAATCTTAAAATAAAATAATAGAAGTATACTAACTTACAATAAAAATAAGGGCTGAATACAACCCCAAATATTAATAGAAAATCATACATAAAATGAGACATTCACATTGCATACATAATTATGAAAACAACCTTTAGGCAATATTTTGGAGGAAAACCAGGACATTGGCCCATTTTTTTTAAAGAAAAACCTTATTTTAACTAGAAAAATCTTTAAATGCCTTTAGATTAACGAACATAAAAATAATATTTATTATGATTAATAAAAATCTAATAGACTAATTAACATAAAAAAAATAAAAAAGTGAAAAGGATGAACCCAAGCGACATCTCAAAATCACATCTCACCTAAATCCTCCACATTTGGCATCTAACACTCAACAAATGAAAACTCACAAAAAACAACAAAATAAATATTTTAACCTCATGAAACCTAAGACCGAAGAGAGTTCGGGACTTTGCTTTTATTTATATCTTAATCAAAGTTATAAATTAGTTTTGAATTTAAAATTCTATTCTCTTTCTCATACAATTTATGCAATTATTAAAACGCAATTCAAGCACACCATGAAAGCAATAAATAACATAATCTTAAAATAAAATAGTAAAAGTATACTAATTTACAATAAAAATAGGGGCGGAATACAACCCCAAATATTAATAGAAAATCATACATAAAATGAGACATTTATTCGAATTGAGAACATTGGTTCCCTCGCATACATAATTATGAAAACAACCTTTAGGCAATATTTTGGAGAAAAACCAGGACATTGGCCCATTTTATTAAAGAAAAACCTTATTTTAAGTAGAAAAATCTTTAAATGCCTTTAGATTAACAAACATAAAAATAATATTTATTATGATTAATAAAAATCTAAAAGACTAATTAACATAAAAAAAAAAAGTGAAAAGGATGAACCCAAGCGACGTCTCAAAATCACATCTCACCTAAATCCTCCACATTTGGCATCTAACACTCAACAAATGAAAACTCACAAAAAACAACAAAATAAATATTTAACCTCATGAAACCTAAAACCGGTGAGAGTTTGAAACTTTTCTTTTATTTATATTTAATCAAAGTTATAAATGAGTTTTGAATTTAAAATTTTATTCCTTTTCTCATACAATTTATGCAATTATTAAAATGCAATTCAAGCACACCATGAAAGCAATAAATAACATAATCTTAAAATAAAATAATAAAAGTATACTAACTTACAATAAAAATAGGGGCTGAATACAACCCCAAATATTAATAGAAAATCTTACATAAAATGAGACATTTATTTGAATTGAGAACTTTGGTTCCCTCGCATACATAATTATGAAAACAACCTTTAGGTAATATTTTGGAGGAAAACCAGGATATTGGCCCCTTTTATTAAAGAAAAACCTTATTTTAACGAGAAAAATCTTTAAATGCCTTTAGATTAACGAACATAAAAATAATATTTATTATGATTAATAAAAATCTAAAAGACTAATTAACATAAAAAAAATAAAAAAGTGAAAAGGATGAACCCAAGCGATGTCTCAAAATCACATCTCACCTAAATCCTCCACATTTGGCATCTAACACTCAACAAATGAAAACTCACAAAAAACAACAAAATAAATATTTTAACCTTATGAAACCTAAGACCAAAGAGAGTTCGGGACTTTACTTTTATTTTTATCTTAATCAAAGTTATAAATGAGTTTTGAATTTAAAATTCTATTCCTTTTCTCATACAATTTATGCAATTATTAAAGCGCAATTCAAGCACACCTTGAAGGCAATAAATAACATAATCTTAAAATAAAATAATAAAAGTATACTAACTTACAATAAAAATAGGGGCGGAATATAACCCCAAATATTAATAGAAAATCATACATAAAATGAGACATTTATTCGAATTGAGAACATTGGTTCCCTCGCATATATAATTATGAAAACAACCTTTAGGCAATATTTTGGAGGAAAACTAGGATATTGGCCCATTTTATTAAAGAAAAACCTTATTTTAACTAGAAAAATCTTTAAATGCCTTTAGATTAACGAATATAAAAATAATATTTATTGTGATTAATAAAAATCTAAAAGACTAATTAACATAAAAAATAAAAAAGTGAAAAGGATGAACCCAAGCAACGTCTCAAAATCACATCTCACCTAAATCCTCCACATTTGGCATCTAACACTCAACAAATGAAAACTCACAAAAACAACACAATAAATATTTTAATCTCATGAAAGCTAAGACTGGAGAGAGTTTGGAACTTTACTCTTATTCATATCTTAATCAAAGTTATAAATGAGTTTTAAATTTAAAATTTCATTCTTTTTCTCATACAATTTATGCTATTATTAAAGCGCAATTCAAGCACACCATGAAAGCAATAAATAACATAATCTTAAAATAAAATAATGATAGTATACTAACTTACTATAAAAATAGGGGCAGAATATAACCCCAAATAGAAATAGAAAATTATACATAAAATGAAACATTTATTCGAATTGAGAATATTGGTTCCCTCGTATACATAATTATGAAAACAACCTTTAGTCAATATTTTGAAGGAAAACCAGGACATTGGCCCATTTTATTCAAGAAAAACCTTATTTTAACTAGAAAAATCTTTAAATGCCTTTAGATTAACGAACATAAAAACAATATTTATTATGATTAATAAAAATATAAAAGATTAATTAATATAAAAAATAAAAAAGTGAAAAGGTTGAACCCAAGCAACTTCTCAAAATCACATCTCACCTAAATCCTCCACATTTGGCATCTAACACTCAACAAATGAAAACTCACAAAAAATAACAAAATAAATATTTTAGCAGCATCACAATAAAATATCATAAAGCTAAAAAGTAATAAAATAGTAGGAAATATTAAAATAGCATACCTTAAATTACTAAAACAAAACATAATATGAAGAAAGAGGTTAAAACAATAAAAAAGAAAGGGGAAAAGACCCAGGGACGGCGGAAAAGCGACGAAGGTTGGTCATCCCAGAGGTGACCGATGGGCTGAAGAAGCCTTCCATTACGTCGGTGAGACCTTCTTCTCGTCGGTCATCTCCAGAATTCAAAAGTAACGATAAAACTCCATAACCAAATGTTTCAAAACTCAAATTTCTTACTTTTTATAGATCTTAAGCCATTATTTCACACATTTGAGTCAAATAATCACCAAATAAAGAAAATTTAACATGAAAATAATAGAATTACCAAGAAAACAAACCAATTTACATCTTGAAACCAAATCACAAATTTCAATGTCAAATGTTAAAATCAATGCAACAATGGCTACTTTGATCCCAGAATATTTACCCTCAGACGCTGATCTCCGAAAGGTAATGAATATTGCAGATCTCCTCGAATTCCACAAGAATTGCTTGAATTGAAAACCACTTTCTCTTTCTAAAAAAATTATTTTCAAAGATAATAGAATTTATGTAGGAATAAAACTAAGAAAAGAGAATTAATTTCCCTTCCTCAGTTAATTCTTACAGAATAAATAAAGAAACGAATTTAAGGAGAAAAGTAATAATTTGCTTTGAAAAATAGATTTGTTCTCTCTCTAAAAATCTCTCCAAATTTTTTCCCTCCAAAAGCCTTTTTTTTTTTGAATGCCCTCCTTCATTTTATTTATAGGCTAGCATTATAATTGGAGATAAATAAAAACTCTTTTGATTTATCCTTAAAGATAAATATTAATATTTAATTTATCTTTAGGGATAAATAGTCTAGAATTATCTTTAAAGATAAATGTAAATATTTATAATTATCCTTATAGATAAATACTAAATATGTGATTTATCCTTCGAGATAAAATCAGGTAATTAAGAATTATCCTCAAAGATAAAGATTAAATGTAACATTTATCCTTTAAAATTAGAATTTAAAACCATCACTGTTGAAAGAAAAAGAGAAAAATCGTTATCAAGTCATGACCGACGGGCATTAGTCAAAAAATACCGAACATCCATTCTTGCTGACGGAATAACAGACGGGCTTCCCGTATGAGGCACGGTGTCCCTCATACGCGAGCAATGGGCAACCTCTCTCGTGAGGGATGGGTATCCCTTGAGCGAGAGGCGAACTTAACCCATCCCTGTGACGTGCGTCCGTGTCTCGACTTATCTGACGAACGTCGTTGACGACCGATGGGCATCGATCAACAAAAAAAAATGATTTTTTTCGAGAAAGAAAACTTTTCCAAAATATGGGAGAGCCCAAAAGACTTTCGGTTAGAAGTAACTTTTAAAGTTCATGGGATTTATAGACGAAAACCTACAATTTCATCCTTCTTCCTGTATAACAGGTATCAATATTCTCATTGGGTAACTCTGATCTGGGCTACCTCGGCACCCGGTGTCTACAACCAACTTTAACGGTCTTGCCCGGTGCGAGCTCAACTTTCTGCAGTGAGTCCAATGGCTCAGCGTTCTGAGCATCATCAGTTGAAACATCCAAGGCATCCAACAGAAGTACATGGTTTGCTTCCTTCAACATTGTAACGTACGTTTCCCAAGCTACTTTCTTATTTCCCCGAAGCACCATAATGCCTCTTGAGGTGGGAGCTTTTAACAACAGTTTTCACATAAAAATGTATGCATCCGCCCCGGCTAGTATTGACCTTATAAAAATGACATTGTAAGCCAGAGGAATGCCCACTACCATAAAGTAACCGGTACAAGTACGAATTACCTAGTTGTCCCCGAGCTGTAGCGATAATTTCACTGATCCCTCTACCTTGACCGGATGTCCAGATATTCCAATGAGTGGGGCAGACACTAGCTCTAAGATGTTGGTAGACATTTTTAACGTCTTGTATGCCTGTATGGTGATGAGATTGACTGCACTACCTGTGTCTACCAAAATCCGCTGGACTAAATAGTTCTGAATCAAGGCCTTCACCACTAAAGAGTCTGTGTGCAGTTGAATGCCAATAAGCAATTTTCCATGTCAATAGTTGTTATATATATATATATATATACATATATATACACATATACACATATACATCTATACATCTATACATATACATATATATATACATGTATATATATATATGTGTGTGTGTGTGTGTGTATACACATATGTATACATGTATATATATATATAGATGTATATATGTATATGTATATATGTATATATCTACATATATATATATATATATATATATATATATATATATATATATATCTACATATATATATATATATATATCTATATATATATATATCTACATATGTAGATCTATATATATATATATATATATATATATATATATATCTACATATATATATATATGTATATATATATATATATATATGAAGAATTTCTGCAACATATTTCTTAGATTTTTAAAATTTCTTATATTCATGGATTTTCAAATAGAAAATATTGAAGATATAGATATGCATTCAGACTCATCTACTTCATCAAGTTCATCAGCTTCTTCATATGCACCTATACATGAAAGTTATATTGATGAATTTATTGATAAATTTCAATTAGCATTAATGACATTAGATAAAAATAGTGCTAGATTGTATATGAAATCAGAATTAGAAAAACATTTAGATTTTATAGAAAAAGAGACAAAGAGTCTACATGAATCAGGACATTGTGATTGTAAAAATTTTGATATTCAAAAAAGATTTGTAAAACATATAATTGAATTCTTATATATTAATTCTACATAATGAATTCTTTAGGATCTATATATATATATATATATATATATCTACACACACACACACATATATATATATACACACACATATGTATAGATATATATATATCTATACATATGTGTGTGTGTATATATATATATATATATATATATATATCTACATATATATATATATATATGTGTGTGTGTAGATATATATATATCTACACACATACACACACACACACACACACACACACACACACACACACACACACACACACACACACATATATATATACACATATGTATAGATATATCTATACATATGTGTGTATATATATATATATGTGTGTGTGTGTAGATATACACACACACACACACACACACACACACACACACACACACACACAAGTATACATATACATGTATACATCTATATATATGATAAAGGGATTTAATTTTAATTGAAATTATAGTGGGCTTAATTTATATGATAAAGTATGAATTTTATGTGTAGATACTTTATATAAAATTTTTAATTTTATGATAGATCAAATTAAAAATATGATATTTATGTGCAAATATAAAAGTGTTATGGTCTCAAATTGTAAATTTCATCGCTGTGTGTATCAATTTGGAAGGCCATAAAACTACGAACACCGAAGGATTGAATATTCAGGTACGTTTCCTCATCTAGTTTATTTTTATTCTTGATGTCAGTTTTTTTTTTCTAAAATTCCATTGTTGTGCTCAATTTGGAAGGCCAAAAAACTGTGGAACACCAAAGGATTAAACTGAAACAATGAATTCAGGTATGCTTCCACTTCTAGTTTTTATTTTCAATGATTTGACATGATAGATTTATATATAATTCGAGATTTAGGGAATCTGCAACAAATTGTAGCAGAGCATAATTCATATTGAATCATTAAGAATTAAGAATTGATTAAAGTTATTAATATATATAAAAATCGGCGTTCCGATTAAAGGAAATTAGCATATTTTTTTATTCGGTTGCCCTATTAATTCACTTCGACATGTTATTTTCTGATAGAGTTGAGATATGTCCATTACTCTATTTTGAATAAAGTCCAAATCCAGATAGAATTGAGTATCTTAATCTGATTTGAATTATCTATTTCTATCTCAGTAAGAATTTGAGTTATACTAAAGATGAATCCCTAGTATTCAAGATCTCTATAAATAGATATGAGATATCAGATTTTGGTAACGAGAATTATTAACGCCGCAAGGCTGTTTGTTCATACTCACACTCATTTTCTCTTAATCTTCAAGGGTTTTTTAGATTGTGAAATAGCTGTTGTTATCCCGCACATGGGTAAAAGGCAGACCAGTGACCAAAAACAAAGGGGATCCTTGTAGATACTTCTGCAATGTTTTCTACACTACGAGAAAAGAGGTAGTGTGACGCGCGTCGAATCCTGGGGCGCCCCGAACCGCCCGCTTTTAGGGCGATCGGGATGAGGTTTATGAAAACTTATAATAAATTACAAGTGCGTCCATTTTGGGCAACAACGAGGTTTCTTGGAGTCGCCACCCAATAAAATATTGGGAAAGGTCGTCTAGCCTCAGTGAACCTAAGACAGCACTGTTATGTCCATTATAGGCAAGCTGGAGGTGTATTGGAGGCTTCCACCCTATTGATAGGATGGTCCTCTAGCCTCACGCTTGGGCAAACCAGAGGTGTCTTGGAGGCATCCACCCTAATAGAACATTAGGGTGGCCCTCTCGCCTTGTGGTGCCTAAGACTGTGCAATTTGGGCCTTTTTTGGGACACAAGAGGTGTCTTGGAGGCCCCACCCCAATAGAACATTGAGGTGGCCCTCTCGCCTCGTTAAGCCCAAAGACCAGAGAAGGTTCGGGACTTCCCATTTTTTCATACCTTGGTTAAGTTTATAATTGAGTTTTGAATTTATCGTTTCATCCAATTTCTCATTCAATTTAATGCAGTTAAATTAAAGCGCAGATTGTCCATTTAGGAAAAGCGATAAATAAATAAAGTATAATCAAAGTAAAGTGCATGAAAATAAATTATAATAAAACTAGGGGCGGAATACAACCCCCATTGTAAATAAAATACAAATCATACATAAATCGGGATATTGATTAAGAACGAGGACATTGGTCCTCGCATGCATACTTATTATAAAATAATTTTGATGTGACAATTTTTATTTTGGATGGAGAAAATTGGGACATTGGTCCCATTTTTATTAGGAAAGATTCCAAGTTAATTAATAAAAATATTTTTAGTGATTTTCTTTTTAAACGTGCATAAAAATAAATAATTTTACATAAAATACACAAATACGACAAATAAATCGAAATAAAGGAAAATGCAGAATTTAAATATGCAAACCCAAGTGAGATTCCTAATCCCTTGATCTCGCATCTTCGTCCATGGATAATGCTCAAATAAAAAAAATAAGTGTTATAGCCAAAAAGAAAAAGAAAGATTAAGGTTAGTAATTAAGTCAAATCGAATAAAATACAATAAAATAAAATTGATCAATCAAATTAAATTAAATAAATAAAACTAACAAATATATTAATTAAGTTAATCAAGAAAATAAATCAAGTAAATAAAAAGAATAAAAACATACGAGTGTGAGAATGAATGGAAAAATGTGTGTGCGTGGACAAAATAAATTAATTAAATTAGCAACATAGCGTGATAGAACTAAAGATACAAAATTGATTTGATTAAATTAGCTATTCACATGTTATCATAATTAACATAAAATATTTACGTGGCAAAAAAATCAGTCAACATGAATTAATTAATTATATGTCAAAAATAATGAGAAATCAAAGCAAAATAAATTGATTACATGTTAGAAATAGTAAGAAATCAAAACAAAAATAAATTAATTACATGAACAAAAATAATATAAAAACATATTAAATATGACAAATATACAAACAATAGAATAAATAAATAAAAACAATAAAAATATACATGTTAATCAATAAAACATGGACAAAATAAATTAAAGAAAATAAAAGTGTCAAGCGCAGAATGTTTACCCTTAGAGTTTCGGATTCGATGAATGTAAAAATGGTGATTGATTTTCCTTGTTTGTGATGTGCAAGATTAGAGTAAAATATGATGAAAATGTTGGAATTTTATTCCAAGAAAAACGATTAAAAAAATGATCAAAAATTCTTTAAAAACAAAGAATTAATATCTTTGCCTAAAAAATGATTTTTATTGATTAAAAAATAAAAATGATCCCAAAAACAAACAATTATTTTGTTTGTCTTAAGAAAAAAAATCTTATTTTTAGAAAATCAAATAAAAAAATTATATTTTGATAACAATCAATTGTTTTGTTTGTCTCAAAATTATTTTTTCATCAAAAATAGATTCAAATAAAAATCATTAAAAAAAACTCAAGTAGAAAAATAAAATTATTGAAAGACAAAAGAATGAAAATTGAATTTTTAAGAACAAATAATCACTTTATTTGTCTCAAAAATCAATTTTCCATCAACAAAATTTCATCTAAAATATATTTAGAAGAAATTCTATTAGAAAAAGATGAAGAGTTAAACTATTTTCTCTTTATTTTTTGGGGAAAATCTGAAAAATATAGAGAGAATTTTAGAGGAAGGAGAAGAGAAAACCTAAAAAAAACCCTAAAAGAAATTCCCCCCTTGATTTTTTCATCTTTTTCTTTTTATATGAAGAAAATAGGAAAATAAAAATAATTAAAGGAATGAGAGCTAATTAAATCAGATATTAACTATTTTAAATTTTAAAAATTGAAAAAAACCTGAAAATCCCTTAAAAAGTGATAAAAATCGAATTTTGTGGAAAAAAATTGGAAAAAATGATTTTTGGGGTGAAATGGGCCATTTGCGGCGGAACAGGGGCGACTGACGCTCGCCGGCGCTCACCCAGCGCGCGGAGCAGCGCTCACCCCGCCCCGCGCGGGGTGTCGCGCAGTGCCCGCGCGTCGACACTCGCGTAATTTTTTTTTTTAAATTTAACTAAAAAAACTATAATTTCTAAACTCTATTTTTCAAATCTAATTTCCAAAATATTTTTTATTATTTTTTATTTTTTCACTCTAAAATGCAAGCTTGAAAAGGAAATCACCACTTTCAACCTTTTTGCCTGTGACAGGGCATCTTATCATCATTGGGTAACTCTGATCTGGACTGTCTCAGGACCTGGTGTCTACAGGTAGGTACCATTATTTTAATTTGACCTCTTGTGTCATTGGTATCAGAGCCGTCGTTTTTCTTCCTGGCATATGGCTAAAAATTCAATATAAAATTTTATGTGTAAAATTATTAGATTTAGGATGCATGAAAGAAAATAAAAATTTATTTTTGTGTTAAAAATCTATATGTGTATATATTTCAGCTCGAAAATTGTCTATGTGTACACAGTGATTCGAGGGGACGAACATGAGTGTTCAAAACTCAAAACTAAAAGTAGAAATTTTTAATTTTTAACCTCACTATTGGAATCATAGACCCCGAAAACCTCCCTACCAGCCAAAATTCGAACACAAGAATCCACCGGGAAGGTAGTGTATTGCATGCACGCGCTGCCACACATTGGGCGCATGCGCATGGGCGGTGACCCACACGCGCGCAAAGAAATGTCAATAATGATACGTTATTATTGACATGTGGGCCAATCAGATCATGCCACGTGGGCGCTAGTTAGCCCAATGACGGGGTGACACATGGATGACTGTGGTTATGCCACATATGAATAATGACGTCACTATTGACACTAGCCCAATGGGACCATGCCACGTGGATGACAGGTGTCATACCATATGGTGATGATGTGTCACCCTGATGCCACGTGGGCTTCAAATGGACCAATAGGGTCTTGACACGTGTCATGACATAAGGTCTGACTTGGCGCCATGTGGCAGCATAATAGGAGCAGCGCGTGGGTGCGTCTGCCTCCTTTCATCGGCGCGTGATGGCATATGCGAGCTTTTTCAACCACCAAATTAGCTCCGCTTTTTGATAAATAAAATTTTCAAATTATTACTAATTTTTTGGTCATTTTTTCAAATTTTTTTATTGACCAAAAAATATATTTTTATTTTTAATATTAAAATAAATATTATAAAAATTATAGAAAATGTGTTTTCTGCTTTGAATAGTTTGAAAAATATTTACAAAATTTTTGTGTGATTTTGTCCTGATTTATTGATTGAAATGTGTTTCAATCATGTATATTTATACATGAGTGTATTAACCATTTAAATTTCTATAATGTGTCTCAGAAATATTGATAAGGACACCTATATGTCCTAGAACCCCATATGGGATTGCTTTAAGAAATGTAAGAGTGCATTTAGTAAGCAACATGAGAATGCAGAGGAAGATATGAGCTCATGACATTGATGCAATAATGCATCATATTATGCTTATGCAGGAACAAATGTAGGAGTGCATTTGGATCGGTGGTTTAAGTATGGGAAGCGATGATAGAGCCTTGATTAAAGCATTGACTGACTCCTTTGAATATCATTTAAAACTCAGGGAGTTATTGGAAACTACATGGTATATAGGAGATAGAATTTATAGAAAATTTATCATTCATTTTTTGGCTAAAGTTGCCAAAAGAGGAGTGTTGAGGAGCAACATTCCATCTGTGATGAAATTGAGAAGTAGACGTAGTGTGCATCATTTATGGCTTCATCAATGAACTTATGAGTTGCCTGATAAATTGATGAAGATGGTCAAAAAAATAGTCCCAGTGTCTAGGAAGATTTTGTGAAAATGTAGACTTATAGAATAGTTGACATAAGTGTCAATTTTAGTTAACGTTTGTTTTTCATTTAGTAAGATTTATGTTTCATATTATTATTATTGTTATTATTATTGTTATTATTATTATTATTATTATTATTATTATTATTTGATATTGGTGTCTTATTTTTGGGATTATTGGATTATTTTTATCAGTTTAATAAATGTGCTTATTATTAATATTATGTGAGCATTTAACTTTATAATAAGTATGTTTATTTTAATTGTTAATTACCCTGCAATATTTTATGAGTAAAATAATTGCATTTTTATTAAATAGAGACTTAATAAGATAAAACCAATAATATTCCCTTCTCAAGTTTGAGAACTTAATAATCCAATAATTCAGATTTAATATGCATGAATCTTAACATGTAAAGTTGGACATTAGAAGTTAGAGGGTAATTGGATACTTTTAGTAGTTTTTTTGAATTTGAGCATAATAGAAAACTTTACTAGGTTATTATTTCAAGGGTATAGTAAATTGCATGTATTGCCTTATCTCCTTTAATAACGTGCAACTTTGTTCCATTTGAAATTAGAGGAAACAAATAGCTATTGCTTCCAAATCAATTATTGCTGAGCTAAATAAAGACTTGAAATTGAATGGCAAAAATTATGAAGTCTGTAATATGAAGATCCAGTATGTGCTTGAGGAGCAAGAAACTCTTGAAACCTTAAATTCGATTATGGCTGAACCTGAGAATGGTAATACGGCCCAACATAGGTGGAACCGAGATGCCTATGTGGCATGGAAGAAGAATTCTACTGCTCCTATCATCTTGCTAAGTCTATGGAGGATGATATCATTAAGCATTTCTGCAAGCATCAAAATACAATGGATCTATGGATTACTTTGCGGGAGAAATTTGAAGGTGTGACTCTGACTAAGCTCCGATCTTTGACGATCAAATTTAATACATATCAGAACAAACCTAATCATTCAATGCAGAAACATCTAAGAGAAATTAAGAACATGATAAGCGCGCTTAGTAAATATGGTCATAAGTTGACCAACGGTCCAAGCTATTATCTATTCCTTATCCAAGAGTTGGGAGCATATGAAGATGCAACTTACTCATATGGACAACATAAAGACATTTGAGGATGCCACTCATCATTTGGAGTTTGAAAAAGATAGACTGGGAGCGATTAAGCTCAATGCCGAAGTGCAAATGGCACAGTCCCGTTCTGGTGGAAATAGTTCGAACTAGAACAAGAGAAAATGCTTCAAAGGTCGGGCTAAGGAATGAGCTATGAAAAATATAAAGCAAAAAGAGGAACAAAATTCTAAAAGGTCCAAAGGCAATAAGAAGGTGAACGTTTCAAAGGTGAAATATTTTAATTGCTAACAGAAAAGATACTATGCAAGAGACTGCATTGTGGCCAAGTAGGTACACTATTTTAACTTAAGAGTGAGTGAAATTAGTGTATATAGTTCTATATTCTTATCTAAATTTCATCTTTTGTGGATTATAGATTCAGGAGCAACAGACCATGTAGCAAATGATCGAGATGCCTTTGTTGAATTTCAACGAATTTTGAATGGAGCTAAATGGATTTATGTAGGAAATAATGTTGGAGTGGCAGTTCAAGAGATTGACACGTGTAGATTAGTCTTGCATGAAGGCCGAACTCTAATCCTACATGATGTTCTTTATGCCCTAGATATTCATAGGAATATAATTTGTGTTCTTACTTTAATGAAACTTGGTTTTGATTTATTTTTTAAGGATAACAGTATGCATTTATGTTTGGATGACGTTTACTATGGTTCTGGTTTTGTTCTGAACAATTTTATTGTTATGGAAGTTCATCATGACTTTATGAATAAAAATAGTTTTTCTTTAATTTCATCTATTTCACATAGTTATCACTACAAGAAAATCAGCATTTCCCGACGGAAAGTAAGAATTTTCCATCGGGAAAATCAATTGCCAACGGAAGAAAATTCCGTCGGCAATTGATGCGTAGTTAAAATTGCCAACGAAAATTTTTTTCGTCGGCAAAATTACCGACGGAATCTGATTTTTTGTCAGCAAAAATGCCGACAGAAAAATTTTCTATTGGGAAGTAAAGAAATTTTTTATTTTTTAATTTTACCGATGAAATTTTCTGTCAGTATTTCGTCGGTAATTTTAAAAAGCTAAAAAAAAATAAATATAACATCAAAATAGACCCACAAATCAACAAATATACAGTAAAAATATTTAACAAATATACAAATACTCAACAAATCAAAATTAATGATTAACCTACAAATCAAAATAATATACAAAAAAATATTCAACAAATATACAAATACTCAACAAATAAAAATTAATGATTAACCTACAAATCAAAATAATATACAGAAAAATATTCAACAAATATACAAATACTCAACAAATCAAAATTAATGATTAGCCAACAAATCAAAATAATATACAAAAAAATATACAGAAAAATATTCAACAAATACACAAATACTCAACAAATCAAAATTAATGGTTAACCTACAAATGAAAATAATATACAAAAAATTATATAGTAAAAAAACTTAATGAAAATAATGCAAAAAATGTACAGAAAAAATTAAAATAAAATGAAAAAAAATAGATCTGGATGAATACCTCAGCAGATCCGGCTGACCGGCGAAGGGTGGCGCTGGGCAAGGGGCAGTGTCGGCGTTGGGCGAGTGAGGCCTCGCAGCCAGAGAGAGAAAGAGGGGGGGGGAGGAGGGAGCGTCGGATCTGCACAGCGGCGGGCTGCCGGCTTGCTTGCGGCGGGTGGTGGCCAGATCTGCACGCAACCAGATTTGCCTGAGAAGGGGAGAGTGAGAGAGAGGGGGAAGGGAGAGAAAGGGAGGGAGCGGGGACGAGGGGCGAGCGGAGGCCATGGGGCGGCAAGAGGCGAGCGGCAACCATTGGGTGGGGGGGCCGGAGGAGCCAGATTTGCGAGGGGAGAGGGAGGGAGGGAGAGAGGAAGAGAGAGAAAAAAAAATCAGAATACTTTTTATATATATACATTTTTTAGCGACGGAAATTAATTTCCGTCGCTAAAAATATTTTAATTAATATATTTAATTTTATTTAGCGACAGAAATAAATTCTATCGCTAAAATTGGTGACGAAAATATAATTTCGTCGGGAATTAGTGACGGATACATTTTTTCCGTAGCTAAAAATATTTTAATTAATATATTTAATTTTATTTAGTGACGAAAATAAATTTCGTCGCTAAAATTAGAGACGGAATTGAATTTTTATCTTTTCCGTCACTAAAAATATTTTAATTAATATATTTAATTTTATTTAACGATGGAAATAAATTTCGTTGCTATAATTAGCAACGAAAATCTAATTTCTTCGGGAATTAACGACGAAAATCTAATTCTATCGTTAATTTCCGTAGCAATTTATGCCGCGATATTTACGCGCCAAATTAATCGAGGGTTAGATTTTTCCATCGCTATAAACTTTTTTCCTTCGCTAATTACCGATGAAATTATTTTTCGTCGTGAATTAGCTACGGATATATCTTTTCCGTCACTAAATAGCGACCATAAATTTTCCATTGCTAAATTTTCGTCGGTAAATGCTGATTTTCTTGTAGTGTATGAGAATAATGTGAAATTATGGCATGCTAGATTAAACCATATCAGGTAAGATCGAATGAGTCGGTTAGCCAAAGTCGGTTTACTAAGTGATTTAAATGAGGTTGAATTGCCTACTGTGGGCATTGCCTAAAAGGAAAACTAGTTAGAAAACCGTTCGGAAAAGGAACTAGAGTTGAATTTCCATTGCAGTTAATTCACTCTAACGTATGTGGTCTAATGAATGTGAAGGCAAGGTATGGGGCCTACTACTTCATCATATTTATAGATGATTATACTAGGCATTGTCATTGTGACGCGCGCCGGATCCCTGCGGCCGCCCATGGGACCGCCCGCACGTGGGCGATCGGGGCATTTGTGGGTCCATTGACAGCTTGCAAATAAATCGCAAGTGCGTCTATGTTGGGCAACAAGGAGGTATCATGGAGTCGCCACCCAATAGAACATTGGAAAAGTTACTCTCGCCTCAGAGAGCCTAAGACTGCGCTTGGTATCCATTTTGGGCCAGCCAGAGGGGTCTTGGAGGGTAAACCTCTCGCCCTAAGGAGCCTAGGATTAGTGCTAAAGTCTTGTGGCACAAAAAGGCATCTTGGAGGGTAGACCTCTAACCTCTTTGAGCCCAAAGACCAGAGTTGGGTCCGGGATTTCTCATCTATTTCTACCTCGATTTATCTTATGATCAAATTTTAATTATCATTTGATTCGCTCTCTCTCCACATGATGCGATTTATTAAAGGCGCATTCATTCATATTCGGGAAGCAATAAATGAGCAAGACAAATATTGAAAGCGATAGATTACAATAATACAAGGAGCAGAATACAACTTCCTTTTATAAATGTGCGATACATACACGAATCGGGGCATTGTTTATTTTGAGGACTTTGGTCCTCACATGCATCATTATCAAAATTGGATGCTTTCATTTGTGATGATCTTTATTGGATAAACATAGGGCATTGGACCCTTGCTTTTGTATAAACCTCATTTTATTGAATATAAAACATTGAGTCATTTTTATACATTAACGAGATATGAAAAGAGTATATCCATATACATAAAATCAATAAGTAAACAAATGAAGGAAATAATCAAGAGAATTAGGAAACAAAACCGGACGAAATCCTCCGAATATGTTAGATAGCCGCTCAAGCTCGGGATAGTCCAAGAGAATCAATATACACTCATAGAAAGTTAAAAGATGTCAATATACCTAAAATTAAAGTATAGAAAGCCAAAGGGACTTGAAAAAGATAGAAAATGATTTAAAGGGGTGGAGACAGAACCCACCGACGGCCTTCCTTAGGCGACCGACGGGCGTCAGTCAAGGTAACCGACATGTCCGTCTGTCACTCAAGGAGGGGCGTCTGTAGGTGGGGTGACCGAAGGGCATCGGTGATGGAGATGACCCGTCGGTCACCACTGTCTCCGAAAAAACAGGAGAAAGAAAACTCTTTTCAAAGCCAAAAAAAGGGTTTTATCACAAAGTGAGGTAAAGATAGTCAAAATAAAGGAAAGTAATGACAAAATTTGAAAGAATCAACAAATAAAGAAATAAATATGCAATGACGTGAAGGAGGAATCCAGAATATTTACCCTCAGATATTAGCTTTGGGTGAGATTGTTGTGTTGATTAGAGCCCCGCGTGTTCCACGAAAAGCAAGATGAAGGACCAAAGAAAGGAAAACAGATTGTTTCCTTCTCAACCCTTCAAAATATTGTCTTTGGAGTCAAAGTCTAAGGAAAACTAATTAGTTTTTAGTCCCTTTTGATGGATTTGATCCTTTTTTGAAATAGATTTCTTTATGAAATGTGTTTGCTAGAAGAGAGAGAAAATGTGCTTTAATTTGGGAAGAGTTTCCCCTCTTCAGAAATTTTTTTTGGAACCCTTTTCTATTGAAAATCCGGAGGTTTTATAAGCCTGATACGACCGACGGGCGTCGGTGTATGGAGGCAGGCGTCGGAAGAATCCTTCTGACACAAGGATTCGTCCGACGGCCCTGCCACATCCACCGACGGGCGTCGGAACGGTTGCGTGTCCCGGGAAACCAGGCGGCGTTCTGACAAGGGCGGTGATTTTTCGACGGGCGTCGGAAAATGCCACAAGCCATCGGTGACCCTAGGCGACGGGCAGGCTCCACAGACGGGCTGGCCGTCTGTGGAGGAAAAAAAGCTTTTTGACTCGAAAATCCCCTGTTTTCTCTCCCTCTGCCAACGAAAGGTAAAAAGGCTCATTTCTCGTGGAACGCGGGACTAAAATCCCCAAATTCAAACCATTTATACAGGCTAGGATACTGATTTCATCACAGGGTAATCTCTGATCCGGACTGCTCCGGGACACGGTGCTTACAGTTGTCCCCAGTTTTGGGGAAACTAGTGCACAAGTGCCTAGATAAGCCAAAACTCAGAGAGAGGACAGAAAGAAAGAAGGCGTACCTACGACGGTTCTTACCTTTCGCGTCTCGTGCCGGGTAGACCCTGTCTCGGTCTGTTCGGCGATACGAAGATATCCCTACCAATCTCGTCTCGACTTGTAGGGGTTGGTGGGACGTAGCATTCTCTAGCTACGGACTCGAAGTGAAGAGCAGTGTTTCTCTAACTGCAGCTTCGATCTGAAGTTCCCTTGCTAACCCCCATCCAATCTGCAAGGTGCATAGCACTCTCTGGCTGCCGCGCGAACTGTGAGATGTAGCATGCTTTGGCTACAAACTCGGTCTGGTAAAGAGCAGTGTTTCTCTAACTGCAGCTTCGATCTGAAGTTCCCTTGCTAACCCCCATCCGATCTGCAAGGTCCGTAGCACTCTCTGGCTGCCGCGCGAACTGTGAGATGTAGCATGCTTTGGCTACAAATTCGGTCTGGTGAAGAGCAGTGTTTCTCTAACTGCAGCTTCGATTTGAAGTTCCCTTGCTAACCCCCATCTGATCTGCAAGGTGCGTAGCACTCTCTGGCTGCCGCGCGAACTGTGAGATGTAGCATGATTTGGCTACAAACTCGGTCTGGTGAAGAGCAGTGTTTCTCTAACTGCAGCTTCGATCTGAAATTCCCTTGCTAACCCCCATCCGATCTGCAAGGTGCGTAGCACTCTCTCGCTGCCGCGCGAACTGTGAGATGTAGCATGCTTTGGCTACAATCTCGGTCTGGCGATGAGCAGTGTTTCTCTAACTGCAGCTTCGATCTGAAATTCCCTTGCTAACCCCCATCCGATCTGCAAGGTGCGTAGCACTCTCTGGCTGCCGCGCGAACTGTGAGATATAGCATGATTTGGCTACAAACTCGGTCTGGTGAAGAGCAGTGTTTCTCTAACTGCAGCTTCGATCTGAAGTTCCCTTGCTAACCCCCATCCGATCTGCAAGGTGCGTAGCACTCTCTAGCTGTCGCGCGAACTGTGAGATGTAGCATGCTTTGGCTACAATCTCGGTCTGGTGAAGAGCAGTGTTTCTCTAACAACAGCTTTGATCTGGTGAGGTGAAAAGTAGTATTTCTCTTTACCTGTGTGATAAAAGGTTTTGTTAGTTCATGTTTGAATGGTTATCTCTTAACCTGTTATTAATGGCGTGATTTTGCTTTTATCTGTTATGCCATGTTTCATTTGTTCTTTTTTATTGAGTTGCTATTCATCATTTTTCACCATTTTTGTTTTAGAGTATGAGTGATTTGTGAAGGTATATATTCATCTGCTATATGAATGAATCATAAATGCATAAATTTTGAAACAAAAGTTTTTCACTACAAATATCTATTTTGTACAACATATATACAAAGTATAAATATACAAAAATATGACTCCCAGAATGTCATAGGGGTGTGTAGTCAGAGGGCTCATCGGGGTCCTCATCATCCGATATATGCACTGTCCCGGGCGGAGGTGGAGGCGGAGCTAGCCGTGCCGGAGGTGGAGGCTGAGCTGTGGAGGGTCCGGCCTCGGCATCGTGGGCCCGCCTGAATCGGATCTGAGCGTGGCCATCCAAGAAAGGCTGGGTGCAGGTCCTGATAAACCCCAATGTCTCTGATACTGTGCCTCCCAACTTCTTGAACGCCTTGCTCAACTGAGTGGTCTGCTCGTTGGCGGCCCCCTTCATATGCTCTAGGCGCTGCTCTGTCTGGTCCCTGAACTCCCTCATGGTCTGAGACAAAGGTGGGAGTATCCCCTCTATCGCCTGGACGCGGGATCTCAAAGAGTCGAGTGACTCGTCAATCATCTGTAGGGTCATGTCAACCCTCTGAGACGCCTGGTCCTGTGACGTCCTCAAATCATGAGCGAGCTGCTGCCTAAGCTCCCTCTGGCCCTGAGCAATCTGCTCGATTAGCCTCAACTGCTCACCTTTGAAGGTCTCTATGACCTGAGCCTGCTCATCCCTGAAAGCATCCATGATCCGAGCCTGCTCCCGCGTAGTATGCTTGATGTAGCCGGCCTGCTCCCGGGCTAACCACTCCACTGACTGGGACTGCTCTTGAATGGCAGCCTGCTGGCGGTCTAACCTCTCATGGATAGCTCTGTCCCTCTCATCCTATCGTCGCTCTAAGGCTGTGAACATGGAAGTGAGGAGCTGAGAGAAGTCGGGCTGTGCTGGCTGCTGCTGTGGTGGCTCTGGAGGCGGTGCTGTAGAGGTGGAAGCCCCCGGGTCGCCTCTAGAATAAGGATGATATCTCTCGGGGGGCCCGCGGGTAGTCCTCTGCACTCTGATGCCGGTGATGGGACAGGAGTCGGTGCTCGAGATGCTGGTGAGGCAGCAAAAAGATCATCCATCGTGAACTCTATATCGAAATCCGATGGGGTCCTGGGCTACTCCTGCTGCTGTGGCGGTGGCACAGTCTGATGTTGAGGAGGCTGGGGCTCTGGCTCTGGATGTAGAGGCTGGTGCTCTGGCTGAGGCTCGGGCTGAGGCTGGAGCTCTGGCTGTGGAGGCTGATCCTCTGGGTGCTCCGGGTGGTCTGGATCTGGACCCAAGGTGGGAAGTGAGAACATCCGCCGGGTCTCGTGAATGGTCAGCACCCTGTATGCCTCTGCCTGCCCTGATATCAGGGAGATCATCCCCATCTGCACTGCCGCGGCTGCATCCACATGGATCCCCTCTGCCAAGGGTCCTCTCAATCTGTCAGGGGTAACTCCCAATCTCAGAAGCAGCCGGGTGATAACTCCTCCCACTATCACCACAGGTGTCAAGCCTCTGCCAACTCTGGTCAAGTTGGCCAAGATCTCATGACTAATGTTGAGACGCTGGCCTGCCACCATAGCCCAGAGGCTCCAGATCTCGACCGCATTAAGCGACCCTGGATTACCAGCTCGACCGAGGTACGAACTGGACAGCACTCTGTGCAAATACCGGAGTGCCTGAGACACCAGTACGGTGCTCTTTGCTGTATCATGATCATACAGCACTCCCGGTATGGCAATAGCCGCCCAATGGGCGCGTCTAACAGCTCGCCGTGGGATCTCGACCCCCTCCTCTGTAGGGAGGCCCATGGCCTGAGCGAATCTCTGTCTAGTGATACTGTAGTGGTTGCCATCAAACCAAAACTGGACCACCCCTGGGTCGGTATCTGCACTCTGAAAACCGGCATAGCGGAGAGTGGCCAGGACCTGGCGAGTAGCCTCTAGAAAAGTCTGGAAGGAGGGCTCAAGGAACTCTGTCTAGCCAGCACCCTCGACAAGCAAATCAAACTCTGGGGCCATCCCTAGGGCCTCTAGAAACGGCCGGGACACGAAACGGCTGGCCCGAAGCTCTACCTGAGCCAACGCTCTATACCTCTGAGTTGACTCAGCATCCATCCAACCCGGAACTATGATCTCGGGCTGGGCCTGCGGTGCTCTACGTCTGGGAGGCATCCTGAAAAAGGAGAAAAATTAGATAACGAAAATTTGACAAAACAAGTATTATTAGACTTATTTTCAAGGTGACGGCCCATTTGGGCCTCACCAGGGCAATGGCGGCCCGAAAACTAGATAAAGAAGATTGATAAAAAAAAGGAAAAGGGCAATGGCTGCCCACATGTTTTGCACATATCAAAGCAAAAACAACATGCGATTAGCATGGAAATAATTTGAAGCGAATAAAGAAAACGGGCTTTCTAGGTCCCAAGGCATGCATTATACATGAAAATATTCAATTCTAGAATAAATAATAAAAATTTGGGCAGCACCCCGGCAGGGGTATGCCCGACCTCCTGCATAAAAAGGCAACAAAATAGGCCTCAGGCCTCAACAATAATATATGCATGTAAATGGGATGCACCCCGGCAAGAGTGTGCCCCTAACAACACAGAATAATGGCCTCAGGCCTCACAAGTAATATATACACAGAATAGGGCGCTAGAAAGATCCATTTCTAAAGCACCAAAGTTATAGAAAAATTCTATTTCAATGTGATCATGCAAAGATTCAGGTTTAATTGCATAAAAAAATAAAGAAAAATGGGCAGCATCCCCCCTAAATTTCTAAGACATCTAAAACTTCCTAATCATTTCTAAAATTAAAAGAAGAAGAAATGAAGAAATAAATTGAATAATAATTCAAAAAAAAGTAGTTATTTACTTACTTGTAGTCGCGAGAAGTGTAGAAACTGAAGAAATATAAATATCCAAGCACCCGGTGAGTAGAGAATGCAAAAATATGAAGAAATCGCGAAAAAATAAGAAGAAACGCTTGAAAAACCGCTAAAAAACGGTTTAAGAGAGGAAAATGAAAGGGACAGCAGCGTTTGCACCGTCTGTCACTCGCCCTTATATAGAATTTCGTGATCGACGGGCTGGGCGTTTATAGGAGCGACCGACGGGCTAGCCGTCTGTCGCGCAATAAATGCAAGTTAATGCGCGTGATGAATGCAATGCTGATGTCTGCCAGGTGGATCTATACCGACGGGCAGGCCCTCTCTGTGGAGAGACGGGTAGGCCGTCGGTGACGCTTCCCTATAAATTCTTACAAAATTTTTGCTCTTCTTGTGTCTCTTCATTTTCCAACATCTTGAACCTTTCATCTCTCCCAATATGTCTTCTTCTCTAGCCCAAAGGATGCACCGTATCTTAGATGACAAACACACTTAGGGAGAAGGTGCCCTTTCCTCTCTGTCCGGGCTGAAATATCTGTGCCGGGTCAAAGTCGATCGGAACCTGCTTCTGGCGGCGACCCACTTCTGGAACCCTCGGTTTCACGTCTTCCGGTTTACCTACCAGGAACTGTGCCATTTGCCTGAAGAGTTAGCTACCATTCTGGGAGCCTGGTTCCCTCCTAGCGCTCTACCCTGCGTCCCCCGCTGCGGCCTATTCCAGACCCGGGACATAGCCATGGCTCTCAGCATACCTCCTTCTGAGGCCGTCCGGCTGATTCCTCCGGGCTCTTCCTTTGCTCTGGGGCCACTGATTGAGGCTCTGGATCAGTTCACCGACATCCCCACCTACCGGGTAAGCATCACCTTCTTGTTTTGCATGGTGAACTTCCTTACTGTTGTTCCAGGGGGTTTGACAGGTGACTCCCGCCTGTTCGGAGTCCTGAGCGACTTTCATCTGGGACTATCACCCTTACCGCTCATTCTGGCTGAAACCATTCTGGGCTTGGACGATGTGAGCTCTAGATCCACTACAACCTTTACCGGCAGCCACTTATTGCTTCAAGTACGTCATTATTTTAAAGGTAGTGCGTCCCTTATGGATTTTCACACTAGCTTTTCTTAGCGGGAGGTGCGTCCTTTCGGATTTTCACACAACCCAGTGCCTTATTTTTGCCTGAAGTAAATCCTACTTACTCCAGCGGCCTTTTTTCTTTTTCTTCTTTTTTTTCTTCTCTTCTTTCTTTTTTCTATTTTTTTCTTTCTTATTATTATTTTTTTCTCCTTTTTTTTTCTCTTTTTTTTTTTATTTTTTTTCCAGATCTGGCTGCAAGAGAAACTGAAGATGCTGTCTGAGCCACCCCCTCGAGTTACCCCACAGTACTCGCCAAGCCACTTTCTGCCGCGTCGACGACTGCAAGGGTGCGCTACTACTGGTGAAGGCATTACCAGATTTGGCGAGCTATCGGATGACGACATCAGTTTTACGTCTGCCTGGCTCCCACTGTCCCATGTGGTCATTGATGGACCATCGGGGTGTGTTCCCCTCTGTGGGCTCCGTCGAGCCACCTTCTGCATCACCTCTCGATGTACGCGTCAACTCGGGATGACCCAGGATGTAGTGAGGATTCCCTTATCTTTCCGGGGAGGAGCTCTCTCGGTGGCGTTTGCCTCTCGGTATCATGAGCTGTGGGGCAAACTACCAGTGAAGACTGTTATCCCGCGGTTCGGCAATCATTCTGTGTCTTCGACTAATGAGTACAAGAAGTGGATCCTTAGTCCAGCATCTGATAACAGGACTCGAGGGCTCAAGCTTCTGGTCGGTGAGAGCAGCAGCAGGACCTAGCTTAGCCTATATATGTATTTCTTTTGGTGCTACATTTCTTTTTAATGCAGAACTTGGAAATGACAAAAATGAAAAGAATAATATTCATTCTACTTCACGAAATTGTGTATATTTTCATATAATTTCAGCATACATGATCAGTTTTGGCATTTACTCAGCTGCTTACGCGCTGTTAATACATGAAACCAAATTTTTAACAGCATCAACTCCTGTTACCAATCGGCCCTCTCGGGTTTTCACGATCGGACATTTTCTCTCATGCCTCTAATTTTTGCACAGGATGCCTTTTTTCGGTTTTCACCCTGTCGAGGCGCCCAATTTTAACACAGCCGCCTTTTTTCGGTTTTCGACCTGCAGGGCATTTTATTCTCTTCTTTTTATTTTGGTCTTTAGCCATGGAACTTTTTGAGTCTGTCGACGTTGATCGGCTCTTTGAATTCGTTCCCATCACTATCCGACAAGATTGCAGCTCCTTTGGACAGCAGCTTCTTCAGGATATATGGCCCCTCCCAGGTCGGTCTGAATTTCTCTCTAATATCTGGTATGCCTGGCCTCATTTGCTTGAACACCAAGTCCCCTTCTTTCAGCGGGTGCTTTCTCACCTTCTTTCCGAAAGTTCTTGCCAATCTCTTCTGGTAAATCTGATTATGATAATAATCTTTCAGCCTACTCTCATCCAGTAAGTTCAAGTGCTGTAGCCTCTGCTGTGCCCATTCGGCCTCCGGAACTTGGGCTTCCATGACCACCCTCAGTGATTTAAGCTCTATCTCAACTGGTAATACTGCTTCTGTTTCGTATACCAGGGAAAATGGCGTAGCGCCTGTAGACGTCCTTACCGTTGTTCTATATCCCCACAGGGCGAAAGGTAACTTTTCAGCCCAGTCTTTGTAGGTTTGGACCATCTTAGACAGGATCTTCTTCATATTCTTATTCGCGGCTTCTACTGCTCCGTTCGCTTGTGGCCGGTAGGGAGAGGATTTATGATGCTCGACGCCATACTTCTCAAGGAGTTTCTTAGTTTTCCCCATGAACTGCACCCTATTGTCGGACACTATATGATGGGGGAGGCCATACCTGCAGATCAGATTTCTCTCTATGAACTTGGCCATATCCCTCGCGTCAACCTTCTTAAAGGATTTCGCCTCTACCCATTTGGTGAAATAGTCAATTGCGACTATGATGTATCTGTGCCCATTGGATGCCGTAGGGCGAATCTCTCCAATGATATCTATCCCCCGAGCAGCGAAAGGCCAAGGTGATGTCAGGTTATGTAACTCTGATACTGGCAAGTGTCTCAAGTCTGCATATTGTTGGCATAACTGGCATTGCTTAACGTACTTTGAGCAGTCATTGTCTATCGTAAGCCAATAGAAGCCTTGTCTCATGAATTTCTTAGCCAAGGTCAAACCGTTCATGTGGGCCCCGCAGACACCTGCATGGGTTTCCTCCATCACTTTGCGGGCTTCTTTTTCATTCAAGCACCTGAGCTGAATCCCGTCCGACTGTCTTTTGTACAACACCCCTTCCAAGGATATGAACTGAGTAGATAGCTTCCGGATCATCCTCTGGTCTTTCTCAGTAGCTTCTTCTGGAAATTTATTGTTTTCCAAGTAATTCATGATGTCGAAGTACCATGGTTTCCCGTCCGCCACTTCTACTTCCATTACAGGCTCGGTCTCGAAGCTGGGCTTCTCAGAACTCGAAATTAGCACTGGCTTCATAACCACTCCTTCAGGGTTATCCCACATTGACACTAAGGTTGCCAACGCATCAGCTAGACGATTCTCATCTCTCAGCACGAAGTGGAAAGTGCAAGTCTCGAACTGCCCACACACCTCTCTCAAATATTCAATGTAGGGGACCAGCCGTTCTTCTTTCACAGCCCACTCACCTCGGATCTGGTTAATTACCAAGGATGAGTCACCAAAGACTTCTATATTCTTTGCCCCCAATGCAGCTAAAGCTTCCAGCCCGAAAGTGCATGCTTCGTATTCAGCTTCATTGTTGGTAGCTCTGTACCTCAGCTTTTTGGCTAAGGGAAGTTTCTCGTTATCTGGGGTTGTTAAGACAATTCCAACTCCGGCCCCTCTGTTATTTACTGCCCCGTCGAAGTGTAACTGCCAACCCTGGACAGAAATCGCGACTATGCTCTCATCAGGAAAGGTAAACTCGGGAGTGTCTCCTTGAATAGGATGCTCAGCAAGAAATTCTGCTACCGCTCGCCCCTTGATAGTTTTGCGAGTGATGTATTGCACATCAAACTCTTGTAGCAAGAGCAGCCACCTCCCCATCTTACCAAGCAAAGACGGGGCTTCCTGCAAATATCTTAGCGGATTCTGCTTGGCCACTGCCTGAACTTTGTATGAGTGGAAGTAATGTCTCAGCTTCTTTGACGCCCAAATCATTGCAAGGCAGATCTTTTCTACCTCAGCATATTTTATCTCATAAGCCAGGAACTTCTTGCTGAGGTAATAAATTGCGAATTCCACCCCAAATTCATCCTCCTGAGCCATCATGGCGCCCACTGAACCGCCCTCTACTGCCATATACAGGATAAACGGCTTGATCGGTTGTGGCGGCCTTAGCACTGGCGGGTTCAACAGGTATTCTCTGATGCTGTCAAAGGCTTTCTGGCAGTCTTCGTTCCAGACCACAGGTTAATTCTTTCTAAGCAGTTTAAAAACAGGCTCGCATATCGAAGTAAGCTTGGCGATAAATCGGCTGACATACTGCAGCTTGCCCAGGAAACTCCTTACATCCTTCTCTTTTTGCGGCACAGGCATGTCTCTGATGGCCTTCACCTTGTCCGGATCAATTTCTATTCCCCTCTGACTGACGACATGTCCCAATAATTTTCCTGAAGTTACTCCGAAAATGCATTTCTTGGGGTTAAGTCGCAGATTATACCTGTCGATCCTGGTGAAAAACTTTTCTAGAGCTTCAAAGTGTCCTTCTCGGGTGGCTGACTTGACCATCATGTCATCGACATACACTTCTACCTCTTTGTGGATCAGGTCACTTAAGATCTTGGTCGCCATCCTCTGGTATGTGGCCCCTGCATTCTTCAGGCCGAAAGGCATGACTCGGTAGGCATAGGTCCCCCATTTCGTGATGAAAGCGGTCTTAACCCGGTCAGCTATTTTGTTCAGGATATGGTTGTAGCCCACATAACCATCTCCAAAGCTGTACATCGCGCAATTTGCGGCACTGTTTATCAATACATCGATACGGGGTAGTGGAAAATCATCTTTAGGGCAGGCCTTGTTCAGATCTCGATAATCCACACACACCCTAACCTTTCCGTTCTTCTTTGCTACAGGGACCACATTTGCCAACCATGTAGGATACTGCACTTCAACAAGGAACTTGGCTTCAATCTGCTGTCGGATTTCCTCCTTAACCTTGTCTGCCCATTCTAGCCTGAGCCTTCTCAACTTCTGTTTCACAGGCTTGTAATCTGGGTAAGTCGGGATAGCATGTTCCGCCACGTCTCGGTCAATTCCTGGCATGTCCTCATAGGTCCAGGCAAATAACTTTTCATGTTTTCTTATTATTCTCTCAAAATTTTTTCTCTCCTCAGGAGTTATATTTGATGCTATTAGAATTTCTCTCGGATTTTTCGAGGTTCCAAGATTAAAAGGCGTTGTGTCAGTGGAATCAATGTCAAAAATTGATGGAATATGATCATGTTCATGCATGTTGAAATCATTAGAAACATCGCACAAGTAAGAGAAATTGTTTGCCTTATTAATAATATTATAATTGGCATTTACATCATAAAAGAGTTCTGGAATAAAAAGACAGTCTAAGCTAGAGTCTTCTTCTGCTGCTCCGGAGGTTGATGCTGTCGCAGCTTGCTCACTGGCTTCCTGATTTAGTAGAGGCCCCTCAGGCATGTCGGAGGAAATCTTCAAGCCTCCTATCTCCAGTTCTAAATCTGCTATCTTCCCTTTCCCTTTCAGCCTGGCGGCTATCATTTTCTCAGTAACAACCTCTTCAGGCTCGCATCTGTCCCAAGTGATACCCCGAGTAGGACGCGTAGGACAGAGGATCCGACTCGGATGGTCAAGCACGAGTAGGACAGAGGATCCGACTCGGATGGTCAAGCACGAGTAGGACAGGGGAAAGGAAAGAAGAAGGAAAGAAGAAGCGCGTTCTGTCGCGATCGCGACACCGTTGCGAGCGCGACAGAGACGACCGTTGGGACAGTTTTGAGCCAAAAGACACATGAAAAGTTGTCTTCTTTCACCAAACTTTGCAACCATTCTCAAGGGACATAATTCTTAGATTAATATCTATAAATATGTAGTTTAATTGTAGTTTTAAGGGGATGAATTTTTAGTTAAGTAATTTTTCTGTATTTTGTAAGAGAGATTTTTCTTAGTTAAATTTCTATTTAGTTTTATGGTTTGAAGAAGAAGATCAAGGAGAAGGAAATTTATTTTCAAGAGATTGAGAAAAGGGTTGAAAGGCTTATATCTTATTCTCTTATTTTTAATTATTCTCCAATATTTCTATGAAAATCATTTTAATGAATTTGCATGTTTTTATTCTTTATATTTTCATCTACTTTCATAGTCTTTCATTGCAGATTTTCTATTAGTATCTTTTGCTTGATTTTTATAAGTTAAAGTAATTCGAGAGTTTACTTTATCTGACATCTAATAGAATTTCATTATTAAGATATATTTAAGAGATTGGTATATTGAGATAATTGCTATAGGTTAGTGTCTATTCTTAAAATATGTAATTAGAAACCTCTAATTCATTAATGAAAATTGTGAGTTAGAATTTTAATTGTATGTTTTAGGCATTTTAATTCATATCGAGAGAGTGAGTTAAAAATTTATTCTAACTTGGCTTGCATGAAAGATGAATAAATGTAAATCAAAATGATGGATCAAATTCATTATGTTTAGTTCTTCATTCATATACTATTTATCTTCTTCTGATAAACATAACTTAGGTTTAAATTAAGTAGTTCTAATTCAACCATCAAATTAATTAATCATTGTAAACAAGATTAAAATCAATTAGTAATAGTGTGTAAAGACGTTCCTCGTGGGATCGACATCTTAAGTACTATTGCGGTACACCGTATACTTGCGGTATGTTGCATCATTAGAAAATGCACAACAAGTTTTATATATATATATATATATATATATATATATATATATATATATATACCGTAGCGTTATGTCGCGACAGAGAGGATTTGCAAGCAAACTCAAAAGGAGAATCCGAGACGAACAGGAGAATCCGAGTAGGACGCCAGAACACGAGTCTTGCTGTGTTGCCCGACTCGTGCTAGCTGCCTAGAATCTCCACAGTCGCATCATTTTATTTTATCACTGTAAGTATTTTTCTTCTTCATTTATTTTATTTCCTTGCAATTTCTTCCTAATTTGATTTTATTTCTTGTTAGGTGCTTGTTTTACGTTTCATTAACCTTAGATTAATTACCCTTAACCCTAAAAGTACCAATCTAGAAATTAAAACAGGGGAGTTTTATTTTTAAAACCCTAACTTTTAAACTTACGCTATTTGGATTTTCAGCTCCCTCTCGTTTTCTTTTCGTTTTCTTCCTATTCTCTCCTTGTCGTGTTCTTCAATTCGAGTTGCACACAGATAAGTTTCTTTTCATTTTCTTTCTTTCTTTTTCGTCTGTACGCGTCGCACATCCGTTTCCTCTTTAGTTTCTTCCTCTTCTTCACTCATTTCTTTTCTCATTTATGCATCACGTTTTCTAACAGTTCAACATTTCCATTTCTTTTTTGTTTCCTCAAATTTATTAAGGTATTCATACGTTTGTTCCTCTTCACTTTCTGTCTTCAGTTCCGTTTTCATTTTCTTTCTTTTTGGGTTGCTCCCACACTCTGTCGTTTCATTTCGTGAACTTCTTTGACAGTATATCTCTTCTTTCTATTTCTTGCATTTTCTATTTACACAAACACACAACAATGGTGAGAACTAAGAATCCCACACCTTCAAGCGACAACCAGGAGCCAGTGGAGGAATCTCAGGTACCTATTTCTACTGCCCTTGGTGCCAATTTTCCCATCCATTCAGCTGAAGAAGGTAATCGTTTCCTAACTTTTCAGGACAGAGGTGCATTGCAATGTAGGTTTTTCCCTACAGATTTGCTTGAACAATCTGGTTTGCTTAATGTTTTGAATGAAATGCTTGCTGGTTGTGGTTTGTCTAGATTTGCTGCTATGCATGAGCCCTTTTATCCGGATGTTGTGTTTGAGTTTTACACTACATTGCAACAAAATGAACATAATGATAGGTTGTTAGATTTTCGCCTAGAAGGTAGTACATACACACTTACATATTTCATGATGCATAGGATTTATGGCTTTTCACAACATGGATTAACAGAGTTTCCTAGATCTTTTAACCCGAATGAGTTTTGGACGTATTTGACTGATATACAAACTCCTTTCAAAACTAGGGATGCTAAATCCATGTTTATCAAAGATTTAAGATTTTGGATTTTGCACAAAATTTTAGCTTCCTATGTTTTTAATCGGATGGAGTTTAATCGGGTTTCTTTGAATGAATTATTTCTCATGTGGTGTGTGCATAAAGGTAAGCCTATTTGTTGGTCATATTGGATATTCAATGAATTGTTGCAAGGTGTTAACAAGAAAAATTCACCTCTTACCCATGGGCATATCATTGCTGCTATTGCTAAACATTTACATGTTTCTGTTCGTGCATTTGCTAACATACTTCCTTGTAAATATTTTACTAAGCATTTATTTGTGCGTGGAGGTGTGGTTAATAATGATTTTCAGGAAATTCCACATCGCTTGAGATCTTGTTGGAGGGATTTTGCAGGTCCCTCTGCACAACAAGAAGAAGAGGGTGAGGAGGAACCTAGTGGTGATGCTTCAATGCATGAGATTCCTATTGCACCTGAAGTTGGCTCATCAAGCTCCAATATTCCAGCCATGTTTGATCAAATTCTTAGCAACCTGCACCACATACAAGATCAACAAACCATTTTCGCTAGAAGACAAAGAAGGTTGGAGTACAAATTTGACAACTTCATAACACAAGTGGGGTTTCGGGTTCCATCACCTCCACCTTCACCATGATAGGGGAGTTCTCTTCTCTTACTTTTTATTTATTTATTTATTTATTGTGTGTCATTCCTTCACATTGAGGACAATGTGTGTTTTAAGTGTGGGGGAGTGTGTTTATTTCTTTTTATCAGTTTTTTTATGTCATAATTATGTATATATATATTGTGCATGTTAATTGTATGATTGTTTTGTGAGTATGCTTATAGGTTGTGTGTATGTTTTAATTAGGCTTTTGAGTAAGCTTTATTATAAAGCATTGTTTATTTGGTATATTGTACAGGTTGTTAAGTTCATTATCTTTTATGCTCATTTTTATCAGTTTTTCAAAATTTTTTGGGATGTGTTTTAAGTTTTTCAAGTTATTTGGTTTTACTTATTTCAACATTATAGATTAGTTAGTCTCTTTATCTACCATGTTTTTAAAGTTAGAATTTGCTCATTTTGTTTAAAATTTTAAGTTTCTAGTTGCCTATGGAAACTATAGCCATAATACTTGCCCTTATTTCTTTTCAATAATGGATGAGGACTTGAAAAAATAAAAAGAAAAGTCAAAAGTGGGATGGAGCATAAAATGCACCCACTAAATTTCAAAAATAAATAGCAAGATGTACATTTAAAATTGCAAAAATATGGGATGGAGCGTAAAACGCACCCATATTACCTTCTCTTGCTATACATGGGATTCAATAAAAAGTTATACCCATGTGAAAGAAAAAAAATTGAAAAGAAAAATAAAAAGAAAAAGTAAAGTCTAAAAATGCCATGAGATTAGAATAAGGGTGAGTGAGCTTACATTGGTCTTAAAAAGCAATTAGAAAATTTAGAATTTTTAACTTTATGATCAAATTTCTCTCTTTAGTTCATGATTAGTTTTACGAGATTTAGTATTCTTTATGTTGGAGTTAGTAAAGTTGAGTAACTTGTTGAATTTTCAATGCATATTTTGAATTTTGATTTACTGATATGTGTGAGTTTTTGGGATAGTTGATCTTTGCAACTCTAGAGTATATGCTGAATGGACATTGCTTTATAATTATGTTTACTAGCTGTTAAATTTGCTCATGACTTTTGTCTTGCTTGGGGACAAGCAAGGTTCAAGTGTGGGGGAATTTGATAGGAGTTTAGTTAATGTATAATTAAGTATATGTTTTGTATGAGATTATGATATTAATTATGCCATTATGTGTGTATTTGATGTTATAATTGTTTAGTTTAAGTGGATATGTGTTAGTGGTGAGTTTATTGTGTTACAGGTCTATTTAGCTGTAAAATTGAGCAAACAAGCTTTGATGGGAGAAGAAACAGAGTTACTGGGACAGTGGAGCACGAAAAGAACAGAGCAAAAGGAGAGGATCCGACTCGGATGGTCAAGCACGAGTAGGACAGAGGATCCGACTCGGATGGTCAAGTACGAGTAGGACAGGGGAAAGGAAAGAAGAAGGAAAGAAGAAGCGCGTTCTGTCGCGATCGCGACACCGTTGCGAGCGCGATAGAGACGACCGTTGGGACAGTTTTGAGCCAAAAGACACATGAAAAGTTGTCTTCTTTCACCAAACTTTGCAACCATTCTCAAGGGGCATAATTCTTAGATTAATATCTATAAATATGTAGTTTAATTGTAGTTTTAAGGGGATGAATTTTTAGTTAAGTAATTTTTCTGTATTTTGTAAGAGAGATTTTTCTTAGTTAAATTTCTATTTAGTTTTATGGTTTGAAGAAGAAGATCAAGGAGAAGGAAATTTATTTTCAAGAGATTGAGAAAAGGGTTGAAAGGCTTCTATCTTATTCTCTTATTTTTAATTATTCTCCAATATTTCTATGAAAATCATTTTAATGAATTTGCATGTTTTTATTCTTTATATTTTCATCTACTTTCATAGTCTTTCATTGCAGATTTTCTATTAGTATCTTTTGCTTGATTTTTATAAGTTAAAGTAATTCGAGAGTTTACTTTATCTGACATCTAATAGAATTTCATTATTAAGATATATTTAAGAGATTGGTATATTGAGATAATTGCTATAGGTTAGTGTCTATTCTTAAAATATGTAATTAGAAACCTCTAATTCATTAATGAAAATTGTGAGTTAGAATTTTAATTGTATGTTTTAGGCATTTTAATTCGTATCGAGAGAGTGAGTTAAAAATTTATTCTAACTTGGCTTGCATGAAAGATGAATAAATGTAAATCAAAATGATGGATCAAATTCATTATGTTTAGTTCTTCATTCAGATACTATTTATCTTCTTCTGATAAACATAACTTAGGTTTAAATTAAGTAGTTCTAATTCAACCATCAAATTAATTAATCATTGTAAACAAGATTAAAATCAATTAGTAATAGTGTGTAAAGACGTTCCTCGTGGGATCGACATCTTAAGTACTATTGCGGTACACCGTATACTTGCGGTATGTTGCATCATTAGAAAATGCATAACACCCTCTTTTCAGGGTCAAAAATCTGCTTGCTATCGATCAAGTCTTGGATAGAATGCCGCAGCGCTTTGCACTTATTTGTGACATGGCCTGAATGCTGGTGAAACGCACAGAATTCATTGTCTTTGTGCCCAGGCTTTCCTAGCGTAAAAGCAGGTCTAGGAGCTAAGGGCTGCAACTTTCCCTCCTTCATTAACCTTCTCAAGACCCAAGATAATGGTCTCCCCAAGTTCTAAAACTTCCTCTGGGTGGTTACCTCAGTAGCAGACACCTCACCTGTTCTTCTGGTGCTACCACTGGGACCCGCTGGCCTACTGGTTCCTTGACCGGGGTTAGCCCTTTTGGCAAAATTGTCATTATTAGCCTTCCTAGCCAAAAATTCTCCTTCAGCCTCGATGGCTATATCCTTGAGAGACTCCTAGTCCTTCAACCCCTTCATCTTCAACCCCTCTTTCAAGTACGGGCTTGCGTTCTTGATAAATAAACGAATCTGATCCTGGGTGTCCGGCTTTTTCCGCATCTCCATTACTCGATTCCGCCATCGGGTGAGATAATCATGGAAAGATTCCCTGGCCTTCTACTGGAGCAGTTCAAGATCTTTTAGAGTCACCTCCATTCTGGTATTGCAGTCATACTGCTTCAAAAACTCCTCAGTGAGCAGATCCCAATCTTCTTTAGTGCGACGGTCGAGACCATAATACCAGTCAATGGCATGGGCGGTCAGACTCAGACAAAAGTATTCTACTTTCTGCTTCTTAGACAACGTGGTCCTCTTCATGACCAGAGAATACTGTTTCACATGAGCGGTTGGGTCAGAAGTTCCATCGAATTTTGGCACGTCTGGCATCTTGAAGTTGTAAGGGATCGGGTCCTCTCCCTCCAATTCCTTATCTTCTGGGTTCATCCCTTGACCCCGGCTCAACATACGAGCCATAGCTTCGAACCTTTCTTCCATCTTTTCTAAAATGAAGTCATCAGCCTGAGGTGCCTTCCCCCTCTCAGATGCAATGCTCATCCTATCATCTTCGATATCTCTATCATCATCAATTCTCAGCACAGGCCTTCTTCTCTGCTCTCCCGAGGCTACTGACCTTAACTCTACTGGCGGCGGCCTAACAGGCTCTTCTTGTCTTTTAGCCCTTTCTTCCTCTGGCTCATTCTGTCTCACAGGAGGAGGAGGAGGATTCTGTGGAGCATTCTGCTGTGCCAGGGCGGTCAACATATTCATCATTCTGCCCTCGAATTCCTCAAACCGCCGACCCACTTCTTTCGCGATCATGGCCCTTGTGGCGTCATCCCCTCTAGGCGAGTTTGCCATCTGAGATACAGTACCGCTGATTTCTGATAATATTTCTGGTAGACCCTCTCTATCTGACAGCTCAGGAGTAGGAACTCGGATTAGTCGTCCGGTTGGTGATCTAGTCCACCTGGGCAGATCTATGATGGCTGCAGGGACAAGACGTTAGGCATGATGCATGAAATGCAGGTATAATGCATGGTCGTGATATGCCACACTCACAGAGCACAAGCAAGCAAGTAGTTCCTTCCACCCTTATTTCTCCCACACACGTGGTCGTGCAGTCTCTTTCCTAGGTGGGATTAGCCCAGGAGTCAACGAGGGACCCAATGGACACGCATGGTGCACGGCGAAAAACCGGCAGCATGACACTCCTATGCTAATGTACAAGCGAATGGATAATGATCGTCACGTATTTGGACGTTCCATAAATTTCGACATGGCCCTACCGGGGCATGATAGCCTTTGGCTAGGTTACCAAGCGAGACATCTGGACTCACCCAATACATGAAGACCCATACAGCAAGCATGGAATTAGGGTTCATTTCACCTGTGGAAAGTAGCTACGGCCATTACATGAGCTTTGGACAAGGGAGATGTTACTTTAGGGCTACCCAAGCATGATCCCTGCCGACAGGTCTAGCTCATCACGAGCATAGCGACCGATCGGGTCATCATTTTGATATACCATTTGAGGTACTTGGCTTGGGCTGGTGATTATCCTTAACACTTCCCCAAATTGAGTGAAAATGAGGTCGTGCTTCAGGAATGCACCGGGGCTAAAAGAGGGACCAAACTAGCATATTCTAAGGCTCTAATGATATGCGAATGCAAATTTGAGAGAAAGCAAATTTATGAATTAAATTTTAATCATAAATGTTAAGCGAGGTATTTTTAAATCGAAATCTCGAACCATAAACGTCCCCAGCGGAGTCGCCACTGTGACGCGCGCCGGATCCCCGCGGCCGCCCATGGGACCGCCCGCACGTGGGCAATCGGGGCATTTGTGGGTCCGTTGACAGCTTGCAAATAAATCGCAAGTGCGTCTATGTTGGGCAACAAGGAGGTATCATGGAGTCGCCACCCAATAGAACATTGGGAAAGTTACTCTCGCCTCGGAGAGCCTAAGACTGCGCTTAGTATCCATTTTGGGCCAGCCAGAGGGATCTTGGAGGGTAAACCTCTCGCCCTAAGGAGCCTAGGATTAGCGCTAAAGTCTTATGGCACAAAAAGGCATCTTGGAGGGTAGACCTCTAACCTCTTTGAGCCCAAAGACTAGAGCTGGGTCCGGGATTTCTCATCTATTTCTACCTCGATTTATCTTATGATCAAATTTTAATTATCATTTGATTCGCTCTCTCTCCACACGATGCGATTTATTAAAGGAGCATTCATTCATATTCGGGAAGCAATAAATGAGCAAGACAAATATTGAAAGCGATAGATTACAATAATATAAGGAGCAGAATACAACTCCCTTTTATAAATGTGCGATACATACACGAATCGGGGCATTGTTTATTTTGAGGACTTTGGTCCTCACATGCATCATTATCAAAATTGGATGCTTTTATTTGTGATCATCTTTATTGGATAAACATAGGGCATTGGACCCTTGCTTTTGTATAAACCTCACTTTATTGAATATAAAACATTGAGTCATTTTTATACATTAACGAGATATGAAAAGAGTATATCCATATACATAAAATCAATAAGTAAACAAATGAAGGAAATAATCAAGAGAATTAGGAAACAAAACCGGACGAAATCCTCCGAATATGGTAGATAGCCGCTCAAGCTTGGGATAGTCCAAGAGAATCAATATACACTCATAGAAAGTTAAAAGATGTCAATATACCTAAAATTAAAGTATAGAAAGCCAAAGGGACTTGAAAAAGATAGAAAATGATTTAAAGGGGTGGAGACAGAACCCACCGACGGCCTTCCTTAGGCCACCGACGGGCGTCAGTCAAGGTAACCGACATGTCCGTTTGTCACTCAAGGAGGGGCATCTGTAGGTGGGGTGACCGAAGGGCGTCGGTGATGGAGATGACCCGTCGGTCACCACTGTCTCCGAAAAAATAGGAGAAAGAAAACTCTTTTCAAAGCCAAAAAAAGGGTTTTATCACAAAGTGAGGTAAAGATAGTCAAAATAAAGGAAAGTAATGACAAAATTTGAAAGAATCAACAAATAAAGAAATAAATATGAAATGACGTGAAGGAGGAATCCGGAATATTTACCCTCAGATATTAGCTTTGGGTGAGATTCTTGTGTTGATTAGAGCCCCGCGTGTTCCACGAAAAGCAAGATGAAGGACCAAAGAAAGGAAAACAGATTGTTTCCTTCTCAACCCTTCAAAATATTGTCTTTGGAATCAAAGTCTAAGGAAAACTAATTAGTTTTTAGTCCCTTTTGATGGGTTTGATCCTTTTTTGAAATAGATTTCTTTATGAAATGTGTTTGCTGGAAGAGAGAGAAAATGTGCTTTAATTTGGGCAGAGTTTCCCCTCTTTAGAAATTTTTTTGGGACCCTTTTCTATTGAAAATTCGGAGCTTTTATAAGCCTGATACGACCGACAGGCGTCGGTATATGGAGGCGGGCGTCGAAAGAATCCTTCTGACACAAGGATTCGTCCGACGGCCCTGCCACATCCACCGACGGGCGTCGGAACGGTTGCGTGTCCCGGGAAACCAGGCGGCGTTCTGACAGGGGCGGTGATTTTTCGACGGGCGTCGAAAAATGCCACAAGCCGTCGGTGACCCTAGGCGACGGGCAGGCTCCACAGACGGGCTGGCCGTGTGTGGAGGAAAAAATGCTTTTTGACTCGAAAATCCCCTATTTTCTCCCCCTCTGCCAACGAAAGGTAAAAAGGCTCATTTCTCGTGGAACGCGGGACTAAAATCCCCAAATCCAAATCATTTATACAGGCTAGGATTCTGATTTCATCACAGGGTAATCTCTGATCCGGACCGCTCCGGGACACGGTGCTTACAGTCATGTTTATTTGATTTCTCACAAGTCAGAATCATTGAATTATTTTAAGACTTTTATAAGCTTAGTTGAGAATCAATTAGATAAAAAGATCAAAGCTTTAAGAACTGATCGAGGTCAGGAGTATCTTTCAATTGAATTTAAAGTTTTATGTGATGAAAAAGGGATTAAACATTAGTTGTCCATTCCTAGAACTCTATAACAAAACAGTGTTGCGAAAAAGAAAAATAGGACTATTTTTGATATGGCTAGATCTATAATGGCAAAGGCAAATTTGCCTATCTCCTATTGGGGAGATGCTTTATTGAGTGCCACATATGTTCTAAACCGAGTACCCTCCAAATCTGCCACTTCCACACCTTATGAGTTGTGGACTGGTCAACAACCTAACCTAAACCATTACGACCTTGGGGTTGTGTTGCTTACATCCATGATACCTCAAGTAAATTTGGTAAATTGGGACCAAGAGATAAAAAGAGTATCTTTGTGAGATATTCTGAAGTATTAAAAGGATGTGTTTTCATGGGTGAGCAAGATAATGGTACAGTGACAGAATTTGAATCACGAAATATCATATTCTTGGACAATGAATTTCCAAAATTGGGCGAAGTGAATTAAGGTTTCACTTTCTATAAAACTCAGGAAGAGAAACCATTAGGATCACTCTATCCGAATGGGAGGGAATTAAAGGAAGAAGATCAAGACCTTCCTCCTCCAAATGATCCGGATGTTCGAGACCCTGATTTGAGTAGGAGTGTTCCTGACTCTAGTGGGAGTATGGAACATGGTCCTAGTGAGAGCATTCTAAATTATGATGAATATATGAGACATGCTTATCAAGATTCAGAACCGCGTAAGTCTAAAAGGATAAGTATTCCACGCCGATAATTTGAGATCGAAGGCTTGAATGAAGCCCTTTTGGTTAGCCCACAAGACAAGGGAGAGCCTAAAAATTTTTAAGAGGCTCTTTCATGCCCAGCTAAAGAATATTGAATTAATGCAATGAAATAAGAAATGACATCTATGAGATCGAACCATGTTTGGGAACTGGTTGATCTCCTGGAAGGACACAAACTTATTGGAAATAAGTGGATTCTTAAGGTAAAGCTTAAGGTTGATGGAAGTATCAAAAGATATAAGACTCGACTAGTCTTTAAGGGGTTTATATAACAAGAAGGGATTGACTATGAGGAGACTTTCTTACCTGTTGTAAGATTTACGTCTATAAGATTAATTCTGGCCATAGTGGTAAATTTGGATTTAGAGCTACATCAAATGGATGTGAAGACTACTTTTCTCAATGGAGAATTGGACAAAGAAATCTATTGGAACAACCTATAGGTTTCATTGAAAAAGGCAATGAACATAAGGTTTATCGATTGATGAGGTCAATCTATGGCTTTAAACAGTTTTCAAGACAATGGTATTTGGTATTTGAGATTTCATGATACAATCATGTCTAATGGGTTCAACATGATTGATGAAGACCATCGTGTTTATAACAAAAGCTCTGAAAATAATTTTTTCATCTTAACATTGTATGTAAACGACATACTACTAGCTAGAAATGACAAAGTGTATGTAAATCAAATTAAAGATTGGTTATCGTCTAACTTTAAGATGAAAGATATGGGTAATGCAGATTATATCCTCGGAGTTAAGATTTCAAGAGATCGTTCAAGAAGGTTGTTATTTTTTTCTCAAGAGACATATATTAACAAAGTCCTTGAACGATTCAATATGCAAAACTGCAAACCCGTAGATAACCCCATTGCCAAGAATCTATTTCTTAGCAAAAGTATGCGTCTTAAGATGCTAGAAGAAATGAAACGTATAAAGTACGTTCCATATGCCTGTGTCGTGGGTAGTCTAATATATGCAATATTCTGTACAAGACCTGATATATGCTATGCAGTGGGCATGGTGAGTAGATATCAAACTAACCTAGGCGAAGCACATTGAAAAGCAGTCAAGAAGATACTTAGATACCTCAAAGGTATAACAGATTATACTTTCTGTTATCAAGGCAAGGATCTTCAACTAAGAGGATACACAGATGCTGATTGGGCAGGAGATGTGGATGAGAGAAAATCCAATTCAAGTTTCATATTCTTGTTTTGCAAGGGTGCCATCTCATGGAGTAGTAAGAAACAAACCTATGTAGCCCTATCAAAAATGGAAGATGAATTTGTTGCTTCCTAAGCTGCAGTACAAGAGATAGTTTGGCTAAAACGATTTGTGGACCATTTAAGAGTAACTACCTCAGAAGAATCGATGATGGTCTATAGTGACAGTTAATAGTCGACGGTTAACATGAAAGATCCGAAATTTCATAGTAGGACTAAGCATATCAACAATAAGTATCAATAAACAAGAGATGTTGTTATACAAGGTGTCACACCCCAAAATGGCCCTGGTTGGATTGTGTATGCTGAGTCGGGATTGGAAGGGTATTTCAGTGAATTGTGTTTGAGAAATTTGGAGTGCTAAGGATCTAATTGAGAAGATAAGTAAGTTTATAAGGAAAGGAATGTGTAATAGAGTGAAGTATATTTTGATTAAGGACTAAAGAGCATTAAGACAAGATAATTATTAAGGAAATGTTTGGGTGCATGTGAGGGTATGGTACTTTGTTTTGGAAATGCTAAGTGGAGTTTGGGGTCCAATAGGATGTTGCCAAGTGGCTAGTTGGGGGGCATTGAAAGAAGAAAAGAAGAAAAGTAAGTGAGTGAGAGAGGAAAACACAGATTTGCAACCCGATCTTCCCTCTCACGCCTACTTCTCTTCTTCTCTTCTCCTTTCTTTGCTTCTCCTTTCTCTCACGTTTGGTTTGGATTTGTGTGGCTTGGTTTGTGATTTTGCTTGAGGAGGTAAGTTAGATTAACGTTCTCCTGTTCTTCTTCTTCTTCTTCTTCTTTATCTGGTTTCATCTTCAGTTAGGGTTTGGACTAAGGGTTGTGTGGTTTCTTGTATGTGCAAGCTTTGGATTGTAAGAAAGAGTATAGTAAAGGCAAGGGAAGGATTGAGCAGTGATCTTGAAGCTGATTTTTGGACCTTCGATTCCAGGTTTGGGAGCATTTGAATGCATGCAATGTTTGAGCTTCTGTGTTCTTCAATTTCAGCATGTCTTTACCCTACTTTCTCACTAGGCTTGTAAATGGGTTTGCTTTGCTTAATTTCTGGAAGTTGATGTGTTTTGGCATGAGAATATGCATGATTAAGTGAGTAAATATGTTAGTAATGCATGACAAGTATTGATTTGGAAGTTCTGAGTTTGTGTTTTGAATCTACTGTAACTTTTAGGGTTTTATGTTCTTAATTGGATTAACTATGTTTATGCATGGTTTTGATTGTTGAATTAAGTGGCAATTATCTTGTTTATGCTATTTGGGACAGCAATTGAAAGGTAAGATGAGTTCTGGAGGTGTTTGAATTAGATTGAAAATAGTTTTTATCGAGTTCTTGGATTTTCTGGAAAAGGATGGAAATCTGCAAGTTGCGATTTCGGGAAAGAAGAGGAGGGCAAGAAAAGTAGCTCACGTCACGTGAGCAATGCTCACGACGTGAGCAGATTGCTCACGTTACGTGAGCAATGCTCACGACGTGAGCAATGCTCACTACGTGAGCAATGCTCACGTCACGTGAGCAATGCTCACTACGTGAGCAATGCTCACGTCACGTGAGCAATGCTCACGGCGTGAGCAGATTGCTCACGAAGCGTGAGCTATACTCACGCGACGTGAGCAACCCTCACGCTCTGTTTTGCTTCTGTTTTTCCTTCCCAAGTGTCCAGTTTTTATAAAATGGTTTGCAAAAGCTTTTCAGGGTATTTTTCCTCTATTGTGTTTTATATTATCTTGATGACATGACTGATTATTCCAATTTATTTGGTATTGATAATATGTTATCTAAGATAAGTTATATGTAGTATTTGGAATCAGTTTTGGATTATAGTATCCTGTTGTATGATTGTGGGATTATAACAGTATGGTTTGGACTTTATTATGCTTATTATTGTGATATGTATTTCACGTCATATTCTGAATGCGAAGGAATTATGAATACTGACTTTTCGATTGTTTAAGTCCCAAACATGCTCTGTCTTAATGTGAATTATGCTATGCATATTTTAGTCTGTTTCTTCTTTAAGGATAATTTGCTACGCTTAAGTTTATGCTGTAACTTTCCTCGATTATGATGATGCGTCCTTGGTCTTTAGCATTATGTTATGCTGTTCTGGATCGGATTCTTATCTAAGTTAACATGCCATGTTTAAGAATATTGTATCAATCCATGATTTAGATTATATGTTTTTGATCATTGGCATAATATGATTACACGTGTGTTCTTGATATACTCTAGTAATTGGAGTAGTGGTAAAAATGTGATTGATTGACCTATTGCATGCTTCAGAATATGACTTGAATGAGGTATGATTGACATTATGCTATGCTATATTTAGTTGAATATTATGATTAATGTCTGAATGAATGCATGATTATGCTTTAGCCTGGGAATTGAAAGTGTTATGTTTTAATGTAATTTGGACTATGCATGGTTTATGCTTAGTATCTTCACCTAATGCATGATTAGGATTCTGTATTGCTAATCATTAGCATGGTAGTGCTTCTTTACCTGATTCTTGGCATGCTTTAGAGCATTGTTTAATGTTAAAGTGTATGGACTGTAATATGTTTTGCAATGCTAATTGCATGATATATGACCGACTTTATGAGCATATTTATATGTCTACCGTATTCTGATTTATGCATGATGTTTATATATATTTATGCATTATGCGATCCGAGATGTGAATTGGTTTATGCATGACCTGCGAGAGTCAGTCTAGTGGATAGTTAGGCATGCCTAATAGAGTCTTTCAGTAGCTGCAGCGCCCTCAGAACGTATTGGACCCTGATCAGGTCCCCCGTTTGGTTCCTCGCGAACCCCCCCTCAGTACGGATCCTCGTGATCCTTTTTAATGTATTTGGATCGGGTTAAGATCCCCCATCAGTAAAATGCTTTGTGATAAATAAATGGTTTTCGATTCGTACCCGTAAGGTACCCTCAGGCCGATTTGTACCCGTAAGGTACTAATCAGTTCAGTACACTCGTTATCCACTATTGTGAGTCAGCAGGTGCTTTATTGGTTTGTATTACTTTGATATAGCTATCAGAATGTGATATCCGATTGATTATGATAAGAATTTCAGAAATCAGTTTATATGTATATGAATGTGACTATGGGCTTCAGAATGTATGTCTGTTTTAGGTAAGCATGACTCTTTATCTAACATGATTATCTGTACCTGTCATGTGATTGGTTATAAGCTTCTGAATGCTTTGAAATGATTCGATTGATGTATTTAAGTATTTGACCTCAGCATAGTTTTGTTATAAATATTAGCATGTGAACCGAAGCAGCTGTGATGGTAAGTATGTGAAGATTACTGTACTCTCTGCATGATGATGATATAAATGTAATACTAAGTGGTTATGCTTTCAGTCTCCGTTATCAGAATGTTTCTGCTTGATGCTTAGTATATATTAGAGTTGCGCAGCGGTATTGTGATGCTCTAAATGTTATCCCTTGGATATTTGACTAGTGTGTATGCTTAACATGATTATTGGGTTGTCAGTTCAGGCGTGGGTACTTAGTGATATTTATTGCAAGTGTATAGCTCCTGTGACTCCGCATGGTAAGATGCTATCATTTGATACCCATGTAGGTTTATGCATGAGATATAGTATGTGGTTCAGCATGGTGATGCTTGTAATGTGTATTGTATTATGTTTGTTTTAGTTTATCCTGATCATGAAGTTATGGTTCGATTGTGAGTATTGAAATGAATGCCTTTATTGTGCAGCCTGATTATTGATATGCCATGAATATCTGCATTTGTCTTCTGAATGTGTTTTGCCTTGACGACCATTGTGAATGGCCGTCCATATTCTTGTGTGTTTCTCCCCACTAAGCGTTATCGCTTAGCACGGACTTCCTTTCCGTGCAGGTGGCAGGTTTGGTTCTGTTCGAGTCGCGCTTCTGCAAGGTCGGCCACGTAGGATTTAGAGTTCTGTATTTTGGTTCAGCTCTTGTATTTCAGCTTTTGTATATCTGTAGTATTGTATATGTAATTATTATGTTTCGTTCTTGAGTTTTCTTTTGGGAATGTAATAGTTAGTATGTCCTTATGTTTAGTTATTCCTTTGTTTTATTATTTCGATTATGCTTCCGTTGAATGGTCATATGTATGCCTTAGTGTATGCTTCAGCTTAGTGTCTGCATGTGCGTGAGTTATTGCATGTTCAGTCTGTGCCGTAAGGTAAGTCAAGGTAAAGTTTTTAATTAACCCGTATTTCCGTATGCATGTTATGTGTAAATGTATGCTTCCGCATTGTGCATGTGTATATCTGTATATGTGAGCGTCGTGTAGCGCGTCCGTCGTTGTCCTTCCAACGGGGACAGCGATGGGGGTGTTACACAAGGAGATGTGAACTTATAGTACATTATACGCATGATATGATTGTAGATCCATTGACTAAACCTGTAATGAAATATGTGTTTGAGAGACACATTAAATCTCAGGGTTTGAATATAATTTAATTAGCACTATTTCTATTTTATGTAATCCATTAACATTATTATTCGTGAATAATAATCAAGTTTATTATTGGCAATACATGAGTGTGAATGTTTATTGTGTGAACATTTACTGTTATTTATTTGAGATTGAGCATGTTAGATAGAGAAGTAACCCACTCACAAGGGTGTTTACCTTAGTTTTGCCAATGAATTGACAAAGACTAAGTGTAATGTGCACCGAGCGTGTTTCCTGGAGGCCCGCATTTAGGGTTCGAGAAGAGGGTTTACGTCTGTTTTGGGCAATAAGAGCTGTTTTGGAATCGCCACCCAATAGAACTTTGGGAAAGTTTTATCTTGCCTCATTGAGTCTAAGACTATGCATGTGTGTCTATTTTGGGCAATCAAGAAAGCATCTTGGATTACCTTCAAATGTGGCACTGGAAGGGTCATCTAACCTTTTAAAGCCTAGGACTATGCACATGCGTCTATTTTGGGCCATGAGAGTATCTTGATTTCCTTTTCAATAGAAAGTTAAAAGGGTCATTTAATCTCATGAAGCCTAAGACTATGTAAATACGTCTATTTTGGGCCATAATGAGAGTATTTTGGAATTGTGACGCGCGCCGGACCAGCAAAGCCCTCTTTGGGCCCGCCTTTTGGGGCTCGAGGGATTGGGTCGCGTCATTTTCGATCATGGGCGCCATGAGGCATTATAGGTGTATTCCTTCCAATAGAACATTGGGGAGAACCACCTAGCCTAATGACACCTAAAGGCACCTTGAGGTGTGTTGGAGTCGCCACCCAAAAACTTGGGAGAGGTCTCTAACCTCGATGGTCTTAAACCAAAGACGGTGTTCGGAACTTTACTTTTATTAATGAGTCAAGTTAAGTCTTATAAATGGATTTTTAATGAAACGCAATTCCACTTCTCTCCTCACGCGATCATTCATTGAAAATAAAGTACATTTCATTCACATTGAAAAGTAAGCAATAAATAGATGAATAAATTACAAGAATAAAATTTGCCCCAAACACTTAAATTACAAGGGCCCAAAACGAATAAACATGAATAAACATATTAAAAAAATAAAATCTAACATAAATAAATCGGGACATTTATTGAATTTTGGGAACATTGGTTCCCCCTTTTTATTAAAAGATTAGAGAACTACTTTTTAGGCATTTATTGTGAAAAATCGGGATGAGTGATCCTTATTTTGTGAAAATTTGTTCTCTATTTTGATGGTGAGATTTCATTGGATAAAAATTGGACATTGGTCCATTTTATTAATACGAAATTCCCAATTTTACTTATTGTAAATAATTGTGACTTTTGTAATGCGGGCGAATTTTGAAATACATTTATACATACAATCACATAAAAAACATAAAGAGATAAATACGATGATTAAGAAATGCAAACCCAAGCTTCCGAATGATTTAGTTTTCTCGGTCCCCGATCCACTCGAAATATCACTCAAAGTGAAGTAAGCACATTTTGGGCAATTAAAAAGAACAAAATGAGATCATGTTAGTGAACTAAGTAAACTCAATAATATAATATGAACAAGTAAATGATTATGTAAATTAAAAAAATAATTAATCAAATAATTAATATACATAAGTGACTAATTAAATAAATTAGCCAAATAAACAATTATTTAGGTAACTAACATAATCAAATAAATAGTCACTCACATCAATTTAAATTATTTAAACAGTTACAATCAACTATGTCAAATAAAAATGAATAATCAATTACGTAATTATTTAAATAACATAACGATCAATCAATTAAATAAAACAAAAATAAAACGATTAATTAAACATGTAATTGAATGAATCAAATAAATTAAATCCACAATTAAATACACACAATCAATTAATTAATTATTAGCTACAAGCCATACTGTACATCATGTCAACGACTTATTTTAAATCTAGATTATTTTTGACAACATTTTAATATGTACACAAACAAGATAATAATGACCCAACAATTAATGAGATACTACCAGCAAACAATCTACAATCCAACAGGTATATTGCATATTAAATTAATCATCAATAACAAATCTTAGTATACAAGGAATCTATGAACAGCATAATAAAAACTACAAATACAACAAAATAATGAAAAAAAGAAGTATATATGATATTTAAATTAATTAGATCAAATGGCAATAAAGAAATGAGTAATGGCATATTCAACAATAGATATCAATAAATATTCAAGAACAGGTTTTTAACAAATATTATGAATAAATTATAAATTATAGATAGATAATATACAATAGCAAACATCAATAATCAGATGATAATGCAGCACAAATCAATGAATAACGACAATAAAGTTGAAGAAAAGATGAACAGAGGGATAAATACCAAAAATAAACAACAACAAACATATAGTAATGATACAATAAGTATACAATATGGAACAACAATAGATAATATTATACAGTGTATAACACAAGAAAAGAATCAAGTAAAGATGAATATATACAATAGAAGAATAAATAAGTGTGAATAAAAGAGAAATAGAAAATGAATTTAGCTCAGATATTTACCCTCAGAAATGTTATATTTGCAGCAAATGAAGAAACTCTGATTTCTTGTCGATTTGCTTCAAATGAAAAATAAGAAAAAATTTGACTTAAATCTTTTGAATAACACTGATTAATGAAAACCAAAATCCGAACCTCAAGAATTAATTTCTTGGGCCCAAGATTAATTTTCAGATGATTTTTGCTCTCAAGGAAAAGCTTTTTTTTTCTCAAAATTTTTCTGGGTTTTTTCCTTCTGTGTTCACAGAAAAAAAAACCTCCCCCAAAATATTCCTCTGATTTTCTTTTTATACTTTGGTTTTTCAGGATATTTTTCTGGGTTTAAAACCCCCAAAATGCCCCTCAAAATACACTGGAAACGGCTAAAAACAGACCAAAAACGTGCTGGAGGAAGAAGACGGGCTACAGTGCCTGCGCACAGGGCGCGTGCTGCGTAGCGCAACGTGCGCGCCGAATGCATGCGTGCGCTGCGCTGCCCATGGCAGAGGGGAGCACGCAAAGGTAGCATCGCGTGCTCCCCTGCGCGCGATGAGGGGAGCACCGCGCTCGCAGGATGCACCGTGCCGCGCGGCGGCGCGTGCCCCCACGACCGCACACGCGGCGTGGACCCCACGGCACCGGGACCGAAAAAATCGAAAAAAATGAAAAAATAAAAGAAAATAAAAATAGAAATAAAGATAAAAGATAGATGGAAACGAAATAAAATAAAATAAAGAACAAAAACAAAAAAAGAGATTTTCGACAAGGAGATCATTAATTTTAATCATTTTGCTCGGAAGCAACTGTCATTTTCTTCATCGGGTAACCTCGGTCTGAGCTGCCTCAGGACCCGGTGTCTACAGTTGCCCTCAGTTTTGGGGAACGTAGTGTCTGGGTGCCTAAGTGAGCCAAAACTCAAGGAAAGGAAGAAGAGACACGTACCTGAGGCAGCTGTTTTTCTTTCCTGAATAGGGTTGTTTGGGGCAGATACTGTCTGTCCGCTGCCGTGTTAACCCTTGTCGTCTTTGGCATTTAACTTGTGCGGTGTCTAGCCTTGTATTCGTTGAAGCATCTAACCTGTGCAGCGTTTAGCTCCAGCCGTCTCGGCATCTAACCTGTCCGGTGTCTGGCCTTGTATTCGTTGAAGCATCTAACCTGTGCGGCGTTTAGCTCCAGCCGTCTCGGCATCTAACCTGTGCGGTGTCTAGCCTTGTATTCGTTGAAGCATCTAACCTGTGCAATGCTTAGCTCCAGCCGTCTCGGCATCTAACCTGTGCGGTGTCTTGCCTTATATTCGTTGAAGCATCTAACTTTTGCGGCGTTTAGCTCCAGCCATCTCGGCATCTAACCTGTGCGGTGTCTAGCCTTGTATTCGTTGAAGCATCTAACCTGTGCGGTATTTAGCTCCAGCCGTCTCGGCATCTAACCTGTGCGGTGTCTAGCCTCGCATTCGCTGAAACATCTAACCTGTGCAGCGTTTAGCTCTAGCCGAAGTGGTGTTATAGTAAACCTCATTTCTCAGTTGCTGAGTTAATCATTCATTTGAGTGGCCATTAGACGTCGTCGTCGTGTGCCTGAATGTTCAAAGGAGGTATTTTAATTGATCCGTCCTGATGGTGTATGAACCAGTTTATTTTCGTTATCTTAGCAATTTTGATCAATTAATTCAATTTTTCATCAATTTTTCATGAATCGTTCATGCATGCATAGTTCGCCCATTATCGTTATTAATTTTCTTTTTATGTCATTTCCATTTTTTGTTATATATCGTTCATTTATTTTCATCATTTTTTGTTTTTCATCTTTCATTTTCATCTGCATTTTCATCTTCATTTTTCATCATTTTTCATTCATTATCGTCATCATTTTTTGTGATGTGTGTGCTACATTTAGCAATACAAACATAATAAATGTAAAAACAAGTGTAATCATGGGTTTATACTATACATAAAACATTTTTGTACATCACATAAAAAAAATAATAATGTCTGTCCACTCCCTGAAATAAATCTACCACGGAGGGTCGTCCGTGGGCATGTCAGGATCGTCTGGTTGAGTCGGAGGAGGCGCAGGCTGATATGAGATATCCTCGGGGGCGGCCTAGAAGATGACGGATCGGATGTCCTGAATCTGACCCCCGCCTGTCTGCCTATAAAAGGGGCGACCATGCTCGTCACTGTATAGGATAACTCCTGAAAGCTGGAGGCCAAACCTGTGAGAGAAGCGGCGTACCCGTCAATGTGGTGTCCCAGGTCGGACCGGATGGTGGGAAGATCTCTTCCCAAATCATCCCGCAAGTCTCTCATATCCTGGGATGCCCCCCCAGTAGTCTGCTCCAGAACATCGATCCGCTGTCGGGTGATAGCTAGTGAGTTATCCATCTCCCGATAGGCCTCCTCAAATCTCTGCGCATGGGTCTCGAGAGTGGTGGACATCAATCTCTCTATCTGGCCCTGCTGTCTACCTATCTCCCCGAACCCCTGTGCCATCTCCTGCCTCATGAGCTGGCGGTCGTCCATGAATTATTGTCTAATGAGCTGACGCTCGTCTATGATGTGCTGCATCATGTGCCGACGCTCATCCAGGATCTGCTGTCTCAAGAGATGGATGCTCTCATCATGGCATTGCCCCATAGCTGCAAACGCGGTCATCATATCCCGGTATATATCCTGGAAGGCAGGCTCTGAGGTGTGCTGGCTGTGAGGGGCTCTGTACTGTGGTGGTGGGGAAGCCGCAGAAGAAGATGCCCCCTGGTAACTAGACTGAGTGTGATGGACATGCGGCATACCAGAAGTGTGAGCCATGCCGTCATATGGGACCTGCTGCGGAGGGGGAGTGCGGATGATATGTGCAAGGTCATAATCGTCTACGCCCTCCTCACCTCGAGGTGTATGCGGCGCCTCGTCATCACCCTGCTGCATGCGGGCATCCCCTGATGTACTGACTTTCTCTGGGAGAGGAGCCAAGTTGTAGAGACGCCTGGTCTCTGCCATGTTGAGCAGCCTAACCTGCTCTGACCCCTCTGATGTGGGCTCCACCATGCCCATAGCCCCGGCGACGGCCATATCAATACCCATATCACCCTCAGCGTGTCTCCCAAACGAGTCAGGGTGGAAATCCAAACGAAGCAGTAGCTTGGTCACCACTCCGCAAACATATATGGGCCCAGTGGTCCCCCGTTCGACTCTGACCAAAGTGGAAAGGATCTAATGAGCTATATTCATCCTCCTGCCAGTCGTCATAGCCCATAGGCTCCAGATCTCGGCGACATTTATCGAACCTTGACTCCTAGCTCGTCCGAAATAGCTACTGGCCAGCACCTTCTGTATGTATCTCAGTGCCTGTGAGCACAGCAAGGTGCTCTTCATCCTGCGAGTACAGTATGGAACCCCCCGTGCTGCAATCGCCTCCTAACAGTGAGTAGGGCGATCCTGTCTGGCACCATGACATACTCCCCCATCGGGAGATCCATCGCCTGTGCGAAATTTGAACGGCTCATCTAGCAAAACTGGCCTCGAGCCCAAAAAGATATGGTCCCTGGCTCCTCGTCTGGCCTCTCATATCCAGCATACTGAATTGTGGCCAGCACCTCCCTGGTGATATCTGGGTACGTCGCGTAACATCTCCCCATAAAATCTGTCCAGCCTGCAGCCTCTATCAGACCACTCACTTCATTCCACATGCCTACTTGCTCTAAAAATGGCCGCACATAAACCGGCTAAGCACCACATGTATCTGGGATAATGTCTCGAGGCGCTATCTCTGAGCGTCCGTCATCTCTGTCGGCGGCTGAGGCGCATCGCGTCTCTGGCGTACGTGGCGCTGTCGAGGCATCCTGAAAATAAGCCAACAGTTAGTACACATGATATAAATCAATACGTTCTGTTTATTTACCTACTTATTACCATTATCATTATTATTATTATTATTATTTTATATCATTATTTAAGCATATATATATATGTATATATATATTATTTATTTATTATTATTATTACTATTATTTTTTTTTTTAAGGAGAAGCAATTATTGCATTGGATAGTTAATTCTGTGCACATCACTTGCATCAATTGACCATGTGACAAAAACAGATTCCTATATAATTAGTCTATCTTAGCGTATCATAGTCACACACATGCTTTTCAATTCTCTTTCTTTTATATCGTGTGGGGCAACAAAAAGGTATGCACTTTCTCTTATTTTTATTCTTTCTTTTGCTAATTGCTGCTCATTATCATGTATGCTCGAACAAAGACTATCACCCTATAGGAGACAACATTTGCTAACTTCTATATATTTTTATTATTTTTTTTATCATCTTATTATTATTTTATCATCTTATTATTATTTTATTCTTTTTCTTTTTCGATACAAACAAACTAAAGAAACTAGTCCTCAAGCAGTATATATAATTTTCATAACTACTTATTTTACACATGCTACTTATACTAAAACAAAGATAAATGTACTACTCTAAAGTTCATCAATATATGAAATAAAAGTAGTAAAATATAACTTCATGAAATAAAATGGAGAAGCTCAAGAAAACCAACCTTATAGTCGAAATACCCACTAAAAAAAACGGTCAAGAAATTTAGAAAAAATTATATCCACTTGAGGATCGCGAGAACGTGATCGTTTTGACGTAAAAAGTACCCAAAATAGGCCACCAAAAAATGTAAATACGAGCAAAATAAGGTGTGTGAAATGAAGAAAAATGAAGAAAATAGAATTAGGGAAGGAGGGAAACACGCGGACAGCACACACAAAAAAACATTTGGGGTTTAAAACTCCCCAACATGCGCCCCAAGGTTGGGGCGCGTGTTGGACCCCCAGACCACGTGGCCCAAGGCTGCTGGAAGCAGCCTTGGCCGCGTGGTCGGCCAAAGCACCCGCGTGGGTGCGGCCACGTGGCTGCACCAACACCACACCAAAAAAAGAAACACACCTTTTTTTTTAGAAAAACACTTTGAATTTACTTTTTTACCTACTCCCATCAACTTTTCTTTATTACTTATCACAACCTTTTGACTTTTTTTTTTTTACATCAACTTACTTTACCTTATTTATTGTCTTGTCTTTTCTATCATTAATTCAACATATCACACTTAACTTCACGTTAAACAACTATCTCAAAGTCTATTTATATTTTATCATTTTATTTTTTTACCCACCTTTACTATTCTATCCCTACCTTTATTACTCAACCTTACCTTCTTTATTACATAAATTTTCCTCATTAAACCTTCACCTTCACCTATATCCAATCCGCCCAGCGCACACACTTTTTTTTTTACTTACTCCTTTTTTTTTACTTACTCCCTGAATTCTTACTTTAGACTGGCTGTTTGCTGTCGGCTCTTTTTATTGAATATTTTCCTGCAAATAAATTACACATGCCAGGATACTAATAATAATAATAAATAACAATTAATTATGCTAGTGAAAATGCATGATCCTAAAATGCCCGAAAAAGTGGTCTATTTTATTAAGACGGCCGAATTAATATTTTATCTTCTTTCTTTTACTAATCTCGCTTATTTGTTCCTTGTACATGTATCCGAAGATGTCAACACCCATTCTTGACATAGTGCGCCGGTTACTGGACAACCCTGAAACCTGGAGAAATGACACCTTAGCCCCCTTTTTCTAGTCTGAAGCTCTTGAGAAGGATCAGATTGGATCGGGATCTTTTATGAGCTGCTGCTCGCTATTGGGACCCTCGATTCCATGTCTTTCGATTTACTCATCAGGAACTATGCCCTTTAGCAGAGGAATTCGCCACAATTTCTGATGTGAGGCTCCCTCCTGGCACTCTTCCCTGTGTTCCCAGTTATGGACCGTACCAGCTCAGGGATATGGCTTTTGCCCTGGGGCTATCACCCTCTCAGACAGCTCGACTGGTTCCTTGAGGGGATTCTTTTCCTCTGGAGCCCCTTTTTGATGCACTTGGTGACTTTTCTGATGTGCCCACTTATCGGACCAGTGTCGTCTTGCTGGTCTGCCTATCCAGATACCTGCTAGTGACCTCGGATGAGGCAGTTGGTGACTACAGACTGTTCAATATTGTGGATGGCATTCACCGTGGATTGACCCCTTTCCCTGTTATCCTGGCTGAGACGATCATCGGCTTGGACGCTCTATGCTCTGACCCTGCTGCTTTCATGACCGGGAGCCCCTTATTACTTCAGGTAATCTGAGTCATTATTTTAAAGGTAGTGCGCCCCTTGTAGGTTTTCACACTAGCTTTTCTTATTGGGAAATGCATCCCATTAGGGATTTTCATATAACCCGGTACCTTACTTTGCCTGAAACGAACCCAACTCATTCCAGTGGCTTTTTTTTTTAGGTGTGGTTGCAGGAGAAGCTGAAGTTATTGTCAGAACCACCACCCCGAGTCATCGTAGAATATTCAACGAGACACTTCCTCTCGTGGAAACGACTATATTCATTCGCGACTCCTAACGAAGGCATTGCTAGATTCAGTGAGATATCAGACGAGGACATCAGCTTCATCCAATCGTTGATGGATCTTCGGGGTGAGTTCCCCTATACGGGCTTCGTCAAGCTACTTTCTGTATTACTGCCTGTAAGCACCGTGTCCCGAGGTGGTCTGGATTAGAGATTACCCGATGAGGAATCAACATCCAAGTCCGTACAAACAGTTGAGATTCGAAGGTTTTGGTCCCCTGCTTCACGAGAAATGTGTTCTTTTAGTCTTCGTCGGAAAGAGGGAGGAAATGGGGAATTTTTGGGTAAAAAAGGTGTATTTTTCTCCACCGGCGGTCTGCCCGTCTGTCAAAGACAAGACCGTCGCTTCGGGTCACAGACGGCCAATGGGATTTTTCGACGCCCGTCGGAGGGACCTGATTTTTTGGAGCACGCAACCTTATTTCCCAAAACGCGCGACCTTTCCGACGCCCGTCGGTGAGATTTTGCAGGCCCGTCGGTTGAATCCTTGTGTCAGTAGGATTGAACCGATGCCCGTCGGTAAGATTTGCAGGCTCGTCGGTTGAATCCTTGTGTCAGTAGGATTGAACCGACGCCCGTCTGTGGAACCGACGCCCGTCGGTCACCCCTGGCCTATAAAAGCTTTCATTTCCCACCTAGAAAGGGGTTGGAGAAATTTCTAAAGGGGAAACTCTGTCAAAATTAACACTTGTTTTCTCTCTCCTCCAGGAAATACAAATCTTAAGAAATCTCTTTTAGTTGAAGAATCGAACCATTAAAAAGGAGCTAAATCTAATTAGTTTTCCTAAGGTTTTGATTCCAAAATTCAGTTTTTTGAAGGATCAAGAAGGAAACAATCTATTTTCCTCATTTTTGAACTTTTATTTTGTCTTCTCGTGGAGCATGCGGGACTCTAATTGACACCAAAAATCCAACCAAAATATTATCTGAGGGTAAATATTCCGGACTTCTTCTCCTTATTACTTCATTTTTATTTTTATTCTTGTTTTTTTTGACTTTTTGCTTTTATCTTTCTTTATTTTGATCCTTTTCATCTCGTTTTTGTGGTAAAAATCTGTTTTTGCTTTGAAAAATTGGTTTCGCTGTCGTTTTCTCAGAGACAGAGGTGACCGACGGGTCATCTGTTTCACCGACGCCCGTCGGTCACCCTTCCCACAGACGCCCACTCTCGAGTGAGCGACGGGACATGTTGGTCACCTTGACTGACACCCGTCGGTCACTCGGCAGTGGCCGTCCCTGGGTTCTGCCTCCATATTTTCAAACTCCCTTTTCTTTTCCTTTTTCTATCTCTCTCAAGTTTTAGAGCTTTATTTATATTGCGCTTTTGTATATTAACACCCATTAACCTTTTGTGAGCATATATGATTTTCTTGGACTATCCTGAGCCAGAGGGGCAATCTACCATGCTCGGAGGATTCCGTCCGGTTTAGTTTTCTAACTTTTTTAGTTATTTCATTCTTTTGTTTATTTATTAATTATTTTATGTACATGAATATACCTTTTGTATCTCGCTAAATATAAAAACTGATGAATGTTTTATATTTAATAAAGAGAGATTTTCATAAAATTAAGGATCCAATGTCCTATTTTTCATCCAATGAAAAATTCCCACAATAAAAACATCATTTTTATAATAAATGCATGCGAGGACCAAAGTCCTCAAAATAAATAATCTCCCGTCTTATGTATGTATTGCACATTTATAAATGGGAGTTGTATTCCGCTCCTAGTGTTATTGTAACTTTTTTTGATTTAATATTCCTTTATTTATCTTTCGCTTTGACACGTGAATAAAATGCCTTTTAATTAAATTGCATCGTGTGGAGAGAGAGCAAATTAATGAGTTCAAAATTTAATCATAAAATGATCGAGGTAGAAATAGATGAGAAGTCCCGAACCCAGCTCTGGTCTTTGGGCTCAAAGAGGCAAGAGGTCTATCCGATCACTCATTGGAACTAAGACCTCCAAGACACCTCTTGTGTCATGAGACTTAGACGTTAATCCTAGGCTCCTTTGGGAGAGAGGTTTACCCTCCAAGACCCCTTTGGTTGGCCCAAAATGGATAATAAGCGCAGTCTTAGGCTCTCCGAGGCGAGAGAAACTTTCTCAATGTTCTATTGGGTGGTGACTCCATGAAACCTCCTTGTTGCCCAAAATAGACGCACTCGCAATTCATTGCAAGTTGACAATGGACCCACAAATGCCTCGATCGCCCTCGAGCGGGCGGTCGCACGGGCGGCACGCGTCACAGTGGCGACTCCGCTAGGGACTCTGGTTCGAGACTTTAATTTGAAAATACCTCGGTTAACATTTATGATTAAAGTTTAATTCATAAATTCGCTTTCTCTCATTTGCATTTACATCCCATTAGAGCCGTAGAATATGCTAGATTGGTCCCTTCTTAACCTCGGTGCATTCCCGAAGCATAACCCTACGTTCACTCAATGTGGGGAAGTGTTAAGGATAATCACCAGCCCAAGCTTCGTGCCTTTTGGTATATAAAATGATGACCCGATCGGCCATTATGCTTGTGATGAGCTAAACCCATCGACAGGGATCATGCTTGGGTAGCCTTAAAGTAATATCTCCCTCGACCAAAGCTCATATAATGGCCGTAGATACTCTCCCTAGGTGATATGAACCGTAATATCATGCTTGCTGTATGGGTCATTATGTATTGGGTGAATCCGGATGTCTTGCTTGGTAACCTAGCCAAAGGCTTCCATGCCCCGGTAGGGCCATGTCGATATATTTGGAACGTCTAAATACATGATGATCATTATCCATGCGCTTGTGCAATAGCATAGGAGTGTTATGCTGCCGATTTTTCGCCGCACAGTGTCCATTGGGTTTCCCGCTGACCCATGGATTAATCCCGCCTAGGAAAGAAACTGCATCACCACGTGTGTAGGAGCAATAAGGGTGGAAGGACCTATCTGCTTGCCTGTGATTTATGGATGTTGCATATCACGGCCATGCATTTCATTTGCATTTCATGCATAATTCTAACACCTTATCTATGCAGCCATCATAGATCTGCCCAGGTGGATGAGAGGACAGACCGGAAGACTGATCAGAGTTTCTATATTTGAGCTGCAAGAAAGAGAGAGTCTTCTAGAAACCCATTCAGAAACCAGTGGTACCGTATCAGAGATGGCAAACTCACCAAGGGAAAATAATGCTACCAGGGCTTTGATTGCTGAAGAAGTGGGTAGAAGGTTTGAGGAGTTCGAGGGCAGTATGATGAATATGTTAGCTACAATGGCTCAGCAGGCTGCTCCGCAAAATCCTCCTCCTCCGCAAAATCCTCCTCCTCCTCCCATGAGACAAAATGAGCGGGAAGAGGAAAGAGTAGAAAGACAGGAGGAATCGATTCGACCACCACCTATAGATCTGAGATCAGTGGCTTCCGGGGTCCAGAGAAGGAGACAAGTGCTGAGGTTAGAAGATGACCGGGAGAATGAAGATGACAAAATGAGCGTTGCATCTGAGAGGGGGAAGGCACTCTAGACCGAAGAGTTCATCTGGAAGAAGATGGAAAAAAAGTTTGAGGCTATGGCCCGCATGTTGGGTAGAGGCCAAGGGATGAACCCAGAAGATAAGGAGCTGGAGGGAGATGACCCAATCTCATACAATTTTAAGATGCCTGATGTTCCTAAGTTTGACGGCACTTCTGACCCGACCGCCCATATAAAGCAGTATTCCTTGATCATGAAAGGGACTACCTTGTCCAAGAGGCAGAAAGTGGAGTACTTTTGCTTGAGCCTAACTGGCCCCGCCATAGATTGGTACCACAGCCTCGACCGTCGAACCAAGGAGGATTGGGATATGCTCACTGAAGAGTTTTTAAGGCAGTACGACTGCAACACAAGGATGGAGGTGACCCTCAAGGATTTGGAGTTACTTCAGCAAAAGGCCGGGGAATCCTTCCATGATTACCTAACCCGCTGGCGGAGTAGAGTAATGGAGATGAGGAGAAAGCCAGACACTCAAGACCAGATCCGTTTGTTCATCAAGAACGCGAGCCCGTACTTGAAAGAAGGTTTGAAGATGAAGGGTCTAAAAGACTGGGAGTCTTTGAAGGATATAGCCATAGAAGCGAAAGGGGAATACTTAGCCCAAAAGGCGAGCAATGACAATTATGCTAAGAGAGCTAATACCAGTCTAGGGACAAATAAGCCAGCCAATCCCAATGGTAGCACCAGAAGAACGGTTGAGGTGTCTGCTACCAACGCAACTACCCTGAGGAAGTTTTCGAACTTAGGAAGACCACTGTCTTGGGTTTTGAGAAGGTTGATGAAAGAAGGGAAGTTGCAGCCTTTGCCTCCCAGGCCTGCTATGATGCAAGGGAAGCTGGGGCATAAAGATAATGAGTACTGTGCCTTTCGTCAGCATACGGGCCATTTGATGGATAATTGTAAAGCGTTGAGGCACTCAATCCAGGATTTGATTGACAGCAAATAAATCACCGACCCCGAGCGGAGAGATGAAAAAAGGAAGCCTAGCTATAATGCTGTACCGCCACCCGTTTTCATGATTGGATTAAGCCTACCAGAATGGTACGTGCTGCAAGACTTGTATGGGAATGAGTATGTTGCTGTTACTCGCCCTGAGGCCAAGGGGGAAAGGATGTCTGTAGCGACAATTGATTGTTGGTCTAGTAGCGAAAGCGGTGAAGAGAATGAGGAGGAAGTTGAACTATCTTTGGATCTGTGGAAGTCAGATGAAGAGGGAAAAGAAGTAGGAGCTGTAACGAGAAGTGGAAGAGTAGTCCCAGAGATAGAAAGGTCACCGGAACCAGCGCAAGCATCAATAGAGAAAGAGCCGGAAGAGAATCAGGTAGTCAAACAGTTGAAGAAGACCACGGCTCAAATATCTATACGGGATCTTTTGAGGCAGTCCCCTTCTCATAGACAAATGTTGGTAGAAGCTTTGACTAAGTCTACTGTGGCTACTACAATCTCTCCATCAGAATTGTTAGACCTTGTAAAACGGGGATCAGGAGAGAGGTTAGTGTATTCTGATGCCAACTTGCCAGTTGAAGGCCGTAATCATAACCGACCGTTGTACATTAAGGCGCAAATCAGTGGCAAGCACACTGCTTGCGTTATGGTAGACGACGGGTCATCTATAAATGTTTGCCCTCTAGTGGCGCTTCAGGCTTTCGGTTTGGATGAGGGTATGCTTAGAGAGTCAGATTTGACTATTATAGCTTACGATAATTCTAGAAGGCAAGCTTTGGGGACGTTCAAGACTTTGGTCAAGGCTGGACCTATTGAGACGGAGACAGAATTTGTAGTTTTGCCCATTCCGGCCAACTTCTCGGCATTGCTTGGGAGGCCCTGGTTTCATAAACTAGGGGGAGTGCTGTCTACGCTACACCAGATGATAAAATTCCCACATGAAGGCGAGGTGGTAACCATTAAGGTGGCCAGGGATAATCAGGTATCGGCCCTAGAGATTGCTAATCAGCCAATCAGTTGTTTTCATGTATCGGTGATAGGGGAAGAGCAGAGGTCATTGGATAGCCCTCCAGTGGTTAATATGATGAAGAGGATACACTATCTCCCTGGGGCTGGTGTTGGTAGAAATTCGTAAGGGCCGCAATCCATAATCACTACTCGAGGTCAGAAAGATCGGAAGGGTTTGGGATACAAAGGCGGGCTTGGCAAGAAGAAGACGACGGAAAAGATCGCTCACATTTTAGAAAGCTTTGTGCCCGCATCCTCAGTATGCGCTTATACTGGTGAAGATGAGCCACAGTGGGTGAATGGAAAGATTGTCCCTGGATTTGAGATCTTCAGTGATGTTTTTGACTGGGATGTGGGAGTTATTAAAGCGGCTGAGGACTTCTGGGATGAGGAAGTTATGACCCAATGCATTGCCTGGGGTAGGGATGAGCCCGAAGAGGTCGTCACCGAGAAAATGTTAGCTGCCAGGCTGAAAGGGAAGGAAAAAATGGTAGAGTGTAAGCACCGTGTCCCGGAGCGGTCCGGATCAGAGGTTACCCTATGATGAAATCAGTATCCGAGCCTGTATAAATGGTTTGGATTTGGGGGTTTTAGTCCCGCGTTCCACGAGGAGTGAGTCTTTTTACCTTTCGTAGGGAGAGGGGGAGAAAACAGGGGATTTTCGAGTCAAAAAGGTTTGTTTTTCCTCCACAGACGGCCAGCCCGTCTATGAGGTCAGCCCGTCGCTTAGGGTCACAGACGGCCTGTGGTATTTTCCGACGCCCGTCGAAAAATCACCGCACCTGTCAGAGCGCCGCCTGGTTTCCCGGAGCACGCAACCTTTCCGACGCCCGTCGGTGGATGTGGCAGGGCCGTCAGACGAATCCTTGTGTCAGAAGGATTCTTTCGACGCCCGCCTCCATACACCGACGCCCGTCGGTCGTGTCTGGCTTATAAAAGCTCCGGATTTTCACTAGAAAAGGGTTCCAAAAATTCTCAAGAGGGGAAACTCTGCCAAAATTCAAGCATATTTTCTCTCTCTTCCAGCAAACACATTTCATAAAGAAATCTCTTTAAAGGAGGATCAAATCAATCAAAAGGAACTAAAAACTAATTAGTTTTCTTTAGATTTTGATTCCAAAATCAGTCTTTTGAGGGGTTAAAGAAGAAATAGTCCATTTTCCTTTCTTTGATCCTTCATCTTTGCTTCCTATATATTAACTTTAGATATATTGACATCTTTTAACTTTCTATGAGTGTATATTGATTCTCTTGGACTATCCCGAGCTTGAGCGGCTATCTACCATATTCGGAGGATTTCGTCCGGTTTAGTTTCCTAACCCTCTTGATTATTTCCTTCCTTAGTTATTCATTGATTATTTTATATATATAGATATACTCTTTTCATATCTCGTTAATGTATAAAAATGACTCAATGTTTTATACTCAAATAAAAATGAGGTTTGTATAAATGCAAAAGGGCCCAAAGCCCTATTTTTATCCAATAAAATCATCACAAATAAAAATATCCAATTTTGATAATGATGCATGCGAGAACCAAAGTCCTCAAAATAAGCAATGCCCCGATTCGTGTATGCTTCGCACATTTATAAAGGGAGTTGTATTCCGCTCCTTGTATTATTGTAATTTATTGCCTTTTGATATTTATTTGCTTATTTACGGCTTTCCAAATGTGAATAAATGCGCCTTTAATCAATTGCATCGTGTGGAGAGGGAGCGAATCAATGATAATTAAAATTTGATCATAAAATAATCAAGGTAGAAATAGATGAGATATCCCGGACCCAGCTCTGGTCTTTGGGCTCAAAGAGGCTAGAGGTCTACCCTCCAAGACACCTTTTTGTGCCACGAGACTTTAGCGCTAATCCTAGGCTCCTTAGGGCGAGAGGTTTACCTTCCAAGACCCCTCTAGCTGGCCCAAAATGGATACAAAGCGCAGTCTTAGGCTCTCCGAGGCGAGAGAAACTTTCCCAATGTTCTATTGGGTGGTGACTCCATGAAACCTCCTTGTTACCCAACATAGACGCACTTGCGATTTATTGCAAGCTGTCAACGGACCCACAAATGCCCCGATCGCCCTCAAGCGGGCGGTCCCATGGGCGGCCGTGGGGATCCGGCGCGCGTCATAGTGGCGACTCCACTGGGGACGTTTATGGTTCGAGATTTCAATTTGAAAATACCTCGTTTAACATTTATGATTAGAATTTAATTCATAAATTCGCTTTCTCTCAAAGTTGCATTCGCATATCATTAGAGCCTTAGAATATGCTAGTTTGGTCCCTCTTTTAGCCCCGGTGCGTTCCTGAAGCACGACCCCATTTTCACTCAATTTGGGGAAGTGTTAAGGATAATCACCAGCCCAAGCCACGTACCTCAATGGTATATCAAAATGATGACCCGATCGGTCGCTATGCTCGTGATGAGCTAGACCTGTCGGCAGGGATCATGCTTGGGTAGCCTTAAAGAAACATCTCCCATGTCCAAAGCCCATGTAATGGCTGTAGCTACTTTCCACAGGTGAAATGAACCCTAATTCCATGCTTGCTGTATGGGTCTTCATGTATTGGGTGAGTCCAGATGTCTCGCTTGGTAACCTAGCCAAAGGCTATCATGCCCCGGTAGGGCCATGTCGAAATTTATGGAACGTCCAAATACGTGGCGATCATTATCCATCCGCTTGTACATTAGCATAGGAGTGTCATGCTGCCGGTTTTTCGCCGTGCACCATGCGTGTCCATTGGGTCCCTCGTTGACCCTTGGGCTAATCCCACCTAGGAAAGAGACTGCACGACCACGTGTGTGGGAGAAATAAGGGTGGAAGGACCTACTTGCTTGCTTGTGCTTTGTGAATGTTGCATACCACGACCATGCATTACACCTATATTTCATGCATCATGTCTAATGTCTTACCCCTGTAGCCATCATAGATCTGCCCAGGTGGACTAGATCACCGACCGGAAGACTGATCCGAGTTCCTACTTTTGAGCCGTCAGATAGAGTGGGTCTGCCAGAAATTTTACCAGGAATCAGCAGTACTGTATCTCAGATGGCAAACTCGCCTAGAGGGGATGACGCCACCAAGGCCATGATCGCTGAAGAAGTGGGCCGGCGATTTGAGGAATTCGAGGGCAGGATGATGAATATGTTGACCGCCCTGGCACAACAGAATGCTCCACAGAATCCTCCTCCTCCTCCTCCTCCTCCTCCTCCTCCTCCTGTGAGACAGAATGAGCCAGAGGAAGAAAGGGCTGAAAGACGAGAGGAGACTGTTAGGCCACCACCAGTAGAGTTAAGGTCAGTAGCCTCGAGAGAGCAGAGAAGAAGGCCTGTCCTGAGAGTTGATGATGATAGAGATATCGAAGATGATGGGATGAGCATTGCATCTGAGAGGGGGAAGGCACCTCAGACTGATGACTTCATTTTAAAGAAGATGGAAGAGAGGTTCGAAGCTATGGCCCGTATGTTGAGCAGGGGTCAAGGGATGAACCCAGAGGATAAGGAATTGGAGGGAGAGGACCCGATCCCTTACAACTTTAAGATGCCAGACGTGCCGAAATTTGATGGAACTTCTGACCCAACCGCTCATGTGAAGCAGTATTCTCTGGTCATAAAAGGGACCACGCTGTCTAAGAAGCAAAAAGTAGAATACTTTTGTCTGAGTCTGACTGCCCATGCCATCGACTGGTATCATGGTCTCGACCGTCGCACTAAAGAAGATTGGGATCTGCTCACTGAGGAGTTTTTGAGGCAGTATGACTGCAACACCAGAATGGAGGTGACTCTAAAAGATATTGAACTGCTCCAGCAGAAGGCCGGAGAATCTTTCCATGATTATCTCACCCGATGGCGGAACCGAGTAATGGAGATGCGGAGAAAGTCGGACACCCAGGACCAGATTCGTTTATTTATCAAGAACGCAAGCCCGTACCTGAAAGATGGGTTGAAGATGAAGGGGTTGAAGGACTGGGAGTCTCTCAAGGATATAGCCATCGAGGCAGAGGGAGAGTTCTTGGCTAGGAAAGCTAACAATGATAATTTTGCCAAAAGGGCTAACCCCGGTCAAGGATCCAGTAGGCCGGCGGGTCCCAGTGGTAGCACCAGAAGAACAGGTGAGGTGTCTGCTACTGAGGTAACCACCCAGAGGAAGTTTTCGAACTTGGGGAGACCATTATCTTGGATCTTGAGAAGGTTAATGAAGGAAGGGAAATTGCAGCCCTTAGCTCCTAGACCTGCTTTGACTTAGGGGAAGCCTGGGCACAAAGACAATGAATTCTGTGTGTTTCACCAGCACTCAGGCCATATCACAGATAAATGCAAAGCGCTGCGGCACTCTATCCAAGACTTGATTGATAGCAAGCAAATTTCTGACCCTGAAAAGAGGGAAACTGAGAAGAAGCCCGGTTATAATGCCGTACCACCGCCCGTGTTTATGATCGGATCTAGCTTGCCAGAGTGGTACGTGCTACAAGATCTATATGGGAGCGAGAATTTTGCTGCTGATTGTTCCGAAGATAGAGAGGAGAGGGCAGTCGTGGCGACCCTTGATTGCTGGTCTAGCAGTGAGAGCGGCGGAGAAGCCGAGGAGGAGGGAGAGATGAACCTTGATTTATGGGGGTCTGATGAAGACAAAGAAGAGATAGGGGCTGTAATGAGAAGTGGAATAGTGGTCCCTGAGATTACAAGGCTACCTGAGCCAGCGCAGACACCAGCAGAGAAAGAGCCAGAGGAGAATCAGATTGTCAAGCAATTGAAGAAAACTGCGGCTCAAATATCCATCTGGGATCTTTTGAGACAGTCCCCCTCTCATAGGCAGAAGGTAGTAGAGGCTTTGGTCGAGGCCACGGTCGCCACCACGATTTCCCCATCAGAACTTTTGGGCTTAGTTAAGGGAGGATCCGAGGAGAGATTGGTCTTTTCTGATGCCGACCTACCGGTCGAAGGCTGCAATCATAACAGACCCCTGTACATCAAAGCGCAGATTAACAACAAGCACACTGCTTGCGTTATGGTAGACGATGGGTCTTCTATCAATGTGTGCCCCCTGATAGCTCTGCAAGCTTTTGGTCTAAACGAGGATATGCTCAGTGGATCAGATCTGACTATCACAGCCTATGATAATTCGAGGAGGTAAGCCTCGGGAACCTTTAAGACCTTGGTCAAGACGGGACCCATTGAAGTGGAGGTGGAATTTGTAGTGCTGCCCATCCCTGCTAACTTCTCAGCTCTGCTTGGGAGACCCTGGTTTCACAAATTAGGAGGAGTGCCATCCATGCTGCATCAAATGATAAAGTTCCCACATGAAGGGGAGGTGGTGACTGTCAAGGCAGCCAGGGAAAACCAAGTCTCAGCACTTGAAATAGCTAATCAGCCATTTAGTGGCTTCCACGTGTCCATGATAAGAGAAGAGCACGGGTCAGTGGATAACCCAGCTGTGGTTAATATGTTGAAGAAGATGCACTATCTCCCTGGGGCTGGTTTGGGCAGAAACTCTCAAGGACTGCAAACTGCGATCACCACTCGAGGTCAGAAGAACCGGAAAGGTCTGGGGTACAGAGGCGGCTTCGACAAGAAGAAGACGGCTGATAAGATCCCTCACATTTTAGAAAGCTTCGTACCAGCATCCTCAGTTTGTGCTTATACTAGCGAAGACGAGCCGCAATGGGTGAAGGGGAGGATTGTCCCTGGGTTTGAGATCTTTAACTATGTATTTGACTGGCATGTCGGGTTTATCAAGACTGCTGAGGACTTCTGGGATGAGGAGGTCATGACTCAGGGTATCACTTGGGACAGATGCGAGCCTGAAGAGGTTGTCACCGAAAAGATGTTAGCTGCCAGGCTGAAAGGGAAAGGGAAGATAGCAGAATTAGAACCGAAGATGGGGGATTTGAAGATTTCCTCCGACATACCTGAAGGGCCTCTGCTGAATCAGGAAGCCAATGAACCAGCTACAACAGCATCAACCTCTGGAGTGGCAGAAGAAGACTCTAGCTTAGACTGTCTTTTTATTCCAGAACTCTTTTATGATGTAAATGACAATTATAATATTATTAATAAGGCAAACAATTTCTCTTACTTGTGCGATGTTTCTAATGATTTCAACATGCATGAACATGATCATATTCTATCAATTTTTGACATTGATTCCACTGATACAACACCTTTTAATCTTGGAACCTCGGAAAATCCGAGAGAAACTCTAATAGCATCAAATATAACTCCTGAGGAGAGAAAACATTTTGAGAGAATAATAAGAAAACATGAAAAAGTCTTTGCCTGGACCTATTAGGACATGCCAGGAATTGACCGAGACTTGGCAGAACATGCTATCCTGACTTACCAGAATTACAAGCCTGTGAAGCAGAAGTTGAGAAGGCTCAGGCCAGAATGGGCAGACAAGGTCAAGGAGGAAATTCGACAGCAAATTGAAGCCAAGTTCCTTGTTGAAGTGCAGTATCCTACATGGTTAGCAAATGTGGTTCCTGTAGCGAAGAAGAACGGAAAGGTCAGGTTGTGTGTGGATTATCGAGATCTGAACAAGGCCTGCCCTAAAGATGATTTTCCACTATCCCATATCGATGTGTTAATAGACAGTGCCGCCAATTGTGCGATGTACAGCTTTGGAGATGGTTATGTGGGCTACAACCAGATCCTGAACAAGATAGCTGACCGGGTTAAGACCGCTTTCATCACGGAATGGGGAACCTACGCCTACCGAGTCATGCCTTTCGGCCTGAAGAATGCAGGGGCCACATACCAGAGGATGGCGACCAAGATCTTAAGTGACCTGATCCACAAAGAGGTAAAAGTGTATGTCGATGACATGATGGTCAAGTCAGCCACCCGAGAGGGGCACTTGGAAGCGCTAGAAAAGTTCTTCACCATGACAAGTATAATCTGCGACTTAACCCCAAGAAGTGCATTTTCGGAGTGACTTCAGGAAAACTATTGGGACATGTCGTCAGCCAGAGGGGAATAGAAACTGACCTGGACAAGGTGAAGGCCATCAGAGAGATGCCTGTGCCGCAAAAGGAGAAGGATGTAAGGAGTTTCCTGGGTAAGCTGCAGTATGTCAGCCGATTTATTGCCAAGCTCACTTCAATATGCGAGCCTGTTTTTAAGCTGCTTAGAAAGAATCAACCTGTGGTCTGGAACGAAGACTGCCAGAAGGCTTTTGACAGCATCAGGGAATACCTATTGAATCCGCCAGTGTTAAGGCCGCCGCAACCGATCAAGCCACTTATCCTGTATCTAGCAGTAGAGGGCAGTTCAGTGGGTGCCATGATGGCTCAAGAGGATGAATTTGGGGTGGAATTCACAATTTATTACCTCAGCAAGAAGTTCCTGGCTTATGAAATCAAATATGCTGAAGTAGAGAAGATCTACCTCGCAGTAATTTGGGCGTCAAAGAAATTGAGGCATTACTTTCACTCATATAAAGTTCAGGCAGTGGCCAAGCAAAATCCGTTAAGATATTTGCAGGAAGCATCGTCTTTGCTTGGTAAAATGGGAAGGTGGCTGCTCTTGCTACAGGAGTTTGATGTGCAATACATCACTCTCAAAACTATTAAGGGGCGAGCCGTAGCCGAATTTCTTGCTGAGCATCCTATTCAAGGAGACACTCCCGAGTTTACCTTTCCTGATGAAAGCATCATCGCGATTTCTATCTAGGGATGGCAGTTACACTTTGATGGGGCGGTGAATAACAGAGGGGCCGGAGTCGGAATCGTCCTGATAACCCCAGATAATGAGAAACTTCCCCTAGCAAAGAAGCTGAGGTACAAAGCAACCAACAATGAAGCCGAATATGAAGCATGCACTTTCGGGCTAGAAGCTTTAGCTGCATTGGGGGCAAAGAATATAGAAGTCTTCGGTGACTCATCCTTGGTGATTAACCAGATTCGAGGTGAGTGGGCTGTAAAAGAAGAACGGCTGGTACCATATGTTGAATATTTGAAAGAGGTATGTGGGCAGTTTGAGACTTGCACTTTCCACTTCGTGCCGAGAGATGAAAATCGTCTGGCTGATGCGTTGGCAACCTTAGTGTCAATGTGGGATAACCCTAAAGGAGTGGCTATAAAACTAGTGCTAATTTCGAGTTCTGAGAAGCACAGCTTCGAGATCAAGCCTGTGATGGAAGTAGAAGTGGCGGACGGGAAACCATGGTACTTCAACATCATGAATTACTTGGAAAACAATAAATTTCCAGAAGAAGCTACTGAGAAAGACTAGAGGATGATCCGGAAGCTATCTACTCAGTTCATATCCTTGGAAGGGGTATTATACAAAAGACAGTCAGACGGGATTCAGCTCAGATGCTTGCATGAAAAAGAAGCCCGCAAAGTGATGGAGGAAACCCATGCAGGTGTCTGCGGGGCCCACATGAACGGTTTGACCTTGGCTAAGAAGATCATGAGACAAGGCTTCTATTGGCTTACGATAGACAATGATTGCTCAAAATATGTTAAGCAATGCCAGTTGTGCCAGCAATACGCAGACTTGAGACACCTGCCAGTATCAGAGTTATATAACCTGACATCATCTTGGCCTTTCGCTGCTTGGGGGATAGATATCATTGGAGAGATCCGCCCTATGGCATCCAATGGGCACAGATACATCATAGTCGCAATTGACTATTTTACCAAGTGGGTAGAGGCGGAATCCTTCAAGAAGATTGATGCGAGGGATATGGCCAAGTTCATAGAGAGAAATCTGATCTGCAGATATGGCCTCCCTCATCACATAGTGTCTGACAATGGGGTGCAGTTCATGGGAGAAACCAGGAAGCTCCTCGAGAAGTATGGTGTCGAGCATCATAAATCCTCTCCCTACCGACCACAAGCGAATGGAGCAGTAGAGGCCGCGAATAAGAATATGAAGAAGATCCTGTCCAAGATGGTCCAAACCTACAAAGACTGGGCTGAAAAGTTACCCTTTGCCCTATGGGGATATAGAACAACGGTAAGGACGTCTACAGGCACTACACCATTTTTCCTAGTATACGGAACGAAAGCAGTATTGCCAGTTGAGATAGAGCTCAAATCACTGAGGGTGGTCATGGAAGCCCAAATTCCGGAGGCCGAATGGGCGCAGCAGAGGCTACAGCACTTGAACTTACAGGACGGGAGTAGGCTGAAAGCTTATTATCATAACCAGATTTATCAGAAGAGATTGGCAAGGACTTTCGAAAAGAAGGTGAGAAAGCATCCGCTGAAAGAAGGGGACTTGGTGTTCAAGCAGATGAGGCCAGGTATACCAAATATTAGAGGGAAATTCAGACCGACCTGGGAGGGGCCGTATATCCTTAAGAAGCTGCTGTCCAAGGGAGCTGCAATCTTGTCGGATAGTGATGGGAACGAATTCAAAGAACCGATCAACGTCGACAGACTCAAAAGGTTCCATGGCTAAAGACCAAAATAAAAAGAAGAGAATAAAATGCCCTGCAGGTCGAAAACCGAAAAAGGCGGCTGTGCTAAAATTGGGCGCCTCGACAGGGTGAAAACCGAAAAAAGGCATCCTGTGTAAAAATTAGAGGTAGGAGAGAAAATGTCCTATCGTGAAAACCCGAGAGGGCCGATCGGTAACAGGAGTTGATGCTGTTAAAATTTGGTTCCTTGTATTAACAGCGCGTAAGCAGCTGAGTAAATGCCAAAACTGATCATGTATGCTGAAATTATATGAAAATGTACACAAATTCGTGAAATAGAATGAATATTATTCTTTTCATTTTTGTCATTTCCTAGTTCTGCATTAAAAAGAAATATAGCACCAAAAGAAATACATATGCAAGCTAAGCTAAGTCCTGCTGCTGCTCTCGCCGACCAGATGCTTGAGCCCTCGAGTCCTGTTATCAGATGCTGGACTAAGGATCCACTTCTTATAATCATTAGTCAAAGACACAGAATGGTTGCCGAACCTCGGGATAACAGTCCTCACTGGTAGTTTGCCCCACAGCTCATGGTACCGGGAAGCAAACGCGGCCGAGAGAGCTCCTCCCCGAAAAGATAAGGGAACCCTCACTACATCCTGGGTCATCCCGAGCTGACGCATACATCGAGAGGTGATGCAGAAGGTGGCTCGACGGAGCCCACAGAGGGGAACACACCCCGATGGCCCATCAATGACCACATGAGACAGTGGGAGCCAGGCAGACGTAAAACTGATGTCATCATCTGACAGCTCGCCAAATCTGGTAATGCCTTCACCAGTAGTGGCACATCCATGTAGTCGTCGGCGCGGAAGGAAGTGATTCGGCGAGTACTGTGGAGTAACCCGAGGGGGTGGCTCAGACAGCATCCTCAATTTCTCTTGCAGCCAAATCTAAAAAAAAAAAAAAAGAAGCCGCTGGAGTAACTAGAGTCTACTTCAGGCAAAAATAAGGCGCAGGGTTGTGTGAAAATTCGAAAGGACGCACCTCCCGCTAAGAAAAGCTAGTGTGAAAATCCATAAGGGACGCACTACCTTTAAAATAATGACGTACCTGGAGCAATAAGGGGCTGCCGGTAAAGGTTATAGTGGATCTAGAGCTCACAGCGTCCAAGCCCAGAATGGTTTCAGCCAGAATGAGTGGTAAGGGTGATAATACCAGATGAAAGTCGCTCAGGACTCCGAACAGGCGAGAGTCACCTGTCAAACCCCCTGGAACAACAGTGAGGAAGTTCACCATGCAAAACAAGAATATGATGCTTACCTGATAGGTGGGGATGTCAGTGAACTGATCCAGAGCCTCGATCAGTGGCGCCAGAGTAAAGGAAGAACCCAGAGGGATCAGACGGGCGGCCTCAGAAGAAGGTATGCCAAGAGCCATAGCTATGTCCCGGGTCTGGAATAGGCCGCAGCGGGGGACGTAAGGCAGAGCGCTAGGAGGGAACCAGGCTTCGAGAATGGTAGCTAGCTCTTCAAGCAAAGGGCACAATTCCTGGTAGGTAAACCTGAAGACGTGAAACCGGGGGTTCCAGAAGTGGGTCGCCGCCAGAAGGAGGTTTTGATCGACTTTGACCCGGAACAGGTATTTCAGCCCAGACAGAGAGTGAAGGGCGCCTTCTCCCCAAGTCTGTTTGTCATCTAAGATACGGTGCATCCTTTGGGCTAGAGAAGAAGACATGCTAAGAAATATGAAGGGCTCAAGATGTTGGAAAGTGGAGAGACACAAGAGGAGCAAAAATTTTGTAAGAATTTATAGGGAAGTGTCACCGACGGCCTACCCGTCTCTCCTAAGAGACGGCCTGCCCGTCGGTAGAGATCCACGTGGCAAACGCATCAGCATTGCATTCATCACGCGCATTAACTCGCATTTATTGTGTGACAGACAGCCAGCCCGTCGGTCGCTCCTACAGACGCCCTGCCCGTCGGTCTCGAAATTCTATATAAGGGCGAGTGACAGACGGTGCAAACGCTGCTGTCCCTTTCATTTTCCTCTCTCAAACGGTTTTTTAGCGTTTTTTTTTGCGTTTTTTTCAAGCATTTCTTCTTCTTTTTTCGTAATTTCTTCATATTTTCGCATTCTCTACTCACCGAGTGCTTGGATATTTATATTTCTTCAGTTTCTACACTTCTCGCGACTACAAGTAAGTAAATAACTACCTTTTTTTGAATTTTATTCAATTTATTTCTTCATTTCTTCTTCCTCTACCCTTAGGAATGCTTAGAATGCTTTAGATACCTTAGAAATTTAGGGAGGATGCTGCCCATTTTTCTTTACCTTTTTTAATGCAATTAAATCCGAAACTTTGCATGATCATATAGAAATAGAATTTTTCTATAACTTTGTTGCTTTAGAAATAGACTTCTTAAGCGCACTATTCTGTGCATATATTGCTTTTGAGGCCTGAGGCCTTTGTTTTGTGTTGTTGGGGATACACTCTTGCCGGGGTGCGTCCCATTTACATGCGTATATTATTGTTGAGGCCTGAGGCTTATTTTGATGCCTTTTTATGCAGGAGGTTGGGCATACCCTTGCCGGGGTGCTGCCCAAATTTTTATTATTTTATTCTGAAATGAATATTTTTGTGTGTAATGCACGCCTTGGGGCCTAGAAAGCCCATTCTTATTCGCTTCAAATTATTTCTGTGTTAATTGCATGTTGTTTCTTGTTTTGATATGTGCGAGGCATGCTGGGCAACGTCCTTTGACGGGACGTCCGCCCTTTTCATTCATTATCAATTTTCTATCTGGTTTTCGGGCCGCCATTGCCCTGGTGGGGCCTAAATGGGCCTTCACCTTCAAAATAAGTCTAATAATACTTGTCTTGTCAAATTTTCGCTATCTAATTTTTTCTCCTTTGCAGGATGCCTCCCAGACGTAGAGCATCGCATGCCCAGCCCGAGATCGTAGTTCCGGGTTGGATGGATGCTGAGTCAGCTCAGAGGTATAGAGAGTTGGCTCAGGTAGAGCTTCGGGCCAGCCGTTTTGTGTCCCGGCTGTTTCTAGAGGCCTTAGGGATGGCCCCAGAGTTTGATTTGCTTGTCGAGGGTGCTGGGTGGACAGAGTTCCTTGACCCCTCCTTCCAGACTTTTCCAGAGGCTACCCGCCAGGTCCTAGCCACTCTCCGCTATGCTAGTTTTCAGAGTGCAGACACCGAGCCAGGGGTGGTCCAGTTTTGGTTCGACGGCGACCATTACAGTATTACTAGGCAGAGATTTGCACAGGCCATGGGGCTCCCTACAGATGAGGGGGTGGAGATCCCGCGGCGAGCTGTGAGACGCGCCCATTGGGTGGCTATTGCCCTACCGGGAGTGTTGTATGATCATGATACAGCAAAGATCACCGTACTGGTGTCTCAGGCACTCCGGTATTTGCACAGAGTGCTATCCAGTTCGTACCTCGGTCGAGCTGGTAATCCAGGGTCACTTAATGCGGCCGAGATCTGGAGCCTCTGGGCTATGGTGGCAGGCCAGCGTCTCAACATTAGCCACAAGATCTTGGCCAACTTGACCAGAGTCGGCAGAGGACTGACACCGGTAGTGATAGTGGGAGGAGTTATCACCCGATTGCTTTTGAGGTTGGGAGTTGCCCCTGACAGGTTGAGAGGACCCTTGGAGGAGGGGATCCATGTAGACGCCTCAGCGGCAGTACAGATGGGGATGATTTCCCCGATATCAGGGCAGGCAGAGGCCTACAGGGTACTGACCATTCACGAGAGCCGGCGGATGTTCTCACTTCCACCCTTGGGTCAAGATCCAGACCACCCGGAGCACCCAGAGGATCAGCCTCCACAGCCAGAGCCCCAGCCTCAGCCCGAGCCTCAGCCAGAGCACCAGCCTCCACACTCGGAGCCAGAGCCCCGGCCTCCGCAGCCTCCTCAGCCTCAGACTGTGCCACCGCCATAGCAGCAGGAGCAGCCCAGGACCCCTTCTGACTTCGACATAGAGTTCACGATGGATGATCTATTTGCTGCCTCACCAGCATCCCGAGCACCGACTCTTGTCCCATCGTCGGGCGTCAGAGTGCAGAGGACTACCCACGGGCCCCCCCGAGAGATATCATCCTTATTCTAGAGGCGACCCGGGGGCATCCACCTCTGCAGCACCGCCTCCAGAGCCACCACCGCAGCAGCCAGCACAACCCGAGTTCTCTCAGCTCCTCACGTCTATGTTCACAGCCTTAGAGTGACGATAGGATGAGAGGGACAGAGCCATTCACGAGAGGTTGGATCGCCAGCAGGCTGCTATTCAGGAGCAGTCCCGGTCAGTGGAGCGGTTAGCCCAGGAGCAGGTCGGTTACATTGAGCATACTACGCGGGAACGGGCTCGGATCATGGATGCTTTCAGGGATGAGCAGGCTCGGGTCATAGAGGCCTTCAGAGGTGAGCAGGCGAGGCTGATCGAGCAGATTGCCCAGGGTCAGAGGGAGCTTAGGCAGCAGCTCGCTCATGATTTGAGGACGTCACAGGACCAGGCGTCTCAGAGGGTTGACATGACCCTACAGATGATTGACGAGTCGCTCGACTCTCTGAGATCCCACGTCCAGGCGATAGAGGGGATCCTCCCACCCTTGTCTCAGACCATGAGGGAGTTCAGGGAGCAGACAGAGCAGCGCCTAGAGCATATGAAGAGGGCCGCCAGTGAGCAGACCACTCAGTTGAGCCAGGCGTTCAAGAAGTTAGGAGGCACAGTATCAGAGACATTGGAGTTCGTGAGGACTTGTACCCAGCCTTTCTTGGATGGCCACGGTCAGATCCGTTTCAGGCGGACCCACGATGCTGAGGCAGGACCCTCCACGGCTCAGCCACCACCTCCGGCACGGCCAGCTCTGCCTCCACCTCCGCCAGGGACAGTGCACATATCGGATGATGAGGACCCCGATGAGCCCTCTGACTACACACCCCTATGACATTCAGGGAGTCATATTTTTGTACACTTACACTTTGTATATACATTGTACAAAATAGATTTTTTTAGTGAAAAACTTTTGTTTTCATGATTTATGCATTTATTCGGTTATTTATGATTCATTCATATTACAGATGAACATATGCCTTCACATTCACTCATATTCCAAAACAAGGAAAACAAAAATGATAAACAACTCAATAAAGAAGAATATAAATGAAACATGGCATAGCAGATGAAGCAAAATCACGCCATTAATAAACAGGTTAAAAGATGACCACTCAAACATAAACTAACAAAACCTTTTATCACACAGGTACAGAGAGATGCCGCTCTTCACCAGACCGAGATCGTAGCCAGAGAGTGCTACATCTCACAGTTCGCGCGGTAGCCAGAGAGTGCTACGCACCTTGCAGATTGGATGGGGGTTAGCAAGGGAACTTCAGATCGAAGCTACAGTTAAAGAAACACTGCTCTTTACCAGATCGAGATCGTAGCCAGAGAGTGCTACATCTCACAGTTCGCGCGGCAGCCAGAGAGTGCTACACACCTTGCAGATCGAATGGGGGTTAGCAAGGGAACTTCAGATCGAAGCTGTAGTTAGAGAAACACTGCTCTTCACCAGACCGAGATCGTAGCCAGAGAGTGCTACATATCACAGTTCGCGCGGCAGCCAAAGAGTGCTACGCACCTTGCAGATCGATGGGGGTTAGCAAGGGAACTTCAGATCGAAGCTGCAGTTAGAGAAACACTGCTCTTCACCAGACCGAGATCATAGCCAGAGAGTGCTACATCTCACAGTTCGCGCGGTAGCCAGAGAGTGCTACGCACCTTGCAGATCGAATGGGGGTTAGCAAGAGAACTTCAGATCGAAGCTGTGGTTGGAGAAACACCACTCTTCATATCGAGTTCGTAGCCAGAGGATGCTACGTCTCACCAGCACCTACAAGTCGAGACGGGACCGGTAGGGGTATCTTCGCATCGCCGAACGGACCAAGATTACGAGGTCTACCCGGCAACAGGCACGAAAGGTAAGAACCGTCGCAGGTATGCCTTCTTTCTTTCTGTCCTTTCTCTGAGTTTTGGCTTATCTAGGCGTTTGTGCACTAGTTTCCCCAAAACTGGGGGCAACTGTAAGCACCGTGTCCCGGAGCGGTCCGGATCAGAGGTTACCCTATGATGAAATCAGTATCCGAGCCTGTATAAATGGTTTGGATTTGGGGGTTTTAGTCCCGCGTTCCACGAGGAGTGAGTCTTTTTACCTTTCGTAGGCAGAGGGGGAGACAACAGGGGATTTTCGAGTCAAAAAGGTGTGTTTTTCCTCCACAGACGGCCAGCCCGTCTATGAGGTCAGCCCGTTGCTTAGGGTCACAGACGGCCTGGGGTATTTTCCGACGCCCGTCGAAAAATCACCACCCCTGTCAGAGCGCCGCCTGGTTTCCCGGAGCACGCAACCTTTCCGACGCCCGTCGGTGGATGTGGCAGGGCCGTCGGACGAATCCTTGTGTCAGAAGGATTCTTCCGACGCCCGCCTCCATACACCGACGCCCGTCGGTCGTGTCTGGCTTATAAAAGCTCCGAATTTTCACTAGAAAAGGGTTCCAAAAATTCTCAAGAGGGGAAACTCTGCCAAAATTCAAGCATATTTTCTCTCTCTTCCAGCAAACACATTTCATAAAGAAATCTCTTTATAGGAGGATCAAATCAATCAAAAGGAACTAAAAACTAATTAGTTTTCTTTAGATTTTGATTCCAAAATCAGTCTTTTGAGGGGTTAAAGAAGAAATAGTCCATTTTCCTTTCTTTAATCCTTCATCTTTGCTTCTCGTGGAACGTGCGGGGCTCTAATCAACACAAGAATCTCACCCAAAGCAATTATCTGAGGGTAAATATTCCGGATTCCTTCTCCATATCATTTCATATTTACTCCTTATTTTGTTGATTCTTTCAATTTTGTCATTATTCTTCTTTATTTTGACTCCCTTTATCTCATTTTGTGTTAAAAACCCCTTTTTTTGACTTTCAAAAAGAGTCATTTTTACTGTTTTTTCCGAGACAGTGGTGACCGACGGGTCATCTTCTGTACCGACGCCCGTCGGTCACCCCACTCACAGACACTCTTCCACTTAAGTGAGCGACGGACATGTCAATCAATTTGACAGATGCCCATCGGTCACCTAAGAAAGGCCGTCGCTGGGTTCTGTCTCCACACCTTCAAATCTTTTTTATCTCTTTCAAGTCCTTTTGACTTTATTTATGTTGATTCTTTTTATATTGACATCTTTTAACCTTCTGTGAGCAATGTGTTGATTTCCCGGGACCATCCTGAGCTTGAGGGGTTATCTACCATATCCGGAGGATTTCGTCCGGTTTAGTTCCCTAACCTTCTTGATTATTTCCTTCATTTATTATTCATTGACTATTTTATGTATATGGATATACTCTTTTCATATCTCGCTAAGTGTAAAATTGGATCAATGTTTTATACTCAAATAAAAAATGAGGTATGTATAAATGCAAAGGGGCCAAAGCCCTATTTTTATCAAATAAAAATCATCACAAATAAAAAAACATCCAATTTTAATAATGATGCATGCGAGGACCAAAGTCCTCAAAATAAGCAATCCCCCGATTCATGTATGTATCGCACATTTACAAAAGGGAGTTGTATTCCGCTCCTTGTATTATTGTAATCTATTGCTTTTGATATTTACTTGCCCATTTATGGCTTTCCAAAATGTGAATAAATGCGCCTTCGATTAATTGCATTGTGTGGAGAGAGAGCGAATTAATGATAATTAAAATTTGATCATAAAATAATCGAGGTAGAAATAGATGAGAAATCCCGGACCCAGCTCTGGTCTTTGGGCTCAAAGAGGCTAGAGGTCTACCCTCCAAGACACCTTTTTGTGCCATGAGACTTTAGCGCTAATCCTAGGCTCCTTAGGGCGAGAGGTTTACCTTCCAATACCCCTCTGGCTGGCCCAAAATGGATACAAAGTGCAGTCTTAGGCTCTCCGAGGCGAGAGAAACTTTCCCAATGTTCTATTGGGTGGCGTCTCCATGAAACCTCCTTGTTGCCCAACATAGACGCACTTGCGATTTATTGCAAGCTGTCAACGGACCCACAAATGCCCCGATCGCCCTCAAGCGGGCGGTCCCATGGGTGGCCGCGGGGATCCGGCGCGCATCACATAAATTCAGAACTAAAGATTGGGGATTTGAAGATTTCCTTAGGGATAGTTGAAAGGCCTTTGCCAAGCCAGGAAGCCGAGGCACAAGCTGCTGTAGCATCGACCTCAACGGAAGCTGAAGAAGATACTAGCTTAGATTGTCTTTTTATTTCAGAACTTTTTTATGATGTAAATGACAATAATAATATTATTAGTAAGATGAATGATTTTGCTTATTTGTGCGATGTTTCCAATAATCTCAACATGCATGAACATGATCATATCGCATCTATTTTTGATATTGATTCTACTGACACCACGCCTTTTGATCTTGGAACCTCGGAAAATCCGAAGGAAATCTTAATAGCATCGGATATAACTCCTGATGAGAGAGAAAAATTCGAGACAATAATAAAAAAATATGAAAAAGTTTTTGCCTGGACCTACGAGGACATGCCAGGAATTGATCGGAACATCGCAGAGCATGCTATTCCGACGTATCCGGACCATAAGCCTGTAAAACAGAAGTTGAGGAGGCTTAGGCCAGAATGGGCAGATAAGATTAAAGAGGAGATTCGGCAGCAGATCGAAGCCAAATTCCTGGTTGAAGTGCAGTATCCTACATGGCTAGCAAATGTAGTCCCTGTAGCCAAGAAGAACGGAAAGGTAAGGGTATGTGTGGATTATCGAGATCTGAATAAGGCCTGCCCTAAAGACGATTTTTCGCTACCCCCCATTGATGTGTTGATAGACAGTGCCGCCAACTGCGCAATGTACAGTTTTGGGGATGGTTATGTAGGCTACAACCAGATCCTTAACAAGATAGTCGACCGGATTAAAACAGCTTTCATCACGGAATGGGGGACCTACGCCTACAGAGTAATGTCTTTCGGCCTAAAGAATGCAGGAGCTACGTACCAGAGAATGGCAATGAAGATCCTAAGCGACTTGATCCACAAGGAAGTGGAGGTGTACGTAGACGACATGATGGTCAAGTTGGCCACTAGGGAGGGCCATTTCGAAGCTTTAGAGAAGTTCTTCGCTAGGATTGATAAGTACAGCCTGCGACTTAATCCCAAGAAGTGTATCTTCAGAGTAACTTCAGGAAAGCTACTGGGGCATGTCGTCAGCCAGAGGGGAATTGAAATTGACCCGGACAAGGTGAAGGCCATCAGAGAGATGCCCGTGCCACAAAAAGAGAAGGAGGTGAGAAGCTTCCTAGGCAAGCTACAATATGTCAGCCGATTCATTGCGAAGCTCACTTCGATATGTGATCCAATCTTTAAGTTGCTCAGAAAGAATCAGCCTGTGGTGTGGAATGAAGACTGCCAGAGCACTTTTGATAGCATCAGGGAATATCTGCTGAATTCGCCAGTGCTGAGGCCACCGCAACCGATCAAGCCGCTTATCTTGTATCTGGCAGTGGAGGATGGTTCCGTGGGAGCTATGATGGCTCAGGAAGATGAGTTCGGGGTGGAATTCGCGGTTTACTATCTCAGCAAGAAGTTCCTGGCCTACGAGATAAAATATGCTGAAGTAGAGAAGATTTGCCTGGCAGTGATTTGGGCGTCAAAGAAGCTTAGGCACTACTTTCATTCGTACAGAGTTCAGGCAGTGGCAAAGCAGAATCCTTTGAGGTATTTGCAACAAGCGCCGTCTTTGCTTGGTAAGATGGGAAGGTGGTTGCTAGTGCTACAAGAGTTCGATGTCGAATACATCACTCGCAAAACTATCAAGGGGCGAGCAGTAGCGGAGTTTCTTGCTGATCATCCCATTCAGGGAGACGCGCCTGAATTCAGTTTCCCTGATGAGAGCATAGCCATAATTTCTGTCCAAGGATGGCAGTTATATTTTGATGGGGCTGTAAATAACAAGGGGGCAGGAGTCGGAATCATTTTGACGGCCCCAAATGATGAGAAGCTCTCATTGGCCAAGAAGTTGAGGTACAGGGTCACTAACAATGAAGCTGAATATGAAGCGTGCACCTTCGGGTTAGAAGCCTTAGCTGCCTTGGGGGCAAAGAACGTAGAGGTTTTTGGTGACTCATCCTTGGTAATCAGCCAAATCCGGGGTGAGTGGGCTGTAAAGGAAGAATGGCTGGTACCTTATGTTGAATATCTGAAGGAGCTATGTGGGCAGTTCGAGACCTGTACGTTCCACTTTGTGCCGAGAGAGGAGAACCGTCTGGCTGATGCACTGGCAACTCTGGTGTCGATATGGGATAATCCTAAAGGGATAGCTATGAAGCCTGTCCTGATTTCGAGTTCGGAGAGGCCCAGCTTTGAGATCAAACCAATAATGGAAGTAGAAGTAGCAGATGGAAAACCATGGTACTTTGACATCATGAATTATTTGGGAAATACGAGATTTCCAGAGGAAGCTACCGAGAGAGATCAGAGGATGATCCGAAGGCTATCCACTCAGTTCATATCCTTAGACGGGGTGTTATACAAAAGGCAGGCAGATGGTATCCAGCTCAAGTGCTTAGACGAAAGGAAAGCCCGGAGGGTGATGGAAGAAACCCATGCAGGCGTCTGTGGGGCTCATATGAATGGGTTAGCCCTGGCGAAGAAAATCATAAGGCAAGGCTTCTATTGGCTTACGATGGACAATGATTGCTCAAAATATGTCAAGCAATGCCAGCTATGCCAGCAGTACGCATATTTAAGGCACTTGCCAGTGTCAGAGCTACACAGCCTAACATCACCTTGGCCATTCGCTGCTTGGGGAATAGACATTATTGGAGAGAACCGCCCTACGGCATCCAATGGGCACAGATACATAATAGTCGCAATCGACTATTTTACAAAATGGGTAGAGGCGGAATCCTTCAAGAAGATCGACGCGAGAGACATGGCCAAGGTTATTGAAAGAAATCTGATCTGCAGATACGGCCTCCCACCTAACATAGTGTCTGATAACGGGGTACAGTTCATGGGGGAAACCAGGAAGCTTCTTGAGAAGTACGGAATCGAGCACCATAAATCCTCTCCCTCTCGACCACAAGCTAATGGGGCAGTAGAGGCCGCCAATAAGAATATGAAGAAGATTCTAGCCAAGATGGTCCAAACCTACAAAGACTGGGCAGAGAAGCTACCCTTTGCACTGTGGGGTTACAGAACGACGGTGAGGACATCTACGGGCGCTACACCATATTCTCTGGTTTATGGGACAGAGGCAGTGCTGCCAGTCGAGGTAGAGCTCAAATCGCTGAGAGTAGTCATGGAAGCTCAGATTCCGAAGGCCGAATGGGCACAACAGAGGTTACAGCATTTGAACTTATTGGATGAGAGTAGGCTAAAAGCTTACTATCATAATCAGATCTATCAGAAAAGGCTGGCCAGATCATTTGGGAAGAAGGTGAAAAGGCATCTGTTGAAGGAGGGAGACTTGGTGTTCAAACAGATGAGGCCAGGTGTACCAGATATCAGAGGAAAATTTAGACCAACCTGGGAAGGGCCGTTTATCCTCAAGAGGCTATTGTCTAAAGGAGCTGCAATCTTATCGGATGGCGATGGTAATGAGTTCAAGGAACCGATCAATGTTGACAGACTCAAAAGGTTCCATGGCTAAAGACTAAAAATAAAAAGAAGAGAATAAAATGCCCCGCGGGTCGAAAACCGAAAAAAGGTGGCCTTGCTAAAATTGGGCGCCTCGACAGGGTGAAAACCGAAAAGAGGCATCCTGTGCAAAAATTAAAGGCACGAGAGAAAATGTCCAAGCGTGAAAACCCGAGAGGGCCGGTTGGTAACAGGAGTCGATGCTGTTAAAATTTGGTTTCATGTATTCATAGGGCATGCACAATCGAGTTGAGGTCAAAACTGATCATGTATGCTGAAATTCTATGGAAATGTGCATAATTTCGTGAAATAAAATAAGAATTATTCTTCTCATTTCCGTCATTTTCTAGTTCTGCATTAAAAAGAAATGTAATACTCAAAAAGTGTACATATGTAAACTAAGCTAGGTCCTTCTGCTGCTCTCGCCAGTCTGATGCTTGAGCCCTCGCGTCCTATTGTCAGATGCCAGGCTAAGGACCTATCTCTTGTACTCGCTAGTGGAAGCCACAGAATGAGCTCCGAACCGAGGAATGACAGTCTTCACCGATAGTCGGCTCCACAGTTCATGATACCGAGAAGCAAAGGCAACAGAAAGAGCTCCTCCCCGAAAAGATAGTGGGACCCTCACCACATCCTGAATCATCCCAAGCTGGCGAGCACACCGAGCTGTGATATAGAAAGTAGCTTGACGGAGCCCACAGAGGGGAACACACCCTGATGGTCCATCAATGATCGCATGGGACAGAGGTAGCCAGGCAGACATGAAACTGGTATCATCATCCAACAACTCGCTAAATCTGGCAATGCCTTCATCAGCAGTGGCGCATGTATACAGCCGTTGACGCGGGAGGAAATGTCTCGAGGAGTACTATGCAATGACCCGGGGAGGTGGCTTTGACAACATCCTCAGTTTCTCTTGCAGCCAGACCTGAAAAAAAAGAAAAAAAAAAGAGCCGCTGGAGTAAGTAGGATTTACTTCAGGCAAAAATAAGCCATAGGGTTGTGTGAAAATCCGAAAGGACGCGCTTCCCGCCAAGAAAAGCTAGTGCGAAAATCCATAAGGGACGCACTACCTTTAAAATAATGACGTACCTGGAGCAATAAGGGGCTTCCCGTGAACGTGGAGGTGGATCCGGAGCATACAGCATCTAAGCCTAGAATGGTCTCAGCCAGGATAAGTGGAAAGGGAGATAGCCCGCGGTGGAAATCGTCCAAGGCCCCAAACAGACGAAGATCGCTGATCCAACCCCCTGGAACCACAGTCAAGAAGCTCATCATGCAAAATAAGAATACGATGCTTACCCGGTAGGTGGGGACGTCTGAGAATCTGTCTAGAGCCTTGACCAGCGGCTCCAAAGAGAAAGTAGAACCCGGGGGAACCAACTGCGCAGCCTCAGAAGGGGCTATACCTAGAGACAGAGCAATATCTCGAGTCTGGAGTAAACCGCAACGTGGGATACAAGGCAGAGCGTTAGGGGGATACCAGGCATCGACAATGGCAGCTAACTCCTCAGGTAGGGGGCATAACTCCTGGTACGTGAACTTGAAGACATGAAACCGAGGATTCCAGAAATGGGTTGCAGCCAGAAGAAGGTTGTGGTCTACCTTAGCCCTGCGCAGGTGTTTTAGGACGGAAAAAGGAGAAAGAGTTCGTTTTCCCAAGTGCGGTTGTCATCTAAGATACGGTACATCTTCTGGAGGAGAGGAGATGACATCTTGTGAAAATCAGAGGATGAAAGCTAGAGAAATGTTGAGAAAATGAGAAGACACAAGAAATCAGAAAAGTTGACGAAATATATAGGGAAGCGCCACAGACGGCCTGCCCGTGCCTCAAGAGAGACGGCCTGCCCGTCGGTAGTCGTCCACCTGGCAGTTTGCATACGTCAGCATTGCATCATGTGCATCAATTTCGCATTTAATGGGGAATAGTGAACGACAGATGCCCAGCCCGTCGGTCGCTCCTAGCGGCGCCCAGCCCGTCGGTCACGAAATCTATATAATGGCCTTGTGACCGACGGACAAACAGTTTTGCCATTTTCTCTCTTCCTCTCCCTCTCATTTTTTTGTCATTTTCTGCACTCTTTTCTTTTCTTTTTTTCATTTCTCTTGCATTTTTGGGCCATTTTCGCTCGACCGGTCATCCAAGGAAGTACTTTTCTTTATTTCTACAATTTTCTGCAAATTACAGGTAAGTAACCAACCACTTTCTCTTTTAATTTTGATTTATTTCCTTTTCTTCTTCTTCTTTTTGCTTTTAGAATGAGGATTGCTTTAGTTTGCCTTAGAAATTAAGGGTAGACGATGCTAGTTTTTATATATAATTTTGGCATGCTAATTAGTCAAACCTTTGCATGATATTGCCTATAAAACATGTTCCCTTAGAAGTAGGAATTCCTATGCATGCTAGCAAATGTATATAAGTATGGTATATATGTGCGATTGTTGGGGCTTGAGGCCTGTCCCTTTTGTGCAGGAAGTGGGGCACACCCTTGCCGGGGTGCTGCCCATTTTTTTTTGTATATATATATATACAATTGTTTTATTGGGGCCTGAGGCCCGTTTTGTGTTTTTTTCATGCAGGAGGTTGGGCACATCCCTGCCGGGGTGCTGCCCAATTATTTTATTTTCATTTCTTTATCTTTCTCTCCTCACACCTGGGCTGCTATCGCCTGGATGAGGTCCAAGGTGCTTTTTGTTTTGGAAATTGGGCCTATTAATGCTCGCTTCGTTAAATTAATTTATATAATCTTTTCTTTTGTAGGATGCCTCCGAGACGACGAGTTCCCCAGCCCCGGCCCGAGATAGAGGTCCCGGGCTGGATGGATGATGAGTCCACCCAGAGATACAGGGCACTGGCCCAGGTCAAGATCCGGGCTAACCGTTTTATATCTAGGCCATTCCTAGAGGCCCTAGGGATGGCCGCCGAGGTAGACGCACTGATAGAGGGTGCTGGATGGATAGACTTTCTGACTCCCGCATTTCAGACATTCCCCGAGGCTACATGGCAGGTGTTAGCCACTCTACACTATGGAGGGTATCAGAGATCGGACACCGAGCCGGGCGTGGTGCAGTTTTGGTTTGACGGCCAGCATTTTAGTATCACGAGGCATCGGTTCGCGGAGGCGATGGGGTTCCCGATGGGTGATGGAGTTATAGCCCCGCAGAGAGCGGTGAGGCGCGCCCATTGGGTGGCTATTGCTTTGCCAGGAGTGCTGTATGATCACGATACAGCGAAGAGTACCGTACTGGTCTGTCAGGCACTTCGGTACCTGCACAGAGTGCTTTCCAGCTCGTACCTCGGTCGGGCTGGTAATCCAGGGTCGCTTAACGCCGCCGAGATCTGGAGCCTCTGGGCTATGGTGGCAGGCCAGCGCCTCAATGTTAGCCATGAGATCCTGGCTAACATGCTTAGAGTCGGGAAGGGATCAGCCCCAGTGGTGATTGTAACACCCCCATCGCCGTCCCCGTTGGAAGGACGCCGACGAACGCGCTACACGACGCTCACACATACAGATATACACATGTACAATGCGGAAGCATGCATTCATACATAACATACATACAGAAATACGGGTTAATTAAAAACTTACCTTACCTGCAGGCACAGATTGATCATGCAATAACTTATGCACGTGCAGGCACTAAGCAAAAGCATACACAGAAGCATACATATAACCATACAACGGAAGCATACGCGGAATAATAAAACGAAGGAGTATCTAAACATAAAAACATACTAACTATTACATTCCCAAAAGAAAACTCAAGATCAAAACATAATTAATTACATATACAATACTACAGAATTACAAAAACTGAAATACAGAAGCTGAACAAAATACAGAACTTCTAACTCCTATGTGGCCGACCTTGCAGAAGCGCGACTCTAACAGAACCAAACCTGCCACCTGCACGGAAAGGAAATCCGTGCTAAGCGATAAACGCTTAGTGGGGAGAACACACAAGAATATGGACGGCCATTCACAATGGTCGCCGAGGCATAACACATTCAAATGACAAATGCGGATATTCATAACAAATATGATCATGCTGGCATGGTAAAGGCATTCATTCGATAACTCACAATCAAACCATAAAGCTCATGTCCAGGATAGACCAATACAGACATAATATAATACACGTTACAAGCATCATCATGCTGAACTATATACTATATTATATGCATAAACCTACATAGGTAGCAAATATCAACATCTTACCGTGCGGAGCCACAAGAGCTTTACACATGCAATTGACATAACTAAGCACCCATGCATGAACTGACAACCAAACCAACATGTTAAGAATGCTAAACACACACACTAGTCAAATATCCAAAGGATAACATTTAGAGCATGACAATACCGCTGCGCAACTCTAATATCTATTAAGCATCATGCAAAAACACTCTGATAGCGGAGACTGAAGACATAACCACTTAATATTACATTCATATCATCATCATGCAGAAAGTACAGTTAAACATCACATACTTACCGTCACAATTGCTTCGGTTCACATGCTAATATATATACAAAATTATGCTTGAGTCATATACTTAAATACATCAATCGAATCATTTCAAAGCATTCAGAAACTTATAACAAATCACATGACAAGTACGGATAATCATGTTAGATATAGAATCATGCTTACTTAATACAGACATACATTCTGAAGCCCATAGACACATTCATATACACATAAACTGATTCCTGAAATCCTTATCAAGCTCAAACGGATATCACATTCATATAGTTATTTCAAAGTAATACCAACCAATAAAGCACCTGCTGACTCACAATAGTGGATAACGAGTGTACTGAACTGATTAGTACCTTACGGGTACAAGTCGGCCAAAGGGTACCTTACGGGTACGAATCGAAAACCATTTTATTTATCACAAAAGCATTTTTACTGATGGGGGATCTTAACCCGATCCAAATACATTAAAAGGGATCACGAGGATCCGTACTGATGGGGGGTTCGCGAGGAACCAGTCGGGGGACCTGATCAGGGTCCAAACGTTCAAAGGGCGCTGCAGCTACTGAAGACTCTATTAGGCATGCCTAACTATCCACTAGACTGACTCTCGCAGGTCATGCATAAAACAATTCACGCTTCGAATCGCATAACGCATAAATATGTAAATATCATGCATAAACCAGAGTACAATAGACATATAAATATGCTCATAAAGTTGATCATATCTCATACAATTCCCATTGCAAACATAATACAGTCAATATACTTTAACATTTAAACAATGTTCTAAAGCATGCCAAGAATCAGGTAAAGAAGCACTACCATGCCAATAATTATTAATACAAAATCTTAATCATGCATTAGGTGCAGATACTAAGCATAAATCATGCATAGTCCAAATTACATTTAAACATAACACATTGAGTTCAAAGACTAAAGCATACTATCAATCAAAGCTCATACCAGTCATATTCAGAAGCATGCAATAATTCCCTTAATCACATTTTAGCAATACTCATCAATTAAAGCATGTCAGGAACACATGTGGAGTCATATTATACCAATGAATAAAAACCCATGGAATGATACGAAATACTCTTAAATGTGGCAGATTATTCTAAGAGAAGAATTCAATCAAAGATATGCTTAACATATTGCTAATCATAACTGAAATAGGCTAACCAATCAGATGAGCAAAATAAAATAGCACACAATAGAGGAAAAAGCCATAACAGTATTTGAAAGTCATTTAATAATAAAACTAGTCACTATGAACCAAGCAAAACAGAAAAGCCATACAGGAGCATATAACAGTATGACATAATTTATACAGCAGTGAAGACCCATACAGGAGAAATAGGAAATTCATTTTGGTTAAAACTGGGCGAAATCGGAAAAAGGAGCTGAAGAGAGGTCGGCCACGAGTCGTGTCATGACTCGTGACTGACCTCAAAGGAGGGTCACGTCGTGACCTAGTGTCACGTCTCGTGACCTGCTAGAGAGTCACGGGACGTGACTCTATGTCACGCCTGGCCTCACAAGAGTCACGCCGTGACTCTAAGTCACGAGACGTGACTTCCCTCTCACAGAGAGAGGAGTCACGCTTCGCGACTGGAGTCACGCCTTGCCTTTACCAGAGTCACGTCGTGACTCTAAGTCACGAGACGTGACTTCCCTCTCACAGAGAGAGGAGTCACGCTTCGCGACTGGAGTCACGCCTTGCCTTTACCAGAGTCACGTCGTGACTCTAAGTCACGAGACGTGACTTCCCTCTCACAGAGAGAGGAGTCACGCTTCGCGACTGGAGTCACGCCTTGCCTTTACCAGAGTCACGTCGTGACTCTAAGTCATGAGACGTGACTTGCCTCCCTCAAGGCAGTCACGCTTCGCAACTGGGAGTCACGCCGCGCGATCACGTCCAGCCCGCCGAGAAGTCACACGTCGTGACTAGGAGACGGAGTCACGTGGCGTGACTGGGAGTCACGCCTCGTGACTTCTCTCTCTCAGAAAGTCCCGACACATACTGGAAATGGAAATTCTACAAAGACGCGATTTTCCATTCCCAGTTTACCCAGAAATCAAAGAACTCGCTAAAATCATTTTCAATCTGATTCAAAACACATCCAAACTCATCTTACCTTTCAATCGATCATCCAAACATCAGACTGACATAAAACCAGCTTAATCCATCAATTAAAACAATCAAAACCATGCATAAACACATTTAATCCATTTAAGAACATAAACCCTAAAAATTACAGTAAGTTAAGAACCCGAACTCAGAACTTCAAATCAATACTTGTCATGCATTACTAACACATCTACTCACTTAATCATATATGTACACATTCCAGAACACATCAATTTCCAGAAATTAGACCACACAAACACAATTATAAGCTTAGTGAGAAATAGGGCAGAGACAAACAACTGAGATTGAAGAATAGAGAAGTTCAAAACGTTGCATGCATTCAAACACTCCCAAACCTGGAAATGACGACCCAAAAATCACACTTTCAGCTTCAAGATCAGTCCTCAATCCTTCCCTTGCCTTTGCTTAGCTTCTTCTTATCATCAAACACTTGCACAAACAAAACCCACAATTACTCTTCAAAACCCTAATTGAAGATAAAACCAGTAGATGAAGAAGAAGAAGAAGAAGAACAGGAGCACGTAGAAAACCTTAAACCAACTTACCTCTTCAAACAAAACACAATCCAAGCCAAATACAACCCAAGCCAACGAGAATGAAGGGAAAAGCAGAGAAAGGAGAAGAGAAGAAGAAGAAGGAGCGTGAGATGAGGGACACGGGAAAGCCAAACCAAAAATCTGTGTTCCCTCTTCTCTCTTCTTCTTTTTCTTCTTTCAATGCCCACCTAACAGTCCACATGGCAGATCCTAATTAGACCACAAAATCCACTTACACTATCCAAACCAAAGCACCATACACTCACATGCACCCAAACCTTTCCTTAATAAATATCTTGTCTTAATGCTCTTTAGTCCTTAGGCCAATTACACTTCACTCACTTACAAAATTCTTTCCTTACTAACTTAATTATTTTCTCAATTAGGTCCTTAACACTCCAAATTCCTCAAGCACAAAATTACTGAAATACCCTCACTAAACCCGACTTAGCATACACAATCCGACCAGGGCTATTTTGGGGTGTGACAGTGATAGTCGGAGGGGTTGTCACCAGATTGCTTTTAGCCTTAGGAGTCGCCCCAGATAGGCTCAGAGGACCCTTGGACGAGGGGATCTATGTTGACGCGTCAGCTACAGTTCAGATGGGCATGGTCTTGCCGCTACTGGGGCAGCCTGAGGCCTTCAGGCTACTCACCATCCACGATACTAGGAGAGCTTTTGCTCTTCCGCCTTTGGGACCAGAGCCAGAGCAGGAGCAGCTGTGAGCACCGTGTCCCGGAGCGGTCCGGATCAGAGATTACCCTATGATGAAATTGATATCCGAGCCTGTACAAACGGTTTGGATTTAGAGGCTTTAGTCCCATGTTCTGGGAGAAACGAATCAATTTTACCTTTCGTAGGCAGAAGGGGAGAAAACCGGGGAGTTTTCAAGACCAAAAAGCATGTTTTTCTCAAGCGACGGCCAGCCCGTCGTGGAGCAGCAAGTCCGTCGGTAGGAGGTCGACCCGTCGGATGAATCCTTATGTCAGAAGGATTCTTTCGACGCCCGTCGGTCAAAGTGGCAGGGCCGTCGGATGAATCCTTGTTGTCAGTGGGATTCTTCCGACGCCCGTCGCCACCACAGACGCCCGTCGATCGTGCCTGGCCTATAAAAGCTTTGAATTTTCTCATGAAAAGGGTTGAAAAAATTTCTAAAAGGAAAACTCTGCCAAAATTCGTGTGTATTTTCTCTCTCTTCCAACAAACACATTTCTAAAAGATTTAATTGATTCAAGAATCAAACCATTAAAAGGAATTAAATTTAATTGGTTTTTCCTAAGGTTTTGATTCCAAAAATCCAGTTTTTATAAAAATCAAGAAGGAAACAAGCTATTTTCCTCATCCTTGATTTTTATCTTGTTTTCTCGTGGAGCGTACGGGGAGCCATACAACAACAAAGAATCCAACTAAAAAGGTTATTCTGAGGGTAAATATTTCGGACCCCTTTCTGTCCTTTTTTTTAGCTTCATTTTCGATATTATCCTTGCTTTTGCCTTTATTTTCATTTCTCGCTATTATTCTTCTTAAAATTGTGTAAAATTGCTTTTGATTGATTTTTGAAAAACTTTTGTTTTCTGGGACAGAGGTGACCGACGGGTCATCTGCTCTGACCGACGCCAGTCGGGCGCCTTTGAGCATAACCCGTCGGTCACCCCCGCAGACGGCTTCTTTCAAGTGAGCGACGGGGATATGGGTCATCTTGACCGACATCCATCGGTCATTCAACATAGCCCGTCGGTGGGCTCTGTCCCACATTTTTAATCTTTTTCCTTTTTTCCTCTTTGTTCTCGCAAATTTTTATGTTTATTTGTAACCTTTCTTCTGTATTTTAACATCTCTTTGACTTGTTTTGTGAGAGTATATTTCCGTTTCTTGGACTAGATGGAGCTTGAGGGAGTCTTCATGTATTTGGAGAGCTTGTCTGGTTTAGTTCCCTATCTTCCTATTTTATACATATTCCATGTATTTATTTATTGCTTTTCCTGTATATGACAAAATTGTTGTGTTTCTCGCTAATGTAAAATCGGCCAAACGTTTTATATTAAATAAATTGAATTCTTCATAAAATCAAGGACCCAATGTCCTATTCTTTATCCAATAAAATCCTCACAATAAAAATATCCATTTTAATAATGTTGCATGAGGGGACCAAAGTCCTCAAAATAAGCCATGCCCCGATTTGTGTGTGTATTGCACATTTATAAAGGGAGTTGTATTCCGCTCCTTGTGTTATTGTAATTTATCGCTTTCATTATTTACTCGTTCATTTACCGCTTTCCAAATGTGAATAAATGCGCTTTGATTCAATTGCATCGTGTGGAGAGAGAGTGAATTAATGAAATTTAAATTTTGATCATAAAATAATCAAGGTAGAAATAGATGAGAAGTCCCGAACCCAGCCCTGGTCTTTGGGCTCAAAGAGGCGAGAGGTCTATCTGTTCACTCATTGGAACTATGACCTCCAAGACACCTTTTGTGTCATGAGACTTTGACGTTAATCCTAGGCTCCTTAGGGCGAGAGGTTTACCCTCCAAGACCCCTTTGGTTGGCCCAAAATGGATGCTAAGCGCAGTCTTAGGCTCTCCGAGGCGAGAGAAACTTTCCCAATATTCTATTGGGCGGCGACTCCATGAAACCTCCTTGTTGCCCAAAATAGACGCACTCGCAATTCATTGCAAGTTGCTAACGGACCCTCAATTGCCCGATTGCCCTCAAGCGGGAGGTCAGAGGGGTGGTCGCGGGGATCCGGCGCGCGTCACAGTGGCGAATTCACTGGGGACTTACGGTTCGAGACTTCGATTCGAAAATACCCTGCTTAACATTTATGATTAAAGTGTGATTCATAAATTTGCTTTCTCTCAAAAATTGCATTTGCATCCCATTAGAGCCTTAGAATATGCTAGATTGGTCCCTTCTCAGCCTCGGTACATTCCTAAAGCACAACCCTACGTTCACTCAATGTGGGGAAGTGTTAAGGGTAATCACCAGCCCAAGCTCCGTACTTAATGGTATATCAAATGATGACCCGATCTGTTATTATGCTCACGATGAGCTAGACCTGTCGGCAGGGATCATGCTTGGGTAGCCCTAAAGTAACATCTCCCTTGTCTAAAGCTCATATAATGGCCGTAGCTACTTTCCATAGGTGATATGAACCGTAATTCCATGCTCGCTGTATGGATCCTTATGTATTGGACGAGTCCAAATGTCTTGCTCGATAATCCAGCCAAAGGCTTTCATGCCCCGGCAGGGCCATGTCGAAATTTTTGGAATGTCCAAATACATGATGATCATTATCCATTCGCTTGTTCATTAGCATAGGAGTGTCATGCTGCCGGTTTTTCGCCATGCACCATGCGCGTCCACTGGGTCTCCCGCTGACCCTTGGGCTAATCCCGCCTAGAAAAGAGACTGCACGACCACGTGTGTGGGAGAAATAAGGGTGGAAGGACCTACCTGCTTGCTTGTGTTTTGTGGGTGTTGCATATCACGACCACGCATTGCATCTGCATTCCATGCATCATATCTAACGCCTTGTCCCTGGAGCCATCATAGATCTACCCAGGTGGACTAGATCACCTACCGGATGGTTGATCCGAGTTCCTGCATCTGAACTGCTAGATAGAGAAGGCCTTCCAGAGATCTTGCCAGAAGTCAACTGTACCGTATCTGAGATGGCAAACTCACCTAAGGGAAATGACGCCACTAGGGCCATGATTGCAGAAGAAGTGGGCCGATGATTTGAAGAGTTTGAGGGAAGAATGATGAACATGCTAACTGCTTTAGCACAACAGAATGCTCCGTAGAATCCACCTCCTCCTCCTCCCGTAAGACAAAATGAACAGGGTGAGGAAAGAGCGGAGAGACAAGAGGAGCCTTTTCGGCCGCCACTAATAGAGCTGAGGTCAGTAGCTTCAGGAGGTTAGAGGAGAAGACCAGCGCTGAGGATAGATGATGACAGGGATGACGAAGATGACAAAATGAGTATTGCGTCTGAGAGAGGGAAGGCACCCCAGACTGATGAGTTTATTCTGAAGAAGATGGAAGAGAGGTTTGAAGCCATGGCCCGTATGCTGAGTAGAGGTCAGGGGATGAACCCGGAGGACAAAGAATTGGAGGGAGAAGACCTGATTCCTTACAATTTCAAGATGCCTGATGTGCCAAAATTCGACGGTACCTCTGATCCGACTGCCCATGTGAAGCAGTACTCTCTGGTCATGAAAGGGACCACTTTGTCTAAGAGGCAGAAGGTGGAGTACTTTTGTTTGAGTCTGACTGGCCCTGCTATCGACTGGTATCATAGCCTCGATCGTCGAACTAAGGAAGATTGGGATTTACTCACAGAGGAGTTTTTGAAACAATACAATTGCAACACCAGGATGGAGGTGACCCTTAAAGATCTTGAATTGCTCTAGCAGAAGGCCAGGGAATCTTTTCACGACTATCTCACCCACTGGCGGAATAGGGTAATGGAAATGCAAAGAAAGCCAGACACCCAAGACCAGATCCACCTGTTTATCAAGAACGCAAGCCCGCATTTGAAGGATGGTTTGAAGATGAAAGGGTTGAAGGATTGGGAGTCTCTGAAAGATATAGCCATTGAAGCGGAAGGAGATTTCTTGGCCCGAAAAGCTAGCAATTATGGTTTTGCAAAGAGAGCTAATATCGGTCAAGGGACAAATAGGCCAGCCGGTCCCAGTGGTAGCACTAGAAGAACGGTTGAGGTGTCTGCTACTGATGCAATTACCCCGAGGAAGTTTTCAAACTTAGGAAGACCACTGTCTTGGGTCTTAATAAGGTTGATGAAGGAAGGAAAGTTGCAACCTTTGGCTCCTAGGCCTGCTATGATGCAAGGGAAGCCAGGTCACAAGGACAATGAATATTGTGCATTTCATCAGCACACAGGCCATCTAACAGACAAGTGCAAGGCGCTGAGGCACTCTATTTAAGATTTGATTGATGACAAGCAGATTTTCGACCCTGAGAAGAGGGAAGACAAGAAGAAGCCTGGTTACAATGCCGTACCGCCACCAGTTTTTATGATCGGATCCAGCTTGCCAGAGTGGTACATACTGCAGGATTTATTTGGGAACAAGGGTATTGCTGTTGTTTGTTCTGAGGATAAAGAAGAAAGAGCAGTTGTAGCGACCATTGATTGTTGGTCGAGCAGTGAGAGCGGTGAAGAGGCCGAAGAGGAAGGAGAAGTGAGCTCTGATTTGTGGAGATCTGATGAGGATGAAGAAGAGGTAGGGGCTGTGACAAGAAGTGGGAGAGTGGTCCCCGAGATCACAAGGGTACCAGAACCAGTGCAGCCATCGACGGAAAAAGAGCCGGAGGAGAACCAGATTGTCAAGCAGTTAAAAAAGACCGCTGCTCAAATATCCATCTGGGATCTCTTAAGACAGTCCCTTTCTCACAGACAGAAAGTAATAGAGGCCTTAACTGAGTCCACTGTTGCTACCACAATTTCCCCATCAGAACTTTTGGGTCTAGTTAAAGGAGGATCGGGGGAGAGATTGGTTTTTTCAGATGTCGACCTTCCAGTCGAGGGCCGCGATCATAACCGACCCCTGTACATCAAAGCACAAATTAACGACAAGCACACCGCTTGCGTTATGGTAGATGATGGATCTTCTATCAATGTTTGCCCTCTGATAGCTCTTCAGGCTTTTGGATTGAGTGAGGATATGCTCAGTGGATCAGACTTGACGATTACAGCCTATGATAATTCAAGAAGACAAGCCTCAGGAACATTCAAGACCCTGGTCAAAACGGGACCCATTGAGGTGGAAGTAGAGTTTGTGGTTCTGCCCATTCCAGCTAATTTCTCAGCCCTGCTCAGGAGGCCTTGGTTTCACAGACTAGGAGGAGTACCATCCACGCTGCATCAGATGATAAAGTTCCCACATGAAGGGGAGGTGGTAACTATTAAAGCAGCCAGAGAGAATCAGGTGTCGGCTCTTGTAATTGCTAATCAGCCATTTAGTGGCTTCCACTTGTCAATGATAAGAGAAGAGCACGGACTAATGGATAACCCGGTAGTAGTTAACATGATGAAAAAGATGCACTATCTCCCTAGGGCTGGTTTGGGTAGAAACTCTCAAGGGCTTTAGACTGTGATCACCACTCAAGGTCAGAAGAACCGGAAGGGTCTGGGATACAGAGGCGGTTTCGGCTAGAAGACGAAAGATAAGATCCCTCACATTTTAGAAAGCTTTGTACCAGCATCCTTAGTATGCGCTTATACTGGTAAAGACGAGCCACAGTGGGTGAATGGGAGAATTATCCCCGGATTTGAGATCTTCAACGATGTATTTGACTGGGATGTCAGGGTTATCAAGACCGTTGAGAACTTCTAGGATGAAGAGGTCGTGACTCAGTGCATTGCTTGGGACAGATGTGTGCCCGAAGAGATCATCACTGAGAGGATGCTGATTGCCAGGTTGAAGGGGAAAGAGAAGGTGGCAGAAACAGAATTAAAGATTGGGGATTTAAAGATTTTCTCAGACATGCCGGAAGGGCCTCTGTTGAATCAAGAAGTCGATGAGCAAGCTGCAGCAGCATCAACCTCTAGAGAGGCAGAAGAAGACTCTAGCTTAGATTGTCTTTTTATTCCAGAACTTTTTTAAGATGTAAATGACAATTATAATATTTTTAATAAGGCAAATGATTTCTCTTACTTGTGCGATATTTCCAATTATTTCAACATGCATGAACATGATCATATTCCATCAATTTTTGATATTGATTCCACTGATACAACGCCTTTTAATCTTGGAACCTCGAAAAATCCGAAGGAAATTCTAATAGCATCAAATATAACTCCTGATGAGAGAAAAATTTGAGAGAATAATAAGAAAATATGAAAAAGTCTTTGCCTGGACCTATGAAGACATGCCAGGGATCGACCGAGACGTAGCAGAGCATGCTATCCTGACTTATCCTGACTATAAGCCTGTAAAACAGAAGTTGAGAAGGCTCAGGCCAGAATGGGCAGACAAGGTCAAGGAGGAGATTCGGCAGCAGATTGAGGCCAAGTTCCTTGTTGAAGTGCAGTATCCTATATGGTTGGCAAACGTAGTCCCTGTAGCGAAGAAAAATGGGAAGGTCAGGGTATGTGTGGATTATCGAGATCTGAACAAGGCCTGCCCTAAAGATGATTTTCCACTACCCCACATTGATGTGTTGATAGACAGTGCCGCCAACTGCGCGATATACAGCTTTGGGGATGGTTATGTGGGCTACAACCACATCCTAAACAAGATAGCTGACCGGGTTAAGACCGCTTTCATCACAGAGTGGGGGGCCTACGCTTACCGAGTTATGCCTTTTGGCCTGAAAAATGTAGGGGCCACATACCAGAGGATGGCGACCAGGATTCTAAGCGATCTGATCCACAAGGAGGTGGAGGTATATGTCGATGACATGATGGTCAAGTCAGCCACCCGAGAGGGCCATTTTGAAGCTCTAGAGAAGTTCTTCACCAGGATTGATAAGTACAATCTGCGACTTAACCCCAAGAAGTGTATCTTCGGGGTAACTTTAGGGAAACTATTGGGACATGTCGTTAGCCAGAGGGGAATAGAAATTGACCCGGACAAGGTAAAGGCCATCAGAGAGATGCCCGTGTCGCAAAAGGAGAAGGATGTAAGGAGCTTTCTGGGTAAGCTACAGTACATCAGCTGATTCATTGCCAAGCTCACTTCGATATGCGAGCCCGTTTTTAAGCTGCTCAGAAAGAATCAGCCTGTGGTATGGAACAAAGACTGCCAGAAAGCCTTTGACAACATCAGGGAATATCTGTTGAATTCGCCAGTGTTAAGGCTGCCATAACCAGTCAAACCACTTATCCTATATCTGGCAGTGGAAGGCAGTTCTGTGGGTGCCATGATGGCTCAGGAGGATGAATTTGGAGTAGAATTCAAAGTTTATTACCTCAACAAGAAGTTCCTGGCTCATGAGATAAAATATGCTGAGGTAGAGAAGATCTGCCTCGCAGTGATTTGGGCATCAAAGAAGCTGAGGCATTATTTCCATTCGTACAAAGTTCAGGCAGTGGCCAAGCAGAATCCGTTGAGATATTTGCAAGAAGCGCCGTCTTTGCTCGGTAAGATGGGGAGGTGGCTGCTTTTGCTACAGGAGTTTGACGTTGAATACATCACTCGCAAAACTATTAAAGGGTGAGCCGTAGCCGAATTTCTTGCTGAGCATCCCATTCAAGGGGACACCCCCGAGTTCACCTTTCCTGATGAGAGCATAGTCGCGATTTCTATCCAGGGATGGCAGTTACACTTCGACGGGGCAGTGAATAACAAGGGGGCCGGAGTTGGAATTGTTTTGACAACCCCCGATAATGAGAAACTCCCTCTAGCCAAGAAGTTGAGGTACAAAGCAACCAACAATGAAGCCGAATATGAAGCATGCACTTTCGGGTTAGAAGCTTTAGCTGCTTTGGGGGCAAAGAACGTAGAAGTCTTCGGTGACTCATCCTTGGTGATTAACCAGATCCGAGGTGAGTGGGCTATAAAAGAAGAGCGACTGGTACCCTATGTTGAATATTTGAAGGAGATATGTGGGCAGTTTGAAACCTGCACTTTCCATTTCGTGCCAAGAGATGAGAACCGTCTAGCTGATGCGTTGGCAACCCTAGTGTCAATGTGGGATAATCCTGAAGGGGTAGCTATGAAACTAGTGTTGATTTCGAGTTCTGAGAAGCCCAGCTTTGAGATCAAGCCAGTAATGGACGTAAAAGTGGCGGATGGAAAACCATGGTACTTTGACATTATGAATTATTTGGAAAACGCTAAGTTTCCAGAGGAAGCTACCGAGAAAGACCAGAGAAGGATCCGAAAGCTATCTACCCAGTTCATATCCTTGGAAGGAGTGTTGTACAAACGACAGGCAGACGAGATTCAGCTCAGGTGCTTGAATGAAAAAGAAGCCAGCAAGGTAATGGAGGAGACCCATGCAGGCATCTGCGGGGCCCACATGAACGGTTTAACTTTGGCAAAGAAGATCATGAGGCAAGGCTTGTATTGGCTTACGATGGACAGTGACTGCTCAAAGTATGTCAAACAATGCCAGTTATGCCAACAATATGAAGATTTGAGACATCTGCCAGTATCAGAGCTACACAACCTGACATCGCCTTGGCCTTTCGCTGCTTGGGGGATAGATATCATTGGAGAGATTCGCCCTACGGTATCTAATGGACACAGATACATCATAGTCGCAATTGACTATTTTACTAAATGGGTGGAGGCAGAATCCTTCAAAAAGATTGACGCAAGGGATATGGCCAAGTTCATAGAGAGAAATTTGATCTGCAGATACGGCCTCCCTCACCACATAGTGTCTGACAACGGGGTGCAATTCATGGGGAAAACCAGAAAGCTCCTTGAGAAGTATGGCGTCAAGCACCACAGATCCTCCCCCTACCGACCACAAGATAATGGGGCAGTAGAGGCCGCTAATAAGAATGTGAAGAGGATCCTATCAAAGATGGTCCAAACTTACAAAGACTGGGCAGAGAAGCTACCCTTCGCTCTGTGGGGATACAGGACAACTGTAAGGACATCTACAGGCGCCACGCCATATTCTCTGGTATACGGGACGGAGGCAGTATTGCCAGTTGAGATAGAGCTCAAATCGCTGAGAGTAGTTATGGAAGCCCAAATTCCAGAGGCTGAATGGGCACGACAGAGGCTACAACACTTAAACTTACTGGATGAGAGTAGGCTGAAGGCTTATTATCACAATCAGATCTACCAGAAGAGGTTGGCCAGGACATTCGGGAAGAAGGTGAGAAAGCATCCGCTGAAGGAAGGGGACTTAGTGTTCAAGCAGATGAGACCAAGTACACCGGATATCAGAGGAAAATTTAGACCAACCTGGGAGGGGCCGTATATCCTTAAAAAGCTGATGTCCAAGGGAGCTGCAATCTTGTCGGATAGCGACGGAAATGAATTCAAAGAACCGATCGATGTCGACAGATTCAAAAGGTTCCATGGCTAAAGACCAAAATAAAAAGAAGATAATAAATGCCCTGCAGGTTGAAAATCGAAAAAAGGCGGCCGTGCTAAAATTGGGCGCCTCGACAGGGTGAAAACCGAAAAAAAGGCATCTTGTGCAAAAATAAGAGGCACGAGAGAAAATGTCCAATCGTGAAAACCCGAGAGGGCCGATAGGTAACAGGAGTTGATGTTGTTAAAATTTGATTTCATGAATTAATGGGACATACACGATCGAGTTAATATCAAAACTGATCATGTATGCTGAAATTACATGGAAATGTACACAATTTCGTGAAATAAAGCAAATATTATTCTGTTCATTTTCGTCATTTTCTAGTTCTGCATTAAAAAGAAATGTAACACCAAAAGAAATACATATGCCAGCTAAGCTAAGTCCTGCCACTGCTCTCGCCAACCAGATGCTTGAGCCCTCGTGTCCTATTATCAGATGCTGGACTAAGGACCTATTTCTTATACTCGCTGGTTGAGGCCACAGAGTGATCGCCGAACCTCGGAATAACAGTCTTCACTGGTAGCTTGCTCCACAGCTCATGATACCGAGAAGCAAAGGCAACAGAAAGAGCTCCTCCCCGAAAAGATAAGGGAACCCACACCACATCCTGGGTCATCCCGAGCTGACGCGCACATCGAGAAATGATGCAGAAAGTGGCTTGACGGAGCCCACAGAGGGGAACACACCCCGATGGCCCATCAATGACCACATGAGACAGTGGGAGCCAGGAAGACGTGAAACTGATGTCGTCATCTGACAGTTCGCCAAATTTGGTAATGCCTTCACCAGCAGTAGCACACTCATGTAGTCGTCAACGCGGAAAAAAATGGCTCGGCGAGTACTGTGGAATGACCCGAGGAGGTGGCTCAGACAGCATCCTCAATTTCTCTTGTAGGCAGATCTGAAAAAAAAAAAGCCGCTGGAGTAAGTAGGGTTTACTTCAGGCAAAAGTAAGGCAAAGGGTTGTGTGAAAATCCGAAAGGACGCACCTCTCGCTAAGAAAAGCTAGTGTGAAAATCCATAAGGGACGCACTACCTTTAAAATAAGGACGTACCTGGAGCAATAAGGGGCTACCGGTGAAAGTAGTGGTGGATCCAGAGCTCACGGAGTCCAAGCCCAGAATGGTTTCAGGTAGAATGAGTGGGAAGGGTGATGATCCCCGATGGAAGTCACTCAGAATCCCGAACAGGCGAGGGTCGCCTGTCAAACCCCCTGGAACAGCAGTGAGAAAGTTTGTCATGCAAAACAGAAATATGATGCTCACCCGGTATGTAGGGACACCAGTGAACAGATCTAGGGCATCGATCAGAGGCTCCAAAGTAAAGGAAGAGCCCGGAGAAACCAGTCGGACGGCCTCAGAAGGGGGTATGCCGAGAGCCATAGCTATATCCCGACTCTGGAGTAGACCGCAGCGGGGGATGCAAGGTAGAGCGTTAGGGGGGTACCAGGCTCCAAGAATGGCAACTAACTCCTCGGGCAGGGGGCACAACTCCTGATAAGTGAACCGGAAGACGTGAAACCGGGGGTTCCAGAAGTGAGTCGCCGCCAGAAGAAGATTTTGATCAATTTTGACCCAACGCAGATATTTTAGCCCAGAAAGGGAAGACAGGGCGCCTTTTTCCCAAGTGTGTTTGTCATCTAGGATGCGGTGCATTCTTTGGAGAAAAGGGGAAGACATTTTGAGAAGAATAAGGGGCTCAAGATATTGGGAAAATGAAAAGACACAGAAAAGCAATTTTTTGGAGGAATTTATAGAGAAGTGCAACCGATGGCCTACCCGTCTCTCACAAGAGACGGCCTGCCCGTCGGTAAAGATCCACCTGGCAGATGCATACGTCAGCATTGCATTAATCACGAGCATTAAATGTGCATTAATTGGGGAATGGGGAATGACAGACGGACAGCCCGTCGGTCGCTCCTAGCAACGCCTAGCCCGTCGGTCACGAAACTCTATATAAGGGTGAGTGACAGACGGACCAGCGGCGCTGTCACTTTCACTCCCCCTCTCAAAAACGGTTTTTTTTTCGTTTTTTTTGCATTTTTAAGCATTTCTTCTCCTTTTTCTTGCAATTTCTTCGTCTTTTCGCGTTCTCCACTCACCGGACACTCGGACATTCATATTTCTTCAGTTTTTCTACACTTTTCGCGACTGCAAGTAAATAAAATAAATACTCTACTTTTTATTTAATTAATTTCTTCTTTATTTCTTCTTTTAGCCTTAAAAATGGTTAGAATGCTTTAGATGTTTTGAATATTTAGGAAGAATGCTGCCCGTAGTTTTGTTAATACAATTAATCTGAGCCTTTGCATGATCACATAGAAATAGGACTTTTCGATACCTTTGTCGCCTTAAAAATAGGCTTTCTAGCGCATATTTTGTGTTGATGAGGCCTGAGGCCATTATATTGTGTTGTTGGGGGCACACCCTTGCCGGGGTGCGTCCCATTTATATATTGTTGTTGAGGCCTGAGGCCTGTTTTGATGTCTTTTTATGCAGGAGATTGGGCACACCCTTGTCGGGGTGCTGCCCAAATTTTTTTTTTATTCTAAAATTGAATATTTTCATGTATAATGCATGTCTTGGGGCCTGATAAGCCCACTTTTATTCGTTTCCAAAATACCTTTTTTTCCTTACGCTAAAATGGGGCACACCCTTGTCGGGGTATTGCCCATTTTCATTAATTTTTAATTTTTAATTCTTTCTATACCGATTGCATGTTTTTTTTCTGCTTTGATGTGTGCGAAGCATACCGGGCGACATCCCTTGACAGGATGTTGCCCATTTTCATTCGTTTATCTATTTTATTTCACCTCGAGAACGAGCTTAATAACACCTGTTTCGTCAAATTTTCGTTATCTAACTTTCCTTTTTGTAGGATGCCTCCTAGGCGTAGAGCACCACAGGCCCAGCCTGAGATCGAGGTTTCGGGTTGGATGGATGGCGAGTCGGCCCAGAGATACAGAGCGCTGGCTCAGTTGGAGATCCGGGCTAGCCGCTTCGTGTCTCGACCATTCCTAGAGGCTCTAGGGATGGCCCCGGAGATCGACATGCTTATCAAGGGGGCCAGATGGACAGAGTTCCTTGACCCTGCTTTCCAAACCTTCCCTAAGGCCACCCGACAGGTGCTAGCCACCCTGCGATACGACGGTTTTCAGAGATCAGATACAGAGCCGGGTGTGGTCAGTTTTGGTTCGACGGCCAGCATTTCAACATCACCAGGCAGAGGTTCGCGCAGGCCATGGGGCTTCCCAGAGAGGAGGGGGTCGAGATCCCACGGCGAGTGGTGAGACGCGCCCACTGGGCGGCCATTGCCTTACCAGGAGTGCTGTATGACCATGATACAACAAAGAGCACCGTACTGGTATCTCAGGCACTCCGGTACCTGCACAGAGTGCTATCCAGCTCGTACCTAGGTCGAGCTGGTAATCCAGGGTCGCTTAATGCGACCGAAATCTGGAGCCTCTGGGCTATGGTGGCAGGCCAGCGCCTCAACGTTAGCCATGAGATCTTGGCTAACTTGGTCAGAGTTGGCAGAGGAATAACACCCGTGGTGATAGTAGGAGGAGTCATCACCCGTTTGCTTTTGGGGTTAGGAGTTGCCCCGGATAGGCTGAGAAGACCCCTGGATGAGGGGATACATGTGGATGCCTCCACAGCGGTACAGATGGGGATGATTTCACAGCTATCAGGGCAGGCAGAGGCCTTCAGGTTGCTATCTATCCACGAGACCAGGCGGGTCTTCTCCCTTCCACCTTTGGGTCCAGATCCGGAGCAGCCAGAGCAGCAGCCTCCTCAGTCTCCTCATCCTCCTCAGCCAGAGCCGGAGCATCAGCCTCCTCAGCCAGAGCCAGAGCCTCAGCCTCCTCAACCTTCTCAGCCGTAGCCCGAGCAGGAGCCACCCCTGACTCCGATGGATTTCGATGTGGAGTTCACCATGGACGAGCTGTTCTGTTCTTTACCGGCATCCAGGGTGCCGACTCCTGCTCTGTCACCGAGCACCAGGGTGTAGAGGTCTGCTTTCAGCCCCCCCGAGAGGTATCACCCATACTTTCGGGGTGACCAGGGGGCATCTTCCTCCGTAGCCCCACCGCCAGAGCCAGCACAGCAGCAGCCAGCACAGCCTGATTTCTCCCAGCTCCTTACTACTATGTTCGCGGCTTTCGAGCGACGATAGGATGAGAGAGATAGAGCTCTGCAGGAGAGGTTAGACCGTCAGCAGGCTGCTATTCAGGAGCAGTCTCGGATGATAGAGCGGTTGGCCCAGGAGCAGGCCGGCTTTATTGAGCATGCAGTACGGGAACAGGCTCAGGTCGTGGAGACCTTTAGGGACGAGCAGGTGAGGCTGGTAGAGCAGATTGCCCAGGGCCAGCTCACTCATGATCTGAGGACGTCCCAGGATCAGGCATCTCAGAGAGTTGATATGACTCTACAGATGATCGATGAGTCACTCGACTCCCTGAGATCCCGGGTCCAGGCGATAGAGGGGATCCTTCCTCCCTTATCCCAGACCATGAGGGAGTTTAGGGAGCAGACGGAGCAGCCTCTAGACCAGATGAGGAGGGCCGCCGGCGAGCAGACTACTCAGATGAGCCAGGCATTCAAGAAGTTAGGAGGCACAGTCTTGGAGACTTTGGAGTTCATAAGGACTTGCACCTAGCCCTTCTTGGATGGCTACGCTCAGATCAGGTTTAGACAGACCCATGATGCTGGGGCAGGACCTTCTACGGCTCAGCCTCCACCTCCACCTCAGCCAGGGACAGTGCATATATCAGACGATGAGGATCCCGACGAGGATCCCTCCGACTATTAACCCTTCTGATGTTCAGGGAGTCATTTTTGTATTTTTGTACATTTTCACTTTGCATATACATTGTACAAAAGTGGATATTTATAGTGAAAAACTTTTGTCTTCAGTTATTTATGATTCATTCATATTACAGATAAGTGCATGTTTTCACATTCGCTCATATTCCAAAAATGATGACGACATAACAAACGAAAGGGAAATAATAACAAAAGATAACCAAGATTGGAAAAACGACAACTTAATAAAGCGAAAAAAGAATGTAAATGAAACATGACATGGTAAATAAAGCAAAACGCCACCATTCATAGACATGTTAAAGGATAACAATTCAAACACGAATTAACAAAACCTTTTATCACACAGGTACAGAGAAACATTGATCCGAATACAAGCATCGATCAAAAGTCCGAACATGGGCGCCTAAGATTCATGTCTTCTTGGAGAAGGGAACTCAGCGAGGTCTCCTCCTCCACAAAATCAAGATTGTAGCCAGAGAGTGCTACATCTCACCAGTTCACGCAGTAGTCAAAGAGTGCTACGCACTTTACAGATCGGATGGGGGTTAGCAGGGGAACTTCACGAATTGAAGTTGCAGTTAGAAAAACATTGCTCTTCACATCAAGATTGTAGGCAGAGAATGCTACATCTCACAGTTCACGCAGTAGTCAGAAAGTGCTACGCACCTTGCAGATCGGATGGGGGTTAGCAAGGGAACTTCGCGATCGGAGTTGCAGTTAGAGAACACTGCTCTTTACCTCGAGACTGTGGTTAGAAAACACCGCTTCTCACAAACAGGAGTTGCAGTTAGAGAAACACTGCTCTTCACATCGAGTTTGTAGTCAGAAGGTACTACATCTCCTAAACACTGCGCAAGCCAAGACGAGGCCAGCAGAAGCAGAAGTTGCAGTTAGAGAAACACTGCTCTTCACATCGAGGTCATGGCTAGAGAATGCTACATCTCACGAACACCTACACGTCGAGACGAGACTGATATGGATATCCTCACCTACCGATCAGACTGAAACGAGGTCTACCCGGTAAAAGGCACGGAAGGTAAGAACTGCTATAGGTACGCTCTCTTCCTTTCTGTCCTTTCTCTGAGTTTTGGCTCATCTAGGCGCTTGTGCACTAGTTTCCCCAAAACTGGGGGCAATTGTGAGCATCGTGTCCCAGAGCGGTCCGGATCAGAGATTACCCTATGATGAAATCGATATCCGAGCCTGTACAAACGGTTTGGATTTGGAGGCTTTAGTCCCATGTTCCGCGAGAAACGAATCCATTTTACCTTTCGTAGGCAGAAGGGGAGAAAACCGGGGAGTTTTCAAGACCAAAAAGCATGTTTTTCTCAAGCGATGGCCAGCCCGTCGGTGAGCGGCAAGTTCATTGGTAGGAGGTCGACCCGTCGGATGAATCCTTGTGTCAGAAGGATTCTTCCGACGCCCGTCGGTCAAAGTGGCAGGGCCGTCGGATGAATCCTTGTGTCAGTGGGATTCTTCCGACGCCCGTCGCCACCACAGATGCCCGTCGGTCGTGCCTGGCCTATAAAAGCTTTGAATTTTCTCATGAAAAGGGTTGGAAAAATTTCTAAAAGGAAAAACTCTGCTAAAATTCGTGTGTGTTTTCTCTCTCTTCCAACAAACACATTTCTAAAAGATTTAATTGATTCAAGAATCAAACCATTAAAAGGAACTAAATTTAATTTGTTTTTCCTAAGGTTTTGATTCCAAAAATCCAGTTTTTATAAAAATCAAGAAGGAAACAAGCTATTTTCCTCATCCTTGATTTTTATCTTGTTTTCTCGTGGAGCGTGCGGGGAGCCATACAACAACAAAGAATCCAACCAAAAAGGTTATTCTGAGGATAAATATTCCGGACCCCTTTCTGTCCTTTTTTTTAGCTTCATTTTCGATATTATCCTTGCTTTTGCCTTTATTTTCATTTCTCGCTATTATTCTTCTTAAAATTGTGTAAAATTGCTTTTGATTGATTTTTGAAAAACTTCTCTTTTCTGGGACAGAGGTGACCCACGGGTCATCTACTGTGACAGACGCCCGTCGGGCGTCTTTGAGCATAACCCGTCGGTCACCCCCGCAGACGGCTTCTTTCGAGTGAGCGACGGGGATATGGGTCATCTTGACCGACGTCCGTCGGCTCTGTCCCACATTTTTAATCTTTTTCCTTTTTTCCTCTTTGTTCTCGCAAATTTTTATGTTTATTTGTAACCTTTCTTCTGTATTTTAACATCTCTTTGACTTGTTTTGTGAGAGTATGTTTCCGTTTCTTGGACTGGATGGAGCTTGAGGGAGTCTTCACGTATTTGGAGAGCTTGTCTAGTTTAGTTCCCTATCTTCCTATTTTATACATATTCCATGTATTTATTTATTGCTTTTCCTGTATATGACAAAATTGTTGTGTTTCTCGCTAATGTAAAATCGGCCAAACGTTTTATATTAAATAAATTGAATTCTTCATAAAATCAAGGACCCAATGTCCTATTCTTTATCCAATAAAATCCTCACAATAAAAATATCCATTTTAATAATATTGCATGAGGGGACCAAAGTCCTCAAAATAAGCCATGCCCCGATTTGTGTATGTATCGCACATTTATAAAGGGAGTTGTATTCCGTTCCTTGTGTTATTGTAATTTATCGCTTTCATTATTTACTCGTTCATTTACCGCTTTCCAAATGTGAATAAATGCGCTTTGATCCAATTGCATCGTGTGGAGAAAGAGCGAATTAATGAAATTTAAATTTTGATCATAAAATAATCAAGGTAAAAATAGATGAGAAGTCCCGAACCCAGCTCTGGTCTTTGGGCTCAAAGAGGCGAGAGGTCTATCCGATCACTCATTGGAACTATGACCTCCAAGACACCTCTTGTGTCACGAGACTTTGATGTTAATCCTAGGCTCCTTAGGGCGAGAGGTTTACCCTCCAAGACCCCTTGGGTGTTGGCCCAAAATGGATGCTAAGCGCAGTCTTAGGCTCTCCGAGGCGAGAGAAACTTTTCCAATGTTCTATTGGGTGGCGACTCCATGAAACCTCATTGTTGCCTAAAATAGACGCACTCGCAATTCATTGCAAGTTGCTAATAGACTCTCAATTGCCCGATCGCCCTCAAGCGGGAGGTCAGAGGGGCGGTCGCGGGGATCCGGCGCGCGTCACAGCAGCAGCAGCCACCTCCTCAGCCTCCACAGTCCCCGCAGCACCAGGCACCACCTCAGCCTCATACCGCGGCACCGCCACCACTGCAGGAGCAGCCCAGGACTCTGTCAGATTTCGATATGGAGTTCACCATGGACGAGCTTTTCGGCACCCCACCGAGCACCATAGTACAGCGGTCCACCCTCAGGCCCTTCATCCTTACTTCGGGAGTGACCCGGGGGCATCCACTTCTGCAGCTCAACCATCAGAGCCGACTCAGGAGCCATCGCAGCCGCAGCCAGACATCTCCAGCTTCTGACCTCCATATTCACAGCGTTTGAGCATCGATTAGAGGAGAGGGACAGGGCTCCCCATGAGAGACTGGACAGACAGCAGGCTGCTATCCAGGAGCAGTCCAGAGTCATTGAGTGTCTGACCCAGGAGCAGGTCGAGCTCATTGACCATATGGTGCAGGAGCAGGCCCGGCTTATGGAGAGCATCAAGGACGAGCAGGCTAGGCTTGTGCAGCAGGTTGTATAGGGACAGAGAGAGCTCAGAGAGCAGCTTGGTTAGGATCTGAGGACGTCCCAGGATCATGCATCTTAGAGGATTGATGTGACTTTGCAGATGATTGATGAGTCACTTGATTCTCTTAGGTCTCGGGTCCAGGCGATAGAGGGAATCGTTCCTCCCCTGTCCCAGTCCATGAGAGAGTTCAGGGAGCACATTGAGCAGAGACTGGAGCGGATGAGGAAGGCTGCCAGTGAGCAGACTAGCCAGATGAGCCAGGCCTTCAAGCAGTTAGGGGGGACAGTTTTTGACACCTTGAGCTTCATGAGGACGTGCGCCCAGCCCTTCCTGGACGGCTACGCTCAGGTTAGGTTCAAACAGACTTACACTTCTAGGGCTGGACCATCTGCGCCTCAGCATCCACCTCCGACTCAGCCAGTTCCCCCTCCATCTCAGCCTGAGCCTATTCACCTCTCGGATGATGCGGACCCGGACGAGGAGCTCACGGACTACCCACCATCATAGTCATTTAGGGAGTTTGGATGGCATTCTTTTTGTATTTTATTCATTATTGTTGCGGTTGTATATACATTGTACAAAAGCTGATGTTAGTGGAAAACTTTTATTTCCAGCTTTGTATATTTATTTATTTATTTCTATCTTTATTTATGCTTTACTCGCATTAAAGATGATTGTATGCTCTTATACCCATTCATATCAAAAGTCAAAATGATCATATGACGAGAAAAATGATAAAAAGCAATACAATAACACAAAACATGATGAAAATCATGATAATGAGATGAGAAAAAGGATAATACAACCAAATCATTTATGAGCATATTGAAAGGGAATAACTCATATATGAATTAACAAAATTCTTTGCCATACAGGGACATTGCTTAACACCGGTCCAAATACGGACATCAATCACAATCTGAGGACAGACAGATCGAACTTCATGTCCTCCCGAATCACTCATCCAGAGAACACTACACGCCTTGCAGATCGGATGGGGGTTAGCAAGGGAACTCCAACAAATCGAGATTGTGGTCAGAGAGTACTGCATCTCATAGTTCACGCGGCAGCCAGAGAGTGCTACGCACCTTGCAGATCGGATGGGGGTTAGCAAGGGAACTTCACAACCGAAGTTGCAGTTAGAGAACACTGCTCTTCACACCTTGAGACTGTAGCCAGAGAGCACTACATCTCACAGTTCAAGCGGCAGCCAGAGAGTGCTACGCACCTTGCAGATTGGATGGGGGTTAGCAAGGGAACTTCACAACCGAAGTTGCAGTTAGAGAACACTGCTCTTCACACCTTAAGACTGTAGCCAGAGAGCGCTACATCTCACAGTTCACGCGGCAGCCAGAGAGTGCTACGCACCTTGCAGATCGGATGGGGGTTAGCAAGGGAACTTCACCTCGAGATTGTGGTCAGAGGGTACCGTATCTCACCAATCGAAGCTGCAGTTATAAAACACTGCTCTTCCCACTGAGGTCGTAGCTAGAGAATGCTGTATCTCACAAACACCTTATAGGTTAAGACGAGACCGGTAGGGACGTTTCCATCTGTTGAGCAGACTGAGACGAAGTCTACCTGACGAGGGACACGGAAGGTAAGAATCGCTACAGGTACGCTTTTCTTCCTTTTTTTGTTCCTTTCTCTGAATTTTGGATTATCTAGGCACTCGTGCGCTAGTTTTCCCCAAAATTGGGGGCAACTGTAAGCACCGTGTCCCGAGGCGGTCTGGATTAGAGATTACCCGATGAGGAATCAACGTCCGAGTCCGTACAAACGGTTGAGATTTGGAGGTTTTGGTCCCCTGCTTCACGAGAAATGTGTTCTTTCAGTCTTCGTAGGAAAGAGGGAGGAAATGGGGAATTTTTGGGTCAAAAAGGTGTATTTTTCTCCACCGGCAGTCTGCCCGTCTGTCAAAGACAAGACTGTTGCTTCGGGTCACAGACGGCCAATGGGATTTTTCGATGCCCGTCGGAGGGACCTGATTTTTCGGAGCACGCAACCTTATTTCCCGGAACGTGCGACCTTTCTGACGCCCGTCGGTGAGATTTTGCAGGCCCGTCGGTTGAATCCTTGTGTCAGTAGGATTGAACCGACGCCTGTCGGTAAGATTTGCAGGCCCGTCGGTTGAATCCTTATGTCAGTAGGATTGAATCGACGCCCGTCTGTGGAACCGACGCCCATCGGTCACCCCTGGCCTATAAAAGCTTTCATTTCCCACCTAGAAAGGGGTTGGAGAAATTTCTAAAGGGGAAACTCTGTCAAAATTAACACCTATTTTCTCTCTCCTCCAGCAAATACAAATCTCAAGAAATCTCTATTAGTTTAAGAATTGAACCATTAAAAAGGAGCTAAATCTAATTAGTTTTCCTAAGGTTTTGATTCCAAAATTCAGTTTTTTGAAGGATAAAAAAGGAAACAATCTATTTTCCTCATTTTTGATCTTGCATTTTGTCTTATCGTGGAGCGTGCGGGACTCTAATCGACACCAAAAATCCAACCAAAATATTATCTGAGGGTAAATATTCCAGACTTCTTCTCCTTATTACTTCATCTTTATTTTTATTCTTGTTTTTCTGACTTTTTGCTTTTATCTTTCTTTATTTTGATCCTTTTCATCTCGTTTTTGTGGTAAAAATCTGTTTTTGCTTTGAAAAATTGGTTTCGCTGTCATTTTTTCAGAGACAGCGGTGACCAACGGGTCATCTGTTTCACCGATGCCCGTCGGTCACCCTTCCCACAGACGCCCGCTCTCGAGTGAGCGACGGGACATGTTGGTCACCTTGACTAACGCCCGTCGGTCACTCGGCAGTGGCCGTCCCTGGGTTCTGCCTCCATATTTTTAAACTCCCTTTTCTTTTCCTTTTTCTATCTCTCTCAAGTTTTAGAGTTTTATTTATATTGCGCTATTGTATATTAACACCCATTAACCTTTTGTGAGCATATATGATTTTCTTGGACTGTCCTGAGCCAGATGGGCAATCTACCATGCTCGGAGGATTCTGTCTGGTTTAGTTTTCTAACTTTTTTAGTTATTTCATTCTTTTGTTTATTTATTAATTATTTTATGTACATGAATATACCTTTTGTATCTCGCTAAATATAAAAATTGATGAATATTTTATATTTAATAAAGAGAGATTTTCATAAAATTAAGGATCCAATGTCCTATTTTTCATCCAATGAAAAATTCCCACAATAAAAACATCATTTTTATAATAAATGCATGCGAGGACCAAAGTCCTCAAAATAAATAATCTCCCGTTTTATGTATGTATTGCACATTTATAAATGGGAGTTGTATTCCGCTCCTAGTGTTATTTTAATTTTTTTTAATTTAATATTCCTTTATTTATCTATCGCTTTGACATGTGAATAAAATGCGCTTTTAATTAAATTGCATCGTGTGGAGAGAGAGCGAATTAATGAGTTCAAAATTTAATCATAAAATGATCGAGGTAGAAATAGATGAGAAGTCCCGAACCCAGCTCTGGTCTTTGGGCTCAAAGAGGCGAGAGGTCTATCCGATCACCTGTTGGAACTAAGACCTCCAAGACACCTCTTGTGTCATGAGACTTAAACGTTAATCCTAGGCTCCTTTGGGAGAGAGGTTTACCCTCCAAGACCCCTTTGGTTGGCCCAAAATGGATAATAAGCTCAGTCTTAGGCTCTCCGAGGCGAGAGAAACATTTCCAATGTTCTATTGGGTGGCGACTCCATGAAACCTCCTTGTTGCCCAAAATAGACGCACTCGAAATTCATTGCAAGTTGCCAACGGACCCACAAATGTCCCGATCGCCCTCGAGCGGGCGGTCGCACGGGTGGCACTCGGGGCTCGGCGCGCGTCACACTGTTCGATGTGCTCGTCAGCTCGGAATGATTCAGGACATAGTGAGGGTCCTATTATCCTTCCGGGGAGGAATCCTTTCTGCAGCCTTCACCTCTCGCTATCAGGAGCTTTGGAGCCAACTGCCGGTGAAGACTGTCATACCCCCTTTCAACACCCATTCTGTAACTTCTACTGGTGAGTACAAAAGATAGATACTCAGTCCGACATCTGACAACAGGACACGACAACTTAGGCATTTGGTTGGCGAGAGTAGCGGTAAAGCTTAGCTTAGACTAGTTATATATGCCTTTCGAGCATGATGTTTCTTTTCAAAGCAGAACTAGAAAATGATGAGAATGAAAATAGTAATTCTTATTCCATTTCACAAAATTGTGTACATTTCCATAGAATTTCAACATACATGATCATCATTTGTTACTAATTCAACTGTCTAAACCATATTAATTCATGAAACCAAATTTTGATAGCATCAGACTCCTGTTACCAATCGGCCCTCTCGGGTTTTCTCGATTGGACATTTTCTTTCATGCCTCTAATTTTTGCACAGGATGCCTTTTTTCGGTTTTCACCCTGTCGAGGCGCCCAATTTTAGCAAGGCTGCCTTTTTTCAGTTTTCGACCCACGGGGCATTTTTATTCTCTTCTTTTTATCTTATAGTCTTTAACCATGGAACCTTTTGAGTCTGTCTGTGTTGATCGGTTCTTTGAATTCTACTTCCCCTACTGTCCGTTAGAACGCTGCTTTCTTTAGCTCCTCGAGAATGCATGGGTCTTCATATACTGGCCGGGATTGACCTCGTCCGTCTGGAGTACTTGGACTTATTTGTTTGGAGACCAAATCTCACTCTTTTCATGGGTATTTTCTGACCTCCCTCATGAATGTTTGGAGCTAAGTATTCCCTAGTAAATCCAGCTATGGTAATAATCCTATGACCCGTTCGTGTGCGACATGTTTAACTGCCACTGCTATTATTGTGCCCCTTCAGCTTTTAGGACTTGGGTTGTCTTGAAGGTTGAACTCTATCTCGACCAGCTGTACTGCATTTCCCCCAGCATCAAGGAATAATGAGCGACTCCTGTGAATATTCCAATGGCAACCCTCCTACCTTGAATTGTAAAAGGGAACTCTTGTGATTTTGAACCTTGAACACCTTAACCATAAACTGTCCTTCTGTCCTTGGACTTTGTGTGGTGCAACAAGACATCTTAGGTTCTTTTGATGACCCTACCCCTTTATGGTCATGGTGAGCCTTTCTCTTATGATGTTTTCACTAGATTGAGCATCCCACGCCTGCTGTAAGTCAATCGAGAGTCAAGAAAAATGGGAAGGTGGCGTGTGCGCAAATCACCAGGATTTGAACAAAGCTTGCCCCCCACTAAACAACATTCTCCTGCCCCCTGATCACCTCTCTCTTCTTCTTCTTTTTTTTTTCTTTCTTCTTTTACCTTATTTTTTCCTCCTTATTTTTTCTTCTTCTTTCTTTTCTTTTTTTTTGTTTACGCATACTCTTATTTCACCCATTGGGATCATCATTGTTCAGTCTAGCCGGGCATTACATTTCAGTAGGGATCTTGGTCCTGCTCCCATTTATGGATCTAACCATTCCTACCCATTTCAGCTTGGGTCTTCTGAGCTTCCGTGCCATCTATCCATGATTTGGCATCATCTTCTGGCATGTCTTTGTAAGTCCAGGCAAAGACTCTCTCTTTTTTATTTTTTTTTGTGTTCTCTCAAATTTTCCTCTTTCCTTAGGAGTCACATTTGATGCTATCAATTTTTTTTTCGGATTTTCCGAGGTTCCAAGATCAAATGGAACAACATCAGCAAAATAAATACCAAATATGAATAGGGTGGGATCATGATCATGCATATTAAAATTATCAGAAACATCGCACAAGTAAGCAAAATTGTTCATTTTATTAATAAAATTAAAATTATCATTTACATCATTAAAAAGTTCAGGAATGAAAAGGCAATCTAAACTGACTTCTTCATCTCCTCTTGCTAGCGCAGGCGCTCTTGTCGATGATCTGCAATCACCCTCTGGGCCCATCCCCCATTCCTTTCATCTCTTCATCAATGAGACGATGCACTTGTTCCTTCAAAGCCCGGCATTCATCAGTGTCATGCCCAGTCTGCTGATAATAAGCATAATAACTGTCCTTTCGGCAATTAGGGTGCCCTTGGTTCCAGGTAAGTCTGGCTGTCTTTGACCGCAACTTCCCTTGCTTAACGAAATGAGCGAACTATTCAGATAAAGGCTTTCCTAGAATGGGATAGTCACTTCGAGTTACACTTCCAGGTGAAATATTTATGCCTCGAAAACTTGTTTTGCTACCCTCTTCACGGCTTACGCTCTCACCAATTTTCACTTCAGGGGGCATGGGTGGTTCAAGACCCCAAACTTGCTTCCTCGGGACTCGCCAGTCATCGAATAGGTCTGTGACATACTGATGTGGATCCATTACCCCAAAACCCATAGTCGGCTTAGTTGACCGCGTCGGAGGGAACGACTTGCCTACACCAAATGAATATTTTTTGGCTACTCTGACCACCGGCTCTTTCTCGATATCCTGAATGCCGATAGAACTGTCCCCTCTGCATAGATCATTTTCTAGATCTGAGTCCATGGTACCAAGGGCAAATTTCTTGTTGGCATCTTGGGTAATAGCTCTTTTGGACCGCTGAATTGCCTCCTCGAGTATGTCTATCCTTCTCTTAGAGCCACTCATCGTCGACACCCCGAATTCCTCCTTACCAGCATATCCTAGGCCTTTTTGTCTCAGCTGTGGAACACAAGGCATCTTTCCTCTTAATCCATATCCTGACATGCGTGATGCCGTAACCGAGCTATGCTTGCTCTGTGACACAGCAAGGCTAGCGCACTGCGCCTTGGTGGATGGTGCTATCGCGGCAGCGATATCCTCCTTCATAGTCTTTATCCTGATCTCAAACTCTTTTAACTTTCTCTCTAAGTCCTGCGCTTTCCTATCCATTTGGTCGATAAGGAGTGCAGGGGTCGCGCCCAATCTGCTCGATGGATTGGCCATCTCTAATGATAATTCTGAAACCAGGGATTCTGTGTTATCCGATAGAGATTCTGAACTCCAATACGAAGCTTGTTCTATTGACTCAAAGAAAGACCTTCTCCTTACCAATCGGCCGTCTAAATCACTAGACCACGAATTCGTACCTATGATGGCTGAAAAATCAAAATTGTTAGCATGATGCATGAATGACAGTAACAATGCATGACCGTGTTAATGCAACAGAGACAACCACACATAGGCGCATAGCACCTTATGACCTTATTACTCCCACACACGCGGTAATGCAGTCTCTTTCCTAGGTGGGCATGACCCATAGATTAACGGGAACCCAATGGGTGCATATGGTGCATGGTGAAAAACCAGCAACACAACACTCTTAAATTAAAAGCACATGCGTATGGGTTTTGGCCATTAAATATTCGAACCTTTCAAACACCTTAACCGTGGGCCCACAGGGGCATGAAAGCCTTTGATGAGCGCCCGATTAATATGCTCGAATTGGTTTAATATATAAAGGCCCACGTAGCAAGCACATTTGTTAAGGTACATATAACCTAATGGAAGTTTCTATTGTCATTACATGAGCTTTAGTCAAGAGGTGGTGTTACTTTAGGTCTACCCAAGCATGATCCCTGCCAATGGGCCTAGCTCGTCACGAGCGTAGCGGTCGATTGGGTCTCCATTTGATATGCTATTAATAGCATGAGGCTTGGGCTGGTGATTATCCCAAAAACTTCCTTACAATGAGTGAAAGTAGGGTCGTATTTACGAACGCACCGGGGTAAATAGGGGACCAACTAACGTATTCTAAGGCTCTAATGAATGCAATGTAATTTTTGGAAAGAAATGGAATTTTTGTTTCATTAAAGAACTCATTTACAATTTTAACTTAAACCACTTTTGAAGCAAAGTTTCGATACTCCCCAGTGGAGTCGCCACTGTGACGCGCGCCGGACCAGCAAGGCCCTCTTTGGGCCCGCCTTTTGGGGCTCGAGGGATTGGGTCGCGTCATTTTCGATCATAGGCGCCATGAGGCATCATAAGTGTATTCCTCCCAATAGAACATTGGGGAGAACCACCTAGCCTAATGACACCTAAAGGCACCTTGAAGTGTGTTGGAGTCACCACCCAAAAACTTGGGAGAGGTCTCTAACCTCGATGGTCTTAAACCAAAGACGGTGTTCGGAACTTTACTTTTATTAATGAGTCAAGTTAAGTCTTATAAATGGGTTTTTAATGAAACGCAATTCCACTTCTCTCCTCACACGATCATGCATTGAAAATAAAGCACATTTCATTCACATTGAAAAGTAAGCAATAAATAGATGAATAAATTACAAGAATAAAATTTGCCCCAAACACTTAAATTACAAGGGCCCAAAACGAATAAACATGAATAAACACCTTAAAAAAATAAAATCTAACATACAAAAATCTGGACATTTATTGAATTTTGGGAACATTGGTTCCCCCTTTTTATTAAAAGATTAGAGAACTACTTTTTAGGCATTTATTGTAAAAATCGGGATGAGTGATCCCTATTTTGTGAAAATTAGTTCTCTATTTTGATGGTGAGATTTCATTGGATAAAAATTGGACATTGGTCCATTTTATTAATACGAAATTCCCAATTTTATTTATTGTAAATAATTGTGACTTTTGTAATCCGGACGAATTTTGAAATACATTTATACATACAATCACATAAAAAACATAAAGAGATAAATACGATGATTAAGAAATGCAAACCCAAGCTTCTGAATGATTTAGTTTTCTCGGTCCCTGATCCACTCGAAATATCACTCAAAGTGAAGTAAGCACATTTTGGGCAATTAAAAAGAACAAAATGAGATCATGTTAGTGAACTAAGTAAACTCAATAATATAATATGAACAAGTAAATGATTATGTAAATTAAACAAATAATTAATCAAATAATTAATATACATAAGTGACTAATTAAATAAATTAGCCAAATAAACAATTATTTAGGTAACTAACATAATCAAATAAATAGTCACTCACATCAATTTAAATTATTTAAACAGTTACAATCAACTATGTCAAATAAAAATGAATAATCAATTATGTAATTATTTAAATAACATAACGATCAATCAATTAAATAAAACAATAAAAAACGATTAATTAAACATGTAATTGAACGAATCAAATAAATTAAATCCACAATTAAATACACACAACCAATTAATTAATTATTAGCTACAAGCCATTCTGTACATCATGTCAATGACTTATTTTAAATCTAGATTATTTTTGACAACATTTTAATATGTACACAAACAAGATAATAATGACCCAACAATTAATGAGATATTACCAGCAAACAATCTACAATCCAACAGGTATATTGCATATTAAATTAATCATCAATAGCAAATCTTAGTATTCAAGGAATCTATGAACAGCATAATAAAAACTACAAATACAACAAAATAATGAAAAAAAGAAGTATATATGACATTTAAATTAATTAGATCAAACGGCAATAAAGAAATGAGTAATGGCATATTCAACAATAGATATCAATAAATATTCAAGAACAGGTTTTTAACAAATATTATGAATAAATAATAAATTATAGATAGATAATATACAATAGCAAACATCAATAATCAGATGATAATGCAGCACAAATCAATGAATAACGACAATAAAGTTGAAGAAAAGATGAACAGAGGGATAAATACCAAAAATAAACAACAACAAACATATAGTAATGATCCAATAAGTATACAATATGGAACAACAACAGATAATATTGTACAGTGTATAACACAAGAAAAGAATCAAGTAAAGATGAATATATACAATAGAAAAATAAACAAGTGTGAATAAAAGAGAAATAGAAAATGAATTTAGCTCAGATATTTACCCTCAAAAATGTTATATTTGCAGCAAATGAAGAAACTCTGATTTCTTGTTGATTTGCTTCAAATGAAAAATAAGAAAAAATTTGACTTAAATCTTTTGAATAACACTAATTAATGAAAACCAAAATCCGAACCTCAAGAATTAATTTCTTGGGCCCAAGATTAATTTTCAGATGAATTTTGCTCTCAAGGAAAAGCTTTTTTTTTTCTCAAAATTTTTCTGGGTTTTTTCCTTCTGTGTTCACTGAAAAAAAAAACCTCCCCCAAAAAATTCCTCTGATTTTCTTTTTATACTTCTATTTTTCAGGATATTTTTCTGGGTTTAAAACCCTCAAAATGCCCCTCAAAACAGACTGGAAACGGCTAAAAACCGACCAAAAACGTGCTGGAGGAAGAAGACGGGCTACAGTGCCTGCGCACAGGGCGCGTGTTGTGCACGCGTGCTGCGTAGCGCAACGCATGCGCAGAATGCAAGCGCGCGCTGCGCTGCGCATGGCAGAGGGGAGCACGCGTGCTCCCTCTCGCATGCAAAGGGAGCTCCACGTGCTCCCCTGCGCGTGCGGAGGGGAGCACCGCGCGGTGCTCCCCGCACGCGGGCGAGGGGAGCACCCCGCTCCCCTGCGTCGCGCGCGCTGGATGCATTATGCCCCGCGGCAGCGCGTACCCCCACGACCGCACACGCGGCGCGGACCCCACGGCACCGGGACCGAAAAAATAAATGAAAAAAGAAAAGAAAATAAAAATAGAAATAAAGATAAAAGATAGATGGAAACGAAATAAAATAAAATAAAGAACAAAAACAAAAAAAGAGATTTTCGACAAGGAGATCATTAATTTTAATCATTTTGCTCGGAAGCGACTGTCATTTTCATCATCGGGTAACCTCGGTCTGAGCTTCCTCAGGACCTGGTGTCTACAGGAATTACCTTCCAAAAAAACATTAAAAGTTTCATCTAACCTCATGAAGCCTAAGACCAGAGAGAGTTTAGAACTTTCCTCTTATTCATACCTTGGTGTAACGAAAGCCGGAACTGACCCATTAGGGGAAAGGCTCCCCTTCTCGAGACCCACTTTTAGGGCTCGAGGGATGGTTCGCGCCATTCGATCTTGAGTAATACGAGACATTTTAGAATCCCTACCCAATAGAATATTGGGGAAGTTCATCTAGTCCAATGAAACCTTCAGGTACCTTCGAGGTATTGTGCAGTCGCCACCCAATTTACGAGAAATTGAAAAATGTCATCTAACTTTTATAGTTTAAACCAGAGTGTAGTTTGGAACTCCACTCTTATTTATGTCTTACTTAATTATAAATGAGTTTTTAGGTTAGAAAGTTACATCTCTCATCTCACATGATTAATATAATTTATTAAAGGCGCAATTCAAGTATCGAGAAAGCGGTAAATGAAAACTATAAATAAAGTAGTAAACACACAAAGTCACACTATTATAAAATGAAAATTGGGACAAATACAATCTCCCAAATAAAAAGAAAAGCTAAACAAAATTAAAATAAAAATTAGGACAAAATACAATCCCCAAATTAAAGAAAAGCTAAATAAAATTGCCCCAAAATAATTAATTACAAGGGCCCACAAGATATAAACATAAAACTAAACAATCAAACAAAATCAATCAAAGGGGGTAGTGTCACACCCCGTTTGCCCCCTAGTAGAATGAGCCTGTCTGTATGTGTAAGCATTCGCATGTGTTTGGCGTATCATAAGGATATTTTAGTAAAATGCATGTTTTTGGGGTTTATTAGCATATGGTTATATGTATGACATTAGTGTGTGAATTAATTGCGAAATGATTGTGTGCATGTGTTAATACCATTATAGGGTGTTCATTAGTTGGGAGTGCATTGGGTGTGTGTAGTGCATGTTTGTTGGGTGTGAGTGGTTAGTTTCACCAATAGGAAATTGACACATGCTTAGGGCAAAGAAAAGAAAAAGGAAAAGGGAAGAAAGAAAGGGAAAGGGCAGATTCACGTTCCTTCTTCCCCTCACCTTCTTCTTCTTCATTTTCTTTACTCTAAGAACTCTTGTGTGGATTCAAGTCTTCATTGGTGGAATTAATCATCTCTTTGCATCTCTTTGGTAAGTAATTGTATTCTTATCATCTTGTTTTCCATTTGTTTCATCTTCTTTTTCCTCTTTGGGTTTAGATTTAACTTAGGGTTTGCATTGTTGGATGTTCTTTGTTGTGTTGTGTTTAGCTGAGGCTCCTCGCGATCCTAAGGGCAAGGATATTGCTGGGACGAGTGGAGCTAAGTGATTAAAGCTTTGAATTTCAGGTCTGGGATTTTGCTTGAGTTAATTGTTTGAATGTGAACTTACTGTAATTTTTAGGGTTTATGTTCTTGAGAAGCTTGAATGCATTTATGTTTGATTTGGTTGTTTTAATTTCCAAATTAAGTTGCAATTATCTGGTTTATGCTATATGAGATGTCTTTTGAAAGGTAAGAACAGATTTGTGTGGTTTTGAATCAATTTGGGATTGATTTCTGAGTTCTGGGAATTCTGGAAATGGGAAAATCGCATTACTGTTGAATTTTCCCGTTTCCAGAATGTTTGTCGCGTGACTAGCCAAGAAGAGAGGCCAGTCACGAGACGTGACTCCCAGTCACGACTCGTGACCAGCCAGAGAGGCCAGTCATGAGTGGTGACTGCAAGTCACAACTCGTGACCAGCCAAGAGGAAGCCAGTCACGAGGCGTGACTCCCAGTCACGACTCGTGACCGGCCAGAGAAGGCAGTCACGGGTAGTGACTGCCAGTCACGACCCGTGACCAGCCCAAAGAAAGAAACCAGTCACGAGACGTGACTCCCCGTCACGACTAGTGACCAGCAAGAGGAAAGGGGCAAGTCACGACCCTTGACCAGAAGAAGCCAGTCACGAGGCATGACTTCCAGTCACGACTCGTGACCAGCCTTGTGAGGAGGCCAGTCACGAGTTGTGATGCCAGTCACGAGTTGTGATCAGCCCACCTTGTTGGTCACCCCGTTCGGCCTATTTTATGAAATTTCCCGGTTTTAACTCAACAATGAATTCCGTAATTCTTCCGAATGGACTTATACTGTTGTATGATGCATGTCATACTTTTATATGCTTTGATATGAGTGATACCATGATTCTTCAGATGAATGATATGTTATGTTCAGAAATATGATTTGAATGACGCATAACCTGCTAGAGTCAAGTAAGTGGATAGTTAGGCATGCCTAATAGAGTCTTTTAGCTGCAGCCCTCAGTTCCGTTTGGACCCCGATCAGGTCCCCGTTTGGTTCCTCGCGAACCCTATTATGTGTAAGGATCTTGTTTAAGGTCCCTTTTTAAAATGATTTGTGAAAGTTAAAAGTAAAATGGTTTTCTCGATTCGTACCCGTAAGGTACTGTCTGTAATCGGCTCGTACCCATAAAGTACTGTCTGTACACTCGTTATCCACTACCCAGAGTCAGCAGGTGTTCTTTTAGTGTTCGATTGGTTTGCTCTACTTTTATGACTATATACATGTGATATCGGCATGGGTATATTGATGAAATGTATGTTCAACTAATATGGAAATGGATATGAATTTGAGATGCAGAATGTATGGCTTTAAATTGTGAGCATGTTCTTATGAATTATGTTATGAGCTATTGCATTTTTCCATTGTGAATGTGTTATGCCTTGACGACCATTGTGAATGGCCGTTCATATATTTTATGTGTGTTTCCCCACTAAGCGTTTATCGCTTAGCACGGTGTTTTTACCCGTGCAGGTGCGGAAGGAGTTTTGCTTTGAGAGAGTCGCTGTCGTCAAGCCAACACAGAAGGTTTTAGTGTGGGGCTCAGTTTTTGTAATCTGTAATGATTCATTTTGTATAGAACTCTCTTGTATCAGTTTTGTTATAGCTTTCGCTTTTGTACTTATATTTTGGTTATGTAATATCTTTTGTATCAGCTAGTTGATCAGAACATTATTGTGATGGTTTTATTATATTAATGTATGATCAGCTATTGCTTTCTTTTCCTTTAAAGTTTTTAATTATCCCGTATTTCAGTATGCTTGGTATGTATAAATGTATGATTTGCTTTGTATCTGTTTGGTGGCACCTTGACTCATACGGCATTTCACTCCTTATTGGATGGGATCGCTACGTATGGGTAGGGGGTGTTACAGGTAGCATACGTAAATCGGGATATTTATTTGGTTTAGGAATGTTGGTTCCTTCATGCTCACTTAAAAGGGGATCGAAGAGTTATTTTGGCTATTTGCTTGAAAAAATTGGGGCGAATTATTCCCATTTTGAGAAAATTAACTCTTCATTTTAATTCATGATATTTTGCATTCTTTGGCTAAAATAAAGATTATTGGTCCTAATTTATTAATAAAAATCCTGATTTTGTCATAAAAATTTGTGATTTTTTATCTGACACGCGCATATAATAAAATTATTTTATTTAAACAAAACACAATCACACGAATAAGAGATGGGTAAGATCTCACCGAAATAATGTAGTCTCCTACGCATCGTGACCTCTCCTTTGGTCACGAAAACGCTCAAATAAGCAACACGACATTTTAAACCACAAATAAAAAATAACGATAAAAAATATTAGTAATAATTCTAAAATCAACTAAATAAAAATGAAAATAAGGGAAATATAAAATAAACTTAATACTCAAGTAGAAAATAAAATGAGTTAAATTAAACACATTAATTTAATATGTGAACAACACACATATAAAGAGAATTAAAAAATCATGCAAAAACTAACCATGCAAAAGTATGATGATGATGATGATGATGATGATGATAATAATAATAATATTAAATGACAATAATGAACAAATAAAATTAAATAAATAAACAAGATGAGTGAGGATAACAAATAAGCATGCAACAGAAAATAATGATATTTAAACATAAAAAAAAAGATTATCACAAAAATCATACCAAAAAACAATAAACCATACTTTTCACACCCAAATAAAATCCATTTATCCATTCGCATACCAAAAACAAAATAAAAATTGAAAAAACATACTAAATAAAAAACCTCTACCGTGAAAACATACATTCATTAAGTTATTATTCATGTATTCATCAATGCAAGGAAAATAAAATAAGAAAATAAAATGAAATGATTAAAAATGGACTCAAGATACTTTACCCTTAGAGTAGATAATTTGGAAGCAAGATATCTTAATTCGTTCTCCCCGTCAAGATTCAAAACAGACTCAAAAAAGATTCAAAAATTTTAAGTTTTTATCTTAGAAAAAACTCAAGAACACTAAACTCAAAAATGATATTTTTTATTTTTTGATGAGACACCCAAGTTAGGGAAATTGATTTTCCCTTCCTCAAATTAAATCTAATCTCAACAAACATTTTTTTTAGATTCAAGAAAATCAAAGAAAACCAAAGAAATAATTTTTTGCTCTCAAGAAAAATGGGTTCTTTCTTTCTCAAAGAAAACCCACGTTCTTCTCTCAAAAACTGCTCTTTTTCAAAAATCCTATTCCCTTCTAAAAACTCCTCTTTTTTTCTTCTCTTAAAAAATCCTCACTCTCAAAAGATCATCCCCTTTGTTTTTCTCTCTCTTCTCTTATATAATTCACCCAAAAAGCATAAAAACTAAAAAATCAGGTTTTTTCAGTCCGATTTGGACTATAGCCCCTGCAAGATTCGACAGAATCGCACGTTAAAAGGAAGAACAGCGTGTCAGAAGGAGGGACAATGGCAAAGGGGCAGCCTACCGCGAAGGGGCAACCTGTCGAGGGACGCCAAGCGTATAGGGGCGGCCTCGCGTGCTGCAGCCGCGCGTAGGGGCACCCTCGCGTGGTCGCTTACGCGCAGGGGTGCCTTCACTCGAGGGGCGGCGTTAGCGTGCAGGCTGCGCTTGCAGGGCGGGCACTCCCGCATGCGAGTAGGAGTGCCCCTTGCGCGGGCGCGACTGGGGGCAATGCCCCTCGGTCGTGGCAGGGGGCAGCACCCCGCGAGCATGCTCCTCCCCTGACGAGACGACGCGTGCGCGCCCTCCGAATGCAAACCCAAAAAAAACTTTTTTCCAAAAAAAAAAAATAAAAAAAAAATTTTAAAAGCATTTTAAGACGAACAAAAGAACTTGACAAGGAGATGATCAATCCCTATTTTCTTGCTTATGAATCGATCTTTATTTTCATCATCGGGTAATCCTGATCTTGGGCTGCCTCGAGGCCCGATGTTTATAGTTGCCCCCAATTTTAGGGAAACTATCACGTAGGTGCCTAAGTGAGCCAAAATTCAGAAAAAGAGAAGAAGCGCGTACCTGAGGCGGCTACCTTCCTGTTGCTACGAAAAGGAAATCGTCTCTTTAAGTCACCATCTAGACTGTGGAGCAATTTGTCATCCTTCTGTGTTGTACTGAGTCTTCTCAAGACTTTTGAAATGCGGGTACCATCCTCAAATGGCGAGGCACCGAGTTTGCTCCAAACTTACAAAGTGCCGGGGTTGTTCTCCTGAACTACACCGAGTCTACTCTAGACTTACAAAACATGGGAATTATTTTCCGGAACTGCACTGAGTCTGCTCTAGACTTACAAAGTACGGGTGCCATCCTCAAATGGCGATGTGCCGAGTCTACTCTAGACTTACAAAACGCAAGAATTGTTCTCCTGAACTGCATCAAGTCTGCTCCAGACTTACAAAGTGTGGGTGCTATCCTTAAATGGCGATGCGCCAGTCTGCTCCAGACTTACAAAACTCGGGAATTATTCTCTTGAAATGCACCGAGTCTGCTCCAGACTTACAAAGTGCGGGTGCCATCCTCAAATGACAATGCGCCGAGTTCACTCTAGACTTACAAAGCATCGGAATTGTTCTATTGCATAGCATCAGCTATTCCCTGAACAAAATAAACTTTGATTAAATCAATTTATCATGACAATCATTTTGACCATTTACCTTTCGCGAAGGTTTAATTGTTGTTATCTCATTATCTAATTTTATCATTTGTGGTTTGTCATTTCATATATTATTTTTAAAAGTGTGCTAAAGAAAGAAAGAAATAAATGAAACAAAAGATCATCATCATATAAAATATATTCGTTTAGTACAAAAATGAACAAAGCTAAAAATCATGACAGGTAGTCTCCCCGAATATCAACTACAGGTAGTCAGTGGGCTCCTCAGGGTCACTATCGCCTGGGAAGTGCGCCATCGGTACGTGTGGTCTTGCAAAGGCAGCTCGCTGATCAGCTACCTCTATTGGCAGAGATCTAGGGACTGGCATTTGGGGCTCCTGAATCCTCATACCCAATCGTCCCTCCTTGAAAGGTCGAACGACAGTCTGCACCATTTTATTCAGCTCACGAATACGTACCCCAAATGCTCCAAGGGTCTGGGTATGCTCGCCAATGTCGCCACTCACCTCAGTGAGCCTAGCATCCATACTCTCTCGCAGGTCTGTCACTGACTGTAAGATACCGGGGATCAGCCCCCTCAGCATCTCAAACTCTAGCCTCATTGTAACGACAGTCTCATCTACCCAACCAGAGAGGAAAGGGCGCCTTCTCCCCAAGTGTGTTTGTCATCTAAAATACGGTGCATCCTTTGGGCAGGAGGGGAAGACATTTTGGGAAGAATAAAGGCCCAAGGTGTTGGAAAATGAAGAGACAAAAAATTTCTGCAGATTTTATAGGGAAGGGTCACCGACGGCCTACCCGCCCCTATACAGAGATGGTCTGCCCGCCTCTCTACGGAGACGGCTTGACCGCCCCTCCATAGGGACGGCCTGCCCGTCGGAAGTCCACCTGGCAGATGCATGCGTCATCATTGCATTCATCACGCGCATTAACTTGCATTTATTGCGCGATAGACGGCCAGCCCGTCGGTCGCTTGTACAGACGCCCTGCCCGTCGGTCACAAAATTCTATATAAGGGCGAGTGACAGACGGCGCAAACGTTGCTGTCCCTTTCTTCTTCCTCTCTCAAGCGGTTTCTAGCATTTTTTGAGTCTTTTCTTCTTATTTTTTCGCGATTTCTTCATTTTTTCGCATTATATACTCACCCGGTGCCCGGATATTTATATTTCTCCAGTTTCTACACTTCTCCGGATTACAAGTAAGTAAATAATTACTTTCTTTTGATTTTTATTCAATTTATTTCTACATCCCTTCTTCTTTTAACTTTAAGGAGTTTTAGATGATTTTAGAATTTAGGAAGCATGCTGCCCATTTTTTTTTATATATCGTTTAGTGCAATTAAACCTGAACTTTTTGCATGATCACATAGAAGTAGAATTTTTCTATAATCTTGGTGCTTTAGAATTGCATCCTTTTAGCGCACCATTTTGTGCATAATTTGCTTTTATGGCCTGAGGCCATTATTTTGAGTTGTTGGGGGCACACTCTTGCCGGGGTGCGCCCCATTTACATGCATTTAATATTGCTAGACCCTGAGGCCTATTATCTCGCTTTTTCATGCAGGAGGTTGGGCACATCCCTGCCGGGGTGCTGCCCAAATTTTTATTATTTATTCTAGAATTGAATATTTATTTACTTTCCATGTACAATGCATGCCTTAGGACTTAGAAAGCCCATTCTTATTCACTTTAATTATCTTCATGAGGATTGCATGTTCCTTTTGCCATGATGCGTGCAAGGCATGTTAGGCTACTTCCTTAGACAGGATGTTTGCTATTTTTATCTGTCATTACCTTTCCCTTTTTTATCTCATGATTGGGCCGCCATTGCCCTGTTAAGGCCTAGATGGACCTTAGATTTTGGAAAATAAACCTGACAGTGCTTGTTTTGCCAAGTTTTCGCTATCTGACTCCTTCCCTTTTATAGGATGCCTCCCAGACGCAGAGCACCACAGGCCCAGCCCGAGCTTGAGGCTCCGGCTTGGATGGATGACGAGTCCGCTCAGAGGTACAGAGCGTTGGCTCAGGTAGAGTTTCGGGCCAGCCGCTTTGTATCTCGCCCTTTTCTAGAGGTCCTTGGGTTGGCCTCGGAGTTTGATCTACTTGCCGAGGGAGCTGGTTGGATAGAGTTTCTCGAGCCTGCCTTCCAGACATTTCCAGAGGCCACCCGCCAGGTCTTGGCCACTCTCCGCTACACAGGCTTTCAGAGTGCGGATACCGACCCGGGGGTGATCCAGTTTTAGTTTGATGGCGACCATGTCAGCATCACCTTGCAGAGGTTTGCTCGGGCTATGGTGCTCCCTACGGGGGAGGAGGTTGAGATCCCGCGGCAAGCGGTGAGACGCGCCCATTGGGCAGCCATTGCTATACCAGGAGTGCTGTACGATCACGATACAGCGAAGAGCACCGTACTGGTGTCTCAGGCACTCCGGTATCTGCACAGAGTGCTTTCCAGCTCGTACCTCGGTCGAGCTGGTAATCCAGGGTCGCTTAACGCGGCCGAGATCTGGAGCCTCTGGGCTATGGTGGTAGGCCAGCGTCTCAACATTAGCCACGAGATCTTGGCCAACCTGGTCAGAGTTGGCAGAGGGTCGACACCGGTGGTGATGGTAGGAGGAGTCATCACTCGATTATTGTTGGGATTGGGGTTTAACCCCGAGAGGTTGAGAGGTCCTTTGCCGGAGGGGATCCATGTAGACGCTGCAGCAGCGGTTCAGATGGGGATGATCTCCCCGATTTCTGGCCAGGTAGAGGCCTATAGGGTGTTGACTATCCACGAGACCCGGCAGATGTTCAACCTTCCACCCTTGGGGGCAGATCCTGATCACCCAGAGCACCAGGAGGAGCAGCCTCTACAGCCAGAGCCCGAGCCACAGCCCCAGCCTCCACGGACAGAGCCTCAGCCTCCTCAGCCTCCTTAGTCGCAGGCAGTGCCTCCGCCACAGCAGCAGGAGCCTCCTAGGACCTCCTCGGACTTCGATTTTGAGATCACGATGGACGATCTCTTCGCCTCTCCACCAGCATCTAGGGCCCCGACTCCGGCCCCATCGTCGAGCGCCAGGGTACAGAGGTTTGCCCGCGAGCCCTCCGAGAGATACCATCCGTACTCCCGAGGCGATCCTGGGGCATCCACTTCTTCGGCACCACCACCAGAGCCAGCACCACAGCAGCCAGCTCAGCCGGACTACTTTCAGCTCCTCTCCTCCATGTTTACGGCCTTTGAGCGGCGACAGGATGAGAGGGATAGGGCCATTCATGAGAGGTTGGATCGCCAGCAGGCTGCCATTGTGGAGCGGTCCCAGGCGGTGGAGCGCCTATCCCGAGAGCAGGCGGGCTATATTAAGCATACAGCGAGGGAGCAGACTCGGGCCATGGATGCCTTTAGAGATGAGCAGACTCGAGTTCTGGAGGCCTTCAGAGGAGAGCAGATGAGGCTGGTTGAGCAGATTGCTCAGGGACAGAGGGAGTTGAGGCAGCAGCTCGCTCATGATGTGAGGACGTCACAGGACCAGGCATCTCAGAGGGTCGATATGACCCTTCAGATGATTGATGAGTCACTTGACTCTCTGAGATCCCGCGTCCAGGCGATGGAGGGGATTCTCCCTCCTCTTTCTCAGACCATGAGGGAGTTTAGGGAGCAGACAGAGCAGAGCCTAGAGCATAGGAGGACGGCCGCCGCTGAGCAGACCACTCAGCTGAGCCAAGCCTTCAAGAAGTTGGGGGACAAGATCTCAGAGACCTTAGGGTTTTTGGGCACCTGTACCCAGCCCTTCTTGGACGGCTATGCTCAGGTTCAGTTCAGGCAAGCCCATGATCACGAGGCAGGACCATCTGCAGCTCCGCCACCACCTCCGGCCCATCCACCTCCGCCAGGGACCGTGCATATATCGGATGATGAGGATCCCGATGAGCCCTCAGACTACACACCTCTCTGAGCTTCAGGGAGTTATTTTTGTATCTCTTGTATATTTTATATTTTGTATATGCACTGTACAAAAATGACATTTCTAGTGGAAAACTTTGGCTTCCTCATTGCATGATTTTTCGATTAGTTGATTAATCACATCACAGAAGGTGTGTGTTCTCACATTTACTTATGTGTCGATAAAAATGACAATGAAAAATAATACGAAACAAAGACAAATAACAAAAGAATAATAATCAATAATATCTCAATAAGAAAAAAATTAATAAAAGAGGAAACATGGCGTAGCGAGTGAAGCAAAATCATGCCATCAATAACAGGTTGAAAGATGACCATTCAAACGTGAATTAACAAAATCCTTTATCTCACAGGTACAAAGGAATACCGACCTGAGCATAGACATCGATTAAAAAGATCTCCTTCGAAACAAGGAAACCAGCGGAGTTTCCACACTCCAAAATCGAAGCTGCAGTTGAAGAAACACTGCTCTTCACCAGATCGAGATTGTAGCCAGAGAGTGCTGCATCTCACCAATCGAAGCTGCAGTTGAAGAAACACTGCTCTTCATCAGATCGAGATTGTAGCCAGAGAGTGCTGCATCTCACAAATCGAAGCTGCAGTTGAAGAAACACTGCTCTTCACCAGATCGAGATTGTAGCCAGAGAGTGCTGCGTCTCACCAATCGAAGTTGTAGTTGAAGAAACACTGCTCTTCACCAGATCGAGACTGTAGCCAAAGCATGTTGCATCTCACCAATCGAAGTTGTGGTTAGAGAAACATTGCACTTCACCAGATCGAGATTGTAGCCAGAAAGTGCTGCATCTCACCAATCGAAGTCGTGGTCAAAGCATACCGCACTTCACAAGATCGAGGTCGTGGCCAAAGCCTGCTACACATCACCAAGTACCCGCAGGTCGAGAGGAGACCGAGGAAAGTATTTTCTCATCGCCGAACAGATCGAGACAAGGTCCACCCGGCAAAAGGCACGGAAGGTGAAAAGCCGTCGCAGGTACGCTTCCCTTCCAACCTTTCTCTGAGTTTTTGCTTATCTAGGCACTTGTGCGCTAGTTTCCCCAAAACTGGGGGCAACTGTAAGCACCGTGTCCCGGAGTGGTCCGGATCAGAGGTTACCCTATGATGAAATCGATGCTCGAGCCTGTACGAGAGGCTGAATTTAGAGGTTTTAGTCCCGCGTTCCATGAGAAATGAGGTTTTTTCTACAATTCCTGGGCAGAGGGGGAGAAAACGAAAGTTTTTCGAGTCAGAGGGGTTTTTTGTCCTCCACAGACGGCCAGCCCGTCTGTGGAGGCAGCCCGTCGCTCCGAGTCACCGACGGCTCAGGGTATTTTCCGACGCCCGTCGGAAAGTCACCGCCCCTGTCAGGAGCCGCCTGGTTTCCCGGAGCACGCAACCGTTCCGACGCCCGTCGGTGGATGTGGCAGGGCCGTCGGAAGTGTCCTTGTGTCAATAGGATTCTTCCGACGCCCGCCCCCATACACCGACGCCCGTCGGTCGTGTCTGGCTATATAAGGTCCAGATTTTCATTTGAAAATGGTTGGAAAAATTTTCAGAAGAGGAAACTCTGCCAAAATTCAAGCACGTTTTCTCTCTCTTCCAAAAACACTTTCTTCTAAAGAACTTTATTGAATCAAGGATCAAATCAATCAAAGGAACTAAAAGCTAATTAGTTTTCTTTAGATTTTGACTCCAAAATCGATTTTCTGAAGGATTGAAGGTGAAATATCTCATTTTCTTCCTCTGATCTTTCATTTTTCGTTTCTCGTGGAACGCGCGGAGATCTAACCGACACTAAGATCTTACCTGAAGTGATTATCTGAGGGTAAATATTCCGGATTTTCTCTCCATTTTCATCTCATATTTAATTCATATATTTATTTAGTTACTCATTCCGTGAAATTTTGAATACCTGTCATTACTTTCCTTCATTTTGACTCCCTCATCTCCTTCTTGGATAAAACTTGCTTTTTGACCTCGAAAGGCCTTTTTTTCCTTTCTGTTTTTCGGAGACAGGGGTGACCGATGGGTCATCTTCATGACCGACGCCCGTCGGTCACCCACCTACAGACGCCCTTTTTGAGTGACAAACGGGCATATCGAATTACCAAACCGACGCCCGTCGGTCAACCAGGAAAGGCCGTCGGTGGGTTCTGTCTCCATTTTTTGACCATTTTTCATCTCTATTCCGTCTCTTCGATTTCTTATGTGTTAATTTTATGAATATTAACATCTCTTAACTTTCTGTGAGTGTATATTGGTCTTCTTGGATAATTCCTAGCTTGAGCGGCTGCCTACCATGCGTGGTGGATTTCGTCCGGTTTAGTTTTCTTAAACCTCTTGATTTATTTCTCTCGCCCATTCATTCGTTGATTATTTTATATATATGAATAAGCTCTTTTTATCCCGTTAAATGCAAGAATAGACCAACGATTTGTACTTAAATAAAATTGACTTTTGTATAAAATGCAAAAGGGTCCAACGCCCTATTTTCATCCAATAAAGATCATCACATATTAAATATCCCATTTTTAATAATGATGCATGAGAGGACCAAAGTCCTCAAAATAAACAATGCCCCGATTTGTGTATGAATCGCACATTTATAAAAGGGAGTTGTATTCCGCTCCTTGTATTATTGTAACTTATCGCTTTTGATATTTATTCTGCTCATTTACTGCTTTCCGAATGTGAATAAATGCGCCTTTTAATCAACTGCATAGCGTGGAGAGAGAGCGAGCTAATGACATTAAAATTTGATCATAAACTAATTGAGATAGAAATAGATGAGAAATCCCGGACCCAGCTCTGGTCTTTGGGCTCAAGAGGTTAGAGGTTATCCTCCAAAATACTTCTTGGGTCACGAGACTTTAGCGCTAATCCTAGGCCTCATGGCCCAACATGGATAAAATGCGCAAGTCTTAGGCTCTCCGAGGCGAGAGTAACTTTCCCAATGTTCTATTGGGTGGCGACTCCATGATACCTCCTTGTTGCCCAACATAGACGCACTTGCGATTATTTGCAAGATGCCAATGGACCCGCAAATGCCCCGGTCGCCCGCGTGCGGGCGGTCGAATGGGCGGCGCATCGGGATCCGGCACGCGTCACAACTACCCTTAATGATTTTAGCTCGATTTCAACTGGCAAAACCGCTTTAGTTCCATATAGTAGAGAAAATTACGTTGCTCCTGTCGAGGTTCTGACTATGGTTCTATAACCCTAAAGTGCAAAGGGTAGCTTTTTTGCCCAGTCTTTATAGCTCTGTACCATCTTGGCCAATATTCTTTTGACTTTTTTATTTGCTGCTTCTACCGCGCCATTAGCCTAAGGTTGGTAAGGAGAAGACTTGTGATGCTGGATCCCATATCTCTGACCTATTTAGTTTCTGCCAAGAATTGTACCCCATTATCAGACACAATGTGGTGCGAGAGGCCATATCTGCATATCTAATACCACTCGATGAATCTAGCCATGTCCCTGGCATCAATCTTCTTAAAAGATTCAGCTTTGACCCATTTGGTGAAGTAATCAATGGCGACTATGATGAACCTATGCCCATTAGAAGCTATAGGACATATCTCGTCTATGATATCTATTTCCCAAGCAGCAAATGGCCATAGAGACGTCAAGTTATATAGCTCCGAAATTAGCACATGTCTCAAATTCACGTATTGCTGACATAACTGGCATTGCTTCACATATTTTAAATAATCCATATCCATTATGAGCCAATAGAATTTTTGGCGCATGATCTTCTTTGCTATGGTTAGACCGTTCATATGAGCCCCATAAATATCGGCATGAACATCTTCTATGACCCTAGTAGCCTCCTTCTCAGCCAGACATCTCAATTAAATACTGCCAGCCTTCCTCTTATATAACACACTATCCACACTAATGAACTAGGTAGATAACTTTCGGATTATCCTTTGGTCCTTTTCGGTAGCCTTTTCTAGGAACACAGATTTCTCTAAATAATTCTAAATGTCATAATACCACGATTTTCTTTCGGCGACCTCAACATCCATCACCTGATTGGTCTCAAAACAGGGCTTTTCTAAACTGGAAATTAGGACTGGCCTCATGACGACCCTTTCCGGGTTATCCCACATAGATACTAGAGTTGCGAGAGAATTTGCTAGTTGATTCTCATCTCTAGGGACAAAATAGAAGGTGCAAGCCTCGAACTGGCTACTCAACATCCTCAGATATTCCACATAAGGCAATAACCTTTCCTCTTTGACTGACCACTCACCCCTGATCTGATGAATCACTAATGATGAATCCCCGAAGACTTTCGCGGTCCTTATGTAACAACCCGAACTGTACCCTAGTAGGAAGTGTAGTGCCAATTTCTGTATAAGTGGGATTTAGGGTTTAAGTAAGGACTTAATTGTAAGAGAAGTAAAGATTATGTAAAGCAGTTTTTGATGGAGGGACTTAAGAGATATTTGTCATGGACCATTTGAGGAACATTTGCTTTGAGATGGACACTTGTCAGGAGAGGCTTATGTGGCTAGAGGAGAGAGTGCCACATTGGATCACACATGCAATAAATAGGGGTGAGTGGAGTCAAATCTGCCCCCACTCATTGCATGTGATCCATTTGGCCACCTCTTCCTCTCTCTTGATTCTTTTGTTCTTCAATTCAGCATTTTAAACTTTATTCTTCTCCTCCATTTGGTTTATTTAGAGTTTGAATTGAATTGGATGGTTTGAAGTGGTTCCGTGTGAACTAAGAACGTAAGTACAAATTAGATTAGTGTGATCTTCTTCTACTCATTTCTGCTCTTGATTTTGAGATTGTGTGAAATATTAGATTAAGTGTGTTATTGGATTTGTGTTTGAAGCATTCGATAAAAGGAAGGAAAAAGGCAAGGAGAAAGTGTGAACTTGAAGAGGAGAGTTCAGCTGCTTCCTAGAGGTTTGGATCGTGTACCTTTTAATTTTATTGCATGTGTGATTTGGGTTAGTAGTTATGATAGGTGGTAAAGATATGCTGGGTTTGTGTAATTTATGAGAAATGCTTGTGTTGTATGTTTGAGTAAATGGTTAATCGGTATGCTTGAATTAGTGATATGGTTCAATTGAGAGTTATAGTCAACTTTGCTTGTTGGATATGTATAGATTTGGCATGTAGAGCACTTGTTATAATCATTATGATTATTTGCCATTTTGATTGATATTAGTATCTGATTGTGTTTAATATTGAAATAGAGTTTAGAAGTGCTTATGACATGAATTTGAAGGTTATGCATGTAAGTTTGGAGTTAGTATATGAAGGTTGTGCATGAGTGATTTGTTTTGCTTAGAGTTGAACACTTAGTTTAGTTCTGTCGCGGGCGCGACGGGTGTTACGAGTTCGACAGAACACTCCTTATCGAGGTCTGCCTGCCGAGCATCACCGAGCCTGCTGAGCTTTCTCGTGTATGGCCAAGCTGTGCTAAGCTTTATCACGAGCGCGAGGTTCATCGCGGGCGCGATAGAAGCCACTTTGGTATTTTGTCGTGAGAGCGATGGGACCGCGTTTGCGACATTTGCTTGTGTTGGGTTTTGTCGCGAGCGCGACAAGGGTAGCGAGTGTGACACCGTGCAAAATTGTAATGTAAGTCTTCAGCTCTAATTTGGGTGTGATATTGTATTGGTATATGTTTTATCATGCTTTATAAAGATTATATGTATTATATATTTGTATGAATCATATGTTTAATCATTTGCTAAACTTGTATATGAATTGAGTGAAATGTGATCATAGTTGGATACTTGGGTATATGTTATAGTGACTAGAGTTGTATGTTAAGCCTGAAGAGTTATGGTAGTGGATAGATAAGCATGCTTATAAATGGCTAGTAGTGTTTGGCCCGCAAGGCTAGTGTTTGGCCTGCAAGGGTCTAGTGTTTGTTACTTTTGGGTAATTAGTGATTTGAGACTTCGGTCTCCCTTGTTTGATACTGCTAGTCAGTATTTAGTGCACCCGTATCCGCTATTAGTGAGAATTTAGGCTATGGTTTAGTGATTGAATGATTATGTATGAGCATGTACAGTTGTGACCTATCAAGTGTAAATGAGCATAAATGTAGATGCTTGAGTTAAATACATGCTTTAGTGAATGTACACGATAATGATATAATAAAGCACGTTTTAGGTGTTGTGAATATGTACATGATATTGTGGGCATGAAATGTACATGTAATTGATATAGATGTGCAAATGACAGCTATGTTTATAATGATATTATGCCTTTGCTTATTGTTATATGTTACAAGTGTGTATACTTGTATATATATATATATATATGATTGCTTTGACTTCAAAGGAAGTCATTTGTTTCTATATATCCCCACTAAACGTTATCGCTTAGCATGGGTGTTTTTCCCATGTAGGTATGCAGGATAGGTTTGCATTTGCTGGCCACTAGGTGTTTGAATAGAGGATTTTTGTATAAGATTCTTTTTGTAATGATTATTATAGACACCGGGTCCTGAGGCGGTCCAAGATCAAGATTACCCGATGATGAAAGTGATACTTGCCACAAGTAAAGGTGTCGAAAATGATGTTCTCCTTGTCAAAAAAATCCATTTGCTCCTCCAAAATTTTCAATGCGAAAATTTGCATTTTTACTCTCTTTCTTATTTATTTATTTATGTATTTTTATTTTTATTTTTTATTTTTATTAATTTTTGCGCGCCGCGCATGCGGGCTGCGCCCATTGAGGAGGCACGGGCGCACGCGCAGCAGGGGGCTGTGCGCCGCGCTCCCCTTTCGGGACGCGTCTCGCGGTAGGATCGCGAGCCCCTTGGCGCGTGCATCTTCCCCCTTTCACGCGGCCATTCTTGGCCTTTTTATGTGCGATTTCTGATTTTTTTCCAGGTCTGATTTTTGCCCATTTCTTTCACCATTTTGTGTAATTTTCGGGCAACCAAAAATAAAAGAGCATTTGTCTTTTCCCATTTTGGGACAAACCAAACAACAAAATGAAGACTGGTTTTCATTTTGTGAGGGGTTTCAATTTTTATTCAAAAGAGAAAACTTGATTTTTCTCTCCACCAAGAGGCAGCCATAGCTTTTTAGAAAAATCTTAAAAAATTAAAAGCTTGAATTCAAAGCTTGAAAACTCGAGAGGGTTGATTGATAATAGGAGTTTGATGTTTTCAGGATCTATTTCGAGATTAGATGAGATCTTGTATTTTTCAAGTTAATGCCAAATAATGATCATGTGTCATGAAATCAAATTGAAATATACGCATTTATGCAATGATATTGATGTAACCAGAGCAGTTCATTTTACATACTCAAAGTTGTCTAGTTCTGGAATAAAAACAGTACATTATTACTATATACTCTCTGCTACTCTCACCACTCAAGCACTTCAGTCGACTCATCCTGCTATCAACTATGAAACCAATTCTACAGTATCTTCATGATAAGAATCAGGCTCATACAGCTATGACATGGACGTAAGTACATGCCGATCACGCCTGAAAGATTTTTGGCAACAGCTCCAGCCTCCTTTACAATCTGCAAAAAAAAAAAAAAAAAAAAAAAGAAAAGCCGTTAGAGATGAAAACCGTAATTGGCACTCTAAGCAAAAGTTAGGCAAAGGGATAGGGTGAAAACTTGAAAACAGGCAGTCTGTCCTTCAAAAAAAAAGCCGCTGGATTGGGTTGGGTCAATTCCAGGCAAAAAATAAGACACAGAATTTTGTGAAAATTCGCAAATGATGCATTCCCCGCTAAGAAAAGCTAGTGTGAAAATCCACAAGGGACGCACTACCTTCAAAAAAAAAAAATGAATGACTATACGTATCAGATGAGAACCTTGCAATCCCAAAGGCATGAAATTCAAAAGCAACTTCAAAAGGAATCGATCCAATTGCAAATTGTAGCCAACTCGGCTATCATCTCTAAGTCTACTTAGATGAATTCTTATCATGCATTTCTGCATAACCCATGCATTTCACGTGCATGCTCACTATTTTTCCTGCATATTTGGTTTTTCAATTTTGCAGTAAAAGAGATTTGATGTGGACACCGGCAGAAGGCGAGTGACGACATCAATCCAAACATCAATTCAAGCATCAATCCAAGAAGCAACCAAAGACCTCTCAGGGGGCAATCAACCAAAGACCTCTCAGGGGGACAACCAACCAAAGGGCTCTCAGGGAGCACCACTTCAAATCTCAGAAGGCTTAGCATGATGGCGGCACTACGGAAGGTTAGCATGACCACGGCACTACCACTTTAGAAGGGTTAGCACGATGATGGCACTACCACTCCACGGAGGGTTAGCACGATCACGGCACTACCACTTCAAATCTCAGAAGGGTTAGCACGATGGTAGCACTACCATTTTACGGAAGGTTAGCATGACCAAGACACTACCACTTCGGAAGGGTTAGCACGATGACGGCACTACCACTCCACGGAGGGTTAGCACGATTACGGCACTACCACTTCACATCTCAGAAGGGTTAGCACGATGGTAGTACTACCATTCTACGGAAGGTTAGCACGACCACGATACTACCACTTCAGAAGGGTTAGCACGATGACGGCACTACTTCTCCACGGAGGGTTAGCACGATCACGACACTACCACTTCAAATCTCAGAAGCGTTAGCATGATGGCGGCACTACCATTCTACGGAAGGTTAGCATGACCATAACACTACCACTTCAGAAGGTTAGCACGATGACGGCATTACCACTCCACGGAGGATTAGCACGATCACGGCACTACCACTTCAAATCTTAGAAGGGTTAGCACGATGGCGGCACTACCATTCTACGGAAGGTTAGCACGACCACGACACTACCACTTCAGAAGGGGTTAGCATGATGACAACACTACCACTCCACGGAGGGTTAGCACGATCACAACACTACCACTTCACATCTCAGAAGATGGCGGCACCATTCTACGGAAGGTTAGCACGACCACGGCACTACCACTTCAGAAGGGTTAGCAGGATGACGGCACTACTTCTCAATAGAGGGTTAACACGATCACGACACTACCACTTCAAATCTCACAAGTGTTAGCACGATGGCGGCACTACCATTCCACAGAAGGTTAGCACGACCATGGCACTATCACTTTAACAAAGACTTACACGCTGATGGTAAATACCACTTCAATGAGGATTTACACGATCACGGTAACTTGCTTTAACGAAGATGCTGACAAGCTGGCAATAACCACTAAAACAATATCGTCCAGTCTGGAAAGACGGCCGCCTCAGGTACGTGCTTTTTTCCTTTCTTTTCTGAATTTTGGCTCATTTAGGTACCTACATGCTAGTTTTCCCAAAATTGGGGGCAACTGTAGACACCGGGTCCTGAGGTGGTCCAAGATCAGGATTACCCAATGATGAAAATAAATACTGATTCATAAGCAAGAAAGTAAGAATTGATCATCTCCTTGTCCAATTCTTTTATCGGTTTCAAAATACTTTTAAAATGGTTATATTTTTTTTTATTTTTATTTTTTATTTTTTATTTGTATCTTTATTTTTGTTTGTATTTTTTTATTTTTATTTTTTGAAAAAAAAAATTTCGGCAGCACGCGGGGCTGCCTGCGATCTAGCATGCGCGCGTTGGCCCGAGTGCACTAGCGCGCGCGCACTGCCCCGTGTGTGTGAGGCTTGCACGTAGCGCATGCCCCTGCTAGCCGCTCCTCTCGCCCGTTTTCACCCACCAGCGCTGATTTCGGCTGAAAATCGATTTTTTGACATTTTTTGGGAAAAAATGATTTTTTGATAATTTGTTGAATTTTGACAAAAGTTAGTCAAATTTTGTGGGTGCCAAAGTCAAAAATAAAAAAAAAAAAATAATAATAAAATATGAATCGTAAAAATTTGAATTTTGGGATTTTATTTTGAATTTTGGGTATTTTTGGTTGAAATTAGAAAAAAATTTGTCTTTGAAAAATCTGAAGGAAGACTTGGTTAGTGGGAAAAATGGAGTTTGAAGAAAATATAACGGGAGGATTCTTCATTTTTGAGGAATGGATTTTTTCGCTAAAATTTTTTTTTAAGGGAATTGATTTTTTTCTAAGGGATTTTTGAGAGAGAAAGAAAGAAAAAAGGTGTTCTTGAGAAATAAATAATACAACTTATTTTCTTTAGAGATTAAAAATATTTCTTCTTGAAATTTCTTTCTTGTTGTTCTTAAGATCAAAAATTCTCTTTTTTGATTTCTTCATTTCATTTCTTAGATCTAAACATTTTCTTCTTTGATTTTATTTTAAGTTTTCATAAATCTAAAAATATTTGTTAAAATTGGATTAACTTTAGAAAGGAAAATTAATTTGCTTAACTTGGGTTTTCTCATCAAATTAAAATAACAAATACAAAAAATATCACTTTTAATTTTTGGTGTTCTTGAGTTTTTTTTTTGAGATAAAAGCTTAAGATTTTTTTGAATATTTTCGAGTTTATTCTTGAATCTTGACAAGGAAAATAGATCGAGACATCTTTCTTACACATTATATATTATGAGGGTAAGGATTCTTGGATCCATTTTTTCTATTTCATTTCATTTTATGTATGTTAGTTTATTTATTTTTTCTTGCATTGATAAATATGTATTTTTAAGTTGAGATTTATTTTTTTAGCATTAGTTTTCAATATTTATTTTGTTTTTGGTATGAAAATGGATAAATATATATTATTTTAGGTTTGAAAAATTGAATTTATTGATTTTCTTTTTGTTTGGTATGATTTTTGTGGTAATCATTTTTAAGTTTGAATATTATTTTCTGTTACATTTTTATATACTTTCCTCTTGTTTATTTATTTAATTTTATTGTATTATTATTATTATTATTATTATTATTGTTGTTGTTGTTGTTGTTGTTGTTGTTGTTGTTGTTGTTGTTGTTGTTATTATTATTATTATTATTATTATTATTATTATTATTTTCATTATTGTCATTATATTTCGCACGGTGTTATTTCATGATTTAGTTATTATTATTATTATTATTACCATACTTTGCATGATTTTTAATTATTGTTTTTTATGTGTGATGTTCGTATATTAAATTAATGTGTTTAATTTAACTTATTTTATATTCTATTGGTGTATTAATTTTATACTAGATTCCCTTTACTTTTATTTTTAATTGATTTTGAAATTATTGCTTATATTTTTTTATTGTTATTTTTTTATTGGGGCTAAAAATGTCATGCTTATTTTTTTTTAACATCGCTGTGACCACACGGAGGGGTCACGACGCGTAGGAGACCATATCGTTTGGGTGAGACCTTTCCTATCCCCTATCTGTTTTTATATTTGCTTGTAAATAAAATATTTTTATTTTATACGCGTGTAAGATAAAAAATTATAAAAATATTTTTATAACTAAATTGAAATTTTATTAATAAATTGGGACCAATGTCCTAGATTTTAGTCAAGGAATGCAAAAATATCGCGGACTAAGACGAAGAGTTGATTTTATTAAAAATGGGATCACTTGATTGTGTTTGTTCAATTGTTTTTTATGTTTATATATGTTTTGTATGTGTTTATTGTTGAATTAGGTTTTGCAGTAAATTTTATTATAAGGCATTGTTCAATTGGTATATTTTATAGATTGTTAGATCATTTATCTTTTATGCTCATTTTTATAAGTTTTTCGAAATTTTTGGTATTTGTTTTAAATCTTTCAAGTTATTTTCTTTTACTTATTGCAATATTATAGATTATTTAGTCTTTTTACTAACCATATTTTTAAAGTTAGAATTTGCTCATTTAGTTTAAAATTCTAAGTTTCTAGTTGTCTATGGAAACTATAGCCATAATTCTTACCCTTTTGCCTTTTCAATAATGGATGAGGACTTAAAAAGAAAAATGAAAAATAAGTGGGATGGAGCATAAAATGCACCCACAATTTTCAAAAAAAAATAATTAGCAAGATGTATATCTAAAATTGCAAAAAGATATGGGATGGAGCGTAAAACGCACCCATACTACTTTCTCTTACGGTTCATGGGATAAAATGAAAGAAGATATACCCATGATTCAAAACAAAAAGAAAAAATCAAAAGAAAAGAAAAAGAAAAGTCTAAAAATGCCATGAGATTGGATTAAGGGTAAGTGAGCTCAAAACTGTCCTAAATGCAGCTAGCAACTTTAGAATTTTTACTTTATAATCAAATTTCTCTCTTTAACTCATGTTTAGTTTTTTTTGAGACTTATACTCTTTAAGTTGGAATTAGTAAATGTAAGTGACTTGTGAAATTTTCAATACATACTTTAAAATTTAATTCACTTATATTTTTTAGTGTTTGAGGTATTTGATGTTTTCAATTCTATTATATATGCTCAATGGATAGTGTTGTATAATGATGTTTACTAGCTGTTGAATTCTCTTATTCCTTTTCTTTTGCTTGAGGACAAGCAAGGATTAAGTGTGGGGGAATTTGTCCTTAATCAAATTCTAATAGAAAATCTGCATTCAAAGACTATAGAAATAGATGGAGATGTAAATAACGAAAGTATTCAAATTCATTGAAATAATATTCATAGAATTGACAGAGAAGAAATAAAAGATAAGAGAGTAGAACAGAAGTCTCTCAACCCTTTTCTTAATCTCTTGTAATAGATTTCTTCTCCTTGATCTTCTTCTTCAAAACATAAAAACTAACTAAGAAAATTAACTAGAGAAAAGAAAACTGTTTTACCAAAATACAGAAAATTACTTAATAAATGATCCTATATTAACTCTCTAAAAAATTACAGTTAAACTAATGTTTATAAAGATCTGAAGATTGTGTCCTTTGGAGATGTCCCTTCACAATGGTTGCAATTGTTGGAAGAAAGAGGTGCCTTTTTAAGTGACTTTTCAGGAGTAACTGTTCCAATGGATAGTTCTGTCGCGCTCGCGATGATGTTGCGCTCGCAACAGAATGCGGATTTGGCTTTTCCTTCTTTCTTCTCTCCCTTGCTTTTCCTCTTCTCTCTGGCCACTCACGAGTCGCAACCTCTAATCACGCGTCGTGATTTCTCGTGTGAGTCGTGACTTTGGCTCACGTCTCGCCTTCTCTTCCCTTTCTCTTTTCTTTCCTCGCTTTTCTTTTCCCTGCCTCTCTGCGTCGTCACGAGTCATGATGGTCTTTCACGACTCGTGACCTTACTTCCTCAGCTCCTTCTCTTCTTTTCTTCGCTTTGCTCATGCTGGTGCTTTCTTCTTTGCCGTTCACGACTCGTGATCTAGCTTCACGAGTTGTGACCCTGCTCCTTTGCCTCTTTTATTTCCTTCTTCGTGATCTTCCAATTGATCTCTGCCCCAGTTCTACTTTGTTTTACTATTTTCTTCCCTTTTTCACGTAAATCAGCCTACAAAATGCACACACACATAAACTAACACAATTAACATGAACATATAAATAATTTCATACTTAACTTCATAATTCACACAAAACACATGCTAAATATTACTTCAATTAAACACCTACCATCACTCATCCCGATTTTCACGACAAATAACAAAAATAACTCTTCGATCCCTTTTTAAGTGAGAATGAAAGAACCAATATTCCTAAACCGAATAAATATCCCGATTTATGTATGTTACCCTTTTGATTGATTTTGTGTGATTGTTTAATTTTATATCTTGTGGGCCCTTGTAATTAATTATTTTTGGGACGATTTTATTTTGTTTCACTTGGGGATTGTATTCTGTCCCGATTTTCATTTTTAATCTTATTCAGCTTTTCTTTTTATTTGGGGGATTGTATTTGTCCCAATTTCTCTTTTGTAAATGGCATGGCTTTGTATGTTTACCTCTTTATTTATCGCTTTATTTACAGCTTTCTTTTACCATTTTCTCAATGCTTGAAGTGCGCCTTAAATAAAATGCATTGAATCGCGTGAGGAGAGAGATGAAATTTGATAATCTAAAAACTCCCTTATATTTAACCAAGGCATAAATAAGAGTGAAGTTCCGAACATCTTCTCTGGTTTATACCGTAGAGGTTAGATGACCTTTCCCAATTTCTTGTAAACTGGGTGGTGACTCCAAAATACCTCAAAGGTACCTAAAGGCTTCATGGGACTAGATGAACTTTCCAATATTCTATTAGGGAAGGAATTCCAAAATGTCTCATGTTGCCCAAGATCAAAAGACATGAACCAATCTCTCGAGCCCTAAAAGCAGGTCTCGTTTTGAGGGCCTTTGTTAGGTTCTGCGCGCATCACATGCATGAGTGTTTTTGTATGCGTTTGTGAGCATGTAGTGATCCTTTGTTCTCCTATGGGGAATTGGGGTGTTACAGCTTACCCCCAAGGCTAAAAGCAATTCCAACCCGAAGGCGCAAGCCTGATACTCAGCTTCATTATTGGTGGCCTTATACCTCAATTTTTTAGCTAAGGGTAGCTTTTCACCATCCGGGGTTGTGAGGATAATCCCAACTCTTGCCCCTTTACCATTAACTGCGCCGTCGAAGAGTAACTGCCAACCTTGTACTGCTATGGCCCCTACATTTTCATCTGGGAAACTGTACTCAAACTGGTCTCCTTTAATGGGATGATCGGCTAAGAACTCTGCCACAACCCTTCCCTTGATGGTTTTCTTGGTTACATACTCTATATCGAACTCTTACAATAGTAGCAACCATCTTCCCATCTTGCATAGCAAAGAAGGTGCTTCTTAAAGGTATCTGAACGGGTTATGCTTGGCAACCGCCTGTACACTGAATGAATGGAAGTAATGCCGCAACGCCTTAGAGGCCCAAATTATCGCCAAACGGATCTTCTCGACCTCAACATATTTAGCCTCATAAGGTAAGAACTTCTTACTGAGAGAATACACAGTAAACTCCACTCCGAACTTGTCTTCCTGAGCCATCATGACACCTACTGAATTGTCTTCTATAGCCAGATACAAGATTAAAGGCTTAGCAGACCGTGGTGGTCTCAAAACAGGTGGGTTCAAAAAGTAGTCCATGATAGTATCGCTATCTGGCAATCACTATTCCACTTGACGGGCTGATTCTTCCTTAGAAGCTTAAATATCAGTTCACATACCGAAGCTAGCTCGGAAATGAAGAGACTGATATACTGAAGTTTTCCTAAAAAACTTTTGACTTATTTCTTCTTTTTAGGCACGGACATTTCTCTAATTGCTTTGACCTTATCAGGATCCACTTCGATTCCTCTCTGACTCACTATATGTCCCAGCAACTTCCCTGAGAAAACTCCGAAGATGCATTTCTTAGGGTTGACGCGGAGGTCGTACTTATTGATCCTTCGGAAGAACTTTTTTAAAGCCTCAAAATGACCCTCCCTAGTAGCGGACTTGATCATCAAGTCGTCAACATACACTTCAACTTCCTTGTGGATCAAGTCACTTAAAATCTTCGTAACCATCCTTTGATAAGTCGCTCCCGCATTCTTTAACCCAAAGGGCATAACCCTGTATGCAAACGTGCCCCACTTAGTAATGAAGGCAGTCTTAATCCGATCCACTATCTTATTGAGGATCTGATTGTATTCGACATACCCGTCCACGAAGCTGTACATCATGCAAGCAGCCGCACTATCCACTAATACATCGATATGCAGTAAGGGAAAGTCGTCCTTCGGATAAGACTTGTTTAGATCCCGGTAATCCACACACATTCACACTTTTCCATCCTTCTTAGCTACAGGGATTACATTGGCCAACCATGTTGGGTATTGAACCTCTACTAGAAATTTGGCATCAATCTGCTTATGGATCTCCTCATTCACCTTCTGTGCCCATTCCGGCCTAAGCCTCCTAAGCTTTTATGTGACTAGTCTACACTCTGGGTAAGTCGGGATGGCATGCTCAGTAACCTCTCTATCAATCCCCGGCATGTCTTCATAAGTCCAGGCAAAGACTTTCTCATATTTTTTCAGTAATCTCTCAAATTGCATTCTCTCTTCAGGAGTTATGTGGGACGCTATCAAAATTTCCCTTGGGTTTTCCAAGGTCCTGAGATTAAATATAGTCATATCAGTTGGATTAATGTAAAAAATGAATGTATTATGTTCATGATCATGTAAAATGAAATCATTAGAGAAATCACACAAATAAGCAAATTCATTCATATCATTGATAAAACTGAAATTACAAACATTGTCACCATTAAAAAGTTTTGGAATAAAAAGAGAATCTAAATAGTTATTATCTTCGTTTCCCGCCGACGCAAACACTGCAGCTGACGGTGCACTATTATCTTCACCTGAAGGAGGTTCGACTGCTACCTCAGAAATCTTCAAGTCCTGGATCTTCAAATCTAGTTCTAAAGCTTCGATCTCAACTTTTTCCTTCCCCTTCAACTTGATGGCTAGAAGCTTCTTAGTGATGATCTCTTTTGGCTTAGGCTTGTCCCAAATGTCACACTGGGTCATGACTTCTTTATCCCAAAAGCCTTTTGCAGATCTGATAACTCTGACTTCCCTAATGAATACATCATTGAAGATCTCAAATATCGGTATGATCCTACCATCAACCCACTGAGGCTTGGCCTCTCCAGTGTAAGCACAAACGGAGGAGGCAGGCACGAAGCTTTCTAAGATATGAGGAATAACATCTGACTTCTTCTTCCCCTTGTCATTTCTACTTCCATAACGGTCCTTCTGACCGTTGGTGGTGATAACAGAGTGCTGGCCTCGAGAGTTTTTGCCTAAATCGGCCTTTGGAAGAAAATTTATCTTCTTCATCATATTTAGCACTTGGGGGCTATCCACTGAGTTCCCCTTTTCCCCTATCACAGATACATTAAATGGCTGATTAACGATTCCCAAGGTAGAGACTTAGTTTTCCCTTGTAGCTTTGATAGTCACTACCTCCCCTCTGTGTGGTATCTTGATCATCTGATGGAGAGTAGAGGGCACTCCCCCTAATTTGTGAAACCAAGGCCTTCCTAACAAAGCTAAAAAGTTGGACAAACTCTGCCTCCGTCTCAATAGGCCTAGTCTTTACTACCGCTTTGAAGGTACCCGAGGCTTGCCTTTTGGAATTATCATAAGCAATGATGGTGAGATCAGATCTAATCAGCATATTCTCATCCAACCCGAAGGCTTGAAGCGCTATCAAAGGGCACACATTTATAGACGAGCCATCATCCACCATCAAGCAAGCAGTGTGCTTGCCATTAATCTATGCCTTGATGTATAGGGGGCGGTTGTGATTATGGCCTTCAATCGGTAAGTCTACGTCAATAGTTCGGATGTTGAGATGGTGGTAGCAATAGTAGACTCACACAAAGCCTCAATTAGCCTCTGCCTATACGACGGTGACTGCCTCAACAAATCCCAAATAGATATCTGAGTGGTGGTCTTCTTCAACTGCTTCTGTATCTGATCCTCTCCCAACTGGACTGGTTCAAGTGCTAGCTCGGGTTGCTTCTTTGCTTTTGGAACCACCCTTTCACTACGGGTCACTGCTCTTATGCTCTCATCCTCTGAATCCCATGTATCAGTAGGCACAATCTCTTTCCCCTCTTGCTCGTCCTCTTCTCTACTCTCACTAGTGGACCGACAATTAATCATTGCCACTAGGGTCTCTTTTTCACTTGCCTCAAGGCGAGCGACAGCGATGTACTATAAGTCTTACAAAACATACCATTCTGGCAGACTAGACCCAATCACAAAAATAGGAGCTGGTACTGCATTGTATCTCGACTTCTTCTTACCCTCTCGGCACTCAGGGTCTGTAATCTGCTTACTATCAATCAGATCCTGGATTTTATGTCTCAGCCTCACACAATTGTCCGTTAGATGCCCAGTATGCTGGTGGTATGCACAGTACTCTTTTTCCTTATGCTCAGGCTGCCCCTGGGTTCTAGCCGGCCTAGGTGCCAAGGGTCATAACTTTTCTTCTTTTTCAAGCTTCTTCAGAACCCATGACAGAGGTTGGCCTAGGTTCAAAAAGTACCTTTGGCTTCCCCCTGTAGCTGAAACCTCAGCCGTCTTTCCTTCCCTATTGGTACTGCTAGAATCGATTGACCTATCTGCCCCCTAATTGTTATAAACCTTCCTAGCATAGGCTTCACTGCTTGCTCTCTTGGCCATGAATTCACTCTCGGCCTCTATGGTAATATCCTTCAAGGATTCCCAATCCTTGAAGCCTTTCATTTTTAGCCCCTCCTTCAGGTATGGACTTGCATTTTGGATAAACAACTAAATCTGCTCCGAAGTATCGGGCTTACGCTTCATCTCCATAACCCTATTCTGCCACCTAGTGAGATACTCATGGAAGGACTCTCATAATTTCTGCTGTAACAGCTCTAGGTCCTTCAAAGTGACCTCCATCCGGGTACTACAGTCATACTATTTGAGGAACTCCTCAGTCAGTAAATCCCAATCCTCTTTGGACCTTCTGTCCAACCCATGATACCAATTTACAGTGGCTCCAGTTAGGCTCAAGCAGAAATACTATATCTTTTGCTTCCTAGACAAGGTGGTACCCTTCATAACCAGAGAGTACTGCTTAATGGGTGCTGTTAGATCAGAAGTCCCATCAAATTTGGGAATATCAAGCATCTTAGAATTTTGGGGCACTAGGTCATCCAATCTAACTCTCTATCCTCAGGGTTTATCCCCTAGCTACTGTCAGCGTATGGGCCATGGCATCAAACCTCTCTTTTATCTTTTTCCAGATCACCCCCTCAACCTTAGGCGTCTTGCCCTTCACTGAGACCGAGTCTTCTTCAAAGAAGTCATCATCAAGATCTACAACCCTTTTAGGTTCGGATGCACCTCTGGCCTTAGCCACTGGTGGGCGTAAAATCTCTGGAGGATCCTCTCTAACCAGATCTTATCTCTCTCGTCTTACCGCAGGAGCAACTGGTGGCTGCCCAGAAGGCTGTGTCATTGCGGCAGTCAAATTCCCTATTATGGTCATCATCCTATTTTTGAACTCTTCCAATCTCTTACTCACTTCCTCAGCAATCAATGAGCGGGTCGCATAAGACTCTCTCGAAGGATCAGCTATACTAAATTCTGCTCAAAAGTCTAAAGATAATGTCTCACTGCCCTCTGAAAGTGAATCTAAAGCCCAAACTGATACCCTTCCTAGCAACTCGAAGGTAGGATTTCTGATCAGCAGTCCACTGGGATCCCTAGACCACCTGGACAAATCTATGATGGCAGCATAGCTCACCTTGTCAGAATGATACATGAATGACTTATACGATGCATGATCGTGAGTTGTGCAACATTTCACAACCTCATACAAGTAAGTAGATTCTTCCAACCTTTTAACTCCAACACACGAGGTCAATTAGCCTCTTCCTGGGTGGGCTTAATCCATGTGTCAACAGGGCACCTGAGGAATGCGTGTAGTGCATGGTGAGAAACTGGTAGCACAACGTCTCTCAGAATACGCATACATATGGGTTTAGGCCATCATGTATTTGGACACTTCAACCAAATTAAAGTGAACCCACTAGGGCATAAAAGCCTTTGATAGAAGACCACTTAGTTCGTTTGATTTTGTTCAATACATGACGGCCCACATGACAAGCATTGTATTACGATTCATTTCATCTAGGAGAAGTACCTATTGCCATTACATGAGCTTTGGTCAAGGTGATGTTACTTTAGGGCTACCCAAGCATGGTCTCTGCCAATGGGTATAGTTCATCACGAGTATAACGACCAAACGGGTCTCCATTTGATATACCAAAAGGTACTAGGCTTGGGCTGGTGATTATCTTTAACACTTCTCCACATTGAGTGAACATAGGGTCATGCTTCGGGAACGCACTGGGGTAAAATAAAGGTCCAAACTAGCATAATTCTAAGCTTCTAGCATGATGCAATGCACTTTTAAAAGAGAGATGGAACTTTAGTTTTAAAAACTCAACTATACATTTTAACCAAGACACTTTCAAAGCAAAGTCACAAAGTCCCCAGTAGAGTCGTCACTGTGACGTGCGCCGAAACTGGCCCGTTAGGGGAAAGACTCTCCTTTTCGAGACCCACTTTTAGGGCTCGAGGCATGGTTCGTATCATTCGATCTTAGGTAACATGAGACATTTTGGAATCCCTACCCAATAGAATTTTGGGAAAGTTCATCTAGTCCCATGAGACATTCGGGCACCTTTGAGGTATTGTGGAGTAGCCACCCAATTTACGAGAAATTGGAAAAGGTCGTCTAACCTCTATGGTTAAACCAGAGAGTAGTTTGGAACTCTACTCTTATTTATGTCATGATTAATTACAAATGAGTTTTTAGGTTAGAAAGTTCCATCTCTCATCTCATACGATTAATGCAATTTATTAAAGGCGCAATTCAACCATCGAGAAAGCGGTAAATGAAAGTTGTAAATAAAACAGTAAATAAAGTAGTAAACACACAAAGCCACTGTAGACACCGGGTCCCGAGTCGGTACAAGATCAGGATTACCCGATGATAAAAATAATGCTTACTCACAGACAAGATGTCGAAAATAATGTTTCTCTTATCGAAACATTTTTTTAGTAAAAATAAAAAAATAGGTAAATATATATATAAAAAAATTAATTAATTAGAAATAAAAAAGGGTAGGAAGTATTATTTTTATATATATCAAAAAATTTTGATTAAAAAAATAAAAAATAAAAAATATATATTTAAAAAGGAATTAAATATATTAATTAAGAATTTTTTTTTTCTAAAAAAAGGATTTAATCGTAAGAAGAAAAGAAAAATTTAATCTTAAGAAGAAAAAAAAAAGATTTGATTTAAGAAAAAAAAAATAAAAATGTGCATTTGTGATGCCCACATGCGGCCTTCCCATGGGAAGGCTGTATGTACCTTCCACATGCGGCCTTCCCATGGAAGGCCGCATGTGAGGTCTTCCAGGCCGCATGTCGTGTGCTCGTGGCCTTCTAAGGGCCGTAGCTCGCGTGCGGCCCTCCACTTGTGGGCCTCCGCGTGCGGCCTCTTGCACCTTGCGCTTGTGCAGTCGCTTTTCACTTGCAAAAATCGATTTTTGGGACTTCAAAAAATCAGTTTTCTTTCATGTTTTAACGATTTTTTGAAAAATAAAATTAAAAAGTGATTTTTATTTTATCTATTTTGGGGGACAGAGAAATTAAAAGGGAATTGAACTTCATTTTCCAGGGGGGCTGCTTCCTTAGTAAAAAAAAAAAATCTTTTCTTCCTAGAGAGAAAAGGGAGACAGACGAAGAAAAGATTTCAAAAAAATATTTAGGAATTTAAATCTTCTTCCTTTCAAAAAGGGTTTTGTTCTTGGGTTGATCTGAGTAGAAAAAATTAATTTTTTTAGCTAGATCCTTCCATCAAAAATTATTTTCTTTAGTTTTTTGTTAAAATTTAAATTTTCTTAAATCTTTTTGGTGTTTTGCCACCGCAAAATCGACAAAGAGGACGGACTAAGACATCATTTCTTCACTGTATAAATTCTGAGGGTAAACATTTTTGGACCCGTTTTCTTCAGCGCATTTCATTTTATTCATTATTATTATTGTCAATATTCCATCATTACTGTGAATATCATCTCTTGTCTCTATTTTTGCTATTATTATCATTTATTTCTATTTTTAATGTGGTTATCATCACTGTTGATATGTTATTTGTGGTTTTAACTTGATTATTATTATTCTTATTGTATCCTACTATTGATTTTATTATTGTCATTAGTATCACTATCATCATCATCATCATCATCATCATCATCATCATTATTATTATTATCATCATCATCATCATCATCATCCTGTTGCCATTATTATTATTATTATTATTATTATTATTATTATTATTATTGTTGTGTTTTACTGTTGTCTTTTTCTCGTTATCATCATCATCATCATCATCATCATTATTATTATTATTATTATTATTATTATTATTATTATTATTATTATTATTATTATTATTATTATTATTATTGTTGTTGTTGTCATTACTTTGTTATTGTTCTTATTATTATTCTTAGATTTTTGCATGACTTATTTTTATTTCCTTTGCATGTGAATTATTTGTATATTGAATTAATATGTCTTATATTTATCTTGACTTTATACTTTTTTGTTTGATTTTAGAATTGTTACTAACATTTTTAATGTCATTTTTTGTTCGGGATTTAAATGTGATTTGCCTTGTGTGAGCATTTCTGTGACCACACGGAGAGGTCATGATACGTAGGAGACCATATCGTTTGGTGAGACCTTTCCTACCCCTTTTTTTGTGTTTGTGTTTGTTTGTAAATAAAATATTTTATTTTATATGCATGTAAGATAAAAAATCACAAAAATATTTTACAACTAATGTAACACCCCCGCCGCTGCCCCCGTTGGAAGGGCACCGGCGGGCGCGCTACACGACGCTCACTCACGACGCGACGAAACATACAGCGGAAGCATACATGAGCTAAGCGGAAGCATTCGATAACCAATTATAAAAATATACTTCATCATATAATTAAAAATATAAAGTTATATATACAATATCCCAAAAGATTACAACTTAAAATCCTTTACAAAATAATACATATACAAAAAGAATTACAGGAGGAGACAAAATAAATAACTCGACTCCTATGTGGCCAGCCTGCAGATGCACGACACGAGCAACTCCCAAAAATCCTTCACGCTACCTGCACGGGATAAAAGCCCGTGCTAAGCGATAACGCTTAGTGGGGAGAAACAAGCACAACAGAACACTATATAATAAACATGCACTAACATACCTCATTCTCGAAGAAATCAGAGTACAGAGATATATATATTCAGGATAAATAATACAATGCACTAAACCATTACACTATTCAGAGTCACACTATGATCAGAACACTTCACTAAATCAATACCAGACAGTTTACACAATAGCCTGAAATCAATGGTGGAGGATACGGGAACACGGCACGGGAGACCGAAGCCTCAAAAACACTTTAATACCCGAAGATGACCATTTCGGAGGTCGACCGCTTCGCCCAAATGGGGCGGACAGAACAGCTGTACACTAACCCTTCTTAAGCATGCTTAATTATCTTATACCTTGACACTTCAAGCTTGACAACACATTCATTCACACGACCTTACACAATCAAAAGCAAGATTCAATTCAAGATTCTAATATTAAATAAATTCCTAACTAAAACACTAGTACATTGACATCACGAATCAGAAGCACAAACATATTTCATGCAATAGTGAGAAACCGTGCAAAGTGGAACAGAAGAAACACATTCAGAAAATAGGGCAAGCAGGAAGGGCCTCTGTCGCGATAGCGACAAGTGTCGCGCTCGCAACAGAGCACGGGGCACTTCCTCGCGAGGTCGCGCCAGGGGGCCTACTCGCGACGAAGCACTTGCGGCAGAATTTCACGGAGCCGAGCTCTGTCGCGCTCGCGACAGAGGGCTCTTCAAGAACAAGGGGCCAAGTCCGCCTTCTGTCGCGATAGCGGCACTTGTCGCGATCGCGACAGAACCCAGATTCGCCCAATTCTGCACTTTTCCTACCCTTTTCGCGCACAATACTCCATACAAGCAAACAAGAGACATAAACGCTTACCTCAAGTCTCCTGCACATCACCGCATCATTCTCAAGGTCACATAAACACATTTTAAACAATAATCCATCATCAATTTATCAAAGATTCATTCACAACCCAACTCAAAATCCTTAACATGGCATAATCATGTTCTCAAAAACACATAGTAATTTCACTATATCACTAACACTTCACTATAAATCACTACTTAAATTAAACATTCATTCATAAAATACTCAAGATTACAAATGACATGCAATCACAACATAGAGTTGATCCAAGGAGGAAATTAGGGGAAAAACACAAAATCCACAACATAGCTCCCAATCACTTGCATGCATTTAAACCCATTTCCAAATCAACACTCAAGAACACAGCTCCCATACCTGGAAAACGAAGCTTCAAACCGTGCCCCTCACGAAACCACTTTATCCTTGCCCTTGCTCTTCCTTCTCTCTTCCGATGCTTGCACAAAAACCCAGCCACAACACACTCAAATCAAACCCAAAACCACAATCAAAACCAGAAAAAGAAGGAGAAAGAAGAACCGAAATACCCAAAGCACTCCAAACCACTTACCTCTTATAATCCTTCAAGACCTTAGCTCAAAATTCCAAGAAAACTCAAAAGAAAAGAGATGGAAGCAGAAAAATAGAAGCAAGAGAGAGGGGAGAACGAGAAATGAAGAAGAAAGGAGAGAAATGAGATAGCTTCCACGGGAAGCTAGGCAAATTTCTGCCCTTCCCTTCCCTCTATCTTACTTTTCATTAAATGCTCACCAACCTCCAAGCCACTTGTCACAATCCTAGAGGATCAATCAATCCATCTTAACATAACCACTCTTGGCACCATACACTAAACACACACAAGCCTTTCTTACACAAATATCTTCAATGCACCAAAACTCACTCACACCATATTATTTCTTGAAAACCCTTCTCATCCTAGGCACCATGCACCACAAACCACACAATAAAAGCCCTAAGTCCACTTACACCCTACAACCATACACTTTAAACACACACTATTATTTCTTCTTCTCTTAATTTATTAATTCCTTTAACACAAATACCTTATTTTTCCTATTTCCTCTTACACAAATTACGAAAATACTCTCACTTACCGACTTACCATGCAAATTCTGACCGGGCCCTATTTGGGTTGTTACAATCACTCCCTCTTAAGAAATTTCGTCCTCGAAATTTCTCCGCTAATCACTTATATCCAACAACCCAAAACTCAAACCGAAACTTAACCGAAAGCTAATAACATAACTTATCAGAAGGTCCAGCTCGATCTGCTATATCCCCAATTTGCACCGCATAAACTCTTGGATGTGCAGGCACTTCTTCGGTTGGCGACTTCTGCACTGTCTCTGACGGCGCTTGCAAAGGACGTCTACTGCCTCTTCCACTCTGATTCCCTCTCGCTCTCTGACCACTGGCTCTACTCTCAGGTCTATCCTGAAGCTCTCTTCGATCCGGACAATTCGCTACCATGTGCTCTTGACTTCCACATCTGAAGCACGCTCTAGAGATCCTTCTGCACTCGCCCCAGTGGCGTTTATAACAATGCTCACACTCCGGGATCGCGCTTCCCTTGCTAGAGGGTGGCGCTACACTCTCGACTTCCGAACGTACCGTAACCGAATTTTTCCCACCTTGGCCACTCGGAACTCCTCTCGACTTCTTGCCACTTCCTACCCCATCACCTGGTGCTTTCCTCTTGCTCTCGATCCTCTGCTTGATCACCTCTGATTCCTCTAACTTCATCGCCGCTGCCACAAGCTGATAATACCCCACTGGTTGCAAGACTGACAATGCCGACAAAGGACCTCTGAACACCTCACGCAATCCCTCCAGGAAATGCCTACTTCTAAACTCATCCGTCAACAAAGCCTCAGGCACATACTTACTCAACCGGCTGAATTCCTTATCATACTCACTCACGGTCATACCTCGCTGCTTCAGACTGATAAACTCTCTCCACTTAGCTTCCTGATACGCCTTCATCACATATTTCTGCTCAAATTCTTGCTTGAAGAAATCCCAAGTCAACTCGGCTGGTCGCTGAGGATTTCGCATCACCAATTCCCACCAATCGTACGCTGCCCCTTGAAGCAACGACACTGCACAAAGCACCCTCTGTTCTGCAGGACATCTAATCTCTTGCAAAATCCGACCTACCCTCTTAAGCCAAAACTCGGCCACATCAGATTGGTCCAAAGCAGTCCCATGAAAATCCTCGGCTCCTCTCTTTCTTAATAACTCAGTCGGAGCCTTAGGAGCAGTCAGCCTCTCTACCAACTGAAACAAACCTTGCAATAAGACCGGATTCTCTTGACCAAAACCCATACCAGGAATTTCTTCTTGCTGACGCTGCGGAGCAGGTTGCCCACCTCTTGCTACACTTGCACTACCAACCGTCTCACCCACATGCTCACTTGGATCAGACTCCATCTAGACACTACAAAAGACAAGACATGTCTGCATTAGGCCATGACACAAAACCAACTCGCATGCAAAGACTCGACACATAACAAACAGAGGCATCCAGAACCGCCTAAACTGGTGCTCTGATACCACAAACTGTAACACCCCCGCCGCCGCCCCCGTTGGAAGGGCACCGGCGGGCGCGCTACACGACGCGACGAAACATACAGCGGAAGCATACATGCGCTAAGCGGAAGCATTCGATAACCAATTATAAAAATATACTTCATCATATAATTAAAAATATAAAGTTATATATACAATATCCCAAAAGATTACAACTTAAAATCCTTTACAAAATAATACATATACAAAAAGAATTACAGGAGGAGACAAAATAAATAACTCGACTCCTATGTGGCCAGCCTGCAGATGCACGACACGAGCAACTCCCAAAAATCCTTCACGCTACCTGCATGGGATAAAAGCCCGTGCTAAGCGATAACGCTCGCGCTCGCGACAGAGCACGGGGCACTTCCTACCCTTTTCACGCACAATACTCCATACAAGCAAACAAGAGACATAAACGCTTACCTCAAGTCTCCTGCACATCACCGCATCATTCTCAAGGTCACATAAACACATTTTAAACAATAATCCATCATCAATTTATCAAAGATTCATTCACAACCCAACTCAAAATCCTTAACATGGCATAATCATGTTCTCAAAAACACATAGTAATTTCACTATATCACTAACACTTCACTATAAATCACTACTTAAATTAAACATTCATTCATAAAACACTCAAGATTACAAATGACATGCAATCACAACATTGAGTTGATCCAAGGAGGAAATTAGGGGAAAAACACAAAATCCACAACATAGCTCCCAATCACTTGCATGCATTTAAACCCATTTCCAAATCAACACTCAAGAACACAGCTCCCATACCTGGAAAACGAAGCTTCAAACCGTGCCCCTCACGAAACCACTTTATCCTTGCCCTTGCTCTTCCTTCTCTCTTCCGATGCTTGCACAAAAACCCAGCCACAACACACTCAAATCAAACCCAAAACCACAATCAAAACCAGAAAAAGAAGGAGAAAGAAGAACCGAAATACCCAAAGCACTCCAAACCACTTACCTCTTACAATCCTTCAAGACCTTAGCTCAAAATTCCAAGAAAACTCAAAAGAAAAGAGATGGAAGCAGAAAAATAGAAGCAAGAGAGAGGGGAGAACGAGAAATGAAGAAGAAAGGAGAGAAATGAGATAGCTTCCACGGGAAGCTAGGCAAATTTCTGCCCTTCCCTTCCCTCTCTCTTACTTTTCATTAAATGCTCACCAACCTCCAAGCCACTTGTCACAATCCTAGAGGATCAATCAATCCATCTTAACATAACCACTCTTGGCACCATACACTAAACACACACAAGCCTTTCTTACACAAATATCTTCAATGCACCAAAACTCACTCACACCATATTATTTCTTGAAAACCCTTCTCATCCTAGGCACCATGCACCACAAACCACACAATAAAAGCCCTAAGTCCACTTACACCCTACAACCATACACTTTAAACACACACTATTATTTCCTCTTCTCTTAATTTATTAATTCCTTTAACACAAATACCTTATTTTTCCTATTTCCTCTAACACAAATTACGAAAATACTCTCACTTACCGACTTACCACGCAAATTCTGACCGGGCCCTATTTGGGTTGTTACAACTAAGTTGGGATTTTTACTAATAAATTGGGACCAATGTCCCTCATTTTAGCCAAAAAATGAAAAATGCCACGAATAAAACGAAGAGTTAAGTTTTCCAAAAATGGGATCACTCATCCCGGTTTTCAATCCAACAATCAAAATAACTCTTCAATCCCTCTTTAAGTGATGAAGGAACCAATGTTCCTAAACCAAATAAATATCCCGATTTATGTATGTCATTGTTTATGCCTGACTTTGTTTGTTTTAAATTTATTTTCATATATATCACACCCCGTTTGCCCCCTAGTAGTACGAGCCTATTTGTGTGTGCATGCATTGTGTGTTTGGCATGTCATAGGGGCATTTTGGGTAAAAATACGTGTTTGTGGGTGTTGTTAGTATAAGGGTGCATGTATGGTAGTAGGATGTGAGTAAGTTGGGTTATGTTTGTGTGTGCATGAGCATACCATAGTAAGGTGTGTTTAAGTTGGGATGTCTTTGCGTGTGAGTGATGCATGTGTTTTGGGTGTGAGTGACCAAATCCCACTAATAGGGAAGTGACACTTGTCTAGGGTTAAAAAAAGAAAAAGAAGAAGAAAGAACAAGGGGAGAGGCAGAAATCATTTCCGTTTTCCCTTGTCGCCCTCTGTTCTTCTTCCTTTTCTCTTCCCTTAAGAACCCTAGCTTGGATTCAAGGACCGCTAGTGGGAATTGATCATCTCCTTGTGTCTCTTGTGGTAAGTTTTCTGCATTCTTCATCTTGTTCTTCCTTGTCCTTCTTCTTCTTCATTTTCTGGGTTTGGAATTTTGATCTAGGGTTTGGTTTTTGGTGTGTTATTGTTGGTTTGTTGGCTAGTTGAGCCTCCCATTGACCCGAAAGGCAAAGAGAAGGCTGGGAGTAGTGGAACCAAGTGATTGAAGCTAGGATTACAGGTTTGGAAAAATTTCATTTTTTGGGTTTTTGCTGTGTGATTATGTACTGTGTATTTGCTTTGTTTGATCCTTTTAATGATGAATTGATGTATTGATATTGCATGTTGGGATTTGAATGAATGGGTTTTGATGGTGGTTAATGCATGAGGATTGGAACCTTAAGAATGAGATTTACGTTGGAATGAGCTTACTGTGTTAATATTTTGGGTTCTGATACTTCAAAGTTTTGATTGAGTTAATATCTGTTTTGGATGGGTAATTATTAAGAAAGTGATTTTGTATTATTTATGTTGGTTTTTGTGCGCTTGAGGAAGCTGATTCCAGGTAAGAATGATTTGGATTTGAGTTGGGATGATTTTTGGGAATTCTGGGTTCTGGGTGAATTTCACGACGTTGGGGTTTCGAAAAATTGGAAGTATGTGTGCTTATTCTAGTCGAGCTTGGGCGTGTGAGTCGTGTCCATCTGGTGTGTATTTCTTCCTCCTTTTCTTCTCTTTTATGCCTTGGAGGGAGCAGTGAGAGAGCCAGAGCACGAGTCGTGTTCTAGAACACGAGACGTGCTCTGGCAGAGAGCATGAGCACGAGTAGTGCTCAAGAGCACGACCCGTGCTCATGCCTGAGGGACTCAGCACGAGTCGTGCTCCTCAGCACGACTCGTGCCCCTCAAGTCTCCAGGAGCACGAGTCATGCTCCTTAGCACGACTCGTGCCCCTCTAGCCCCTGTCCCTTCTGTTTTTATCAAACGTATTTGGGTCCTTTTCAATCCTTTTTCTTCTGTTTTGAGTTCTTTAGTCCTTATTTATGTGTTCTTAATGTGCAAATGATATAGTGGGTATTTTAACTTAACCAAATAATAAGTAATGTATACGATATTGCATGTTATAAGTTGTTGAATGATATTGGGTTATGCATGTTTTATTTATGATTCATTGATATGAATGTGAGTATAATTATGTATTACTCTTGGAAATATGATTTCAATGATGCATGACCTGCTAGAGTCAAGTAAGTGGATAGTTAGGCCTGCCTAATAGAGTCTCTTAGCTGTAGCCCTCAGTTCTGTCTGGACCCCAATCAGGTCCCCGTTTGGTTCCTCGCGAACCCCTTATGCGTTTTGGATCTTGTTTAAGGTCCCCCTTTGTAAAATGTTTTGAATGCGACAAAAATAAAATGGTTTTCTATTCGTGCCCGTAAGGTACGCTATGCGTTTACTCGTTATCCACTATTGTGAGTCAGCTGGTGCTCTTTTTGTTTTGTTCCGCTTTGATATGATTACAAGAATATGGTATTCGGATGCGTACCATGATAAGTTTGAGAAATTAGTTAAAGTGTGAATGAATGTGGATGTGAACTTCTGAACGCATGTCTTTATTATATAAGTATGATTATATAGCTGATATCATTATCCGCATTTGTCATATTGTATGTGTATTGCATTGATGACCATTGTGAATGGCCGTCCACTCTTTTGTTGTGTGTTCCCTACTAAGCATTTATAGCTTAGCACGGTGTTTTATCCGTGCAGGTGCGGAGGATGGTGTTCTTTTGGGAGAATCGTCGCCAATCAAACCAACACAGAGGGATTAGTGTTAGGGCTTTATTTTTGATAGCATGTTGATTCTTTTTTATCAGAACTCTCTTTATACCATTTTTTTTAAAGCTTCCGCATTTATATACTTTTGGGATATGTAATTATTTTATTCTGGCTTTTGATCCGAACATTATTGTAACGAATTTTGCTATTGTAATGATGGATTATTCTGATGCTTGTGAAGGTTTTAATTTCCCCATAATGATGTATGGTTATTATGTATGAATGTATGAGTTGTATCTTTATTTGCTTGGTGACACACTAGGCTGATACGGCTTCTCACTCTTTGAGGATGAGTACGCCTACGTATGGGTAGGAGGTGTTACAGTTTTTGGTATCAGAGCCTTGGTTTAAGCGTTTCTGGGTGTTATTGATGTGTTGAGGTGCATAGATGTGTATATATGTTCAGGACTGTGTTGGCTGATGCGACTGTCTTCTTTTATTTGTTTAGGATGTCTTCTGATTCGGTTCATGGATCTCTTGAGGGATCAGTTGAAAGCGTGAATCCCCAAGCTGTTGATCCTTATGTCTCTGTGTCACCTCAACCTGCTAGGGTCCAGCCCGAGGCCACTGCCATGCCTTTTGAAGCTATGTTCAGGCTGTCACAGGACATGGCTAGGGTCTTGGAGAGAGTGACTGCTCCTAGAGCCCCTATAGAGAGCTTGAGAAGGGCTGGTGCTGAAGATTTCTATGGCACGGGTTTGGATGAGTCAGAGCTGGCTGAGAAATGGTTAGACAAGGTGAAACGTGTATTGAGAGAAGTCCGGTGTCCTCCTGATCAGCAGGCAGAGTGTGCAGTGGCGTTGCTATAATGGTCCGCTTATGAATGGTGGGAATTGGTTTGTAGACATCCTCAGCTACCTGATCCGATTACTTGGGATTTTCTGGAGAGAGAGTTCACGAAGAAGTACATAACTCAGACTTATAAGGATGCTAGATGGGCACAGTTTTGGAGCTTGAAACAGAGGGCTATGTCGGTCTCAGAGTTTGAGAAGGAGTTTAACCGGTTGTCTAAGTATGGCCCAGAAGGTGTTATGACTGATGAGTTCAGATGCCGTCATTTTGAGGCAGGATTGAATGAATCCTTAAGGGCTATGTTGATTTCCCTGATGAGCACTCCAGGGGTGAATTATTATCAGATTGTGGAAGCTGCTGTTAGAGCCGAGAGATCGGAGTCTGTGTTGAAAGAGAGGGCTCAGAGGAGGAATCCCTCTCGTGGAGGTTCATTTTCTTCATCCTCGGGTAAGAGATCAAGGAACTTGCAGGATAAATCATCTGCAGGCCCAGCTACGAGAGGTAGAAGGCAGGGTTCAGGCAGGGTATCTGGTTCTGGTAGAGGCAATTCAGGTTCTAGGACAGAAGTGTTACCTGAGTGCGCACACTGTGGCAACCCACATAGGGGTGAGTGTAGGTGGCTCACTGGTGGGTGTTTCCGTTGTGGGAGCACCGAGCACTTTTTAGCCAACTGTCCGAGATCGTATGAAGCTTCGGGTGATCGGAGGGAGGCCAATAGAGTTGGTTTGAATGCCATGCAGGCTACTTGCGGTAGAGGCAGATGTAGAGGTCAAGGCGGTCGACCTAGAGAGGGAGTTGCATCAGAGTCTGTTGAGCGTCAGTTGCCAGTCGCAGCTAGAGCCTATGATGTGAGAGCCAGAGAGGAGCAGGATGCGCCCGATGTTATTGCTGGTAAGTTTATACTCCATGATGATAACTTCAATTTAATATTTAGATTTGATAGTATTTTCTTATGATTTGTGGGTGTTTAGTAGTGTTTATTGTCATGATATGCTTACTTTAGTTTAATTTTGTCAATCTTAGTAAAATTAGTTTTTTTATGCATTTTAGTTAGTATTTTGATTGAGTTTGAATTTTGTGTGCAATAAATTTTTAGGTACCTCACGGTGGCAACCTATTTACTTACCATCGTGACATGCAAAGGAAAGAAAAACAGAATGTAGGCATACTATGGGTCACGGTGGTAACCAATCTCATTACCACCGTGACATATTTATCCATCGGGCAGAATGCTGGCAAGAAGTACCTCACGGTGGCAACCTATCTGGTTACCACCGTGACATAATTCGCACCAAGACAGAATCAAGTGAGGAGGTACCTCACGGTGGCAAGGTAATTTGGTTACCACCGTGACATAGGAAAGTCCTGGACAGAAGTGAAATTTGAGCATCTCATAGTGGCAACAAATTTGGTTGCCACCGTGACCCCTATCCTACACGCAAAGGAAGATTTACTTCCTCGACACCTCACGGTGGCAACCATTTTGGTTACCACCGTGACCCCTCGGGATATAAAAAGAAAAGTTTGTTGTTTGGCAAGGAGTTTGGATTTTTAGCAGCCTTTTCTGATATTAGGGTTTTAGAACTAGAATTTTGGGATTTTTCTTCTCTTGTTCTTAATTTAGGTTTTCAATTTTATCTTTAGAATTAATTTGCAATTCAAGAGTTTTACATTTGAAACAAATAGTTTAAGTTCAACACACAGTTTTTACATCAGAATTTCCAGAATTTTTCTCCATTGAAGCTTTGAAGAAGGAGATCGAAGGACGTGGGATTCAACTGGGATTTATGCCTTAATGAATTTCTGGGTTTATTCTTTCCTCTTTCCTTTTGATTTTGTAATGGATTGTGAGTAGTCTTTTAGTTGTTTGGGGATCTTTGAATCCCCTACCCAAGATGTGAATTCTGAACATCTTTTGAATTTAAATATATGATTGAATGGGTTATTTCACTAGTTCTTATTATTAATTCATGGGATTTATTCTCTCAAGTTAATTTCCAATTTTGATGAATGATTTATTTCATGTATCTTTGTTGGTTATTGAGTTGTATGGATTGGATGCCATTGTTATTTAAATTCAGTTCTTATCATTCTTGCTGTGTCTTTTGGATGACTCCGATTGGGAATCTAGAAGTGCAGAATTTTATGATTTAGGACTAGAATGGTGAGTGAGATAATTGAGTTCTGGTTTATTTGACTCCATATTGGGAAAATAAACCAAACTTAGGATTTTAGACCCGTGCATAGGCTAGTTATGTGGCTGACTCTGGTTTGGGATGTCATATAATTAGAGTGGCTGACTCCGAATTGGGAAGCCTGGGTTAAGAGGGTTATCCCGATTTCTTTCATAATTTGTTCTTGGAGTAATTTTATTCACATTTGGGTATGGGGTGGATAAGTGAACCCGAGCAACGTTTGTTTAATTTGAATTCTTATCTTGTTAAATTTTTCCTTCAGTTTATTTCTGCAGTTATTGACATTAATTTAATTTAATTATTGCTGCTTGCTTATTTTAGTTATTTAAATTCTTTATTTTTAATCAATAGACAACTAAATCAATTCAAACAATTGGGAATTCTTTAGCATACACTTGATTTTCATTGCTTGCACACACAGTCCCTTGGGTACGATAACTCGGGGTCCTAACATTACCCCACTTTATTACTTGCCGATTCAGTACACTTGCTGAGGTCGTGTCGTATGACACTGAATTGTATGCTCTAATTGATCCCGGTCCACACACTCATATTTGTGCACGGATAAGATTGTTGATAAGTTGCATGTGGTAGATCGGCTAGACTATGAGATATGTGTGACCAGTCTAATGGGGCATAGTGTCAGTGTGAGTAGAGTCTATAAGAATTGTCCTTTGTTGGTTGAGGGAGTTGTGTTTCCTGCAGATTTGATTGAGTTGCCTTTCAGAGAGTTTGATCTAATTCTGGGTATGGACTGGTTGGGTAAGCATCGAGCTGTGGTTGATTGTCATAGGAAGACAGTTGCACTTCGAGATAGAGATCGGTCTTCTATGATTGTGAAAGGTTTGGGTGCTAGTTCTTTGAACAATGTAATTTCTATGATGCAAGCTAAGAGGTTTATTAGGAAGGCTTGTGAGGCTTTCCTAGCGGTTGTGTTGGATTCCAGGAGGGATCAAGTTCGGATTAAGGACATCCCAGTTGTGCGGGAGTTTAGTGATGTATTTCCGAGTGAATTGCTGGGTTTGCCTCCTGAGAGAGAAGTCGAGTTATCCATAGAGATTATGCTGGGTACCACTCCCATATCGAAAGCACCTTATCGAATGGCTCCTGTGGAGTTGAGAGAACTCAAAACTCAACTACAAGAGCTATTAGATAAGGGGTTCATTCGACCCAGCATATCTCCATGGGGAGCTCCGGTTTTGTTTGTTAAGAAGAAGGATGGGTCTTTGAGGATGTGTATTGATTATATGCAAATTAACAAGGTCACAGTGAAGAATAAGTATCCTTTGCCTAGGATCGAGGATTTGTTTGATCAGCTTCAAGGTACGGGTGTCTTTTCGAAAATTGATCTTCGGTCGGGTTACTATTAGTTGCGAGTTAAGGATGTGGATGTGGTTAAAACTGCATTCCGGACTCGGTATGGCCACTATGAGTTACTTATGATGCCGTTCGGTTTAACCAATGCTACAACGGCATTCATGGATTTGATGAACAGAATGTTTAGGCCATACTTAGATCGGTTTGTAGTGGTGTTTATAGATGACATCTTGGTGTATTCCAAGAATGAGAGTGAGCATGAGGAACATCTTCTGTTGGTTTTGCAAGTTTTGAGGGAGCATTAGTTGTTTGCCAAGCTTAGTAAGTGCGATTTTTGGCTTCGAGAAGTGTCATTTTTAGGTCATATTGTATCGGCTAAGGGTATCCAAGTGGATCCGGCTAAGATTGAGGAGATAGTTGATTGGAAAGCGCCTAGGAATGTTTCGGAAGTGAGGAGTTTTCTCGGTTTAGCAGGCTATTATCGTCGGTTTGTGAAGGGATTTTCAGTTATTGCTGCTCCGATGATGAGGTTGTTAAGAAAAGGCGTCAGGTTTGAGTGGTTGGATAAGTGTCAGGCTTGTTTTGAGCGGCTGAAGAAGTTGCTAGTCAAGGCTCCTATCCTTACTCAACCCATCTCGGGTAAGGAGTTTGTAATATATAGTGACGCTTCAGGTGTCGGTCTTGGTTGTGTTTTGATGCAAGAAGGTAAGGTTGTGGCTTATGCTTCTCGTCAGTTAAAGCCACATGAGAGGAATTATCTGACACACGATTTGGAGTTAGCAGCTGTTATCTTTGCTCTGAAAATTTGGCGCTATTATCTGTATGGAGAAAGGTGTAGGATCTTTACGGACCATAAGAGTTTGAAGTATTTCCTCACGTAGAAGGAGTTGAACATGAGACAGCGCCGTTGGCTTGAGTTGTTTAAGGACTACGACTGCATAGTGGATTACCATCCGGGTAAGGCCAATGTAGTCGCTGATGCTTTGAGTTGGAAGTCGATTTCAGCTTTGATTCTGAGACGATTTAGATGGAGGTTTGATTCAGATGGAGCTTTGGTTGCTCAGTTGAGAGTGAAACCTACCTTGAGAAAGAGGATTGTGGATGCTCAGAGGGATGATGAGAGGCTACAGCGGATTGTGTAAGAGGTCAGATCGGGCAAGCAGGCAGATTTCTCAGTTCTAGTGGAGTGTTGATGTATAGAAATCGCTTGTGTGTGCCTGAGGATGAGGAGTTGAGGAAACAACTGATGAGTGAGGCGCATAGTACGGTTTTTACTATGCATCCTGGCAGTGAAAAGATGTACTGAGACATGAAGCAGTTTTATTGGTGGTCCGGCATGAAGAGGGATATTGTGGATTTTGTGTCCAAGTGCCTGACATGTCAGCAAGTAAAGGCCAAGCATCAAGTTCCATCGGGATTGCTTATGCCTTTATCCATTCCCGAGTGGAAGTGGGATGATATAGCCATGGACTTTGTATCTGGTTTGCCTTTGACTCAGAAGAAACATGACTCATTTTGGGTGATAGTGGATTGGCTTATGAAGTCAGCTCATTTCTTGCCGGTGAGAGTGGACTATCCGATGGATAGGTTGGCCAGTATCTATGTGGATGAAATAGTTCAGTTGCATGGAGTGCCGTTATCCATAGTTTCATATCGGGATTCGAGATTTACTTCGAAGTTTTGGAAGGAATTGCAGAGAGCTTTGGGTACCAAGTTAAACTTCAGTACGGCATTCCATCCTCAGACAGATGGTCAGTCAGACCGAGTCATTCAGATTTTGGAGGATATGTTGAGGGCTTGTGCTTTGGATTTTCCAGGTAATTGGGACAGATATGTGTCGCTTATGGAGTTTGCCTACAATAATAGTTATCAGTCGAGCATCGGTATGTCACCGTATGAGGCTTTATATGGTCGGTAGTATAGGACTCCGGTTTGTTGGACCGAGCTATCCGAGCGTTCAGTGATTGGACCAGAGTTGGTTAGGGATATTGAGGAGAAGATCAGAGTTGTGCAGCGAAATTTGAAAGCCGCTAAGAATCGATAAAAGTCTTATGCCAACTTGAAGAGGAAAGATGTGCAGTTTGAGGTCGGGGACGAGGTTTTCCTTAAAGTTTCGCCTTGGAGGAAAGTGCTTCGGTTTGGTAAGAAAGGTATGCTTAGTCCTCGCTTCATTGGTCCCTATGAGATTTTGGCTAAGGTTGGTCTGGTAGCCTATAGATTGGCTTTACCAATAGAATTGGCGAAGTTGCATGATGTTTTTCATGTGTCGATGCTTCGTCCGTACAGATCAAATCCGTCACATGTCCTTTCGGTTCAGGATGTAAAAGTGCAGCCAGATTTTTCTTATGATGAGGAACCGAGAGCCATCCTAGCTCGAGAAGTGAGACAATTGAGGAGTAAGCAAATCCCATTGGTAAAAGTGTTATGGAACCATCATGGAGTCGAGGAAGTGACTTGGGAACCAGAAGAGTCAATGAGAGCTCAGTATCCATATTTGTTCAGTTCAGGTGAGAATTTTGAGGAAGAAATTCTTGTTAGTAGGGGAGAGTTGTCACACCCCGTTTGCCCCCTAGTAGTACGAGCCTATTTGTGTGTGCATGCATTGTGTGTTTGGCATGTCATAGGGGCATTTTGCGTAAAAAATGCGTGTTTGTGGGTTTTGTTAGTATAAGGATGCATGTATGGTAGTAGGATGTGAGTAAGTTGGGTTATGCTTGTGTGTGCATGAGCATACTGTGACGCGCGCCGGATCCCGAGCGCCGCCCTTTCGAACCGCCCGCACGTGGGCGATCGGGGCATTTGCGGGTCCGTCAACAGCTTGCGATAAATCACAAGTGCGTCTATGTTGAGCAACACGGAGGTTTCATGGAGTCGCCACCCAATAGAACATTGGGAAAGTTTCTCTCGCCTCGGAGAGCCTAAGACTTGCGCTTAGTATCCATGTTGGGCCATGAGGCCTAGGATTAGCGCTAAAGTCTCGTGACCCAAGAAGTATTTTGGAGGATAACCTCTAACCTCTTGAGCCCAAAGACCAGAGCAGGTTCGGGACTTCTCATTTATTTATACCTTGATTAATATTATAATTAAGTTTTGAATTCATTGTTTCATCAACTTTCCACACAATGCAATTTAAAATTAAAGGCGCATTTATTCACATCAAAAGCGGTAAATGTAAGCAAAATCCAAAATAAAGCATTCAAAAAATAAATTACAATAACACTAGGAGCGGAATACAACTCCCATTTTATAAAAGTGAAATACATGCATAAAACGGGTTATTAATTAATAGTGAGAACATTGGTCCTCGCATGCATATTTATTATGAAACAATTTTGAGGTGATGATTTATTTGGGTATGAAAAACTAGGACATTGGTCCCCTTTTATTTAGAAAAAGATGTCAAGTTAATTAATAAAAATGTTTTTGTGATTTTCTTTTTAGCGTGCCTAAATAAAGAATTTTACAAGAAAATTATATGGCAAAATTAAATAAAATATTACAAACCAAATGAGCCTTTTTGGACCTCCCGATGTGCTCGCAAAAACGCCCAAGCGAAAAAATGAGTTTAGACATAAAAAACAAAATACAATTAAAACAATATTAGTGATTAAATCAATTCAATCAATTATACAAAATAATGAATAAAAAATTAAAATAAAAATAAGGTGATATAAGAAATGATAATGGAATCAAAAATATTAACAAATCAAAATAAAATGATAAACATGGATTATATGTGATAAATGATTAAATGATGTGATGAAAATAAAATAAAACATGTTAATTAATTAGTACATGAAAATATACACATGATGAAAATAATGATGATAAGTGAAAAGTAATGAATGAATAAATAAACAAATGATAATAAAATCATGTAACAATGATAAAAATTAGGAAACAAAGGAATGATGAAAATAATAATGATATATAACAAGGTTAATTGATGTGTTCATAATTAATACAAACTATTTACATGGCAAAAATATTAATTTAAATTAATTAATTATTTGCATATTAAAAATAATGAGGAATCAAAATAAATTATTTACATGTTAGGAATTAAAAAAACAATATTCACATGAATAAAAATCAAATCACATATAAACAATTAAATAGAACAAATATAAGATCAATACAACAAATGAATAGATGAAAATAATAAATAAATCAATAAAAACAATAAAATAGATATGAATAAATTAAATAAAAATAAAATAAAATAGAAATGGAGCCAAGAATATTTACCCTCAGAGTATTGGATTTGATGAAGGAAAAGTGATGATTTTCCGGAAGATTGCTTGAAAGAATAAAATTAGCAATTAAATTAATTCTCTTTGTTTATGGAGAAAAACAAAGGAATTGATCTGTATGCTTGAGATTAAAAAGAAATTGATGTCAAAATGATGATTAATTTCTTGTGTTTATGGAGCAAAAACAAAGAAATTAATTGGAATAATTAACAATTGAAAATTAATCTTTCAATTTCAATTAAACCTTATTAATTAAAAAGAGAAAATCTGAAATTTTGAAGAGAAAATAGAAGAGAGGAATTCTGGAAAATTAGGTCTCAAAAATGTGGAGGCTCTCCTTTTTTTGATTCATCATAAAGTATTTAAAGAATAGAAAATGTTGCCCTAATTTAATTAAGGAAAACAAACCTAATTTTATTCAAATTCCTTTATTTTTGGGGATAAAATCAAGTTTTATTAATTAATAATCTATAAAAAATATTTTGGAATTTTATTTGAAGTCAAAAACCCTTAATTTTGGGATAAAAACGGATTTTTGGGTGAAAAAATCGGAAAAAGGCTGAAAAAAAGGAAAATAGGGTAACAGACCCTATACCGACGGCCTAAAGACCGTCGCCAGAGGGACGCCGCCCGTCGCTATAGAGCGACGGGCACTCACGCGGCGAGGCGGCCTTCCGCGCGAAGCTCGCGCGCTGGCGCTCGCGCACGAGCGCTCCGTGCGGCGCTCAGCGTGCGCGATGCTGCGCGCGCCTTTAGCGACGCGCAGCATCGGCGACGCTGAGCGTCGCCTTTTGCGCTCGCTGCGCGATGGGCGCCTGGGCGCCTGCGCGCTGGGCGCCCAGGCGCCTGCGAGCTGGGCGCCAGCGCGCCTGCGCGCTGCCGCGCCCGACACCCGAGTTCCGAAAATTTTTTTTATTTTTTTTTATTTTTTTAAATTGACTAAAAAACTGTAATTTTAAGCCCCCATTTTTCAAAATTAATTTTTTAAATATTTTTTTTATTATTTTCTAATTTTTCACTCTAAAATGCAAATTTGACGAGAAAACCATCACTTTTAACCTTTTAAGCCTGTGAAGGCAATTATCATCATTGGGTAACTTCGATCTAGGCTGACTCAGGACCCGGTGTCTACAGTTGCCCCCAGTTTAGGGGAATCTAGTACACTAGTGTCTAGGTGAGCCTAAACTCAAAAAAGAAAAGGAAAGAGACGCGTACCTGAGGCGTCGATCTTCCTGCTTGATGGAATTGTAATGATAGCTGTTGTTGTCTTTTGGTTGTAACTGGTAATGCTGTGGTCGTGCCAACCTCTTGTGGGTTGTGCCGCCATCGTGCTAACCGCTGTGAATTTTGGTAGTGCCGTGGTCGTGCCAACCTCTTGTGGGTAGTGCCGCCATCGTGCTAACCGCTGTGAATTGGTAGTGCCGTGGTCGTGCTAACCTCTTGTGGGTAGTGCCGCCATCGTGCTAACCGCTGTGAATTGGTAGTGCCGTGGTCGTGCTAACCTCTTGTGGGTAGTGCCGCCATCGTGCTAACCGCTGTGAATTGGTAGTGCCGTGGTCGTGCTAACCTCTTGTGGGTAGTGCCGCCATCGTGCTAACCGCTGTGAATTGGTAGTGCCGTGGTCGTGCTAACCTCTTGTGGGTAGTGCCGCCATCGTGCTAACCGCTGTGAATTGGTAGTGTCGTGGTCATGCCAACCACTGTGAATTGGTAGTGCCGTGGTCGTGCTAACCTCTTGTGGGTAGTGCCGCCATCGTGCTAACCGCTGTGAATTGGTAGTGTCGTGGTCGTGCCAACCACTGTGAATTGGTAGTGCCGTGGTCGTGCTAACCTCTTGTGGGTAGTGCCGCCATCGTGCTAACCGCTTTAAATTTTGGAACTGTGCTCCTTTAGATGTTTGGACTGGTGTCGTCACTCGGCTTTTGTTGGTGTTCCCCGCCGATTTCTCCTGCAAGATTGTATGCATAGGAATATACAAGAAATCACGTGTGCATGATATGGAATGCAAATGCTTGCAACAATGTATAGACTGTGCCCTAGGTGGTCCATGATTCGCTGAGGTTGTAGCCTTCCTGCTCTACAATGCCCCCTGAAACCTGAGGATCGTCGGCAAGTTTTCTGAAAGAGACGTCCGGTATATATCCTTGCCCCCCCTGGTCAATGATCATTTACCCGGGATTCTGTTTCATGTTCTGTGTTGTATGTTACCTGATTGAAAGAAGATCATCTGAAGTAACGCCGCCTTATCTCTCTAGGCATTGAACGTCATTGTTTTAAAGGTAGTGCGTCCCTTGTGGATTTTCACACTAGCTTTTCTTTGCGGGAAATGCGTCCCTTATGGGATTTTCACACAACCCTTTGCCTAACTTTTGCCTGGAATGGACCCAACCCAATCCAGCGGCTTTTGTTTATTTTATATTTATTTTTTTTTTGTAGGGCAGACTGCCTATTTCCAGGTTTTCACCCTGCCTTTTGGCCTAAATTTTGCTTAGAGAGCCAGTTACGGTTTTCATCTCTAACGGCCTTCTTTGATTTGCTGCTCCCTGAGAAGTCTTTTGTTGATTGCCCCCTGAGAGGTCATCGGATGGTGCTTGGATTGATGATTAAGCTGGTATGTGGATTGATGATTTGATCGATGTCTGGATTGATGATTGAATTGAGGCTTGGATATATGTTTTGATCGATGTCATCACTCGGCTTTGGCCGGTGTCCGCATCAAGCCTTTCTTTCTGCAAAATAAGGAAACTAAACTATGCAAAAATGGTGAGCATGCAAGTGAAATGCATGAGTAATGCAGGAATGCAGGATAAAAATTCATCTATGTGAACTTGAAGATGATAGCCGGGCTAGCTGCAATTTGCGATATAATTGATGCCTTTTGAGCTGCTTTTGAATTTCATGCCCTTTGGGATTGTGAGATTCTCATCCTGTACCTGTAGTCATTATTTGAAGGTAGTGCGTCCCTTGTGGATTTTCACACTAGCTTTTCTTAGTGGGAGATGCGTCCTTTGTGGATTTTCACATAACCCTGTGCCTTATTATTATTATTTTTTTTTTTTTTGCCTGGAATGGACCCAACCCAATCCAGCGGCTTTTCTCTTTCTTATTTTTTTTGAAGGACAGACTGCCTGTTTTCAGGTTTTCACCCTATCCTTTTGCCTAATTTTTGCTTAGAGCGCCAGTTACGGTTTTCACTCTAACGGCCTTCTTTTTTTTTACGACTTGAAAAATTAGAACTATTGTCAAGGCTTCCTCAGTATCTTGTCTTCGGCTTTCACTCCTGAGTACCACAACCCCTGGACACAATTGCTTTCCCAAAATTGTCATATTGTGGGTCAGAGACTACATCCTTGCTTCCATAAGTGCCTGCGAAAAAAATGATACATAACCTTCCGGTAGATAATAAAACTCAACGGTTTAAGCACCTGGTCGGCGAGAGTAGAAGCAAAGTATAGCCAGTTAGATTTTATACACTCAATAATGAATGACATCTTTCTTTTTATAAAAGAACTAGGAAATGATGAGTTAAAACTACTTCTGCTTTATGCATTTGTAAATATTGTGTGCATTTTGGTATGATTTCTCCGTACATGATCACCATATAACATAGATTCAAAATGCAAAATTACGTTTAATCTCAGAATGGATCTTGAAAGCATCAGACTCCTGTTTCCAATCAGCCCTCTCGGGTTTTCCTGATTGGATATTTTCTCTCGAGCCTCTAATTTTTGACCAGAGTGCCTTTTTTCGGTTTTCACCCTGACGAGGCGCCCAATTTTAGCAAGGCCGCCATTTTCCGGTTTTCGACCCGCGGGGCATTTATTCTCTTCTTTTGATTTTTAGTCTTTACCATGGACCTTCTTGGGTTTGTTGAGGCTGACTGCTTCATCGAACTTGCTTCCTTTACTGTCTGCCGAAACGCTACTGCCTGGGATAATGACTTTTCAAGAACAAACAAGTCTTCGTTTGCTAGCCTGAATTTACTTCGTTCATCCGGAATACTTGGTCTTATTTTCCTGAATACCAAATCTCACTATTTCCAGTAGGTGCTTTCTGACTTTCTTCCCGAATAATTAAGTAAATTATTTCCTGATCGATATGATTGCAATAGTAATCCCATAACCTATTTTGGTCTGATGTGCTTAGCTGCTGCAAAACTGTTTCTATGACTGTCCCAATATTGTCTGATGTGTTTAGCCGCTGTAGCATCGTTCCCATAATTGTCCTTTAAGATTTAAGTGCTTCGACATGTATTGCTTTTACCCCATGCCTCGAGGAATAAAGTGTGACACGTGTAAAGATTTTTGATTGCAAGCCCCTACATGGGTCTCCTTCATAATCTTCTTGGCCTTTTCCTATCTAGCATCTCAACTGCATGTCATTGGCTTTCCTCTCGTACTGCACATCCTTTACATGAATGAACTGGGTGGATAACTTATGAATCAGTCTCTTGGTTCCTTTCAGTAGCCAAATAGAGTGACAAGGTGCAGGTATGTGTATATCCGCGAGATTTGGATAAAGCTTGGCCGTAAATTTTCCTTCTTTTAGTAAGCTTTGCTCAAATCCTGAAGTTTACACATACACGCACTTTTCTTTTTAACCATCGGGATGCCATTGGCCAACCTAGTTTGGCGTTGTGTTTCAAAAAGAAATTAGGTCTTGTTTCTACTTGCGGATCTCTCCTTTCAACCATTTCTACCCACTTGGGCTTGAGTCTTCTGAGCTTCTGTGGCACCTGTCCATGATTTTGGCATAGCATGCTTAGTGGCTTCATAATCATCTTCTACCATGTTTTCACTGGTCCAGGCAAAGACTTTTTTATTTCATTTTTTTTTATTCTCTCAAGTTTCAATCTCTCTTCAAGAGTCATAACAGATGCTATCAAGATTTTCTTTGGGTTCTCCCAAGTTCTGGGATTAAACGAAATAGCATTAATTGAATAAATGTCAATCATGATTATGCACAGTGAAATCACAAGAAACATCACACAAATAAACAAAAACACAAAAGCATTCCCTTTTATTTCATAAAAGTAGAGTTAAAACTTCATCATTAAATAGTTCAAAAATAAATAGAGCATCTAAATAGCTAACATCTTTTCTTTCTCGCCAACATGGGTGCTGTAGCCGACAGTCTATCACCCCCGGGAACCATTCTCTTGCCCCATCCTTTCCTCATCAATGAGACCTTGAATAAGCTTTTTTAGAATTCGGCATCTATCGGTCTTATGCCCAGTATGCTGATGGTAGGCACAATACAAATTCGATCGGTGACTAGGGAATCCTTGGCTCTTGGCAGGTCTTGCAGGTTTCGGTTGTAGTTTCCCTTTATCGATGAAATAGAAAAGGAGCTCAGATAAAGGCTTTTCACAAATGGTATAAGAGCCTTGAGTAGTTCCTATGTTCGGAACCTTAGTAGTCCCAACACCCCCTACGCTGTTATCGTCGAGACTTGAGCTTTCCTGATTATTACCCTCAATGACGTTGCCCCCTCCTTCAAGGGCGATCAGTTGCTTGCCAATAACAAGGTCCTGTACATGAAACTTTGGGGTTTGGCTATCACTCCTCAGATATCTAGCGTGCCGACGACATTTCCTATGCCCTCGATTTCTGGCTGGGTTAGCTAACCATGAGCGCAAGTCCCCATCCCCTACTTGAGGAAAAGATTCGTCCATGCTGAGATAACCTTTCTGAATTGTTCTAACCGTTGATGCTTCCTTTATCCCTTGAGTGCCGGCACAGATGTCACACCTATCCGGTTGACTCCCATTCTTTAGGTCTATAGAGACTTCCTCCCGGGCAGCCAGGTTAATTGCAAGTTTAGACTTTGAAATTTCTTCTTCGAGGACATCCATCCTTCTCTTCAGGCCCCGTGTCACTGCTAGAAGGTCATTCTCTGAAACATGCCCTTTGCCTTTTCGCTCGGGTGATATAGCAACGGGTGACTCTCCTCCAGGTCCATTTGGTGGTAGGTGCACTTCCTTAGGCGAATCATACTCTTCTTGCAATTCGGTAAGAGCAGCAGACTGTTGTCCAGTAGGTGGCACCACAACTAAATTCTCCATAATCGCCATGGTCTGAGTTTTACGGTTTTTAACCCCTCGTTCTATCTCCTTTACTGTACTATCCTCTCCCTCGGGTACTTCATTCATGATAGTCCATGGAATTATTGGTTCATCCTCTTCCTCTCCCATGATATCACCCTTCACATCAAGGGTCTTCTTGTGCTCAATAAGTGTCGTTGCTCTGAGCTCAAAATCTGGCTGTTGTGCTGTAGTGAATGCTATAGGAGTCTCTTCCTTGACAGGTGATTCAAATGGTTTAACAGAAGGGGATGTAGGCAGTTGCTTAAAATTTGATGCTACTTGAGAGGCGATATTTTCCATCATGGTTAACATCTTCCTCTCAAAATCGTCGAGCCTCTTATTTAGGTCCTGTATTGTCGAAGCACCAGTCTCCCGTGGTAATTCTGCCATTGATAATTTTAGAGAGGACTCACGGGATGAGAGTAGCTCAGAATCCCCGTCAGACACAAATTCTAGCAACTCAAAGAGTAACTTTGTCCTTACTAGCCGACCGTCGGAACCTCTAGTCCACTTAGATGAATCTATGATGGCTGAAAAAATTAGATTGTTAGGATGATGCATGAATGACATATACAATGCATGATAGTGAGCTATGCAACATTTACAATCACATGCAAGCAAGTAAAGCCTTCCAACCTTATTACTCCCACACACGAGGTAATGCGGTCTCTTTCCTAGGTGGGCTTAATCCATGGGTTAGCGGGGAACCCAATGGATGCGTATGGTGTGCGGTGAAAAACCGACATCGTAACACTCCTATACTAATGTACAAGCGGATGGATAGTGATCGTCATGTATTTAGACGTTCCACAAATTTCGACATGGCCCTACCGGGGCATGGAAGCCTTTGGCTAGGTTACCAAGCGAGACATCTGGACTCACCCAATACATGAGGATCCATACAGCAAGCATGGAATTAGGGTTTATATCACCTATGGAAAGTAGCTATGGCCATTATATGAGCTTTGGACAAAGGGTGGTGTTACTTTAGGGCTACCCAAGCATGATCCCTGCCGACGGGTCTAGCTCATCACGAGCGTAGCGACCGATCGGGTCACCATTTTGATATACCATTGAGGTACGTGGCTTGGGCTGGTGATTATCCTTAACACTTCCCCAAATTGAGTGAAAATGAGGAGGTGCTTCAGGAACGCACCGGGGCTAAAAGAGGGACCAAACTAGCGTATTCTAAGGCTCTAATGAGATGCAATGCAGTTTTGAAAGAAGATGAAATTTTAAAATTAAAACTCAATTATGATTTTTAATCAAGGTACTTTCGAATCGAAGTCTCGAGTACGTCCCCAGCGGAGTCGCCACTGTGACGCGCGCCGGATCCCGAGCGCCGCCCTTTCGAACCGCCCGCACGTGGGCGATCGGGGCATTTGCGGGTCCGTCAACAGCTTGCGATAAATCACAAGTGCGTCTATGTTGAGCAACACGGAGGTTTCATGGAGTCGCCACCCAATAGAACATTGGGAAAGTTTCTCTCGCCTCGGAGAGCCTAAGACTTGCGCTTAGTATCCATGTTGGGCCATGAGGCCTAGGATTAGCGCTAAAGTCTCGTGACCCAAGAAGTATTTTGGAGGATAACCTCTAACCTCTTGAGCCCAAAGACCAGAGCAGGTTCGGGACTTCTCATTTATTTATACCTTGATTAATATTATAATTAAGTTTTGAATTCATTGTTTCATCAACTTTCCACACAATGCAATTTAAAATTAAAGGCGCATTTATTCACATCAAAAGCGGTAAATGTAAGCAAAATCCAAAATAAAGCATTCAAAAAATAAATTACAATAACACTAGGAGCGGAATACAACTCCCATTTTATAAAAGTGAAATACATGCATAAAACGGGTTATTAATTAATAGTGAGAACATTGGTCCTCGCATGCATATTTATTATGAAACAATTTTGAGGTGATGATTTATTTGGGTATGAAAAACTAGGACATTGGTCCCCTTTTATTTAGAAAAAGATGTCAAGTTAATTAATAAAAATGTTTTTGTGATTTTCTTTTTAGCGTGCCTAAATAAAGAATTTTACAAGAAAATTATATGGCAAAATTAAATAAAATATTACAAACCAAATGAGCCTTTTTGGACCTCCCGATGTGCTCGCAAAAACGCCCAAGCGAAAAAATGAGTTTAGACATAAAAAACAAAATACAATTAAAACAATATTAGTGATTAAATCAATTCAATCAATTATACAAAATAATGAATAAAAAATAAAAATAAAAATAAGGTGATATAAGAAATGATAATGGAATCAAAAATATTAACAAATCAAAATAAAATGATAAACATGGATTATATGTGATAAATGATTAAATGATGTGATGAAAATAAAATAAAACATGTTAATTAATTAGTACATGAAAATATACACATGATGAAAATAATGATGATAAGTGAAAAGTAATGAATGAATAAATAAACAAATGATAATAAAATCATGTAACAATGATAAAAATTAGGAAACAAAGGAATGATGAAAATAATAATGATATATAACAAGGTTAATTGATGTGTTCATAATTAATACAAACTATTTACATGGCAAAAATATTAATTTAAATTAATTAATTATTTGCATATTAAAAATAATGAGGAATCAAAATAAATTATTTACATGTTAGGAATTAAAAAAACAATATTCACATGAATAAAAATCAAATCACATATAAACAATTAAATAGAACAAATATAAGATCAATACAACAAATGAATAGATGAAAATAATAAATAAATCAATAAAAACAATAAAATAGATATGAATAAATTAAATAAAAATAAAATAAAATAGAAATGGAGCCAAGAATATTTACCCTCAGAGTATTGGATTTGATGAAGGAAAAGTGATGATTTTCCGGAAGATTGCTTGAAAGAATAAAATTAGCAATTAAATTAATTCTCTTTGTTTATGGAGAAAAACAAAGGAATTGATCTGTATGCTTGAGATTAAAAAGAAATTGATGTCAAAATGATGATTAATTTCTTGTGTTTATGGAGCAAAAACAAAGAAATTAATTGGAATAATTAACAATTGAAAATTAATCTTTCAATTTCAATTAAACCTTATTAATTAAAAAGAGAAAATCTGAAATTTTGAAGAGAAAATAGAAGAGAGGAATTCTGGAAAATTAGGTCTCAAAAATGTGGAGGCTCTCCTTTTTTTGATTCATCATAAAGTATTTAAAGAATAGAAAATGTTGCCCTAATTTAATTAAGGAAAACAAACCTAATTTTATTCAAATTCCTTTATTTTTGGGGATAAAATCAAGTTTTATTAATTAATAATCTATAAAAAATATTTTGGAATTTTATTTGAAGTCAAAAACCCTTAATTTTGGGATAAAAACGGATTTTTGGGTGAAAAAATCGGAAAAAGGCTGAAAAAAAGGAAAATAGGGTAACAGACCCTATACCGACGGCCTGAAGACCGTCGCCAGAGGGACGCCGCCCGTCGCTATAGAGCGACGGGCACTCACGCGGCGAGGCGGCCTTCCGCGCGAAGCTCGCGCGCTGGCGCTCGCGCACGAGCGCTCCGTGCGGCGCTCAGCGTGCGCGATGCTGCGCGCGCCTTTAGCGACGCGCAGCATCGGCGACGCTGAGCGTCGCCTTTTGCGCTCGCGGCGCGATGGGCGCCTGCGCGCTGGGCGCCCAGGCGCCTGCGAGCTGGGCGCCAGCGCGCCTGCGCGCTGCCGCGCCCGACACCCGAGTTCCGAAAATTTTTTTTATTTTTTTTTATTTTTTTAAATTGACTAAAAAACTGTAATTTTAAGCCCCCATTTTTCAAAATTAATTTTTTAAATATTTTTTTTATTATTTTCTAATTTTTCACTCTAAAATGCAAATTTGACGAGAAAACCATCACTTTTAACCTTTTAAGCCTGTGAAGGCAATTATCATCATTGGGTAACTTCGATCTAGGCTGACTCAGGACCCGGTGTCTACACATACCATAGTAGGGTGTGTTTAAGTTGGGATGTCTTTGTGTGTGAGTGATGCACGTGTTTTGGGTGTGAGTGACCAAATCCCACTAATAGGGAAGTGACACTTGTCTAGGGTTAGGAAAAAAAAAAGAAGAAGAAAGAACAAGGGGAGAGGCAGAAATCATTTCCGTTTTCCCTTCTAAGCCTCTGTTCTTCTTCCTTTTCTCTTCCCCTAAGAACCCTAGCTTGGATTCAAGGACTGCTAGTGGGAATTGATCATCTCCTTATGTCTCTTGTGGTAAGTTTTCTGCATTCTTCATCTTGTTCTTCCTTGTCCTTCTTCTTCTTCATTTTTTGGGTTTGGAGTTTTGATCTAGGGTTTGGTTTTTGGGGTGTTATTGTTGGTTTGTTGGCTAGTTGAGCCTCCCCATGACCCGAAAGGCAAAGAGAAGGCTGGGAGTAGTGGAACCAAGTGATTGAAGCTAGGATTACAGGTTTGGGAAAATTTCATTTCCTGGGTTTTTGCTGTGTAATTATCTACTGTGTATTTGCTTTGTTTGATCCTTTTAATGATGAATTGATGTATTGGTATTGCATGTTTGGATTTGAATGAATGGGTTTTGATGGTGGTTAATGCATGAGGATTGGAACCTTAAGAATGAGATTTACGTTGGAATGAGCTTACTGTGTTAATATTTTGGGTTCTGATACTTCAAAGTTTTGATTGAGTTAATATCTGTTTTGGATGGGTAATTGTTAAGGAAGTGATTTTGTATTATTTATGTTGGTTTTTGCATGCTTGAGGAAGCTGATTCCAGGTAAGAATGATTTGGATTTGAGTTGGGATGATTTCTGGGAATTCTCGGTTCTAGGTGAATTTCATGACGTTAGGGTTTCGAAAAATTGGAAGTCTGTGTGCTTGTTCTAGTCGTGCTTGGGCGTGTGAGTCCTGTCCATCTGGTGTTTATTTCTTCCTCATTTTCTTCTCTTTTACGCCTTGGAGGGAGCAGTGAGAGAGCCAGAGCACGAGTTGTGTTCTACAACACGAGATGTGCTCTAGCAGAGAGCATGAGCACGAGTCGTGCTCATGCTCTGAGGGACTCTGCACGACTCGTGCCACGAGTTGTGCTCCTCAGCACGACTCGTGCCCCTCTAGCCCCTGTCCCTTCTGTTTTTATCAAACGTATTTGGGTCCTTTTCAATCCTTTTTTTTCTGTTTTGAGTTCTTCAGTCCTCATTTATGTGTTCTTAATGTGCAAATGATATAATGGGTATTTTAACTTAGCCAAATAATAAGTAATGTATACGATATTACATGTTATAAGTTGTTGAATGATATTGGGTTATGCATGTTTTATTTATGATTCATTGATATGAATGTGAGTATAATTATGTATTACTCTTGGAAATATGATTTGAATGATGCATGACCTGCTAGAGTCAAGTAAGTGGATAGTTAGGCATGCCTAATAGAGTCTCTTAGCTGTAACCCTCAGTTCTGTCTGGACCCCGATCAGGTCCCCATTTGGTTCCTCGCGAACCCCTTATGGGTTTTGGATCTTGTTTAAGGTCCCCCTTTGTAAAATGTTTTGAATGCGACAAAAATAAAACGGTTTTCGATTCGTACCCGTAAGGTACGCTATGCGTTCGATTCGTGCCCGTAAGGTATGCTATGCGTTTACTTGTTATCCACTATTGTGAGTCAGCAGGTGCTCTTTTTGTTTTGTTCCGCTTTGATATGATTACAAGAATATGGTATTCGGATGCGTACCATGATAAGTTTGAGAAATTAGTTAAAGTGTGAATGAATGTGGATGTGAACTTCTGAATGCATGTCTTTATTATATAAGTATGATTATATAGTTGATATCATTATCCGCATTTGTCATATTGTATGTGTATTGCATTGATGACCATTGTGAATAGCCGTCCACTCTTTTGTTGTGTGTTCCCCACTAAGCGTTTATCGCTTTGCACGGTGTTTTATCCGTGCAGGTGCGGAGGATGGTGTTCTTTTGAGAGAGTTGTCGCCAATCAAGCCAACACAGAGGGATTAGTGTTAGGGCTTTATTTTTGATAGCATATTGATTCTTTTGTGTCAGAACTCTCTTTATGCCATTATTTTGTAAAGCTTCCACATTTATATACTTTTGGGATATGTAATTATTTTATTTTGGCTTTTGATCCGAACATTATTGTAATGAATTTTGCTATTGTAATGATGGATTATTCTGATGCTTATGAAGGTTTTAATTTTCCCGTAATGATGTATGGTTATTATGTATGAATGTATGTTTGTATCTTTATTTGCTTGGTGACACACCCGGCTCATATGGCTTCTCACTCTTTGAGGATGAGTACGCCTACGTATGGGTATGGGGTGTTACAATATATCTTGTGGGCCCTTGAAATTAATTATTTTTGTGAAAATGTTATTTAGTTTTTACTTGGGATTGTATTCTGTCCCAATTTCCATTTTAATTTTAATTGGCTTTGTTTCATGTGAGATTGTATTCTGTCCTGATTTCTCCTGTAATTGTGTGCTTGGCGTGTTTACTGCTTTTCTTTATCACTTTATTTACCGCTTTCTTTACGGCTTTTATTTATTGCTTTCGAATGCTTGCAATGCGCTTTTAAATTAAATACATTAATCGCGTGAGAGGAGAGATAGAAATTTATGAATTTAAAACTCATTTATAATTAACCAAGACATAAATAAGAGTGAAGTTCCGAACACCATCTCTGGTTTAGACCGATAGAGGTTAGATGACATTTTTCAATTTCTCGTAAATTGGGTGGTGACTCCAAAATACCTCAAAGGTGCCTAAAGGTGTCGTGAGGCTAGATGAACTCCCCAATGTTCTATTGGGTAGGGATTCCAAGATGTCTCATGGCACCCAAGATCATAAAAGACGCGAACCAATCCCTCGATCCCTAAAAGCGGGTCTCCTAAATGAGGGCCTTTGCTAGGTTTGGCGCGTGTCAAGGTGGCGACTCCATTGAGGACCTTTATGACTTTGCTCTGAAAGTGTCTTGGTTAAAATGCATAATTAGGTCTTTAAAACTTAAAATTCTACCTCTTTTCGAACATTGTACTGCATCATTTTAGAGCCTTAGAATTACACTAGTTTGGTCCCTTATTTTACCCCGGTGCATTCCCGAAGCACGACCCTACTTTCACTCATTGTAGGAAAGTGTTAAGGATAATCACCAGCTCAAGCCTAGTACCTCGTGGTATATCAAATGGAGACCCGATCGGTCGTTATACTCATGATGAGCTAGACCCTTTGCCAAGGACCATGCTTAGGTAGCCCTAAAGTATCACCACCTTGACCAAAGCTCATGTAATGGCAAATAGAAACTTCCATTAGGTGACATGAACTGTAATATGATGCTTGTGATGTGGGCTGTCATGTATTAAACAAAATCAAGCAAATTAAGTGGTCCCCTGTCAAAGGCTTTCATGCCTTAATAAGTTCACCTTAATTTAATTGAAGTGTCCGAATATGTAGTGGCCAAAACCCATATGCATGTGTTTTAAATTAAGAGTATTATTGTAGACACCAGGTCCTGAGTCAGCCTAGATCGGAGTTACCGAATGATGATAAATTGCCTATTTACAGGCGACAAGGTTGAAAGTGATGATTTTCTTATCAAATTTGCATTTTAGAATAAAAAATAAAAAATAATAAAAATATTTTAAAAATTAGTTTTTAAAAATGAATTTTAAAAATTTTAGTGTTTTTTAGTCATATTAAAAAAAAATTGGAAAAATTGGATGTCGACGTGCGGCAGCGCGACCGACGCCCGTCGGTCAGCCCAGATCCGCCACAAACGGGGTTTTTTTCCCTTTTTCCGTTTTTTCTTAATTTTTCTTGCTTTTTTCACTATTATTTTGGGATTTTAATGTTTTTCTTCCTTTTTTACACCCAAATCAAAGAAATTTCATTAAAAATCCTATTTTCTTCCCTAATTAATTATTTGTTTTTCATTTTTGTTCATTTAAATAGAAAATTTGGAAAAGAAATGAGGGGGAGTTCATTTTACATCAAAAATTTCATTTTCTTCTTCTTTTCTTCTCTAAGAATTCTCTCTACAATTTTCTTAACTTTTTTCTCTCCAAATAAAATTTTTAGGTTAAAAAATCCAATTTTTTTAATCTAAAATTTTTCTTGAGACAAAAAAAATCATTCTTTGTTCTTGAGATTGGGATTTTTATTCAATTGTAATTTTTTAAGACACAGGAAATAATTTTTTTTGTTCTTAAAAATTAAATTTATGTTCTTCTTTTTAACAATTTTTATCAATAAATATTCTTAAGACAAATAAATCAATTCTTTGTTCTTGAGAATTAATTTTTTTCTTCTATTATTTTTAAAGCAATTTTCTCTTGAAATAAAATTTCAATTATTTTTATTTTTATTTTTATTTTGTGAATCAAATCAAGGAAATCAATCATATTTTTCATCAATCGAATCCAAAATCTGAGGGTAAACATTTTAGGCTTAATCTTTTTATTTTTTTTATTTGTTTTTTTGTTCATATTTAATTATTAACAATGTAGATTTTTATATTTATTGTGTTTTTATTTATTTTATGTGATTTTGTATATCGTTTTAACATTTTTAATATTCTTTCTACTTTATTTTATTTAATTGTTTATTCTTCATTTCTATTATTATTTTATTTAATTGTTTATTCTTCATTTCTATTGTTATCATTATTATTATCATCATTATTTATTTTGTTAATATGTTAATCTATTTATTTTAATATGTCATTTAGTTTATTTGTCATACATAATGTATATTTTATTTATTCTAATCTATTATTTATTGTTTTATGTGTTTAATTGATTTTCTTGATTTAATTACTAACATCAATTTTATTTGTGCTTGATTTTGGTTTCAAATCCTTATTTTTCCTTGTTTGAACATCCATGCGAGCGAAGGAGGAGATCCGGGGATTTATTTTTATTGTATTTAATGTTTTTCCTTTATTTATCTTTTTAATTTATTTGTCATGTAATTATTAATGCAATCCTTTATTTTATGCACGCTTAATTAAAAATTACACAAAAATATTTTTATAAATAAATTGGCTTTTTCTAATAAAGTGGGACCAATGTCCCAATTTTTCATCTAAATAAATTGTTATTTTAAAATTATTTTCTTTAACTATGCATGAAAGGACCAATGTCCTCATCTTTAATAAATAACCCGTTTTATGTATAATTTATATTTTATTTACGATGGGGGTTGTATTGTTCCCCTAGTTTTATTGTAATTTATTTTTATGCACTTTATTTTAATTATGCTTTCATTTACTGTTTTCCTTAAATGATCAACTTACGCTCTAATTATTGCATCAAAACGTATGAGAAAAGGGATAAAAACTTAAATTCAAAACTCAATTTTAACCTAACCAAGGTATGAATAAATGAGAAGTCCCGAACCATCTCTGGTCTTTGGGCTCAACGAGACGAGAGGGCTATCTCAATGTTTTATTGGGATGGGGCCTCCAAGACACCTCTTGTGTCCCATAAAAAGGCTCAAAACTTGCACAGTTCTAGGCGCCATGAGGCGAGAGGGCCATCCTAATGTTCTATTAGGGTGGAGCCTCCAAGACACCTCTGGTTTGCCCAAGCGCGAGGCTGAGAGGGCCATCCTAATATTAGGGTGGGGCCTCCAAGACACCTCCGGCTTGCCTATGATGGACATAGCTATGCTGTCTTAGGCTCACTGAGCCTAGATGAACTTTCCCAATGTTTTATTGGGTGGCGACTCCATGAAACCTCCTTGTTGCCCAAAATAGATGCCCTTGCAATTTCACTTGCAAGTTTCCATGAACCTCATCCCCGAGAGCCCTAAAGGCGGGCCTTCGGGGCGCAACGAGGTTCTACGCGCATCACAGTTATGCTGCCGGTCTTTCACCATGCACCATACGCGTTCATAGGGTCCTCTGTTGACCCATGGACTAAGCCTATCTAGGAAGAGACTATTTGACCTCATGTGCGGGAGTTAAAAGGTTGGAAGGGTCTACTTGCTCGTATATAGTTGCGAAATGCTACACAACTCACTATCATGCATTGTACATGTCATCTATGCATCATTCTAAAAATCTGAGTCTTTCATCCATCATAAATTCATCTAAGTGGACTAGAGGTTCTGACGGTCAGGTAGTAAGGACAAACCTGCTCTTTGGATTTTTGAAATTAGTGCCTGTTTGGGATTCTGAGTCACTCTCAATGACCAGTGAATCATCCTCAATGGCAGAAGAGACCGAAGGTCTAACCACTCAAGACCTTGCCAAGAGATTAGAGGATTTTGAGTGGAGGGTGTTAGAGATAATGGGCGTTATGGCCGAAAGGATTGCCCCTCCTCCTGCTGCACAACCACCTATCGCTCTACAACTACTGGCAGCCCCTCCTTGAGGGCAATTTGAACAGCCTATTGGTGAAGAGGCCCCCATTATAGGTAATATTGCTCACCAACCTATCAATGAGCTTAAAGCAGTTGTTATGCTCGTTGAGCCAAGAAGGGTAAGGATCCCTAATCCTGATGAGGATTTCGTGATGGAAGATGAGGTTGAGGAGCTAGTAGCCCATCAAGCTGTGAGGAGCAGAGCACCCAGGGTGGAGGATGAGGCTATGAGAGGAATGAGGCAGCAGATTAAAGTGATCACTTGCTTGTTGACAGCTGGGAAGGGAATCAACCCTGAGGATAGAGATTTGGGGGATGAAGAAGTGTTGCCCCAAAGGTTTAAGATGCCTGAGCTACCAAAGTTCGATGGTACTTCGGACCCATCTGCACACATTAAGCAATACACCCTAGTGTGAAGGGTACAGGGCTAACCAAGAAGCAGAAGGTAGAATATTTCCGCCTTAGTTTGGTGGGTCCAGCAGTAGACTGGTATCACGGATTGGATAGGAGATCCAAGGAGGACTGGGACCTTTTGACTGGTGAATTCACAAAAGCAGTATGACTGCAGCACTAGAATGGAGGTCACCCTAAAGGACCTCGAGCTCTTGCAGCAAAGGAGTGATGAGTCATTCCACAAATACCTAACCAGATGGAGAAATGGGGTCATGGAGATGAAGCAAAAGCCTGACACTGCTGACCAAATCAGGTTATTCATCAGGAACTCCTGCCCTTACTTGAGGGACTTGCTCAGCTTTAAGGGGCTCAGAGATTGGGAGTCACTTAAGGACATTGCTGTAGAGGTTGAAGGGGCTTACCGGGCAAAGAAAGCAAGCCAAAATAACTTTGCTGGAAAAAACTTTGGGAACCAGTCAGGGTACAGATCAGGCAGTGCTGGAAGCAATAACGATAGAAATGGTAAGCTGGTCGAGGTTTCAGCTACCGGAGTGGGACAAGGACAGAGGCACTTTTCTAATCTGGGCCGGCTTTTATCTTGGGTGTTGAAGAGACTAATAAAGGAGGGTAAGCTAAGACCACTGCCACCTAGTCCAACTGCGAATCAGGGACAGCCGGGGCATAGAGATGATCAGTACTGCGCCTACCATCAGCACACTGGGCACCTGATAGATTGTTGCCGAACTTTGAGGAACAAGGTCCAGGATCTCATTGACTCCAAAGAGATTAGTGACCTTGAGAAGAGAGAGAAGAAGAAAAAGGCAAGCTATAATGCAGTTCTCCCGCCATGTGTTTGATCGGGTCTGGGAAGATGAGTAAGTCACTATCATCCGTCAGGAGATGATTGAAGAAGGGACTCCCGTGGCATCGGTAGATTGTCAATCCACTGGTAATGGTGGTGAAGAAGACAATGTTTATTTTTTAGATGTTTTATTCTTTTTATTCCAAGAACTTCTTATGACAATGTTTGCAATTTTAATATGATGAACAATTTCACTTATTTGTATGGTGCTTCTAATGATTTCATTTCTTATGATCATGATGTATCCATTTTTTTGGCATTAACCCAATTAATACAACTGCATTTAATCTTGGAACTTTGGGAAATTCAAACAAAATCTTGATAGCATCTGTTATGAATCCTGAAGAGAGGAAAATTCTGAGAGATAAAGTCAAGAGATAAAAAAAAGAGAGAGTCTTTGCCTGGACCAAGTATGATATGCTGAAAATTAACAAGGACATTGTTGGAACAATGCTACTTCAACATGCCAACATGACGTCGAGCAAAATTGCAAAAACCAGCCCTTTGTCTCCTCAAAGTCTAGAATGCATACAGTACAGCCAAACAAAATCAAACTCTGAGGGCTACATTAGAAGTTAGACGAATGAAACTCTGGACCTTCACAAGAAATATGTAACTCATTAGCACCAAGCCTTGTGACTCCCTTCCTCCTAACCATTTGAGATATGTACCCCAAAGCCAATCAAGATTAACCTCTAATTATATGAGATCGAGATAAGCAAAGCATGAATACTTATAGCCAAATTCAGAAGTAGAGCCCATTACCTCTACCCAAAAAAAGAAACAAAAAGAAAAAAAAAACCCAAAAAAAAGGGAGAAGCAAAATAAAAAAAAGCACAAAAAAAGGGACAAAAAAAAAGCAAAAAAAAGAGAGAAAAAAAAACAAACAAACCCACAATTTTGCACTAAACCATCCGAGCCTAACCTGTAACCCAATCTCAACCACTAAAGCCTAACTTGTAACCTAATCTCAGCCAATCTCAACCACTGCAGGATACTTTAGAAATTAAGCCACCAAAGCCAGCAACAGGAATATGCAGACTTTCACGGTCAAGATTCAAGCGAAGAAACTCACTATCTCAGCCAGTTTGCACGAGAGCCAAGAACAAGACTTTGATGCTAAAAGGACCACTCTTAGAAGGAGCAACCTCCCCGGCTAATGAAGATAAAAGTAAATTCAATCAATACTGACGGATTGAAGAAGGGTTCATGGCAAAGGCTAAAAAAAAGGAAAAAAGGGCTGAGAGAAAATCTTCAATCGTGAAAACCCAAGAGAGCTGATTGATAACAGGAGTTTGATGCTTTCAGGATCTATTTAGAAATTAGATGAGGCCTCATATTTTTGAATTAATGCCAAATAATGATCATGTGTTATGAAATCAAATTGAAATATATGCATTTACACAATGATATATTGATGTGACCAGAGCAGTTCATTTTGCGCACTCAAAGTTGTCTAGTTTCGGTATAGAACCAGCACATTGTTACTATCTACCCCTCGATATTCTCCCCACTCAAGCGCTTCAATTGACTCATCCTACTATCAACTGTGAGGCCAATCCTACAGCACCTTCATGATAGGAATCAAACTCATATTACCATGATCTGAGATATAAGTACATGCCGATCATACCTGAAAGTTCTTTGGCAACAACTTCAGCCTCTCTTATAAAAAAAACAAAGGGGCCATTAGAGATGAAAATCGTAACTGACTCTCTAAGCAAAAGTTAGGCCAAAGGGCAGGGTGAAAATCTAGAAACAGGCAGTCTGTCCTACAAAAAAATGAAATAAATAAAAGCCGCTGGATTGGTTGGGTCCATCCCAGGCAAAAATTAAGGCACAGGGTTATGTGAAAATTCGAAAAGGACGTATTTCCCGTTAAGAAAAGCTAGTGTGAAAATCCACAAGGGACGCACTAGCTTAAAAGAATGACTACAGGTATTAGAGGAGAACCTCATAATCCCCAAAGGCATGAAATTCAAAAGCAATTCTAGAGGGCACCGATCCTACTGCAAATTGCGACTAAACCGGCTATCACCTCCAAATCCACTAAGATGAATTCTTATCCCGCATTCCTATATGACACATACATTTCACGTGCATGCTCACCAATTTTCCTGCATATTTAGCTTTACAGTTTTGCAGTAAGAGAGATTCGATGCGGACACCGATAAAAGGCAAGTGACGACATCAGACAAAACACCAATCCAAGCAACCAGCCAAAGACCTCTCAGGGGCACCGCTTCAAGTTTCAGAAGGGTTAGCATGATGGCGGCACTACCGTTCTACGGAAGGTTAGCACAACCACGGTATTACCACTTCAGAAGGGTTAGCACGATGACGACACTACCACTCTACGTAGGGTTAGCACGATCACGGCACTACCGCTTTAAGTTTCAGAAGGGTTAGCATGATGGCGGTACTACCATTCTATGGAAGGTTAGCACGACCACGGCATTATCACTTCAGAAGGGTTAGCACGATGACGGCACTACCACTCTACGGAGGGTTAGCACGATTACGGCACTACCGCTTCAAGTTTCAGAAGGGTTAGCATGATGGCGACACTACCATTCTACGGAAGGTTAGCACGACCACGACACTACCACTTCAGAAGGGTTAGCATGATGATGGCACTACCACTCTACGGAGGGTTATTACGATCACGGCACTACCGTTTTAAGTCTCAGAGGGGTTAGCACGATGGGAGCACTACCATTCTATGGAAGGGTAGTATGACTACGGCACTACTACTTCAGAACTGTTAGCATGATGACGACACTACCACTCCACGGAGGGTTAGCACGATCACGTCACTACCGCTTCAACAAAAGACAATACACTGACAACATGGCGACAACCGCTCCAACAATATCATCCAGTCTGGAAAAGTGACCGCCTCAGGTACGTGTCTTTTTTCTTCTTTTCTGAATTTTGGCTCACCTAGGCACCCAAGTTCTAGGTTTCCCAAAATTGGAGGCAACTGTAGACACCGGGTCTCGAGTCGGTCCAAGATCATGATTATCCGATGATGAAAATGATGCTTACTCACAGACAAAAAATGTCGAAAATGATGTTTCTTTTATCAAGACCCTTTTTTAATAAAAATAAAAAAATAGATAAATATATATAAAAAAAATTTAATTAATTAGAAATAAAAAAAGGTAGGAAGTATTATTTTTATATATATCAAAAATTTTGATTAAAAAAAATAAAAAATAAATATACATATATTTAAAAAGGAATTAAATAAATTAATTAAGAAAAAAAATTGATTAAAAGATTTTTTTTTTTTTAAAAAGGATTTAATCGTAAGAAGAAAAGAAAGATTTAATCTTAAGAAGAAAAAAAAAAGGATTTGATTTAAGAAAAATAAATAAATAAATAAAAATGTGCATTTGTGGTGGCCACATGCGGCCTCCCATGGGGAGGCCGCATGTTGTGTGCTCATGGCCTTCCGAGGGCCGCAGCTCGCTTGCGGGCCCCACTTGCGGGCCTCCGCGTGCGGCTTCCTGTACCTTACGCCTGTGCAGTCACTTTTCACCTGTAAAAATCGATTTTTGAGACTGCAAAAAATCAGTTTTCTTTCATGTTTTAATGATTTTTGGAAAAATAAAATTAAAAAGTGATTTTTGTTTTATCTATTTTGGGGAGACAGTAAAATTAAAAGGGAATTGAACTTCATTTTCCGGGGGGGCTACTTCCTTAGTAAAAAAAAAAAATCTTTTCTTCTTAGAGAGAAAAGGGAGACAGATAAAGAAAAGATTTCAAAAAAATATTTAGGAATTTAAATCTTCTTCCTTTCAAAAAGGGTTTTGTTCTTGGGTGGATCTGAGCAGAGAAAATTAATTTCTTTAGCTGGATCCTTCCATAAAAAATTATTTTCTTGAGTTTTTTGTTAAAATTTAATATTTCTTAAATCTTTTTGGTGTTTTGCCACCGCAAAATCGACAAGGAGGACAGATTAAGACATTATTTCTCGACTCTATAAATTCTGAGAGTAAACATTTTTGGACCCGTTTTCTTCAGCTTATTTCATTTTATTCATTATTATTATGGTCAATATTCCATCATTATTGTGAATATCATCTATTGTCTCTATTTTTGCTATTATTATCATTTATTTCTATTTTTAATGTGGTTATCATCATTGTTGATATGTTTTTTGTGGTTTTAACTTGATTATTATCATTCTTATTGTATCCTACTTTTGATTTTATTATTGTCATTAGTGTTGTTGTCATTAGTATCACTATTATTATTATTATACTTATTCTTATTCTTCTTCTTCTTCTTCTTCTTCTTCTTCTTCTTCTTCTTATTATTATTATTATTATTATTATTATTATTATTATTATCATTCTGTTGCCACTATTATTATTATTATTATTATTATTATTATTATTATTATTATTATTATTATTATTATTATTATTATTATTGTGTTTTACTGTTGTCTTTTTCTCTCTATCATTATTGTTATTTTATTATTATTATTATTATTATTATTATTATTATTATTATTATTATTTTATTGTTGTTATTATCATTACTTTGTCATTGTTCTTATTAATATTCTTAGGTTTTTACATGACTTATTTTTAATTTCATTTACATGTGAATTATTTGTATATTGAATTAATATGTCTTATATTTATCTTGTCTTTTTATTTATTTGTTTGATTTTAGAATTGTTACTAACATTTTTAATTTCATTTTCTGTTTGGGATTTAAATGTGATTTGCCTTGTGTGAGCATTTCCGTGACCACACGGAATGGTCACGATGCGTAGGAGGCCACATCATTTGCGTGAGACCTTTGCTACCCCATTTTTTTGTGTTTGTGTTTATTTGTAAATAAAATATTTTATTTTATATGCATGTAAGATAAAAAATCACAAAAATATTTTTACAACTAAGTTGGGATTTTTATTAATAAATTGGAACCAATGTCCCTCATTTTAGCCAAGAAATGAAAAATATCACGAATAAAACGAAGAAGTTTTCTAAAAATGGGATCACTCATCCCGGTTTTCAATCTAATAACCAAAATAGCTCTTCAATCCCTCTTTAAGTGAGCATGAAGGAACCAATGTTTCTAAACCAAATAAATATTCCGATTTATGTATGTCATTTTTTATGCTTGACTTTGTGTGACGCGCGCCGAGCCTAGCAAAAACCCTCTTAGGCGAGACCCGTTTTAGGGCTCGAGAGATTGGTTCGCGTCTTTTTAATTTTGGATGCCATGAGACATTTTGGATGTCTCCCTCCCAATAGAACATTTGAAAGGATCATATAGCCTCATGACGCCTTTAGACACTTTTGAGGTATTTTGGAGTACCCAATTTACGAGAAATTAGGAAAAGTCATCTAACCTCTACGGTCTAAACCAGAGATGGTGTTCGGAACTTCACTCTTATTTATGTCTTGGTTAATTATAAATGAGTTTTTAAATTCATAAAATTCCATCTATCCTCTCATGCGATTAATGCATTTAATTTAAAAGTGCATTGCAAGCATTCAAAAGCAGTAAATAAAAGCCCTAAGGAAAGTGATAAAAAAAGCAGTAAACATGCCAAACACACAATTATAAGAAAAATTGGGACAGAATACAATCCCATATGAAAGAGAGCCAATTAAAATCGAAATGAAAATTGGGACAGAATACAATCCCAAGTAAAGGCTAAATAGCATTGCCCCAAAAATAATTAATTACAAGGGCCAAAAAATATATGAACATAAATTTAAAACAAACAAACAAAGTCAAATATAAAAAATGACGTACATAAATCGGGGCATTCATTTTGTTTAGGAACATTAGTTCCTTCACGCTCACTTAAAAAGGGAACGAAGAGTTATTCGATTGCTAGTTTGAAAAATCCTAGATGAGTGATCCCATTTTGGAGAAAATTTAACTCTTTGTTTTATTATGACGTTTTACATTCCTTGGCTAAAATGAGGGACATTGGTCCCAATTTTATTAGTGAAAATCCCAATTTAATTATAGAAATATCTTTGCGATTTTTTATCCGACGCATGCATACATGAAAACTATTTTTTTACAAACAAACACAGCACAAATATGGGGATAGGAAAGATCTCACCCAAACGATACGGTATCCTATACGGTATGACCCATCCGCGTGGTCGCGGGAATGCTCAAATAATGCAACTCACATTTAAATCTCAGATAGAAAATAATATTAAAAATATTAGTAATAATTCTAAAAAATTAATCAAATAAAGACAAAATAAATATAGGACATGCTAATTTAACATACAAACGATTTACATGCAAAGTAAATTAAAAGAGTCATGCAAAAGCCTAAGAATAATAATAAAAAGTCAATGTCAAAGTAACAGCAATAACAATAATGATGGTAATAAAATGATGGCAACTAGATAATAATAATAATAATAATAATAATAATAATAATAATAATAATAATAATAATAATAATAGGGATGGCAACAGGATAATAATAATAATAATAATAATAATAATAATAATAATAATAATAATAATAATCATAGTAAAACGTTGACAATGGCAAAGATGGAGAAAACCAACATTAAAATAATAATAATAATAATAATAATAATAATAATAATAATAATAATAATAAGAGCAATGGTAGAATAACGAAACAAGCAAATATGTCTACAATAATAATAATAATAATAATAGTATTAATGATAATAATAATAATAACAATAAAAATAATAGTACGAAAATAATAATATTAACAACGATAAATGATATACAAAATTACATGAGGGCGGGTCTAAAAATATTTACCCTCAGATTTTATAGATAAAAAAATAGGATGCCTTCATCCATTCTCCTTTTCGAATTTTGTGGTAATAAATACAAAAAAAAAAAAAACTTGTGAAAATCTAAGTTTTTTAACAAATAAAAAACCCAAGAAAATAATTTAGGTGGGATGATCAAGCAAAGAAAATTAATTTTTCTTGTTCAAATCAAACCAAAGATGAAATAATTTAGAGAAAAAGAAGATTGAATCTTGAAAAATGTCTAAAATTTTCTTTCTTTCAAAAATACTCCCATCTGCCCACTTGAGAGAAAAAACCCTTCTTTTTTTTTTGAAAAATGCAGCTCTTGCTCATGAAAATGAAGACAATTCCTCTAATTTCTTCACTTCCCCAAGAATGGAAAAAACAAAACTAACTTTCTAATTTTTATTTTTTCAAAATAAGCTTAAAATGTGAATAAATCTTATTTTTGCAATCCTAAAAATTGATTTTTTGCAGGTAGAAAGCGATTGCACACTGGACAGCGGAAGAGCCCGCATGCTGAGGCCCGCATGCGGGGCATGAGCTGCGGCCTCCTCGCGGGAGTCCGCATGCTTGCGCCTAGTATGCAGCATGGAGGCCGCATGTGGAAAGCCCACATGCGGCCACTAAAGGCCACCAAATGATACACTTTAATTCTTTTCACGGTTTAATGTTTTACTTTTTTTTTTTAAATCTAACTTTTTTTTTAATTAATTAATTTTTTTAAATCAAATCTTTAATTAATTACTTTTAATTCCCTTTTTAAATATAAATATTTTTAATTAAAATTTTGATATATAAAAAATAACACTTCCTAATTTTTTAATTTAAATTTTTTTTATAATAATAAATATTTTTTTTTATTTTTTTTTAAAAAATGGTCTCGACAAGGGAAACATCATTTTCGACACCTTTACTTGTGGCAAGTATTATATTCATCATCGAGTAATCCTGATATTAGACCGCCTCGGGACCCGGTGTCTACAGTTGCCCACAATTTTGAGAAACCTAGAACTTAGGTGCTTAGGTGAGCCAAAATTTAGAAAAAAAGGAAAGAGACACATACCTGAGGCGGTCAATTTTCCAGACTGGATGATATTATTGGCGTGTTATCCTTTCTGAGGTGGTGCCCCTGGAGAGGTCTTTGGCTGGCCGGTTGCCCCTGAGAGGTCTTTGGTTGATCGCCCCCTGAGAGGTCTTTAGTTGATCACCCCCTGAGAGGTCTTCGGTTGATCGCTCCCTGAGAGGTCTTCGGTTAGTTGGTTGCCCCCTGAGAGGCCTTCGGCTAGTTGGCTGCCCCCTGAGAGGTCTTCGGTTGATCGCCCCCTGAGAGGTCTTTGGCTACCCCCTGAGAGGTCTTCGGTTGATCGCTCCTCTGAGAGGTCTTCGGCTAGTTGGCTGCCCCCTGAGAGGTCTTTGGCTAGTTGGCTGCCCCCTGAGAGGCCTTCAGCTAGTTGGCTACCACATGAGAGGTCTTCGGTTGATCGTCCCCTGAGAGGTCTTCGGATGGTTGCCCCCTGAGAGACCTTCAGCTAGTTGGCTACCACATGAGAGGTCTTCGGTTGATCCTCACCTGAGAGGTCTTCGGATGGTTTCCCCTTGAGAGGTCTTCGGTTGATCGCCTCCTGAGAGGTCTTTAGTTAGTTGCCCCCCTGAGAGGTCTTCTGTTAATTGCCCCCTGAGAGGTCTTCGGTTAGTTGCCCACTGAGAGGTCTTCGGTTGATCGCCCCCTGAGAGGTCTTCGGCTAGTTGGCTGCCCCCTGAGAGGTCTTCGACTAGTTGGTTGCCCCCTAAGAGGCCTTCGGCTAGTTAGCTACCCCCTAAGAGGTTTTCGGTTGATTGCCCCCTAGGAGCTCTTCGGCTAGTTGGCTTCCCTCTGAGAGGTCTTCGGTTGATCGCCCCTTGAGAGGTCTTCGGCTAGTTGGCTGCCCCCTGAGAGGCCTTCGGCTAGATGGCTGCCCCCTGAGAGGTCTTCGGTTGATCGCCCGCCCCCTGAGAGGTCTTCAGTTCACCGCCCCGTGAGAGGTCTTCGGATGGTTGCCCCCTGAGAGGTCTTCGGTTGATCGCCTCCTGAGAGGTCTTTGGTTGGTTGTTGTATTGGTATTTTGATCGATGTCGTCATTCGCCTCTTGTCGGCATTCTCATCGATTCTCTCTTTCTGCAAGACTTAGAAAGCCAAATATACAGGAAAAATAGTAAGCATGCACGCAAGATGCATGTGTATGCAGCAATGCAAGACAAGAATTCGTTTAAGTGGATTTGGGGCGAAAGCCGATTAGGTCACAATTTGCAGTAGGATCGATGCCCCCTGAAATTGCTTTTGAATTTTATGCCTTTAAGGATTATGAGGTTCTTCTCTGATACCTGTAGTCATTCTTTTAAGGTAGTGCGTCCCTTGTGGATTTTCACACTAGCTTTTCTTAGCGAGAAATGCGTTCTTTTCGGATTTTCACATAATCCTGTGCCATATTTTTTGCCTGGAATGGACCCAACCCAATCCAGCGGCTTTTATTCATTTCATTTTTTGTAGGCCAGACTACCTATTTTCAGGTTTTCACCCTGCGCTTTAGCCTAACTTTTGCTTAGAGCGCCAATTACGATTTTCATCTCTAACGGCCTTTTTTTTAAGACGGGCTAAAGTTGTTGCAAAAGATCTTTCAGGTGTATCGGCATGTACTTACATCTCAAATCATGATCGTATAAGCTTGATTCCTATCATGAAGGTTCTATAGAATTGGCCTCACAGTTGATAGCAGGATGAGTCGACTGAAGTGCTCGAGTGGACAGAGCATCGGAGGGTAGATAGTACCAATGCGTTGATTCTACGCCGAAACCAGACAACTTTGAGTACACAAGATGAACTGCTCTAGTCACATCAATAATATTGCATAAATGCATATATTTCAATTTGATTTTATAACACATGATCACTATTTGGCATTAACTCGAAAAATATAAGACCTCAACTAATCTCGGAATAGATCCTGAAAGTATTAAACTCCTATTATCAATCAGCCCTCTCGGGTTTTCATGATTGAATATTTTCTCTCCTTTTTATTATTATTTTTTTAGCCTTTTCCATGAACCCTCCTTTAGTCCGTCAGTGTTGATTGAATTTGCTTTCATCTTCGTTAGCCGGGGAGGTTGCTCCTTCTGAGAGTGGTTCTTTTAGCATCAAAGTCTTGTTCTTGGCTCTCGTGCAAACTGGCTGAGGTAGTGAGTTTCTTCGCTTGAACCTTGACAGTGAAAGTCTGCATACTCCTGTTGCTGGCTTTGGTGGCTCAATTTCTAAAATATCATGTAGTGGATGAGATTGGCTGAGATTGGGTTACAAGTTAGCCTTTAGTGGCTGAGATTGGGTTACAGGTTAGGCTCAGATGGTTTAGGGAAAAATTGTGGGTTTGTTTGTTTTTTTTTTCTCTTTTTTTGTGCTTTTTTTTTTTTTGCTTCTCCTTTTTTTGTGTTTTTTTTTTTATTTTTTTTTCTTTCTTTGCTCTTTTGTTTTATAGGTTATAAAGCTAATGAGCTGCCCTTCTAAGTTTTGCTATAGGGGTCCTAGGTGGTCAAAGGTCAATCTTGATTGGCTTTTGTAGTGAATTTCTCAAATGGTTGGGAGAAAGGAATCATAAGGCTTGGTTCTAATGAGTTGTATATTCCCTGTGAAGGACCTGTGTTTCATTCGTCCAACTTCTGATGTAGGCCTCAGAGTTTGATTTTGTTTGGCTGTACTGTATACATCCTAGACTTTGAGGAGACAAAGGGCTGGTTTTTAAAATTCTGTTTATCGTCATGTTGGCATGTGGAAGCAACGTTGTCTCAATAATGTCCTTGTCAAATTTCAGCGTGTCATGCCTAGTCCAAGCAGTTTATTTATTTATTTTTTTTTGAAGTTATGTCTCAAAATTTCCCTCTCTTCAGGAGTTACATCAGATGCTATCAAGATTTTGTTTGGATTTCCCAAAGTTTCGAGATTAGATGGAGTTGTATTAATTGGGTTAATGTCAAAAATGAATGGATGCATCGTGATCATAAGAAATGAAATCATTAGAAACACCATAGAAATAAGCAAAAATTGTCCATCATATTAAAATTGCAAACATTGTCACACGAAGTTCTTGAAATAAAAACAAAGCATCTAAAAACATAACATTAGCACGACCACGGCACTACCACTTCACAAAGGTTAGCACGACTACGGCACTACCACTTCACAAGGGCTAGCACAATGGCGGCACTACCATTCTACAGAAGGTTAGCACGACCACGGCACTACCACTTCACAAGGATTAGCATGATGGCGACGCTACCATTCTACAGAAGGTTAGCACGACCACGACATTACCACTTCACAAGGGTCAACACGATGGCGGCACTACCATTCTACAGAAAGTTAGCACAACCACGACACTACCACTTCAGAACGGTTAGCAAGATGACGGCACTACCACTCCACAGAGGGTTAGCACGATCATGGCACTATCACTTCAACAAAAGACAATACACCGACAGCATGGCGACAGTAACTCCAATGATACCGTCCAGTCAGGGAAAGCGACCACCTCAGGTACGCTTCTTTTCCCTTCTTTTCTGAATTTTGGCTCACCCAGAGACCCAAGTTCTAGGTTCCCCGAAATTGGGGGCAACTGTAGATACCGGGTCTCGAGGCGGTCCAAGATCAGGATTACCCGATGATGAAAGTTATACTTGCCACAAGTAACGGTGTCAAAAATGATGTCATCCTTGTCGAAAATCTCCCTTGTTCCTCTAAAAATTTCAATCCAAAAATTCACATTTTTAGTCTTATTTTTATTCCTATCCATTTTTTTTATTTTTATTTTTATCCCTTTTCATTCTTATTTTAATTTTTTTCGAGCACCACGTGTGCGGGCTATGGCCGCGCGGGAGCGGCGTGCACCTGCATGCGGGCGCGCGCCCAAGAGGAGAGTACGCGCCCGCTCGGGCGCTCGCTGCCGAGGGAGCGCACGCCCGCTCGAGCGCGCGCTGCCGAGGGGGTGCGCGACCGTAGGGGTGTACGTCGCCAGGCGACGCGCGCCCTCCTGGGGCGCGCCTCGTTGGGTGACGCGCGCCCTCCTGGGGTGCGCATTGTGGGGTTTCACGTGGGCATTTTTTGCCTTGCCTTCTGCGTTTCCTGGTCAATTTGCAGTCCGTTTTTTTTTTTCGTTTCTTTCACGATTTGGTGCAATTTTCAAGTAACGAAAAATGAAAGAGCACTTTGTCTCTTCCCATTTTGGGACAAACCAAGGAAACAAAATGAAGATTGGTCCTCATTTACAGCGGAGCTGAATTTTGAAAAGAAAAGGAGGCTTTCTTCTCTCAAGCAAAAGGCAGATGAGCGCTATCTTTAGAAGAACTTTAAAAATATTTTTCATGTTTTAATCTTTGCTTCTCTAAGAAACATTTCACCTTTGGTTTGATTTGAGCAAAAAAATTAATTTTCTTTGCTTATTCATCCCACCAAAAATATTTTCTTGAGCTAATTTATGTAAAAACATAGATTTTCATATTTTGTTCGGGTGTTTATCACCGTAAATTCGACAAGAAGGACAGATCAAGACACCGTTTTATTCGATTTATAAATTTTGAGGGTAAATATTTTGGACCCGTTCTCGTTCTATTTTCATTTATTATTCATTGCTATTAATGTTGTTGTTTCTGGCATTATTATTATGTTTATTGTCCTATATTTTAATGTGGCTTGTCACTGTTAACATTTTTGTTTAGCTATTTATTTGATTTTCTCATGGTTCTTTTCTGACTCTTGTGATTTTAACCTTTTATTTGTTATCAACAGATCTCCTTCTTCCTATTATTATTATTATTATTATTATTATTATTATTATTATTATTATTATTATTATTATTATTATTATTATTATTATTATTATTATTATTATTATTATTATTATTATTTTGTTAATATCATTAGTATTTTATTCTATGTATATTTTATATTATCATTATTTGTCATTATCATTTTGTTTGTGTTATTATTATTATTATTATTATTATTATTATTTACTTATTATTGTATTTTGTTATTGTCATTTTATATCATTATTATTACCCTTGTTATTATTGTTATTATTATTATTATCATCAATGTTACTATTGTCATTATTATTATTGTTAGCATTGTGGTTACTGTGTGTTATTATGGTTGTTAGTGTTGTTTATTTTATGTTCATCTTGTTGTATTATTATTATTATTATTATTATTATTATTATTATTATTATTTCATTATTATTGATATTCTCTTCATCATGATTATTATTATTATTATTATTATTATTATTATTATTATTATTATTATTATTATTATTATTATTATTATTATTATTATTATTATTATTATTATTATTATTATTATTATTATTATTATTATTATTATTATTATTATTATTGTTTTCACTATTGTTGCCATTGTTACGATCATTGTTATCATTAATATCACATTTTGCATGTAAATTGTCTGCCTATTACATTACTATGTCCTATATTTATTTTGCCTTTATGTGATTAATTTTTTAGAATTATTACTAATATTTTTAATATTATTTTTTCTGTCTGAGATTTAATTTGAGTCGCATTGTGTGAGAATTTCCATGACCTCCTGGGTGGGTCATAATGCGTAGGAGACCGCATTGTTCGGTGAGATATTTCCTATTCCCTCTCCTTGTGTTGTGTTTGTTTGCAAGTAAATATTTTATTTATGCACGCATGAAATAAAAAATCACAAAAATACTTTTGTAATTAAATTGAAATTTTTACTAATAAAATTGGGACCAATGTTCCTCATTTTAGCCAAGAAATGTAAAATATCACGATAAAACGAAGAGTTAATTTTTTTTCAAAAATGGGATCACTCATCCCGATTTTCAATCCAACAATTGAATAACTCTTCAATCCCTTTTTAAGTGAGCGTGAAATAACCAATTTTCCTAAACCAAATGAATGACCTGATTTATGTATGCCTTTTTTTATGTTTGATTTTGTTTGCTTGTTTTAAATTTATATTCATATATTTTTGGGCCCTTGTAATTAATTTTGGGGCAATATTATTTAGTTCACATTTGGGGTTGTATTCTGCCCTAATTTCTCTTGTAATTATGTGCTTGGCGTGTTTACCGCTTTCCTTTATCGCTTTATTTACCGCTTTCTTTATAACTTTTATTTATTGCTTTTGAATGCTTGCAATGCGCTTTTAATTAAATGCATAAATCGTGTGAGATAAGAGGTAGAATTTTAGGAAGTTAAAGGCTCATTTATAATTATCCAAAACATAAATAAGAGTGAAGTTCCGAACACCAATCTTTGGTCTAGATCAATAGAGGTTAGAGACCTTTTCCAATTTCTTGTAAATTGGGTGGCGATTCCAAAATACCTCAAAGGTGCTTAAAGGCGCCGTGAGGGTAGATGATCCTTTCCAATGTTCTATTGGGAAGGAGGAATCCAAGATGTCTCATGGCACCCAAGATCAAAAGACGCGAACCAATCCCTTGAATCCTAAAAGCGGGTTCAAAGAGGGCATTTGCTAGTTTCAGCGCGCGTCACAGCGGGGCTACCGTGTGCTGCCCAGGAGTAGGGGCATCCTCATGGGAGGGGCAGCCTCGCGTGCATAGGCCGCTCTTGCGGGGCGGGTGCTCCCGTGTGCGAGTGGAAGTGCCCCTTGTCGCGCGCGCGGCATGGTGCAACCCCCTCGGGCACGCTCAATAGGGCGCAGTGCCCCTCACGCCAGGAATTGGCAGCCCCCCGCCCATGCGTTCCTCCCCCGGCAAGACGACTCGTGCGTGCCCTCCGCATGAAACCCAAAAAAAAACTTTTTCCAAAAAATAAAAATAAAATAAAATAAATGATAAATTTTAAATGCATTTTGAGACAGATAAAAGAACCTGATAAGGAGACGATCAATTCCTACTTTCTTGCCTATGAATTGGTCTTTATTTTCATCATCGGCTAATTCTGATCTTGGACCGCCTCGGGACCTGGTGTCTACACTTGGTTAAAGTTATAAGTGAGTCATTTCTTTTCTCATTAAATTCATGCAATCAATTAAATCACAGACATCAATCCTTTAGGCATAATTAAAGCAAAACTAATAAAATACATAAATTTACAGTGAAACCGGGAGTTTAGAAGCTAAACGATACATAGAGAAGTCTAAGAAAAATAAATCGAAAAGTTACGTCGGTGTTGTCCATTTTTACTTTTCTTTTGACATCTTCGGCCAAAATAAGCTCACAAAACCCATCATAAAAACATGTTATATGTTAAACGGAAAAATAAATTGAATATTAAATGTCGAAAATATTAACAAGTAAAAACAATAAAGGAGTATTACTTGTACAGAAAATGCATGGCATGATGAGACAAAAGAAATGCTAAAGAAAAGAAGGAGCAAGGCATATAAAAGAGCCAGGGACAAGCAAAAAAGACCTAGCAACGGGCGTCTGAAAGTTGACCGACGGGAGGAAAGAGGTTTCCTCGATGGCCCATCTCTCACTTGGGCGACGACTGTTGGTGGGGGCTTCTTCCCGTCGGCCATCACCAGAACCCCAAAACAAGAGGGAAACTCCATTGATGCATGTTTAAAGCTCCAATTCCACATTCTTTACATATTTCTCAGCTCAAAACCACCAAATAATATCAGAATTAGTTCACAAAAAAGGTTTATCAACAAAGTAATCCAAATTAACCAAATTCACATTTCGTCAAAATATGCACATCACATCACATTTTTGAAATTAAAGTATGATTAAGCCAATTGTAATCCAGAATGTTTACCCTCAGAACTTGGATCTCTAGAGAGTGATGAAACCATAAGTTCTTACCTTGAACTTTACACAATCAGGTTAAGAAATTAGTGAGAAAATCACTTTTTCTCTCTACTTTCTCTAAGATTTCTAATACTATGAAAATTGGAGTAAACCAAGAAAAGAGAATTAATTTCTCTTCCTTAATTGAACTTTTAAAAATGAATTTTGAAAGAAAAAGTAAACTAAGAAAATTTGAATTCTAATTTTGCTCCTCCAAAACCTCCAAAAAAGAACCCCCTTTTAGGTTGGAAATCATCTCAATTTATAGGCTCCAAACCCCCTGAGAATCTGAATTCTTAAGGAGAAAATCAGTCTTTTGAGATAAAAATCCCCTAAAATTCTCCAACAATTGCAGAAAATTCAATCTTTGATTCCTAGGATCAAATTCCAGATTTCTGTGGAGGGCAATCTTGGAAATCGATACTAGACCATGACCGATTGGCGTCGCTCACTAGGAAAATTGAATCCCAGCTTTGCCCCTTGATAGCTCGTTCCTCAGGAAGTAGGTGTCCCTCCGAGAGACCGACGAACGTCGATCGTTTCGTAGGCCGTCCCTTCCGAGGCATGCTTAGACGAGCGTCTTTCAATGAGCGACGAGCATCATTATCTAGATTGCAGATGGGCACCAGAGGGAATGACAGGCGTTGCTTGCGAGGGATGACCCATCGTGGGTGTGACGTGCGCTGAACCCCGTGGGCCCAAAAAACTCACTTTTTGGGCATTCGAAAGAGGTTCATAAGACTTGTAAGAGGTTTATAAGGGTGTCTATTTTGGGCAACAAGGAGAATTTTTTGGAGTCGCCACCCAATAAAATATTGGGAAAGGTCGTCTAGCCTCACTGAGCCTAAGACAGTGCATCTGTGTCTATTTTGGGCAAGACAGAGATATTTTAGACTCCCCATCCCAATAGGACATTGGGATGATACTCTAACCTCATGGAGCCTAAGACGACACATATACGTCCATTTTGGGAAAGCCAGAGATATTTTGGAGACCCCACCCCAATAAGACATTGAGACGGTCCTCTAACTTCATGGAGCCTAAGACTATGCAAATTGGGCTTATTTTGGGAAACAAGAGATATTTTGGAGACCATGAGACATTGAGATGGCCCTCTAACCTCGCTGAGCCTAAGACCAGAGATGGTTCGGGACTTTCCATTTATTCATACTTTGATTAAATTATAATTGAGTTTTGAAGATAAAATTTTAATTTATTTTCTCATTCATTTCAATGAAGTTAATTGAAACGCAAGTTGATCAGATAACGAAAGCGGTAAATAGAAGTAGGGGTGGAATACAACCCCCATTATAAATGGCATGTAATCATACAGAAAATGGGGCATTTATTAGGGATGAGGACATTGGTCCTCGCACGCATACTTATAAAAGAATAATTTTAAAGTGACAATTTGTTTTGATAAAAATTAGGACATTGGTCCCATTTTATGAGCAAAACTCCAACTTAATTAATACAAATATTTAGCCATTTTTATGTTAGCGACATGAAAATAATATCTACAACAAATGGCACATGGAAATTGAAATAAAAGGAAATAGGATAAAGAAATAAACCCGAATAATGTCCTCGGATCATCGCGGTGCCCTCCATTTTTAATATCCCAAATCCGAAAAAAAAGAAATAACAAAGCTTGCAAAAACAAAAATCATGTAAGTGCAGTAATCAGCAATAAAATAAACATGAAAAGTAAAAAAAGACAAAGAAATTATGAAAAATTATTCATTGAAAATAGAAGAAAAAAATAAGAATAAAGGATAAAAGAAGGAAAAGAAGGAAATGGAGAAGGAAGGCCCAGGGATGGCCCATGTCGCGCGAGCGATGGCCATCCTTGGGCTGACCGACGGTTGGAGTCGGAACTCCCAGACGACCGACGGCCGTCGGTGTAGCCTCTGCCCGTCGGTCGTCCCTGATCCGAAAAAAATAAAGAAAATCAACTGAAACTCTTTTTTATTTTTGAAAAAAATGGAATTTCGCATTTAAAAAATCAATATGAAAGGGTAAAATACGAAAGAGGTTGATCCAGAATATTTACCCTTGAAATATTACCTTGGAAGGTGAATGTCGCGTGATTTCTGTCCCTTGAATTCTACAAGGATTGATCCGTAATATGTAATTTCAAGAGATTTTGACTGCAAAATCGTACTTTTTGAAATTGGATCAAGAAAAGAAAATTATATTTTTCTTTCTCGATGCCTTGGTAGTAATTATGAATGCTAAAAATGGCTAGATCGGATAGAAATGAATTAATCTCGTTCCCTCAGATTCGCCTTGATTCGAAGAATATTTGATAAAAATTTGATTAAAATAAAAGCAAGAACTTTTTCGTGAGAAAACTCTCTATTTCGTAAAAATTGCTAACCTTAAATAATGAGCCTTAGTCCCCTATTTATAGGTTAAGGAAACTAATTCAAATAAGTTAAATTTTAAATTTGAATTTGAAAAAGATTTTCAAATTCAGAATTAAAACCAAATGATTTGCAGAATATTCTCAAAATCAAATCAGGGATTTGAAAATATTTAAAGAGATTTGGAAAATATTGGAAAATATTGGAAATATATTTAAAAAGATTTGGAAAATATTAGAAAATCTTGGAAATATATTTTGAAAAGATATGAAAATCTGGAAATATATTTGAAAAGATATGAAAATCTGGATAATCTCGTTTAATCTTGCAGCAGATTAATGACCGACGGGCGTTGTTCACAGGTGCACTCTCGATCTTTTGAGCGGCGGACCACTCCACGAGAGGCGAGTGCTGAGAGACCGCCATCACTCTCGAGAGGCAGGCGTCTCTCGCACGAGCGACGGGTGTGTCTCAGTGCGAGAGATGGTCTTTCACGCGCGAGCGACAGCCGTCGCTCTCCTCAAGAGATGGGCCCCTCACGCGAGCGACGACCGTTGCTCCCACAAGAGACGAGCCCATCCCGAACGAGCGTCAGGCACTGCTTGCGCGAGGGAGGCCGTCCTTTAGAATGAACGACGGGCGTCTCTCCTGACTGACGGGCCTCCCCTCGGTGAAGCAAAAACAAGATTTTCTAAAGACAAACTCCTCCTGATGCCCAGAAATCTCCTACCAACAAGAAAAAACCTCAATCCTTGTGAATATGAAGAGCAAAAGCGCACAAATTTCATCCATTTGCCCGGAAATAGGCATTGATATTTTCATCGGATAACTCTGATTTGGACTGCCTTATGACCGGTGTCTACAGTTGCCCCCAATTTTGGGGAAACTAGTATACTAGTGTCTAGATGAGCCAAAATTCAGAGAAGAAGGAAAGAGATGCGTACTTGAGGCGGTCCTTTACCTTCCATGGTGTGTTCAAGCTGGTGACCCCTCGCTGCAGAGTTGTAGTGTATTTTACCACGACCCTTTGACGATTCATTCTATCACCTTCATCCTGCTGACCTCGTCTCGGCTTGGACAGTGTCTGAGCGTCGTGAGATGCAGTGTTATCTAACTGCAACCCAACTGCGATTTGTTCTACCGCATGTGTCCCACTGGCTTGTCTCGGCTTGCACGGTGTTTGAGTGTCGTGAGAGGTAGTGTTTTTCTAACTACAACCCAATTATGTTTTGTTCTATTGCATGTGTCCCGCTAGCCTCGTCTCGGCTTGCACGATGTCTGAGTGTCGTGAGAGGTAGTGTTTTTCTAACTACAACCCAATTGCGATTTGTTCTATCGCATGTGTCCCACTGGCCTCGTCTCGACTTGCACGGTGTCTGAGTGTCGTGAGAGGTAGTGTTTTTCTAACTACAACCCAATTGCGATTTGTTCTATCGTATGTGTCCCGCTAGCCTCGTCTCGGCTTGCATGGTGTCTGAGTGTTGTGAGAGGTAGTATTTTTCTAACTACAACCCAATTGCAACTTGTTCTATCGCATGTGTCCCGTTAGCCTCATCTCGGCTTGCACAGTGTCTGAGTGTCGTGAGATGCAGTGTTCTCTAACTACAACCCCATTGTGATTTATAAGGCATGATTTTTGATTTGCATACCTCCATCCGATCTGTATGGTTTCTACCTGTTAACCATTATCTGAATGACGTAGTGTCTTTTTTACTAACCACCATCTGGTTAGGCTAGTGCCTGATTGCTAACCATCCTCGGGTCAGCATGGCGCCATATCCCTGTGGTTATAAAAGATTTTATTAATCCATTGTAGATTGATTTGTTTCAAAACGTAATTTCATAAACATTTTTTTATGCTGCCTTTTATTTTCGTCTTTCTTACTTATTGTGTTATCAAATATTTTGAAAGTGCGAGTAAGATGTTAGCAATAATGTAAATATACAAGATGAAACATAAATTTGATAAAATGTAAGTTTCACTAATAAAATGTAGACTTTATACAACAAATATACAAGTATAGAAAAATTGACTCCCTGAGCACACTAGAGAGGGTGATAGTCTGAAGGCTCCTCCGGGTCCTCCTCATCGTCTGATACATGTACCGGTTGACTACGAGATGAAGATGTGGATGGCCCGGCTCTGGAAGCAGAGGGCTGACTGCGAGGTACTGAGCGCTCGGCCCCTGGATCTAAAAGTGGAGGGACAATGATCGGTGCGGATGCTGGCTGTCCTGCTGCGGGGGCAGCCTGTTGGAACTGAACCTGGCTGTACCCATCTAGGAAAGGCTGAGCACAAACCCTAATGAACTCCAAGGTGTCTCTGACCACACCGCCTAGCTCTATGAAGGCCCTCGACAGTCTCATTGTCTAGTCTCTGGCCGCTTCTCTGATGCCCGTGAGCCTGGTCTCTATCTGCTCCCTGAACTTGCGGATGGATGCAATTATGGCTGGTATGGTCCCCTCTAAAATCTCTATCCAGAATCTGAGGGTAGTGACAGATTCATCAACCATCTGGATAGCCACATGTACTCTCTGAGCTACTGCATCCTAGGAGGCAACCAAACCACGCCTCAACTCCTTAATGAGCCTTTGTTGGTCCTCTATAAGCCTCTCCTGCTGGCCTAGAAGCTCAAGCATAACTTGGTCCCTCTCCTCATACTGATCGGGACATTCAAGGAGGGTTCGGTGTCTCTCCTCCTGTCGACGCTCCATGGCAGTGAGAATGGCGGTCATAGCAGTAATGACATCAAGTTGGGCCGATTATGGAGGTGGCGATGGAGTGGGCTGTGCTGGCTCTACCCTGTACTCTGGGGGAAGTGCTGTGGAGGTGGATGCCCCCGGGTGTCCTGACCTCCTACAGGGGTGGAACCTCCCAGTCTCCCAGAGCATTGAACATTGGACTCGTGATGGTGGCGGTGGAGTAGGACTCTGAACTCTCTACGACGGAGGGGTGGCTATCAGCTCATCTACACTGAACTCAATATCCATATCGAATGGAGTCTGAGGCTGCTCCTACTCCAGCTGAGAATGCTGTTGGGGCGTCCATATGGGCTGTGGCCCTTGAGACTAAGGCTGCTATGGAGGCTACTCCTCTATCTGGGGCTCCTCCTCTACTGACTGGAGTAGAGGGAGACTGAACATATGCCTGATCTCTAGCATGGAAAGCAACCGGTATTCCTCTGGCCGATCGATCACTTATGCAATCATCCCCATAGTCAGAGCCACCGACGCATCCACATAAACACTCTCATCAAGTGGAGGCCCATAGCTATTAGGATCAACACCCAAGTGTAGAAGTAACCTGGAAACCACTCCTCCTGCCCATACAATCGGGGCTACCCCCCGTGAAACTCTGACCAAGTTAGCCACTATCTCGTGGCTAATATTGAGCCGTCGTCCTACTGCTATTGCCCATAAGCTCCAGATCTCTACCCCATCCATGGACCCCGGGTTACCTGCTCGTCCCAGGTATGAACTGGAGAGCACCTCGTGTATATACCTGAGGGCCTGAGATGAAAGCACCGTACTCTTTGCTGTGTCATGGTCATATGGCACCCCCAGCATGGCAATGACCTCCCAGTGTTGCCTCCTAATAGCTCTCTGAGGGACCATCACATCATCCCCATAAGGAAGTCCCATGGCCTCTGTGAACCTCCGATGTGTGATACTGTGATAATGACCTCTAATCTAAAACTAAATCACCCCCTCCTCCGTGTTCAACCTCTGAAATCCCCCATCGTGGAAAGTGGCCAAAAACTCCCTGACAACCTCAAGATGGGTCTGAAATGAAGGCCACAAAAACTCCATCCAGCTTGCCGCTGCTACTAGGGCATCGACCTCCTTGAGCATCCCCATGCTCTGTAGAAACGGTCTGGAGATGAAGCGGCTAGCTCGAAACTACACATGTGCTAAGGCCTGGAATCTCGTCCTGGCCTCGTCGCTCATCCATATGGGAGCCTGAGGCTCGGCCTGGTCATGAGGGACGTTGCATCACGGAGGCATCGTAAAAAGAAGAAAAATTAGTTTTGTATTATCATAGCAAGCAAGCTGATCAAAAGATTAAAAATTTTACAAATTTCGACAGCATTTTGGCTGAAATGTGCATACCAAAAAATTTTGGCAGCATCCTGACAAGGATATGCCTACCCAGAAAATTCTAAAAATTTGGGCAGCATCTCGGCAAGGATGTGCCCAATCCTCTGCATAAAAAAAATACAAAATAATGGGGTAGGCCTCAGGCCCTAAGCAACAATGGCATTCTAAGATAGGGAAAGTTCATAAGTCCATGGTTCCTTTACTTGGTCATTATTTGCTTTTATTATAATAAACATGGTCTATATTTCATATACAGTCAAAAAAAAAATCAAGGATAAAGAGACAAAACTTAGTCCTACATTTTGATAATATACACTAATCATGCCTTTTACATGCAAATTTACTTAAAAAGAAATAGAAAAGAGCAGGAAAAGATGACAAACTAACCTGGTGGGTGACGAAATGCACTGAAAAAAACTTGACGAATTTGGAAAAAAAATAGTCCTAAATGTGCGTGACGGTACAAGGATCGTTTTGGCGTAAGTGGTGCACAAAACGGATAAAAAATGAGTGAGAAAAGGGCAAAAAATGCAGGGGTGGCGTCAGTTTTGTGAAGAAGGAAGGAAGAAGAAGAGAAAGAAACTGAAGGAGTGTCGCTGAGCGCTCCTTTTATAATTTTTGATGACCGGCGGGCAGCCCGTCTGAACACCAAACGACGGGCATCCCGTCGGCCATTAAAAATTCCATTTTCACTTCTTCGTTTCCGCCCATTCATTAATTAATTAATTAATGAACCCCTTATTCAAAAATATAAACACTACCTGGATATGTTGCCCGTCCCAATTTCCGTTCTCGGTAAACGTCTCTGTCAAATTTCCTTCATTGCAAAAACAATAGAAATATGCAAAGATTATTTTATGCGTATGACATGCATGAAACATGCAAGAGAATAAATCTACGAGGGGCCAACCAGGTTGACCGACGGGCTTCCCATCGGAACACCAATAGACGGGCAGCCCGTTTTTCGATACTTCCTTTTAAATATCCCCCTTTTCTTGAATTTTGTGCACTTCAACCTTGCGAACCTCTACCAGGGCTTCTTTTCCAGGTTTTCCTTTCTTTTTTCATATTTTCCTTATTAATTTCAATTTGTTAGTTGCAATACTTGGAAAATGTCTTCCTCTGTCTTCACCAAGATGTATCGAGTTCTGCATAACCCCCAAACTTGGGAAAATACCACCCTATTCCTATTTTTTTGCTTGAAATTTCTGAGAAGGGCCAGGATAAATCACAACCTTCTTCTGGCTGCAGCTCGCTTCTGGGACCCACATTTTCACGTCTTCAGATTCAATTATCAGGAACTATGCTCCTGCCTGAAAAATTTGCCGCTATCATTGGAGCATGGTTTCCTCCTGGTGCCTTACCCTGTATCCCACGTTGTGGTTTGATTCATACTAGGGATATTGCATCAGCCTTGAGCATCCCTCCTTCTGATGCTGCCTGATTGGTCCCTCAGGGATCTACTTTTGCCTTAGGGCCACTGATTGAGGCACTGAAGGACTTCTCCGATGTTCCCCCATACCTTACGGGTGTCATTTTCCTGTTTTATCTCATGAGGTATTTAACCATGACTTCGGGAGGAGCTGACCTGTGATCTTCATCTATTTGGGATTGTGGATGACTTTCATCATGGACTAACCCTTTTCCCACTGATCCTTATCGAGACCATCCTGGGCTTAGATTCCGTCCGTGCTGATTCCTCTGTCGCCTTCTTTAGGAGCCCCTTATTACTCCAGGAATGTCATTATTTTGAAAGGTAGTGCGTCCCTTGTGGATTTTCACACTAGCTTTTCTTAGCGGGAAATGCGTCCTTTTTGGATTTTCACATAACCCTATGCCTCACTTTTTCCTAAGGTGAACCCAAATCACTCCAGCGACTTTTATTTTTTTTTTATTTTTAGAAATGGCTACAAGAAAAGCTGAGCCTGCTGTCAGATCCTCCTCCCAGGGTTATCAGTCAATATTCCTTGAGGTATTTCTTCCCCATCAGTGATTGTACTCATTCGCGACTCCTGACGAAGGCATTACCAGACTTGGCGAAGTAACAGATGAGGATATTAATTTCATGAATGCCTGGCTTCCTCTTTCTGCCGTGACAGTTGACGGCTCTTCGAGGTGTGTTCCCCTATGCGGGCTTCGCGAAGCCACTTTTTATATCACAGCCCACAATGCTCGACAGCTTGGGATGACCCGAGATGTGGTGAGACTCTGTCACACCCCGTTTGCCCCCTAGGCGAATGAGCCAAGTGTATGTATGTGCATTTGCATGTGTTAGGCCAAACATAAGGGTATTTTGGGTAAAAATGCATGTTTGGTGGTTGTTCCTGTGTGAGAGTACATATAGAAATAAGGTGTGGATGGATAGAGCTATTATTGTGTGTGTGATGGGAATGCATTGTGTGTGTGTGTCCATCCCATGTTAGGGTGTGAGTGGCCAAATCCCACTAATAGGAGATTGACACTTGTCTTAGGTTAAGAAAAGAAAAAGGAAAAGAAAGAAAAAGGGGAAATTCAGAAACTCACTTTGTGTTTCCCGTTCATCACCGTCTCCTCCTCCTTTTCTTCTCCTTCTTCTTCTCTTTTGAACCTTAGTTGAGATTCAAGGGGTTGCTAGTGGGGTTTGATCATCTCTTAGTGTTCATTGGTAAGTTTTATGCATTCATTTTGCTTTTGTTTAAGTTTTCCCATCTTCTATTCTCTAGTTTTGGATTTGGAGTTAGGGTTGATTTGGATTTTGTTTTGTTTGTATGTTTTGGTTGGGTTTCCTAGTTGAGCCTCCCCGGGATCGTAAAGGCAAGGAAGTTGCTGGATCTAGTGGAACTAAGCACTAGGAGCTAAGGATTTAAGGTTTGGGAATTTCTAATTTTGAATGTGTGTATAATTATGTGTTTATGAGAAATTCTGGAAATTTGTGATGGATGTTATGTTTATTATGGTCTATATGCTATGGGTCTGGTATTGGTTGAATGATTGAGCTTAGCTTGTGGAGTTTTGAACTCATATTGTGTTTTTGGGTAAAATAATGATGAATAGTGCTGTATGTTAAATTGAGGAATTTGATTAGATAAATTGATCTTGTTCTTTGAATTCATGTGTAAGATTTGTTAATGTCATGACTCAATGATGTTTGATTTGAGTTTTTATTATTATTGGAGTGTGAATTAGTTGATTGAAGTGAAGGTTGTGGGATTTTTTGGCTTGAAAGACCTGGAAATCGCCCTGAGGAATCGCATCTGGGCATGGGTCACGGTGGCAACCAATTTGGTTACCACCGTGAGCCACGAACCAGATGCATTCTGTCGTGAGTTTGAATATGTCACGGTGGTAACCTATTTAGTTACCACCGTGAGGTATCCAAACTTTAGATTCTGTCTGGGCAGTGGGTATGTCACGGTGGCAACCCATTTAGTTACCACCGTGACGTACCCCACAGATGCATTCTGTTTTGAGGTCTGGGTATGTCACGGTGGCAACCCATTTAGTTACCACCGCGAGGTACCCCAGACTTGCTCTCTGCCAAGGATCCCTGGTATGTCACGGCGGCAACCAATCTGATTACCACCGTGACCTACCCTGTTTTTGCAATAAAATCCTTTTCATTACGCATGTTTTAGGAATGTTTAACTATGGATATTAGCACGCGATACCATGTATTTTAAGCTATAATTTTGTATGTTCTGGTTATCATAGAATGTGAATTCTTTGCTTGTCGTAATTAGGCTATGGCCATTATCTGTGTTCTCCGCCTGCAAGAGTCAGTCTAGTGGATAGTTAGGCATGCCTAATAGAGTCTTTGCTGCAGCTTCCGTTTCCGTTTGGACCCCGATCAGGTCCCCGTTTGGTTCCTCGCGAACTTCTGTAATGTGTTTGGATCTTGGTTAAGGTCCTTTAGAAAATATTTGTGAATGAAAATTGAAATGGCTTTTGATTTGTACCCGTAAGGTACTTTCTATAATCGGTTGGTACCCGTAAAGTACTTTCTGTTCACTCGTTATCCACTACCTTGAGTCACCAGGTGTTCCATTGCTTAAAGTGCTTTGTATGAATTGTAATATGAGAAATATATGTTATATCTGTATGGTTTCAATGGTGAAGTATAATCTGTTATGAGGATATGATTATTGTTATGAACTTCTGATGAATGGCTCTATGTATGTGAGCATGAGTTTATGTTACTGTTATGCCATGATTACCGTATGTACATGAAGTACGCATGTGATATGCATTGACGACCGTTGTGAATGGTTGTCCTTATGCTATATGTGTGTTTCCCCACTAAGCGTTTATCGCTTAGCACGGTGTGTTTACCCGTGCAGGTGCGAAAGGAATTGCTTTTGGGAGAGTCGTCGCCATCGAAGCCAACACAGTAGGGTCTTAGTGTAGGGCTTATTTTTGTAGTTTGAGGATTCTTTTTGTATAGAACTCTCTTATTTTGGTTTTGTAATAGTTTTCGCTTTTGTATATGTATTCTGGGTTTTGTAATTATCTATAGTATCTCTTAGTTGATCAGAACAGTAATGTAATGCTTCTGTTATATTAATGCATGATTAGCTTATTCCATGTTTAGTGATGCAAAGTTTTAATTTACCTTGTATTTCGGTATGCATGTTTATGTACGTATGTGTGTATTTTCTGTAACTGTGTGGTGGCACCTCTACTCTTACGGCATCTCACTCCTTATCGGATGGGATCGCTTAAGTAAGGGTAAGGGGTGTTACAGACTCCCTCTATCTTTTCGGGGCGGAGTCCTGTCGTCAGCTTTCACCTCCAGATATCATGATCTCTGGGTTAAGCTACCGGTGAAGACTGTCATACCCTCATTCAGAGATCACTCTGTCACTTCTACCAGTGCATATAAGGGATGGGTACTTAGCCCTGCAGTCAATAATAGGACTCGTCGACTTAGGCATCTGGCCGGCGAGAGCAGTAATAGAGCATAGTTCAGATTTGCACGCATTTTGAACAATGTGTTTCTTTTTAAACAAAACTAAAAAATAATGTAAATGAATAAATTCAGTTTTATTTCCTTTTTCAAAATTGTGTACATTTCAGTATGATTTCGCTATACATGATCATTATTTAGCACCAATTAAAAATGCAAAACTACATTCATTCCTGGAACAGATCTTGATAGCATCAAACTCCTGTTACCAATCAGCCTTCTTGGGTTTTCTTGATTGGACATTTTTTCTCAAGCCTCTAATTTTTGTCCAGGATGCCTTTTTTCAATTTTCACCCTGACAAGGCACCCAATTTTAGCAAGGCCACCTTTTTTTGGTTTTCAACCCGTGGGGCTTTTATTCTCTTCTTTTGATTTTTAGCTTTAGCCATGGAACCTCTTGAGTCTATCAATGTTGATCGGCTCCTTGAATTCATTGCCATCGCTATCTGCCAGAATTGCCGCTCCTTTTGATAATAGCTTTTTGAGAATGAAAGGACCTTCCCATGTCGGTCTGAACTTACCCCTCATATCTTGTGCACCTGGTCTCATTTGCTTAAAGACCAAATCTCCTTTGCTTTAGCGGGTGTTTCTTGACCTTCTTTATGAACGACCTGGCAAGCCTATTTTGATAAATCTGATTGTGATAATAGGCTCTCAACCTATCTCATCCAGCATATTCAGATATTGCAACCACTGTTATGTCCATTCGGCCTCCGAAATTCGAGCCTCCATAGCTACCCTCAATGATCTGAGCTCTATTTCAATCGGCAGCACCGCTTCCATCCCATACATCAAAGAATATGGTGTGGCTCATATAGAAGTCCTGACGGTAGTTCTGTAACTCCAAAGTGCAAAAGGCAACTTTTCTGCCCAATCTTTATAGTTCTAAACCATTTTGGCCAGGATTTTCTTGACATTCTTATTGGCAGCCTTTACTGCCCCGTTGGCTTGCGGGCGATACGGAGAGGATTTGTGATGCTCGATACCGTATTTCTGAAGTAACTTCTTAGTCTCAGCCATGAATTACACCCCATTGTCAGACACAACGTGATGTGGGAGACCGTATCTACATATCAAATTCTTTTCAATGAACATGGCCATATCCCGAGCATCGACCTTCTTAAAAGACTCAGCTTCCACCCATTTAGTAAAATAGTCGATAGCGACTATAATAAATCTATGTCCATTAGAGGCCGTAGGGTGTATCTCTCCGATAGTGTCTATCCCCCAAGCTGCGAACGACCAAGGCGACGTCAAACTGTGTAACTCTAAAATCGGCAAATGCCTCAAATCTGCATACTGTTAACACAACTAACATTTTTTCACATACTTGGAACAATTTGTATCCATGGTAAGCCAGTAGAACCCTTGTCTAATGATTTTCTCGGCCAGCATCAAACCATTCATGTGGGCCCCACAAACTCCAGCCATCTTTCGGCCTCTTTCTCGTCCAGACACCTTAATTGAACACCGTCGACTTGTCATTTATACAACACCCCATCTATGCAGATAAACTGAGTAGTTAACTTGCAGATCAACCTCTGGTCTTTTTCGGTAGCCTCTTCTGAGAACATTGTGTTTTCTAGGTAATTCTTGATATCGTGATACTATGGTTTTTCGTCCACAACTTCCATTTCTATGATAGGATTGGACTCAAAACTAGGCCTCTCAGAACTAGAAATTAACACCAGCTTCATGACTATCCCCTCTGGGTTATCTCATATCGATACAAGAGTTGCAAGCGCATTGGCTAATTGATTTTCGTCCCTCGGAACAAAGTGTAAGGTGCATACTTCCAACTGATTGCTCAAATCCCTTAAGTGTTTGACATATAGTATCAGCCGTTCTTCCTTAACAGCACACTTTCCTCGAATCTGATTGATTACCAGTGATGAATCACCAAATACCTCTATGCTCTTTGACCCTAAGGCTATCAAGGCTTCTAACCCAAAAGTGTAGGCTTTGTACTCGACTTCATTGTTAGTGGCCTTATATCTCAGTTTCTTAGCCAGCGGGAGTTTTTCATTATCTGGGGTCATTAGAATGATTCCTACTCCTTCCCCCTTGCTATTCACTGCCCCATCAAAGTGTAATTGCCAACCTTGTACTGTGATGGCTGCCACGTCTTCATCCAGGAAATTGAACTCATATGAATCCCTTTGGATAGGGTGTTCTGCCAAAAATTCTGCTACTGCACGGCCCTTAATGGTCTACTCAACATTGAATTCTTGTAATAACAACAGCCATCTTCCCATTTTTCCTAAAAAAGATGGAGCCTCCTGTAGGTATTTAAGTTGGTTTTGTTTCGTGACTGCTTATACCTCGTAGGAGTGGAAATAGTATTGTAGACACCGAGTCCTGAGGCAGCTCAGACCGAAGTTACCCGATGATGAAAATGATGCCTGTGCATGGGAAAAAGACAGATAGAAATGATGGTTTCCTCGAAAAATATGTTTTCCGCTTTTATTGAAAAAAAAATTAAAATTAGTTTTTGGGCTTGGGCAGTGAGACAACGTGAGATGGGGGCCTCACCTTAGTGAGGCCCAGCCTCATGTTAGTGAGGAGGCTCACTTGCCGCCTTTGCCTCACGTGCTCCTCTTCCGTTTTTACAGGGATTTGGTTTGAAAATAAGGGGATATGTTGGATTTGGTGGGAAACCATCTAATCTGGCAGGGATATTAAAAGAAAAGGTGGAACAACTAAAAAGGAGGATGGTTTTTGGAAGGAACGAAAAAACACAGAAGAAAAACACAGAGGGAGGAATTTGGAGAGCAAGAAAATAATTCTTGTTTCTCAAAAAGCTTCTGAGTTTGTCTCTTAAATCCAGGAAATCTATTCCTGGTGTTTAGGATTCAATCATATATCGTTTTCTTCTCAACATAAACATTTTATAAAAAGCTTTTATCAATCATTGTTTTATCATTTTCAAGAGAATAAAAGAGGAAAACCAGAGCTTCATCATCCGCAGATCAAATATCATTCTGAGGGTAAATACTTACTAGCTACCTCTGTTTTATTTTCTTTCTCTTTTCTTCTTTTCTTTCTTTCTGTTTACCTCCTCTTTTTCTTCGTTTTGTTAAACCGGTAAGTGTTGTTCTTTGTGTATATTGTGTATATCATATATATTATACATGCATATTGTTTGATCTTTTTAATCTACTCGTTGCATGTACATTGTTGTGATGATCGAATAACTGTGTTTGTTGCTTCTTTATGTATGTTTAATCGTGTTTTTGGTCTGTCAGTTGGACCCCCTCTATTTACCTCTGTTTTTCTGGTTTTTTAGTTGTGATTCTGTTTTGATTGATTTGTGGTATCGGATCGGTTTTTATATTTGTTCTTACTTGTATTGTGGTTGTCTGTTCGGATTTTACCCTTACTGATCGGATTGTGCTTTATTTTCCCTTCTCCCGATCGGACGCGTCCCTTTTGCTTTCACGAGTCGTGAATCCCTTTCACGACTCGTGAATGGCATTCACAAGTCGTGAATGTTGTTGATGCTCCCTTTTCCCAATTCCATTTGCATTTTTCTTTCTTTCCATTTGCATTTTCAACTTTGGGCCATCTTTTGTCCTTTAGCCATTAGCCATTCACGTGATTTGCTATTTTATTCACTTTAGTTCTTTTCTTTATGGCCATTTTGTTTTTGACGTTATTCTTTAACTTATTGATTTTAAGTTTTCATTCTTCATGTTATCTTGTCCTCTTTTACTTTACTATTTTCATTCTTTATTCTATTTTACTTTACTATTATTATTTATCTAGCCTATTTATTATTAACATTTCATATAAATAAGTTTTAATGGTTATTATTGTTATTATTTTATTAATCTCTTAGTATTGTTGACATCTTTCTTATTTTTGTTTGATTAATTTATTAATCACTTTAATTAGTTATTTTATTAAGCTAATTTTAGTTAATTAATTAATTAATTTATATTATATCAATTATTTAATTTACTTTACTAGCATTTTACTTCGTTTATTTGTTTTATGGATTAAATGCTTGTATGATTGTGCGAGTTACACGCGTGCTCGGGTTAGGAAATCGAAGACCACCAGACTTAGAGTTTGCATCTTAACTATTTTATTTCCTTTTATAATGTTATTTTTATTTTGTATGTAAAATGTATTTTTAATTATTCGCATTATACAAAATCATGTTTTATATATATAATAATTTGGGATTTTCTTAATAAATTGGATCAATGCCCTATTTTAGCCAATAAAATGTCACTTTCAAATGGAGAACTAAATTTTCATAAAATGGGATCACTCATCCCGGTTTTCCTCAATCAATGCCCTAAAAAATAGTTCTTCAATTTTCTAATAAATAAAAAGGAACCAATGTTCCTAAAATTTAATGAATAACCCGATTTATGTATGTTGCATTTTAATTTCTTATATGTGTTTATTTACTTGTTTATTTTAAGCAAATTTTATTTATTTATATTTTTTTATTTGGGGGATTATTCTGTCCCATTTTCTTTTGTTTATTTTTATTCATTTTGTGGGATTGTTCTGTCTCATTTTTTATTTTGTAATTTATTTATTTATTGCTTTATTTAATGCTTTCTAATATGCTTGCAAATGCGCTTTAAATTTACTGCATTATCGCGTGAGATAAGAGATGGAATTTTGACTTCTTAAAAACTCATTTATAGACTTAAGTCATTAATAAGAGTGAAGTTCCGAACACCTTCTTTGGTTTAGACCAATAGAGGTTAGAAACCTTTCCGAATTTCTTGTAAATTGGGTGGCGACTCCAAAATACCTTAAAAGGTGCCCAAAGGCATTGTGAGTCTAGATGATCCTTTCCAATGTTCTATTGGAAAGGAGGCATCCAAGATGACTCATGATGCCCAAGATCAAAAAAATACGAACCAATCCCTCGAGCCCTAAAAGTTGGTTCAATGAGGGCCTTGCTGGTCCGACGCGCGTCTACAAGTGTCTTAACCTCTTAGAGGCCCAAATTACCGCAAGGCAAATCTTTTCTACTTTTGCATACTTGACCTCATAAGAAAGGAACTTCTTAATAAGGTAATAGACTACAAACTCCACTCTGAACTCGTCCTCCTGAGCCATCATGGCGCCTACAGAGCTATCTTTTATAGCTAAATACAGAATAAGCGGTTTAACTGGTTGCGGTGGTCTCAGCACTGGGGGATTCAACAAATACTCCCTAATGGTATCGAAAGCTTTCTGGCAATCTTCATTCCATACTACAGGTTGGTCTTTTTTGAGCAATTTGAAGATCGGCTTGCAAATTGAAGTAAGCTTGGTGATAAACCTACTGACATACTGCAACTTACCCAAGAAACTTCTAACATCCTTTTCTTTCTAAGGTATCGGCATCTCTCTGATGGCTTCGACCTTGTCTGGGTTGATCTCAATCCCTCTTTGGTTGACTACATGTCCTAACAATTTTCCTAAAGTGACACCGAAAATGCATTTTTTAGGGTTCAATCGCAGATTATACTTACTAATCCTCTTGAAGAACTTCTCTAAAGCTTCAAAGTGACCTTCTCTGGTGGCTGACTTGATCATCATGTCATCCACGTATACTTCCACTTCCTTGTGGATCAAGTCATCTATGATTCTTGTTGCCATTCTCTAATAAGTTGCGCCTACATTCTTCAAACTGAATGGAATCACCCTATAGGCAAATGTCCGTCTTGATTCGATCAACTATCTTGTTAAGAATCTGATTGTAGCCTGCGTAACCATCCACGAAGCTATACATCATGCAAGCAGCTGTACTGTCTACTAACACGTCAATGTGGGGTTGTGGAAAGTCATCTTTCGGACAAGCTTTATTCAGATCTCGATAGTCCACACATACGCGTAATTTGTTGTTCTTCTTGGCTACTGGGACGACATTGGCCAACCAAGTTGGATACTGTACTTCAATCAAGAATTTGGCCTTGATCTGTTTATGAATTTTTTCTTTCACTTTCTCTGCCCATTCTGGCCTGAGCCTCCTAAGCTTTTGTTTGACTAGCTTATGGTCTGGGTATGTTGGGATAGCGTGCTCTGAGATTTCACGATCTACTCTCGGCATATCTTCATAAGTCCAGGCAAAGACTTTTTCATATTTCCTTAAAATTCTCTCAAATTTTTCTCTCTGATCAGGTGTTATATTAGATGCTATTAAGATTTCTTTTAGGTTTTTCGAAGTTCCAACATTAAATGGAGTAGCATCAATTGAATCAATGTCAAATATAAATGAATCATGATCAAGATTATGAATAATGAAATCATCAGAAACATCGCACAAGTAAGCAAAATTGTTCATATTATTAATAGAACTAGAAATATCATCAATATTATTGAAAAGTTCAGGTGTAAAAAGAAAATCTAAATTATCTTCTTCTTCTTTTTTTGCCGACTCAGCTGTTGCAGCCGACAGCTCTGAATCAAACTGGCACTTTGGAGGCACTGCGGCAACCCCCTGTATGTCTTTACTCTATTTCCTTGCAGTTTCGTCTTCCATCTTTCCCTTCGCTTTCAAACGGGCAGTCATCAGTTTCTCAGTAATAACTTCCTCGGGTGCTTCGTGGTCCCAAACTGCCTCCTTGGTCATGATTTCCTCATTCCAAAAACCCTTAGATTGCTTGATCAATCCAATGTCCCAATCAAAGACATCATTGAAGACCTCAAAACCCGGCACAATTCTTCCATCCACCCATTGAGGTTATGCTTCCCCCGTGTAGGCATAAGTTGAAACTACTGGCATAAAAATTTCCTTGATATGGGGGATCTCATCTACTTACTCCTTGCCCTTCTTTACAACACCTTTATACCCAATGCCCCTCCTATCTTTTTGGCCTCTTGTGGCGATGGCTGCCGGCAGTCCCTACGAGTTCTTGCCCAAACCCGCACCAGGGAGGAAATACATCCTCTTCATTATGTTTACCACCTGATGGCTCGCCTCGATGCATTCTTCCCCATTTATTACGGCGACATGAAACCCACTGAAGGGTTGCCTTGTAATTTCCAGCACTAAGACCTGATTCTCCCTTGTGGCTCTTATCGTCACTACTTGTCCCTCATGAGGAATCTTAACCATCTAGTGCAAAGCAGAAGGCACCCCTCCCAGTTTATGGAACCAAGGCCTGCCTAAGAGTGCTGAGAAATTGGCAGGAATAGGAAGGACCACAAATTCCACTTCAGTCTCAACTGGACCCGTCTTGACCATCGTCTTGAATGTCCCCAATGCCTGCCTTCGAGAATTATCATAAGCCGTGATCGTCAGATCAGACTTAGTCAGCATATCCTCTGATACTCCGAAAGCTGCCATTGCCACCAGGGGACAAACATTGATTGATGAACCATCATCCACCATAACACACACTGTGTGTTTCTGATTAATCTGAGCCCTTATGTACAGGGGGCGATTATGATTGCGACCTTCTGCTGGCAAGTCAGCACTCGAAAACACCACATTTTCTCCAGCACCCCCTTGACTATATCTAGCAACTCCGTGGGTGAGATGGTTGTGGCCACTGTAGTCTTGCATAAAGCCTCTATTAACTTTTTCCTATGCGAGGGAGATTATCTTAACAAATCCCAGATAGAAATTTGAGCCGACGTCTTTTTCAACTACCTCATTATCGGATCCTCCTCCGGGTTTTTTTCCTTTTGACTTACCACGGGGTCCTGTGGCCTATTAACTTCCAGAAATGCCCTTCTACTTTGGGTCACTGCTCCGACCTTCTTCTTTCCTCTCTTCTCCTCTTCCTCCTCCGAACCCTACAGGTCGGGAAATCCTTCAACTTTAAAATTCTAATTTTTATCTCTACTGTCATCAGTAGACCAGCAATCGATCGTTGCTATGGGAATCTCTTTTTCACTTGCCTCATGAAGGAGCGTGATAGCAACGTTAGGACTGATGTTGTATAAGTCTTCTAACACATACCACTCGGGCAAACTGGACCCAACCATAAACACTGGTGGGGGCACATTATTATAATTGGGCTTCTTCTAGTTCCCTCTTTTCTTCGGATCTGTGATCTGGTTAGAGTCAATCAGATCTTGAATTGCATACCGTAGCGCCTTGCAATTGTCAGTTACATGCCCGGTATGTTAATGATAACCATAGTACTCATCTTTCCTGTGCCTTGGCTGTCCTTGGGTCTTGGCTGGTCGGGGTGGTAAAGGCTGTAGTTTCCCCTCTTTCGTCAACCTCCTAAGTACCCATGAGAGAGACGTCCCCAAATTGGAGAAATGCCTAGAAGTAGTATTTGTAGCTGAAACCTGAGCTGTCCTTCTTGTGCCACTGCTGGAGCTTGCTTGCCTATTCACCTCCTAGTTGCTTCCACCCTTCTTAGCATAAGCTTTGTTACTTGCTCTTCTCGCGAGGTACTCTCCCTCAGCCTCGATGGCAATGTCTTTCAGTGATTCCTAATCCTTCAAACCTTTCATCTTCAGCCCATCCTTCAGATACGGGCTAGCATTCTTAATGAAAAGCCATATCTGATCCTGAGTATCTGGCTTTCTCTTTATCTCCATCACCCGGTTTCTCCATCGGGTCAGATACTCGTGAAAAGACTCACCGGACTTCTATTGTAGCAATTCCAAATCCTTTAGTATCACTTCCATCCTTATGTTATAGTCATATTGCCTGAGAAATTCTTTTGTTAATAGATCTCAATCCTCCTTAGTCCTCCGGTCTAAACCGTAGTACTAATCCACCGCCGGGCCAGTCAAGCTCAAGTGGAAGTATTCTATCTTCTGCCTCTTTGTCAAAGTAGTACCCTTTATCACCAACGAGTACTGCTTTATGTGGGCGGTAGGATCAGAAGTACCGTCGAGCTTTGGGACATCTGGCATTTTGAAGTTCATAGGGATCAGATCCTCTCCCTCTAATTCTTTGTCCTTAGGGTTCATCCCTCACCCTCGAGTCAACATTCACGACATTGCTTCGAATTTCTCTTCCATCTTCTTTCAGATGGCCTCTTCCATCTGTGGTGCCTTTCCCCTTACTGATGCTAGCTCCTCGTATGCATCTTTTTCCCAATCCTCGTCTACCCTACGGACAGGCCCTCTTCTCTGCCCTGCCAACATATTGGCCCTTAAGTCCACTGATGGTGGATGAATTTCTTCAAGTGGGTCCTCTTTGACCTCCTCCTGCTCATTTTGTCTCATAGGAGGAGGAGCCGGGTTCTGTGGCACGGCAGGCTGGGCTATTATTGCCATCATGGCCATCATTTTGTTCTCAAACTCCTCATATGGTCTACCCACTTCTTTAGCTCTTATGGCCCTGGTGGCGTCTGTCCCTCTTGGTGAATTAGCCATTTCACTGTGCAAAGAAAACTGAGAGGTGGTAGTGTGACTGCTTTTCGAAAGTGCGTCTGAGTACTCTACCCTTTTTGGTAGTTCAAAGAATGAATTTTTGCATAGCCACCCCTAAGGACCTCTTGACCATTTGGGTAGATCTATGATGGCTGCAAAATATACCAGGTTAGGATGATGCATGAATGCCATAAAATGTATGATCGTGCTATGCAAGCACATAGATTCCTTTCAACCTTATTTCTCCTACACACGAGGCTTATAGTCTCTTTCCTAGGTGGGTTTGGTCCATGGATTAATAAGGAACCCGATGGATGCGCTTGGTGCATGGTGGAAAACTGACAGTATAACCTCTCTTAACTAATGTGCATACGTATGGGTTCTGACCATCATGTATTTAGGCAGTCCGAATAAATCGACATGGGCCTATCGGGGCATGAAAGCCTTTAACTAGGTGACCAATCAAATTATCTGGGTTTGTCTAATACAAGATGATCTATACAGTAAGCATAGTATTATGGTTCATACCACCTAGGGGAAGTATCTACTTCCATTACATGAGCTTTAGCCAGGATGATGATACTTTAGGTCTACCCAAGCATGGTCCCTGCCAACGGATCTAGCTCATTATGAGCATAAAAATCGATTGGGTCTCCATTTAATATACCAAATGGTACAAGGCTTGGGCTGGTGATTATGTTTAACACTTCCCTACATTGAATGAACGTAGGGTCGTGTTTCGAGAATGCACCAGGGTTAAAAGAGGGACCAAACTAGCATAGATCTAAGGCTCTAATCATATGCAAGGAAATTTCAAAAAAAGGATGAAATTTTTAAATTAAAATTCAATTATATGCTTTAATCAAGGTACTTTTGAAGCGAAGTCTCATTTAAGTTCCCAGCAGAGTCGCCACTGTGACGAGCGCCGAACCTTGGGAGGCCCTGAAAACCCGCTTTTAGGGTGTTTAAGAGAGGTTCATGAAACTTGTAAGAGATTTACAAGGGCATTTATTTTGGGCAACAAGGAGGTTTCTTGGAGTCGCCACCCAATAAAACATTAGGAAAGGTCGTCTAGCCTCACTGAGCCTAAGACAATGCATCTGTGTCTATTTTGGGCAAGTTAGAGATATTTTGGAGTCCCCATCCCAATAGGATATTGGGATGGTATTCTAACCTCATGAAACCTAAGACGACGCATATACGTCCATTTTGGGCAGGCCAGAGATATTTTGGAGACCCTACCCCAATAAGAAATTGAGACGGTCCTCTAACCTCATGGAGCCTAGGACTATGCAAATTGGGCCTATTTTTGGCAATAAGAGATATTTTGGAGACCCCACTCCAATGAGACATTGAGATGGTCCTCTAACCTCGTTGAGCCAAAGACCAGAGATGGTTCGGAACTTACCTTTTTTTCATACTTTGATTAAATTATAATTGAGTTTCGAAGATAAAATTTCATTCCGTTTTCTCATTCATTTCAATGCAGTCAATTGAAGCGCAGGTTGATCATACAACAAAAGCGATAAATAGAAGCAAGATTAAAATAAGATAAACGAAAATCCAATAAATTACAACAAAACTAGGGGCGAAATACAATCCACATTGTAAATGACATATAATCATATAGAAAACGAGGCATTTATTAGGGATGAGGACATTGGTCCTCGCATGCATACTTATAAAAGAATAATTTTAAAGTGACAATTTATTTTGATAAAAATTAGGACATTGATCCCATTTTATTAGAAAAATTCCAACTTAATTAATATAAATATTTAGCCATTTTTATGTTAATGACATGAAAATAATATCTACAACAAATGGCACATGAAAATTGAAATAAAAGGAAATAGGATAAAGAAATAAACCCGAATAATGTCCTCAGATCATCGCGGTACCCTCCATTTTTAATATCCCAAATCCGAAAAAAAAGAAATAACAAAGCTCACAAAAAAAATCATATAAGTGCAGTAATCAGTAATAAAATAAACATGAAAAGTAAATAAAGACAAAGAAATTATGAAAAATTATTCATGGAAAATAGAAGGAAAAAATAAGAATAAAGGATAAAAGAAGGAAAAGAAAAAAAAAATAGAAGGAAGGCCCAGGGGCGGCCCATGTCGCACGAGCGACAGCCGTCCTTGGACCTACCGGCGGGTGGAGTTGGAACTCCTAGATGACCCTTCGGTGGAGCTTCTGCCCGTCGGTCGTCCCTGATCTGGAAAAAATAAAGAAAATCAACTGAAACTCTTTTTATTTTTGAATAAAATGGAATTTCGCGTTTAAAAAATTTAATATGAATGGGTAAAATGCAAAAGAGGTTGATCCAGAATATTTACCCTCGGAATATTACCTTGGAAGGTGAATATCGCATGATTTCAGTCCCTTGAATTCTACAAGGATTGATCCGTAATATATAATTTCAGGAGATTTTGACTGCAAAATCATACTTTTTGAAATTGGATCAAGAAAAGAAAATTATATTTTTCTTTCTCAAAGTCTTGGTAGCAATTATAAATGCTAAAAATGGCTAGATCGGATAGAAATGAATTAATCTCATTCCCTCAGATTTGCCTTGATTTGAAAAATATTTGATAAAAATTTGATGAAAATAAAAGCAAGAACTTTTTCGTGAGAAAACTCTCTATTTCGTTAAAATTGCTAACCTTGAATAATGAGCCGTAATCCCTTATTTATAGGTTAAGGAAACTAATTCAAATAAGTTAAATTTTAAATTTGAATTTGAAAAAGATTTCTGAAATTAGAATTAAAACCGAATGATTTGCAGAATATTCTCAAAATCAAATTAGAGATTTGAAAATATTTAAAGAGATTTGGAAAATCTTGGAAACATATTTGAAAAGATTTAAAAAATATTAGAAAATCTTGGAAATATATTTTGAAAAGATATGAAAATCTGGAAATATATTTGTAAAGATATGAAAATTTGGAAAATCCCGTCTAATCTTGCAGCAGATTAATGACCGACGAGCGTCGCTCATGGGGGGCACTCTCGGTCTTTTGAGCGGCGGATCACTCCACGAGAGGTGGGTGCTGAAAGACCGCCATTGCTTGCGAGAGGCAGACAACTCTCGCACGAGCGACGGGCATCTCTCAATGCGAGAGACGATATTTCGCACGCAAGCGATAGCCGTAGCTTGCCGTAAGAGACAGGCCCCTCACGCGAGCAACGGACGTCATTCCCACGAGCGACGGGCTTCTCTCCCGCGAGAGACGAGCCCATCTCGAGCGAGCAGCAGGCGCTGCTCACGCGAGGGAGGCCGTCCTTCGGAACGAACGATGGGCGTCTCTCCTGACCGACGGGCCTCTCGTCGGTGAAGCAAAAACAAGATTTTCTAAAGATAAACTCCTCCTGACGCCCAAAAATCTCCTACCATCAAGAAAAAACCTCAATCCTTGTAAATTCGAAGAGCGAAAGCTCACAATTTTCATCCATTTGCTCGGAAACAGGGATTGATATCTTCATCGGGTAACTGTGATCTGGACTATCTCAGGACCCGGTGTCTATAATGGGGTATGTCCTCTACACCGGATTGGCACCCCAAGCCGACGGGCATCCCTCGTGAGGGACGGCCGTTGGTCACCCAAAATTCAAAGTTTTGACCAAAATTCCCCGTTTTTCACATCAGTAATAAAACAAAAGGACTTTTAACTGTAAATGAATCCGACATTTATGAAATTCAAGGTGAAAACTCACAACTTCAGCCCTTCACCTATGAAACAGGCGTAAGTATTCTCATCGGGCAACTCTGTTCTTGACTGTTTCGGGACCCAGTGTCTACTGTTGCCCCCAATTTTAGGGAGGCAGGTGCACTGGTGCCTTGGTGAGCCAAAATTCAGAGAAGAAGGAAGAAATGCATACTTGAGGCAGTGCTTACCTTTGGATGCCAGCTTGTTGGCATATTGAGAGGGTGATGTGATTGACACATGTTGAATCGGTATGAAAATCACAGTTGTTTGGATCGTGACTAACGCACGTTTAATGGGCATGAAAGTCACGATCAATGTGATCAGCGTACATTAAATTGGCATGAAGACCATGATTGAAAATTGGAGCCACGATTAACACACATTTAATCGGCATGAAAATCGTAGCTGTTGGCATAATTGGCACTGCCTTACATACTTGGAACAGTCTATATCCATTGTTAGCCAAAAGAATCCTTAGTGCATAATCTTTTTGGCTAAGGTCAACCCATTCATATGAGCTCTATAAACTCCGGCTTGTGTCTCCTCCATAAATTTCTTGGATTCTTTTTCATTTGGACATCGCAACTGGATGCCATCGGCTTGCCTTTTATACAAGGTTCGTCCTACACTGACAAATTGAGTTGAAAGCTTACGAACCATCCTTTGGTCTATCTTGGTAGTTTCTTCTGAGATCTCTGACTTCTCTAAGTAATTCTGGATGTCATAATACCATGGCTTTCCGTAGGTAGACTTAACTTCCATTACCTGCTCGGATTCAAAACTAGGATTTTCTGAGGTCGAAATTAATAATAGTTTCATGATGACACCTTCGGGATTATCCCACATGGACACTAAAATTGCCAGGGTGTCCATTTGATGGGCTTATTGTCTGGTCTAATATTCAGTGAATGGCACATTACATTAGTAGATATCCCTTTAATATCTGAAGGCTACTAGGCGAATACATCCACAAATTTTTGCAAAACTGCAATAAGTGCTGACATTTCTTCCCCTTTCTTGTTCGCCTCAATTTTCACCGCCTTGCCCAGTGCTATCTCAACCTTCAACAATGAATCCAATGGCTCCGCTTTTCGAGCATCGTTTGTGGAAACATCCAAGGAATCCAATGGGAGAGCTCAGTTTGCTTCTTTTAACATTGTAACATATGTTTCCTGAGCCACCTTATGATTTCCCCGAAGTACCACAATGCCTCCAAAAGCAGGAACCTTGAGCAATAGCTTTCACATAGAAATGTATACATCCACCCCAGCTAGCAATGGCCTTCCAAAAATGATATTGTATGCCAGTGGAATGTCCACGACCATGAAACAGCTAGTACAAGTACGAACCACCTCATCATCCCCAAGCTGTATAGATAATTTCACTGATCCTTCTACCTTGACCGGCTGACCGGATATCCTGACGAGTGGGGCAGACATTGGTTCTAAGATGTTGTTTGATATTTTCAATGCCTTGTACGCCTGCAAAGTGATAAGGTAACCGTACTACCCGTATCTACTAGAATTTGCTGGACTAAGTAGTCCTGAATTAGGGCCTCCACCACCAAAGAGTTCGTGTGCAGCTGTCTGACATGCTCACCATCCATATCTGAGAACCTCACTTCATAATTCGTTACAAGGGGACTGGAATCCAAGGAAAATACCTCATTTGCTTTCCTTTTTCGGGAATCATAAAAAATATCGTAATGTTTGCTCCCCGCAATAACATGTATAACACCTCCTGGAGCCTTCTTACTTGTACTGGCTCTATTGTCCTGTCTCCGAGGTGAACAAGGCCGATCTCTGCCTTTTTAATTCTTAACAAACTGGGCGAGCTTCCCTTTTTGAACTAAAAATTCGATCTCCCTTTTAAGCTGAATACAGCCATTCGTCTCATGACTTTTGTCCTTGTAAAAACCACGATAGAGGCTCTGATCTCTGTTAGAGCTTTCCCTCATGGATCTTGGCCAGTTCACCTTATCGTTCCCCTTCATCCACTTCAAAATTTATGCCCTCGAAGCATTCAAGGGTGTCCACCTATCATTGTTCTGATCCCCAGACCGCGATGAGACCACATAAGCTCGGTTCGATTCACCAGACCCTCGATTTCTTGACTCGTTTCTTCCATTGCGCCTCTTATGTCCCGATTTATACGATTCTCTATCGGTATCTTCATACTGGGAGTTATTGCGGAGGCGTCATGCCTTATCCATCCTTATATACTTATGAGCTCAGGAAATAAGCTCGATAAAGTCATTTGGTGGTTTCTTGCTCAGCGAGTCGCTGAAATCCTGACACTGGGTGTTACGTATCGGGGCATTGTTAGCCACCTTTAAGTTCAGATTCTGGATATCCATTGCTACTGTGTTGAACCTTTCTACATAAGCTTGTAATGTCTCCCCTTTATCCTGCCGAACTAAATTGAGGTCAGCTGGGACTTTCGTGGGTTGAATAGCTGCCACAAACTTCGCAATAAACATATCGCTAAACTGTTTGAAACTTATAATGGAGTATTCGGGCAAATTTCGAAACCAAATATGAGAGGACTCAATAAGTGTCTAGGGGAAGATCTTACACAGAGCAGCATCATCTGAGGTATGGACGAGTATAGTGTGATGGAACTAATTCAGGTGAACTCGAGGATCTGTACTGCCATTGTACTTGGGCAAATTGGGTAGTCTGATCTTTGGGAACGGGGTAACTAAAATCTCCCTGGCTAGCAGTGATCTGAATTACTTTGATACTGCAGAATGTTTTGATTCTGGTACTTCTACATCCATTCCTCAAAGAGCCTCTCAAATTGATCCGAGGTAAGGGTTATGGTAGAACCCGAGGCCAAAGTGGGAGGAAAAGCTGGTGGGATAGGTGTGGAGGTTTGTGGAGCTGGCGAAAAAAGCTGTGTGGGAGCTAAAGGGAGGGCTATTTGGGCAGGTGGTTGAGGGGCAGGTGCCTGAGCTACCAATGCAGTTAGAGTAGCTAAGAAGGCTTGAGCTGTTTGTGGGGTAAGGCAAGAAATGGCCGGAATGGGGACAGATTGATGAGAAGCTGGATTCTGTGCGTGGTAAAAGGGTTGTTGAGTTGGTAGCAGTGGGACTGGCTCATATGGAACCGATGGAGGTTGTATTGTTTGTCCAAATAATTGAACTGGTGGTGGTTGGATTAACGGGGGTTGAATTTGTGGAGGCTAAATTTGTAGGAGTTGAATTTGTGGAGGTTGGTTGGCCGGAGGGGCAGTAGCAACAGCTATAACAGGGAAGAGATCCATTGAAAAATCTGAAAGATCCACGCTTACCGCACCAAATGATGACTATCCAAAATTTCTAAGCTGGCAGCTTGGAATGGTTACCTGAAAACATAGAATTCCTTTGGGGTTCCGATCAAGGATACTCCGACAGTCAAGTTAAGAAGATTGACGATAATAAGCATATTATAATTGGAAAAGAATCAAGAAGAAAAATATACCTGGATTCCTCCTTTTATACAGTTAGGAATCAGTGTTGGAGAAGGAGTCCATTTTCGAGTAGGATATGTATTCCTTATAGGATAAGAGCTAGGAGTCCTAACTAGAGCAAAACTCAAAGACATAAGTAGATAAGAATCTTTTTTGATCAGATAAAATTAACATCTGATTGGATAAGGTTAAATTACTGATTAGATAAAGTTGATCACGAAAAAATCGTGTTGCAAGGGAATGAAAGTTCTTGAAGGATTCCGATAATCCTGATAACATAGGGAGACGAGCTCTTTCCGAGCTATTGGATAATACCGAGCTGTTATTGAGAAATTTCAGATCAATTCGACTGTCCGGACTGAAGAGTAATGCGAAACCGAACTCATTGGAGGAGTGTTCAGTTATCAATTATTATTATTATTATTATTATTATTATTATTATTATTATTATTATTATTATTATTATTATTATTATTATTATTATTATAATTATTATTTACACCGAGCAATCCAGAACAACCTACTAGTTAAACATAGGGAATTTATTTCCCAATATTAAGACAAGATCAGAATTGCTTACCTGTTGCTGTGTTCTTGGTGCAATGGTGTTCGATAACATCATGTATGGTACACTCAGTGTCTGTAAATCTCAAACAATCACTAAAAATTAATAATGAAAGTAAAGCTCACTTAATAAATAGAGAGAATGCACATTAACCCTAAACCCAATCTCTATTTATTATCCTTTGAGAAAATTATCAACTTTGAAATTCTTAGTGCATGTTGCTCTTGCACTTTCAGTAATAATTTGAAAGCAGCATTAATGCATGTTAGAAATATTCATTAGTGTTTGCGTATGTAAATTTCATGCTATATATATATATATATATATATATATATATATATATATATAGGGATAATTAATTAACATATATCACCTGCACTTGATCATGAAGACATTGGATGTATAGGGATAATTAATTAACATATATCACCTGCACTTGGTCATGAAGAAATTGGATGTATCCAATGGTTTCTGTCAATACTGAGGCTGTATCTGTCTGCAAGTTAAAATTTGGAGAAAAGCTCAAAAAAGCACAGGTAGGGACATAATCATATTCATATATTATACTTCAATGCCTTTTATTACACAACTTTTAAGATATATATATATATATATACCTTGCCATAAGGAGCTATCAACCTCTGAAGAGTTGCAATCATCTCTCTTATTTTCTCTTTCTTAACCCAGTTAAACAAAAACACCAATTCCAACATAATTGTGAATAAAAATTTTAAAAGAGAAATTAATTCCAACTTAAAAATAAAATAAAAATAATATTACTCACAAATTATTACCTTCAAAGTAGGGCATGAAGATCTTGATAATGAAGGCTTTTTCTTTTTAGCTTGTGCTGAAAGAAAGTTATTTGACTTAGAGACACTGATAGGTCTCTTTTTTTTCTCAATCTTATCTATAACTGTAGTCTTCCAAATTGAAAGGAAAATTTCTTACCGTGTAGAAATTAAAAAATATATATATACACATGACATTAGATTATAATTTTCAAAAGGAAAAAAAGAAAAAGAAAAGTAATACCCACTTTGTTTGAGCTACTTGAAGGACTCTCTTTAATTTCTATCGTAAAATAATGACCAAAATTATTGAGTGAAGTCTGGTGGATAGAACTACCAATATCATCATACATAACAGTTAAAACATCCACAGCTTGTAAATTTAAGTCCAAAGAATTTGAAAACATTGAAAAACTTGGCAAAATATGGCTAAAATCATATCCACAAGAAGCAAATGAGCTTTTAAGATTACTTGCAGAGTAGTGAGCATTGTCGGAGAATAACTTCCCGGTTGCCGGAAGCTGAATATAGTGATCGGAGGAGAAATTTTTTTGACCAAGATTATGATTGGAATAATAACCTTTTGTGGACAAAGAATGAGAATATTCCTTGAAGTTATAAGGACTAGTGAGCTCGGGAAACGAATCTGGCATCTCTTCTATGATCTTTGCATGTAGAAATTCATTAGCAGATTCATTATTGATAAAGCTAGAAATGTCTTTATCTGAAGAGGAGAGGTAGGACCAATCGAATGAGAAAAACCCTGCCAGGAAGAGTGCCCGGTCGGACCAGGCATGAGCACTCCGAAGCTTAAGTTAGTAGCTTAGAGAGAGAAAGTGCTTTTAGAGATAGAATGCTAGAGATTTAATACCTGGAGCCATCATTGGCTGGGCTATTTATATGAGATGGTTGAGGGGCACTTAAGTACTTGGGGAGTGATGATTAGCAGTCAGAGTAGGTATTCGGCGAATTGACAGGGAGCAGGTGGAAGGCATGGGCGCTACTTTGTGTCAGACGGATGATGGGACTAGCGGTCACATTATCCGATCGGGCTTGTGCGCTGCCTAGGAGCTCGCACCTGCTACTCTTTGCTGTTGGGCCCTGGGCTTTGCCAGTCTATTGGGCCGAGTATATGGGCCTTGGTGCAAATGATATTTGCTGGGTTATCATTTGTCCCCCCTCAACAGGTCCGATCGGGCACGAATTTGCCTTTGAGGTTCCATTCGGATGGAATCCGTTTTGAAATGTCCCGATCCGAAGGCATTCATTGGCGGGAATTTAAATTTTAAAGGGTGGTCATCCGAAGAGACGCGCCTGCTGAGACAACTATTTTTATTTAATGCTGCGCGTGCTCCAAGGGTGACGCTTCGTTCTTCGTACAGCCATAATGCCTTTAACACGTGGCATTCTTCTAGTGGCGAGATAGTTGGTGTATTCTAGAAGCTTTGGCCTATAAATGGGGCGATTTCTGGAGAATTTTTCTTTACTTTTTGCGATTCCTAGGGAAACTCTATCAAACTGCTTTCTCGACTCCTAGACTTCAGCAATCATCCTTTGCTTTTCCCTCAAATTTTCTAAGTCTTTTTTACCAAGTAAGTGATTCCTCTTCTTTTGCTTTCTCGCTTCCTCTTTGCCTTTCATTTTTCCCTGCATTCATCCTCTTAGAGGTTAGAGAATTGCATATTTCCTTCCTTTTTCTTTGTTGAAGATGGCTTCTAGCAGTGGCGAGGTATTAGACATGAGTTTTTTGGATGAGTACAAAAAGAAGCCAGCAGTTGAGCTGTGCTCTCGATTGACCATTGTTGAGGTGGCTGAAGTCCCCACCAAATACGGTTTCCCTGATGACGTATCCATAGTGGCCTGCCCGGATTCAATGGCGGTGACAGATGGGCCATTCGGGGGGCATAATAACGAGTGGTTCATCTGTCACCTTTGGAGTTTGGATGTCGGCATGCGTCTTCCTTTCAGTGCTTTTGAGATCTCCGTGCTGGAAGGATATGGCATCGCCCCCTACCAGTTGCATCCGAACGGGTGGAGAACGGTGGCCTATTTCAGGATATTGTGCATTCTAGAGGGAGTAGCCCTGACCCTTGACCTTTTCACTCACTTTTTCTACGTCTCGTGCCAAAGTGACGGGTCAGAGTTCTTCTTCACTAGCCGACCGAAGAAGAAACTCATTAACATCCCCACCTCGATGAAGGGTTTTAGAGCAAGATATATCCTGGTGGGAAGGAGGGGCGGCTTCGGAATCAATCTGGCCCAATCAGCTAGGGCTAAGGTTTTGAAGGATCAGGCCGCCGGTCAGCCTATATATGAGGCAGACATCCAAAAGTTAATGGATGCTGTGGCCCGGAAAGGGGGGTCCCTATGAGTCAAAGCAGTTGTTGGAGACACTTCAGGGGTCCCCTACCCTCGGGACTACTCCAAACATCGAAACTACCCCATTTGTCGAACGTGAGCATTAGGATCGGGCAGACCAAATTATTATAGAACACCCTACCATGCATTGCATTTGCATGAAATATGTGATTTAAAGGAAAACTTATCTTGCTTGTGTTTTTGTTGCAGCTTAAATGGTCGGAGGAAATGACATTACTCGGGAGTTAGGCAGTCGGGTTGCTGCCAAGAGAGGGGCCAACCTAAAGGCCAAGGAAGGCAGCAAAAGGTGGAGGCTCATCAAAGCGTCAGAGGTGGAAGCCACGCGAGGGCCGTTGGGCACTTCCCCCGCTGCTGCGTCCATTCCTGCCAGTTCCTTGTCCGCTGTTGCTCCGATCATTTTCACTCCAGTGCCTGTAGTTGCAACTGGCTTGGCGCCCAGCATTCCCACGGTCGTCTCAGAACCTTCGGCACCTCGATCAAACAAGGACGGTCGGATGCCGCAGAGGGAGCGGATTTTGGGGAATGAACCAGAGGAGGAGGAGGGGCCTGAAGCTGATTGCCTTCCCGATCTTCAATCTTTAAGGGAGTTGGCCCAGGGGAGGGTGGCACGCTTGGACAAGGCTGCGCAAAGGCAGTTGGAGGAGAATGCCTGAACGAAGGTCACAGATATAATGGCTGAGGTAGACGCTCGAGTGGCTACTAAGAGTAAGGCCATTGCTCAAAGCGAGCCACACCGTCGAAGTGACAGGCATCCGAAGCCCATGAAGGAGTTCTTGTAGGAGAACTTCGGCAGTGATTGGTCGATTGGACAAGTGGCCAGCCACCTTTGCCGGGGTATGCTCCAGGAAGGCGACTTCAAGGAGATGAACGACGCTGACTTGCTTTCACAAGAGCGCAGCATGTTCTGTAGCCAGGTTATGGAGGTAAGGATTTACTCCATCATCACATGAGATGTAATGAAGTTTTCCCCTCACTAATGAAGTGTTTTTTATTGTCTTAGCTGGCTAGGAGGGGCTTGCGGCTACACGGCATGGCACATATGCTGAAGGGGAAGGCTGAAGATGCTGCTAGGCTACGCGCTAGGGCCGAAGCTAGCCATGACTATGCTCGGAAGGAGGTCTCTTCCCTCCGATCGACTGTAGTTACCCTGAAAAAGGAATGTTCCGCCCTTCGATCGGAGGCGCAATCATCAAAGAGGGAGGCTACTCAAAGTGCACAGGAGCTGAAGGCCCGCCAAGCTGAAGTGGACCGGCTGAAAGGAGACGTTGCTTGCTTGGCCGCCGACAGTGCCCAGTGTCGGAGGTTTGAGCAGTGAATGAACACACTGGATGCCGAGTGCCAGGAGCTGAGCAGAGACAATGCTAAACTCAAGTTGGAGCTAGCCAAACTCAAGACGGAGAGAGACTAAGCTCTGGCAGAGTGCGGCGAGTTGCGCACCGAGAGGGAGGCACTGAGAGCGTCTGTACAGGAGAAGGAAACATCCTTGAAGGAGAAACATGATGCGGAGCTCACCTCTTAAAGGGAACAGTTTCTCGATCAGCTAGCAGAGGCACAGGCAACATTACTTTCGCGCTCAATCTATGAAGCTGGAAAGATTTTTCCTGATACCGACCTCAACTGGATGGAGGATCCAGTGGCCTTACCCGATCCTCCTTCTAGCGAAGATGAGGAGGAACCCCTGAGAGAGGAGGCAGCTGAGAGAACTTCGGAGGGAGCTCCTTTGCCTGTCGAGGTTGAGCCAACTGTACCTTCAGTAGGAGGAGTTGAGCCGGGTCTGCCCATCGAGCCCGTCTCCGAGGGAGTAGCTGAGCCTTCCCAAGGCGATGTCGGTCCCTCTCAGGCTGCCGGTGAGTCCCTGGTGGCGTTGGATGCCAATCACCCTCATTCGGTCCTGGAGCCAAGCATAAAGCCCTCCGAGAGCCAGCCCCCGACCCCTGCCAATGTAACCATTGTAGATATAGAGAATTAGTTTAGGAGCTTAGATTAGCTTTTTTTCTTGTACGTTCCGTTGTTGTACCGAACTTGTAAATTGTACATCCAATTTTATTCAATAAAATGGTCTTTTTTCTTTGTAAAGCATGAATGGCGACAATTAAATTTTGTCAAAGTTAAAAACCTGTGGACTTGCACATATTTAGCTAATCTTAAAATATGATTTGTAAAGTTACATGAAATTTGCAAATACTTCCTGAATTAGAAGAACTTCAAAGTTCGGTCACAATTTGACTATGAGCATAGTCTTAATCCAGGTTGGATTTAGGACTGGGTGAATAGTTTCGTTCATCAAGCCAGTGCTTGGTTTGCACTGCGATCAGTGACCATTGGTGGGCACTTTAACTTGGGAGAAACTCACCTTAACCCCATTCCTGCCCTTGCATTTTTGGTTCGGGACATTTGTTAAACCTAGCGAATGAGATGGGGTGATTAAAGTTATTTTCGAGTTTTCAGATCGGGAATGTCATCGATCCTATTGGATAGAACGCATTTGTTCAGGCGTTTCCGTATCTTTGGATCGGAAGCGTCGTCGACCGTAACGGACAAAGAGGCCTGCGATTGGCCATTCTCGTAGTACTGGATCGGGAAGACCGTCGATCCCAATGCCTCCGATCGACCCTTTCCATATTTTTGGATCGGGAGAATCATCGATCCTAACGGACGGGTCGTCGGGCGCATAGCCATTTCCATATTTTCGGACCGGGAAGAGCATCGGTTCTAATGGATTAGCTTTATTCTTTAAGGCGAAAAATTGCAACTTTCGTGTCTACAACCTGGGATGAACATCAAGTCTAGCGTATAAGTTGTATCATGCATAAATTAGACAAGGATGGAAGAAAAACCTTTTTATTAATCAGACATTTGTCGAATTTGGATACATCACTAGAAGTGGTACTTTTTAAGCACTTCGACATTCCAGCTTCTAGGGATGTCTTGCCCCTCCATAGTCCGGAGCCTATATGTGCTTGGGCTTAAGACTTTGGAGACCTCATAGGGCCCTTCCCAGTTTGTCATTAGCTTGCCCACTCCGGCATTTCTCAAGCCTAAGTCCGCCTTTCTGAGCACCAGATCGCCAACATTAAAAGCTTTGGACCTCACCTTAGTATTGTGGTACCTGGCAACTCTTTGCTTATAGGCAGCGATCTTGGTGTAAGCGTCCTCCCTCTTTTCTTCTATCAGATCTAGATCTTGGCATCTTTCTTGAGTATTCATCTGCTCGGAATAAAGCGCCGATTGGTAAGATGGGAGGCCGACCTCTACCGGTATCATTGCTTCGGAGCCATAGACAAGGGAGAATGGCGTTTGATTAGTGCCTGTCCTTGGTGAAGTTTTGTACGACCACAAGAGTTCCTCAATCCAGTTGCCCTTTGCCTCGCCCAGTTGCTTTTTCAATCCTGCCAAGATGGTCCGATTAGAGACCTCGGAAATTCCATTTCTCTGGGGATGAGCGACTGACGTGAACCTCAGGTTGATGTTAAGGCCTTGGCAAAAATTTTTGAAAGTGGAGCTATCGAACTGCTTGCCATTGTCTGCAATAAAAATATTGGGTAAGCCATACCTGCAAATGATGTTCTTCCACGTGAAGTTCTTGACCCTCTTGGCTGTGATTGTGGCTACAGGTTCAGCCTCAATCCATTTGGAGAAGTGGTTAACTACTACTATGAGGAACTTCATCTGCTTTTTGCCCTGGGGAAAGGGTCCCAAAATATCAAGGCCCCACTGATCAAATGGCCAGGCTATCCTGATCGGCTGCTGATCCGCTCCGTGTTGCCTTATGATCCTCTCATGTATCTGGCATTGCGGGCATCTCCTTACTTTTTCTTGAGCATCTTTGAGCATGCTGGGCCAGTAGTACCCCGTTTGGAGGTCTTTTCTCGCCATAGCTCTGATTGCCTCATGTGCGTTGCATATGCCTTCATGGAGTTCTTTGAGGATGTAATCTCCCTCTTCCTCCATCACGCATTTGAGCCAAGGGTGGCTGAAAGCTTTTTTATACAAATCACAGTTAATGATGGAATAATTAAGGGAATTTCGTGATACCTTTCGACCATCGTCTTTGTCCTCCAGCAGCTATCCTATTTGAAGGTACTGCCTGATTGGGCTCATCCATGTTTCGTCCCCTTGCTCAATCTCCATCATCTCCGACTCGTCTAGGGAGGAGGAAGTTTGGTCGACGACGGTAATGTTTTCCTCTATAACACTCTGCTCGGAGGCAGACATCTTTGCTAGCCGATCGGCCTCTGATGTTTGATCTCTTGACACTCTCTGGAGAACCCATTCTGATCCAGCTTCCTCAAGTGTTCTGAAGGCAGCCTTGACCTTTGCTAAGTACTGGATCATGCTGGCTTCTCTGGCCTTGAAGGTGCCCAGGACCTAGCTTGTTACCAGCTGGGAGTCGCTCCTGACGACTACTGACTCCAGTCGGATTACGTGGAGTAGTCTCAGCCCTTGAAGGAGCGCCTCATATACCGCTACATTATTAGAAGCTTTAAAATTAAGCTTTATTGCATACCTTATTGTGATGCCCAGAGGGCCTCTTATTACTATGCCTACTCCTCGAGTGTCATTTGCTGCGCGTCCACCATCATTTCCCAATTTTGTCGCTTGGGCTGACTTTGTGGTTCCTCACTGGCAAATTCAGCGATAAAATCTGCCAAAGCTTGGGCCTTTATCGCCTTTCTGGGTTCGTATCTCACATCCCAGGATTGCAGCTTAATTGCCCATCCCACCATTTTGCCCTCCAGATCGGGGGTTTGAAAAATCCTTCTAAGTGGGTGACCCGATCGAACGACAATTGTGTGCGCCTCAAAATATGGTCTCAGCTTTCTTGCACACATCATAAGGGCGATGATGAGCTGCTCAACCGGTCCCTTCTTTAAATTCGCACCTCTAAGTACTTCACTGACGTAGTACACAGGCAGCTGTTGTCTTCCTTCCTCTCGAACCAGGGCACCTACAACAGTTTCCCTAGAGGTGGCCAAATAAAGATATAGATTTTTATCTAATATTGGCTGGCTAAGCAGTGGTGGGTTGGTGAGGAATGCTTTCAGCTCTGCAAAAGCTTATTGACAGTCTTCCCCCCAAACGAAAGTTTCACTCTTCCTCAGTTTTTTGAAAAAAGGAGTACACCGTTTGGCTGAGGAGGAGATGAATTGTCCCAAGGCTGTTATCCTTCCGTTCAGCTTCTGGACATCCTTTATGCTCCTGGGGGGTTGCATCTGGAGGATAGCCTTTATTTTTTCTGGATTAGCCTCAATCCCTCTTTGGGACACCAGGAATCCTAAAAATTTTCCTGATGGTACTCCAAAGACACACTTCTCGGGGTTGAGCTTCATTTGGAACTTATTCAAAGTGTCAAAAACTTTCGCCAGATCGGCAAGGTGTTCTTCGGGGCTTCGGCTCTTGACAATCATGTCGTCTACGTACACTTCGACATTCTACCCGATCTGGTCTTTGAAGATTTTATTCATAAGACGCTGATATGTGGCTCCAGTGTTTTTCAGACCGAACGGCATCACCCTGTAGCAAAAGGTTCCGTCGTCTGTAATAAAATAGGTCTTTTCCTGATCCGCGAGCCATATTAGGATTTCGTGGTAGCCAGCGTATGCATCAAGAAGGGAGTAAATGGCATGGCCTGCGGTGGCGTCCACCAACTGATCTATGCTCGGAAGGGTAGCTGTCTTTGGGAAATGCTTTATTAAGGTCGGTGAAATCTACACACATTCGTAGCTTCTCTGACTTCTTCTTCACCAAGAATACATTGGCCAGCCATTCGGGATAGTCTACCTCTCGGATTGTTTCGGTCTTAAGTAGCCTATCCACCTCTTCCGAAATGAGCTTCCTCCGGTCGGGTGCATGTCTTCTAAGCTTTTGTCGGATCGGAGGATGATTTGGGTCCACATTCAATTTGTGGGTGATCACCTTGGGGTCTATGCCAGGGATGTCTTCTGGCCTCTAGGCGAAGGTCGCTCGATTTATTGTCAAGACTTGCATGATGGTTTCTTCTGTCTCCTTATCCATGCTGGTCCTAACTTGAACAGTTTTTCCTTTGGCTAGCACCTTCGTCTTTGTCTCCTCGACAGGGTCCATTCTGGGCCTTTCTGATTTTTCTGACTGCTCCAGGCCGGGCTCTACAACCATTGCCTCCCGTTGCTGCTTTATCATGGTGATGTAAGCCTCTCAGGATGCCCTATGGTCGCCTCTCAAGATGGCAACACCCCCTCTAGTTGGGATCTTCATCACCATGTACCGGATAGAAGTAACGGCTCCGGTTTGGAAAAGCAGTGGCCTGCCAAAGATGGCATTATAGGCAAATGTCATGTCAATAACCTTAAAAATTACCTTGCATGCATGAGCGATCGCCTCTTGGCCTAGTTCAACAAAGAGCTCTACTGATCCTACTACCGAGATAGTGGCATTGCCAAGCCCAATTAGTGGTGTAGCATTCGACTTCAGCTCCCCGATCGGGAGTCCCATCGCTCGGTGGGCCTGGAGAGTGAGGACGTTAACAGCACTGCCATTGTCCACCAGAATTCTTTTGACATTGAAATTATTGATCCGAGCTCTTAAAATGAGAGCATCCTCATGCGAAAACATGACACCTCGTGCATCTTCACTGGAAATGGTGACCGAGGCAGGCTACTCAGCCTGGTGGGAGAGGTAGACACCTTTCCCCTTTCTTTTTCTGGATAGGTCCTCTCCGTAAGATGACCCTCCGGTGATCACGTTTATTATCTCGGCATAAGACCTGCTCGGGTCGGCATTTTTTGGGTTCCTACGCTCATCATCATCAGAGTCAGGATCATCCCTGTGAGGCTTCGGCTATCTACAGGGATCATCCCCTCTGGCTGGGCCTATAAACTTTTTGAGGGACCCTCGGCGTATTAGCCTTTCGATTTCCTCTTTTAGCGAGGTGCACTCGTCGATCAAGTGACCAATGTCTCTGTGGAACTCGCAGTACTTGCTAGGGCCCCTTACAACCCTGCTCTTTCTGGATAGATTCCTTGGCCAGTTGACTTGGCGGTGTTTTTCTTTTATCCACATCAGCACCGTGGACGGAGTGGCATTAAAGGTGGTGAAGGTTCTTTCGAGCCGATCGTTTTAATGCCTAGGTCAATCTCACCCTGACTCCTTCCTCTTGCCCGACCTTCTGGAGCTAGCTCCTCCGTCTGGGCTTCTTGTTGTCCGATCAGAGGCAAAAGCTCAGCTGAACGAGCGTCCGTCTAGGTGCTGCAGCCGATCCATCACGTTGGTCCTCCTTACCCTATTGGACCTGAGGGCATCATCCAGTTGGATGTGCTTCCTAGCCCTCTCCATGAGCTCGGCGAAGCTGGATGGGGGTCTTGTTGTTAGAGATTCAAACAATGGACGGTCAGTGATGCCCCCAGCTAAGGCGTTAGTCGCTATTTCCACACTGACACTTCTCACCTCAGACATTGTGGCCTAAAACCTATCGATGTAGTCTCATAGACTTTCATCATTTCTTTGATAAATGTTACACACCTCGTTCACCGTCTTAGGCTCGCTCGTTTGCACGATAAACCTCATGGTGAACAACTCCTTTAGTTGTCCGAAGGAGGTGATTGATCCCTGGGGCAGATCATGGAACCACGTTAAAGCATCGCCTCCCAAGGTGGTGGGGAAAACCCTGCAGGCTACCCTCTCATCATAGGTGTATACTTGCACCTTTATTAGATACTCTGCTAGGTGAGTGGCAGGATCAGTCTTACCGGTGTACTTGTCCATGACCACATCTCTCCACCTGAGAGGCAGCTCGTAGTCAGTGATCTCCTTGCAGAACGGGGAGGCAGTGTTCGCACGTGTTTCCTTCAAAATCGCCCTTTTTGGAGGTGAGAAAGCCAAGTCGTTTGAGCTTCTGCTTGAGCCACTGGTCTTCTTTGCTCACGGTTGTGGTGGTGGACTCGCTCTTGTATTTTCTCAAATGGCTGTGGTTTGGGGTGCACATATAGGATAAATCATCCCCTATGGAGGGGGTGGCTGACCTGTTGGCATAGGGGGAGTTTCTGCTTGCGGAGATCATTTGCTTCCCTTTATCATATCTGCCCGGGGATCTGACTGCAGCCCTTCGATTTTCCTGGGATTGTGGCTCGTTGATGATGATTCCCCTGTTTCTCCTTCTTCTAAAGTCTTCGTCCATGAGGTAGTCCTCATGAACTCTTTCAGAAGTCTCTGGCATTTTGCCCTTTTTGAGCGTCTGGACAATGCTCTTAGTAAAATCGCTGAGGATGGTACGCATATCTCTAAGGGTGATGGGGGTATCCTCAGATTGCGTCAAATTGGCATCATCAAAGACAAGAAGGAGGTTGGTCCTTGCTGGGGACCTGATGGGCGCCCTTCGCGAGGTGCCTGATCTAGCACGGGTGTTGCCATTATGATCAATATCCATGGGGGTTGTGTTCTCATTGGATTGTGAGTTTGCCATTGCTTCCAACGAAGCACCAAATGATAAAGCTAGAAATGTCTTTATAGGACCGATCGGATGAGAAAAACCCAGCAAGGAAGAGTGCCCGGTCGGACCAGGCATGAGCACTTCGAAGCTTAAGTTAGTAGCTTAGAGAGAGAAAGTGCTTTTAGAGATAGAATGCTAGAGATTAAATACCTGGAGCCATCGTTGGCTGGGCTATTTATATGAGATGGTTGAGGGGCACTTGAGTGCCTGGGGAGTGATTACTAGCAGTCAGAGTAGGTATTCGGCGAATTGACAGGGAGCAGGTGGAAGGCATGGGCGCTGCCTTGTGTCAGACGGATGATGGGACTAGCGGTTACATTATCCGATCGGGCATGTGCACTGTCTAGGAGCTCGCGCCTGCTACTTTTTGCTGTTGGGCCCTGGGCTTTGTCAGTCTATTGGGCCGACTAGATGGGCCTTGGTGCAAATGATATTTGCTGGGTTATCAATTATCATTGAAGCTTTCACCTCTATTTGTTGGCCATGACTCTCTTCATTAATTCCAAATTAATGCAGATATAAATCCTTTTTATATAGGAAGTGATAGACTATTTATAACTATTTTATACAATAAACACAAAACCCTAGAAATACCAACAAAATTATGAATTAAAAAAATCAAGTTTCTATATAATAGTGAACATCAGATCTCATTTCTTTTAAAGCAATATATAGTTTCTAGTTAAATATTGATTTTTTTTAATAGACCTAGCTACTTATCTGGCTAGGTTTAACAACTAATAACAGAATTTATATACTTCCATATATCTCCAAATGAATCAAGAAAAGTAGACTGCACTCAAATCCACATATGCAAATTAACAAGTATATATTACAAAGAAATTTAGCCATATATTTTAAATAAATGAAGCATTAATTATAGGAAAAATATATAACAAAGAGAGTATGATTATACTTACAAAAGGATGCCTGGGTTCAATCTGGTTGAAATAATAAAGAAAAAAAATATCCAGCATAGTGTCCTTGGTGGGGCTGCCGGGAATGGAGATTTGCAGGCTCCATAATGTAATTATTTTGTTTTAAAAATCCCCCAAAAAAAAAAACAAAAATTAAGCTGATGATTGGATTGATTTTTTTGTTTCAGTTGTGTTTGAAACAATATTTTTGTTGATGATAATTGATACCTACAAAAACTCTAAGCTATATAGCTAATAGCTTTCTCTCTTACTTAGCTATAGTCTTTTATCACTTAATTTCTTCATTTGAGATGCTTAAAAGTAGGTAGCATTTTATAAAAAGTTATAAGATGAAAAGCTACCCATCTCTTTCGCTCTCTCTATCCCACACTTTCCTTTCAATATTAAAACTTTATGTAGCCCTCCTTTCTCCTAAAATATTTTATATATGCAGCTGCTTTATTTTATCAAAATCAAGATATTAAGCACTGCCTACAAAAATATTACATTCCTAATTATTGTACGTGCATTGATGATTAACCCTTGACCTTTCCTAACCTCCTTTCTGTTGGCATGTATATATAATCTGTCATTTTCTCTTTTTCTTTTATACTTCATCTAATTACATATTAGGAGAGGGGGTAAAACGTATATAAGAAAAAAAAATAGCTTAGACATTAGTGAAAATACATAAGTTTCTTTTGATTAGTTTTAATTTAGTAATATTGGACAACTAGCTAAAACTAATAGGTTTAGAATTGAATAAGAGTATGAGCACTTAAAGGACAAAAAGTAAACTATAAGGAGCTTATAACATTCGATAAAATGTATGAGAAGTCTTAAAATCGATTTTTTTCCAATGAAATCTTTATCCATTTTTTCTCTTAAAAAAAAAAAGAAAAAAAATATTGTTTTGGCAAATAATCCTGCAAGAAATGTGGTAAGTTGGCAAATAGGATGCCATAAGGTAAACAAAAACTATTCTTGAACATTCTAGTACTTTCCCAAGTTTACTTAGGCAAATATATAGTGGCCATATACACTCTCAACAAACATTTTAATTTTTTTTTTATGACTACTTTATTCATATATTTAGCAAATACCTTCCCCATTATCATGTGAGGTCTATCTTAACGGCCAACATCCTTTTTGTAATAAAATTAGGATAATGATAGTTTTCATTAGATCTTATTTTATTATTAGTGTTAACCTCTATATGAAAGAATTTTTTTACTACTCTAACCGTGGTAGCATACAATTAAGTATTGACATTGCTTATATCGCAAAAATAAACAAACTCATTAATTATTTTAATATTTTATTAATTTGCCCATTGCTTATATCACCAAGCTTAAAAAACTCATTAAATACTAGATTTGACAATTTTTAATAGGATTCGAATCTATTTGAAAATAATGATCCAAAGAAAACCGAAAAATTTTAAGATCAAATTAGAAAAATCCATAAAAAAATATCTAAAATTCAACCAACCGGATCTAGCCTAAACTTGTGATTAATTTTTCCAATTAAATTTTATTTTATTTCATATTTATTTATAAATTTAATTTAATATATACATATATGTTGGAATTTATCTAATTATATGCATCATATATATAAGCGGAATTTAAGATTTTTAACCAAACTAATTAAGATTTTGCCATGAAATTTTATTAGCTATCTAAATGTTAGGAAAATTACCTGTGGAGTTTTGTTGATCAGTTAATTTTTCTTTGCACTAGATTGTCGCAAATCATAGTGTCCAATAGCAAATACCTCAAATGATCGTTCACACCAGAGAAGGATGAATGAACCAACAATTTGCATTAACAGAGGTAGTCGAAAATTCTCTATGAACTAGAGAGAGAATTCGGCCAAGAGAGGGAGAGATGGAGAGGAAATCTGATTCTTCTGTTGTTTTATTCTATTCCCACTTTACTACTGTTTTTATACTCCAAGTTAAAAATAGAACTCTAGTAAGATTATACTCTAAAAGGGCTAGAGTATTAACTCATAATTAATTAATTAAATTTATTTAATTAAATTTAGTATGGGCATCCACCATAAGTTCCATGCGCAGAAGCCCATAGATTGAGCTTTTTTGCGTGAACTTAGATTTAATTACCCAAATGGACTCCAAATCCAACAACATTAAATAAACAGAGTACATAACACTTATGGATCATATTTAATTTAACTTAGGCCAAGAATTAGGCCAATAAGGTTTTCTATCTATTGTCTGCGCAGAAGCCAGTCCCGGTGGGCTTCTGCACAGGTGACTTTCTTTCTGGGCCTGCAATTAATTCTCCAAGTGACCCATAAATATTATTTCACCCCTATAATATTTATAGTCCAATGATATTTTATTACAGATTAGAATGGATCAATTTGGTTCATTATTTCAGACCATGTGTAGAAAGCTCCACGAACTTTTCTGCCTATACATAAGTAATTAAACTTCTTTTTTTAATTATTCCAATGATTATTTCCTCTATCTATAATAATGTCAAATATTATTACATCTCTCTTTTTTGCCATTTTATCCTTTTTCTATAGGTATGTGACCCATTGGATTTTCTGTTCAGCATGATAGCACTTACATAATTGCAATTAATGAATTACATGATTTAAACTCTTTAAACCATTATATTAATTCTCCAATTAATATTTATATTTGTGTTCATGTACAAATCATGAGAGACTTCTAATCAAGCATCATGACTACCCAAATGATAGAAAAGTCAAGTGATTTTGATTGAACTTCCATAGAACAGTTTACCGTGCAATTACTCATTTCACTATACTTTAACTCACTTAGGTTTTGAGTACGGACTATGCCAACTCATATAAACCTAAATAAAGTTGTTATAATAATTTAACCATTATTTTCAAAATACCCCTTGTGGATCTCATCCACCTTGGCATTCTACTCTGTTCAGAGATTTTCTGAACAAGGATATTGATCACTCAACTATCTTTAAGTAGGTTATGATATACCTAATCTCCTAACTATGTTCACCCCTTGATAGAGGTAAGTAGTTATGGAGTCAAAGTATATCACTCACTACTTAAGATAACTTTGGTGATCTCAAGTTTGAGGATACTTGCACCACTGTTATGTAGAGATTTCTCACTAATATAAATTTAATATCCATGTAGGATTCTCATGGCAAGTCTCCAATTTTCTAACAAGCATCCACATGTCAGCTTTGATCATTTCCATGATCACATTTATGATAACAGTTGCTTGAACCTTCCATGAAGCATATCGTGTGCTAGTCTATTCGTACTAATAATGTCCTATCTTATTAATACTATAACTAGGGATATTTAGGTATTGACATATTTACATGCAATAGGCATCTCACATCATGAGCTATTTCATGATTGCCTTTGAACTGTATTTATAATACCAATGACTACATTTATTAATATAAGATATAATATCAAACCAGAGGTATTCATAACATAGCATTAATAAATGAATAGAGCGTTCTCATAAATTAAAAATGAGTTCATATACATGATATAGTTTCCTATTCTACATGGGCTCTAGGGCATACTCCTAACAATTTTCCACTTACATTAAAGCCAATCACTCATGTGTCTATAGCCCATATTATGCATATGGTGGTCGTACATATTTTGGGATATTACCTTAGTGAGATGATTCACGCTTTCTATCTTCACATCATTTCCTGCTATTATCTCTCGAATGATATTGTAGTGTATGAGAACATGCTTGGATCACCGATGTGATCTTAGTTCCTTTACTTGCGCAGTGGCTCCATTATTATCACAATACGAGGGTATTGGATCAACAATGCTAGGGATTACTCCTAGTTTAGTAATGAACTTCTAGATCCACACTGCCTCCTTAGCCATCTCTGAAGTAGCAATGTCTCTGATGGCCCAAATACCGGGTTAGCAGTTATCAGTGAAAAAGAATGGCAAGGTAAGGGTATGCATAGATTATCGGGACTTGAATAAGGCTTGTCCGAAAGATGACTTTTCGTTGCCCCATATAGATATGTTGATAGACAGCACCGCTGCTTGCAAGATGTATAGCTTTGGTGATGGTTATGTGGGATACAATCAAATTCTCAATAAAATAATCGATCGAATAAAGACGGCTTTCACCACGGAGTGGCAGATATATGCTTACCGAGTAATGCCTTTTGGCCTAAATAATATAGGAGCCATTTATCAGAGGATGGCAACAAAAATCTTGAATGACCTGATCCATAAAGAAGTGGAGGTATACGTGGACGACATGATGATCAAGTCAGCCACTAGAGAAGGTCATTTTGAAGCCCTGGAAAAGTTCTTCTTAAGGATAGACAAGTATAATCTGCGGTTAAATCCTAAGAAATGTATCTTTGGTGTTACCTCAGGGAAGCTCCTAAGACACGTGGTTAGCCAGAGGGGTATTGAGATTGACCAGGATAAGGTTAGGGCAATAAGAGAAATGCCAATACCGCAGAAGGAAAAGGACATGAGAAGCTTTCTTGGTAAGTTGCAGTACATCAGTAGGTTTATTGCTAAGCTTACTTCAATCTACGAATTGATCTTCAAACTACTTAGAAAAGACCAGCCGGTAGTATGGAATGAGAGTTGTCAGAAGGCTTTTGATACTGTCGGAGAGTATTTGCTAAATCCACCGGTGTTGAGACCGTCGCAGCCAGTCAGGCCATTGATTTTATACTTAGCTATAGAAGACAGTTCTGTAGGCGCAATGATAGCCCAGGAGGACGAATTTGGAGTGGAATTTGCTATTTACTACCTTAGTAAGAAGTTCCTGACCTATGAGGTTAAGTATACGGAATTGGAAAAGATTTGCCTTGCGGTGATTTGGGCTTCTAAGAAATTAAAACATTACTTTCATGCCTATAGGGTACAGGCGGTAGCTAAGCAGAATCCTTTAAGATACTTACAGGAAGCCCCCTCTTTGCTCGAGAAAATGGGTAGGTGGTTGTTATTGATGGAATATGTTATGGTATGTGTATGTAGATAACGCAGCGGAAAAATATCAAAAACGATCATACACATCAAACAAATCCACGACAAGAATCGAAACATGCACTTTTAGGGTTTTTAAAAACTTACAACTTTAGATGCCTATTCCGAAATGAATTTGATGATGACCAGCAACTAAGATGATATTGTCCACCTTTGATCTTCACCACCAATGCCAAGGAATAGCCTTTGCGCCAATCCTCTCTATGCTCACACGCACACTTTCAAGCAAGGCTTAAAACCGAGAATGCTAGCTCTTAATATAAGTATTGTGTAATGGCAAGGGTTAAAGCTACAAGATTTTTTGATCTTGTACTTTCTTTTGGTGCTATTAATGCCTAATCACACAAGAAAGCAAGAAAGAATTCTTCTCCTTATGTATTTCGGCCAAGAAAAGATTTTGAGAGAGAGAGAGGGAAGTTCACGCCTACTATGATATTTTCACTAGGGTTTCTCTTTTCAATCTTTATCCTCATCTTATGGCAAGTGTTTATTCCGAATTTTACCACCTAAAAGTAGTTTATTCAACCTTAAACACTTCCTATAGATAAGTAACAAACATTAATTTAAACCCTTTTGAATTTAAAATTCAATTAGGATTTAATACTCAATTAACTTAATCAATATTATTAAATTAATTGACATTAAACCATGTGGGCCGAAATCTTCCTCTCTCATGGACCAAGGTCCAATAGCAATTTAATACCCATTACATACATTAGCTTGACTTTTATTAAAAGCCCAAATTAATGCTCAATGCCTTATTTAAATATTTTAAGCCCAATGCTTTGTGTGCGATCCTATAGGTCCATTTAATATTGGCAATTGAATTAATGAATTAATTCAAAGGCTATATATATTCTCTAGCAAGATATTTATAGCATTCCAAATTAAATGAAAATGCAAATGGCATTTGATGACCTAATGCAATTTTGTATAGTCCCTTACCCATAAATATCAGAATTAACATAAGGCATAGAACAAGTCATCCTCATGTGTAAGTTAATTCCTTTCTTGATATTCCAGTGACACTGAACTCTCAGATAAATAATGATTGCACATTATTACATCTCGGTATGGCCATACACTTCTCAGTTCACTGATCAAGTGGCCGATGATATTTTTCTCTCTTATAGAGAGGGATAATCCCTTCACTTCTCTCATGCTCTCTAACATGAATCAATGCATACCCAAGCATACCCATACTTGTCACTCAGTTACGAGCACGTTAGGTGTATGTCAAAGTACACAGTAATTCATAAAGAGTTTCATAGAGATTTTAGGTCTAAGAACTCCGATACAAAACTTGCATATGAGGAACACTTATGACTTGTACCATGTAGTGTTCTCATGTGTGGATCGTATCCAAATACCATGTTATAAACATGTATCTATGATCTCTGATTGACACTTTTGTCCTTATGATCCGTAAGACAGAACTCAACTAATCAGAGAGAGCATACTAGTCTTAATTCATTTGTTATTCCCATAACAATGACTGACTAGGGATATTTAGAATGAAGTCTCATTTGTTTCAAGGTCTTACAACCATGTGCCTCACACATGATAACTTAAACTGAAACGACATTCTTGGACAGTTCTATCAAATGATATGCACAGGAATACAATTGGTAAAACAAATGCCTCATTTATTAACTAAAGTGTTTTATTACAATGTATTGGGGCTAGGACTTACACTAACAGTTATTGCTACAAGAATTCGATGTGAAGTATATTACTCGAAAAACTATCAAAGGGCGTGCAGTGGCTGAGTTCCTGGCAGAACACCCAATTCAAGGAGAGTCGTACGAGTTTAACTTTCCATATGAGGAAGTAGCAGCCATTGGTGTTCAAGGTTGGCAATTACACTTTGACGGAGCCATGAACAACAAGGGGGCAGGAGTAGGGATCATTTTAACAATCCCGGAGGATGAGAAGGTCCCTTTGGCCAAGAAATTAAGGTTCAAGGCTACCAATAATGAAGCTGATTATGAAGCGTGTGCCTTTAGGTTAGAGGCGTTGATAGCCTTAGGAGCAAAAAACGTGGAAGTGTTTGGTGATTCCTCCCTGGTGATCAACCAAATCCGAGGTAAATGGGCCATTAAAGAAGAGAGGCTAATGCCCTACATCAAGCACTTGAGAGACCTGAGCAGTCAATTTGAAGTGTGCACATTCCATTTTATTCCAAGGGACGAAAACCAATTAGCTGATGCGCTCGCCACTTTGGTCTCAATGTGAGACAATCCCGAAGGAGTGGTTATGAGACCGATTTTGATTTCTAGCTTTGAGAGACCTAGCTTCGAATCTAAATCAGTCATGGAAACAGAAGTAGTGGATGGGAAGCTGTGGTGCTACGATATTATGAACTACCTAGAACATGCGACCTTTCCAGAAGAAGCCACTAAGAAAAATCAGAGAATGATTCGCAAGGCTGATGGTATCTAGCTGAGGTGTTTGGATGAGAAAGATGCCAAGAGGGTAATGGAAGAAATGCACGCCGGAGTATGTGGGGCCCATATGAACGGGTTGACATTAGCCAAAAAGATTATGAGACAAGGATTCTTCTGGCTCACCAAGGATAACGATTGCTAGAAGTATGTAAAGCAGTGTCAGTTATGCCAGCAGTATGCAGATTTAAGGCACCTGCCAGTTTCAAAATTACATAATCTAACGTCACCTTGGCCGTTCGCAGCTTGGGGGATTGATATTATTGGAGAGATATGCCCCACAGCCTCTAATGGGCATAGATACATTATCGTCGCCATTGACTACTTCACTAAGTGGGTAGAAGCTGAGTCCTTCAAGAAAGTGGATGCTCGGGATATGGCAAAATTCATCGAGAAGAACTTGATATGTAGGTATGGCCTCCCACACCACGTGGTATCTGACAACGGGGTCCAGTTCATGGCTGAAACGAGGAAGTTACTCCAGAAATATGGTATTGAACATCATAAGTCTTCTCCGTATCGTCCTCAAACCAATGGGGCAGTAGAAGCTGCCAACAAGAATGTCAAGAGGATCCTAGCTAAGATGGTTCAAAATTACAAAGATTGGGCAGAAAAATTGCCTTGTGTGCTTCAATGCTAAAGAATCAACGTCGGAGCGTCTACAAAAGTCATAGGGGGGCAGAAGCAGCATGGTCGATCATTGTAAAGTTCAAACCTTTAAGACAACCTAAATCTTGGAAGCTGAAAGGGGCACAAAAATGGCAGCGGTAGTTAAACGCGTCAGGCAGGGACAAATCATGGGATTATTACCACAGTTGGATCTATTAAAAAAATGCTCTGCTCGACCATTCATGAGGGAGGTTAGAAAGTATCCAATGAAAGAGGGAGGTTTAGTCTTCGAGCAAATGAGACCAGGGGTTCCAGACAAATGAGGCAGGTTCAGGCCGATGTGAGGAGGGCCCTCGTTCTTCAAAAGTTGTTATCCGAGACAGCAGCAATAGGTAGCGATAAAGATGACTTCGAAGAACCAGTCAACATCGACGAATTCAAGAGGATCCATGGCTAAAGACTAAAAATCAAAAGAAGAGAATAAAAGCCCCGTGGGTCGAAGATTGAAAAAAGGCGGCCTTGCTAAAATTGGGCGCCTCGTCAGGGTGAAACCGAAAAAAGGCATCCTGGTCAAAAATTAGAGGCTTGAGAGAAAATATCCAATCAAGAAAACCCGAGAGGGCTGATTGGAGACAGGAGTTTGATGCTTACAAGATGTACTTTGACATTAGATATAGTTTTGCATTTTGAATTGATGTTAGATAATGATCATGTGTGGAGAAATCATATTGAAATGTACACAATCTTTGCAAATACATGTGTTCATTATTTTCTAATTCATTTATAAAAAGAGAAATGTTGTTCATTGCTGAATACATAAAATCTAAATGACTATGCTCTGCTACTACTCTCATTGTCCAGATGTTTAAGTCGATGAGTTATGTTATCCACTGTGAGACTAAACACCCACCTTTTGAGTGCATTAGGGGGAGTGAAAGAACAACCCCCGATAGATGGCATAATAGTCTTCATCGGCAGCTTGCCCAGAGGCTATGGTATCTGGAGGTAAAAGCCGAAGATAAAGGTCCACTTTGGAAGGATAGGGATGCCTCACTACGTCATTAATCCCTCTGAACTATTAAACACAATGGGTGGTAGTGTAAAGGGCAGCTTCATGAAGCCCTAAAGAACTCGATCCTCATCTGCTACTTCACCCAATCTAGCAATACATTCATCAAGGGAGGCCATGGAATGCGATCGATGCCTAGAGAGAAATGCCTCAAAGAATAATTGCGGATTACTCTAGGAAGAGGCTTTGATGGCAGCTTCAACTTTTCTTGTAGCCGTACTTGAAAGGCAAGATGAGTCTTAAAAAAAAAAGAAAAAAAAAAGAAAGAAGAAGGCCGTTAGAGATGAAAACCGTGACTGGCTCTCTAAGCAAAAGTTAGGCCAAAGGACAGGGTGAAAACCTGGGAACAGGCAGTCTGTCCTTCAAAAAAATGAAATGAAGAAAAAGCCGTTGGAGTGAGTTGGTTCCATTCTAGGCAAAAGTTAGGCATAGGGTTATGTGAAAATCCCTAAAGGGACGCATTTCCCGCTAAGAAAAGCTAGTGCGAAAATCCACAAGGGACGCACTACCTTTAAAACAATGACTTTTGAAGCCTGGAGCGATAAGACGGCATTACCTCCAATAATTCACCTTTAGGCAGATAATGCATAATGCAGATCTTGATTCAGAGTCCTGGGGGCAAAATCCTCATTGACCGGGGGGCAAAGATGTGCACGAGTCAGTTCTCTTTAAAAGGATTATGGGTCAGAGTTCTTAAAGCCAAGACAACGCTTTTCTAAATCCTCGCAGGTATCAAACAATGTGAGCAGCCAAGCAGCACCCTCAACGAATCCCTTAACCACCTGGGATGTGGTCTATTCATTTTTGCATATCACATGCATGTCACGTGCATTCAGTCTTTTACGCGTGTAGAAATGCACACACAATTCTTGTATATTAATCCTTTGCACGTGTTTCTTATATATAGTTTTGTATGTATACTTCACACACATTATTCCATACGCGCACACAATCTTTTGTGTATGTTGTTGTGTACATGACTTAGAGGGAAGGGTCCAAATAGACCTCATGAGCAAGGGTGATCCAAGGTATAGGTTCAGCTCAACAATATCGGCCACTGTATCCAGCATAAAATCAGGTGCATATGTGAGGGGGTGGAATGCCCAGAAGGACAAGCCTATCGGACACACCATGCTCAGGGCAATCCGAAATCACACAAATCTATAGAAAATAAGATCCTTTGAGAAGACGAACAATCCATACATAGTCGGAGGCAAATCAGACACAAAAGTGACCCAAGGTACAGTTTTGAATCTACATCGACACTCATCTATGCCAAACAATCGGATCAAGATAAAGTCCTCACGAGAATGGAATCTCAATGACCCGCTCCTAAGAAGGCATTCAAGAGAGCAATCCGCACTTTGTAAGTTGGAGCAAACTCGGTGAAGTTCAAGAGAGCAATCCGCACTTTGTAAGTTGGAACAAACTCGGTGCAGCTCAAGAGAGCAATCCGCACTTTGTAAGTTGGAGCAAACTCGGTGCAGCTCAAGAGAGCAATCCACAATTTGTAAGTCTAGAGTGGACTCGGTGCAGCTCAGGAGAGCAATCCTCGCATTTTGTAAGTCTGGAGCAGACTCGGCGTATCACCATCCGCACTTTGTAAGTTGGAGCAGACTCGGTGCAGCTCAGGAGAGCAATCCTCGCGTTTTGTAAGTCCGGAGCAGACTCGACGCATCACCATCCGTACTTCGTAAGTTTGTAGCAGACTCGGTGCAGCTCAGGAGAGCAACCCTCACATTTTGTAAGGAGCTTAGGATATTGCAGGTTTGGGAATTTATGTGCTTCGGATGCATTTTCGTGGTTTTGTGTCCTTGGTTGACTTTCTGGAATTTGGTTGTATGAGTTTATGCTATGAGTTTTGGTGGTTTAAGTTGTGATTGTGATGCTTGATGCGATGAGAATACTCGGTCTGAGGTAAGCTATTTTGGCTGGATTTCTTGGCATGATTCTGGGTTTTGGAGCGTTATGTAAAATTTATGCAGATTTGGAACTCAACTCTATTGCGAGCGTGCCGATCGGCATGAGCGTAATGGGGATTGGTGATTTCAGGTTCCAATCGAGCGCTCTGCTACTGAACGGGAGATAGATAGTTCTATTCGAGCTGTTCTCTGCCGATCAGTAGTGGTTTGAGCACTCTGTTGTGTGCCTGAATGGCAGCTAGGCATTTTCGAACGGATAGCCACAAGTAAGTAGCCGATCGGGAGCATAACAGAGAGTTAAGTATTTGTTTTTGCGCTTGGCTTTCTGGTCACTGTTGCAAACTCGATTCTCGTTGTGATCACGAAAGTGATCATCGATCTGCTCAGTCCTTCCAAAAAGGGATCCTCTGTCCATTCTTCATGGGTTGACATTATTGCATGAACGATAAGGTTGTTTTTATATGCATGATGTAGTGACTTTCCATGATAATTATGCTATGAGATGGAATGTGAAATGAGATATGTATGACCTACGAGAGTCAATCTAGTGGATAGTTAGGCATGCCTAATAGAGTTTTGTAGTTGCAGCACTATGCGTTTTGGACCCTGATCAGGTCCCCGTTTGGGTCCTCGCGATCCTCTATGCATTTAGATCTTGTTTAAGATCACCTATGCGAAAGCATTTTGAATGCGAAAATGAGAAGTTGCTTTTAAATCGTACCCATGGGTACACCCCTATGCGTTCCTCTATGCGTTTACTTGTTATCCACTACTATGAGTCTACAGGTGTTGTGTTATGCTTTTGCTCTATTCTGCTATACTAATGCGAAGGTGAATTCCGATCTGATGTGAATATGTTCCGAACGGAGGTGATTATGCGCCTATGGATCTGTTTGAGTTTCTAATGCCATGAATGAGTTTCAGTTATGTTTGGATACATATATATGTATATGCATATCAGCATTTGTTATTACGTATGTGTTCTCTTTGATGACCATTGTGGCCGTCCATGTTATTGTTTGTTTCCCCACTAAGCATTATCGCTTAGTAAGGTGTTCAATCCGTGCAGGTGCAGAAGGTGTATAGCTTTTGGGAGAGTCTCCGCCAGTCAAGCCAACATAGAGGGTCGGATGTAGGCCTTAGTATTTTGTATATGATTCTTTTGTAATTATGAATTCTCATTTGTAATATTCTTTTGATTAGTTTTTGCTCTGTATTTTGGGATGATGTATATATATATTTCGTATTTTCAATCGGTTTGTAATGATATTATTATGTTATGAATGAATGATAGTTTTACTTTCAAGTTTATTTCTAATACTTTTATGTATGCGATGTGATTGTCCGAGTGTGGCATTCCGATCGGGATGTTGCGTGGCTCTCCGATCGGGCAGGCTACTTGGCGTCCCTATTGGGGTGTTATAGTTGGAATATCATACTATACTTAGTTTTTACATCTCTTGTGGTATAGTGATACTTCTTCCCTACACAATATGAGCTACTTAAACCAAAATTGTCCTACCTTTACCTAAGCCAAGTTACAACCCTTTTAAGACCCTTTGATTTCATGTACTACTTTATACTAGTAGTGGAGATTTTTACTATTTACAAGCTTATGGTATGCAATGGCATATTTAAGGAATGAGATAAACACTAACCTTTAAACACATTGAGTGATTGAGTGCTTAAGAAATATAGTGTTTGAGTGACAATTACTTTAGGCAATGTCTTGTGTGAAATAATCTTTACATGTGTTAAGATATTCAAATTCTTAAGGTCAAACATTCTTGTGTTTTGCAACTTTATGATTTTCCAAAATGTGCATGATTTTTCAAGTTTAATGGATAATGATATTGATTGAGATTTTGTATATTTAGACTAATTTATTAAGAGATAAAAGCTTATGCATGTTATTTTCAAATGTTTATCAAATATAGAAGTAAGCTCCAAATTTATGTGCATATTATTATGTGTTATGTGTTTGTGTTGTTCGAGTGTTTGCTATGTTTTGCTTGGGGACAAGCAAATGTTTAACTGTGGGGGTTTGATATAAGCCTAAATAGCTCATATTTAATCTATGTTTTGGAGTTGAAATAATGTTTATGTGTAGTTAATTGTGTTATAATTAGTTATGTTTTATGTTTTTGTTTAAGTTTTGTGTGTGTGGGAGAAATTGGAGAAAATCGGGGAAAGGAGCAAAAATGAGCTAGAGAAGAGAAGGATCTGTCGCGAGCACGACAAGCATCGCAAGCGCGACAGGAAGTGCCAAACAAAGAAGAAAAGAAGAAAGGAAGAGAAGACAGCAAATGAGAAGAAGCAATCTGTCGTGAGCGCGACAGGACGCGCCAATGAAGAGAGCCAAAGAGAAGAAGAAAGGAAACTGGCGTGCATTGTCGCAAGCAAGGTAGCCCATCGCGAGGTCTCGACATGATGCGGAGAAGAGCCAGCTCGAGGAAGGTGGAGCAAAGAAGTAGGCGTGCTCTGTCGCGATCGCAATAGAAAGGAACGTTGGGCAGTTGATTTCAATCTTTGCTTTGAAATGTCATGTCTTTCCACCAAGTCTTGCAACCTTTTGAAGAGACACTTGAAAGGACATAACTTTTGCAACTCTATAAATATAACATTTAACTGTAATTTTAGAGAGTTGAATTTTTAATTAAGAATTTCGGTAAATTTGAGAGTACATTTCTTTAGTTAAAGTTTTTAAGTTAGGATTTTTATGTTTTGAAGAGAATATTTCTTACAAAGAAGAAGATATCCTTTATGAAAGGGAAAAGGGTCGAGAGTTCTCTTTCTTCATTTCTTATTTCTAACTTCTTCTTTGTAAATATTGAATGATGCATTTATGAACTTGAATGTTTAATGCTATATTTTGTTATTCATATCAATTTGATATTCTTTCTTGTGGAATTTTCTATTAGTATTTTTATGCATGATCATTATAAGTAAGTGTTTAGTTGAAAGATAAATTCTTACTTAAATCTAGTAGAAGTTCATCATTGAAGTATTATTTGAGAAATCATAATGTTAGATGGTTGTTATAGGCTGTTTCTTATTCCTGAAATTTGCATGTATAACCCTCTAATTCATTAATGAAAATTGTGAGTTAGAATTATAAATGCATGTTTTAGGCACTCTAGTTTGTGTTGAGAGAGTAAATTAGAATCTTATTCAACTTGGCTTGCATGACAAGAATATACTTATAATCAAGAATAATCACTTCAAGTTCTATTTGTTATTACTTTATCATCATTAATCATTTGTCTTCTCCGATAATCAATAATTAGATTCGATAGTATTAGACATTGTTCTTCCACTTTCATGTATAAAATTTATTATCATTGTAAACAAGATTAAAATTGAGTAGTAATAGTGTGTAATATTAATCACATTCCTCGTGGGATCGATATCTTTTGTACTATAACCGGTACACTGTATGCTTGCGGAATTAGCACTTAGAAATAAGATAACACGGGAAATGCGTCCCTTTGCGGATTTTCACATAAACCTATGCCTAACATTTTCCTGGAATGGACCCAACCCACCCCAGCGGCTTTTATTCATTTTATTTTTTTGTAGGATAGACTGCCTATTTCCAGGTTTTCACCCTGCCCTTTGGCCTAACTTTTGCTTAGAGAGTTAGTCACAGTTTTCATCTCTAACAGCCTTTTTTTTCAGCGGTTGTATGGATTTTGATTGTCCTCATAAAGGTGCTGTATGATTAGCTCAAGGTAATGATTGACAAGTCAGCTAAAACATCAGGATGATGATAGCAATGGAGACCGTATGGGAAAAGAGAAACAATGTGCTACTTTTTATGCTGGAACTTAAACAATTTTGAGTATGCAAGATAAGGTGCTCTATTTATATTAATATATTATGGCATAAATGAGTATGTTTCAGTCCGATTTCATCACATATGATCATCATTTGGCATTAATCTTAAAAACACAAAACCCTATCTAATCTCGAGATGGATCCCAAAACATCAAACTCCTGTTATCAATCAGCCCTCTCGGGTTTTCATGATTGAACATTTTCTCTTTGCCCTAATTTTTGCCCAAGATGCCTTTTCGGTTTTCACCTTGACAGGCTGTCTAATTCTAGCGAGGTCGCCCTTTTTCGGTTTTCGACCTGCGGGGCGTTTATTATTTTTTCCTCTTTTTTCCTTTTTTTTAGCCTTTGCCATGGAACTCACTTAGTCTATTGGCATCTATTGGCTTCTTTGAAATTACTTCCATCCTCGTTAGTCGGGAAGACTGCTTCTTCTAACAGTGCCTCTTTTGAGCATCACAGGCTTCATCTTAAGCCTCGTACAAACTGGCTAAAATGGTGAATTCTCTGTTTGGAACTTGAATATGAAATCCTGCATCTTGTTTTTGTCAGCTTTGGTGGCTCAACTTCTAAAGTAGCCTTTAATAGTTTTGATTGAGTTATACATTAGCCTCAGATGGTTTAGGACAAAACTATATTTTTTTCTTTGCTTTTTGTTTTGTTTTGTTTTGTTTTTCTTTTTTCTTCTTTCTTTCTTTTTCTTTTCTTCTTCTTCTTTTTTTTTTTATAAAGGAAATGAGCTCTCCTTCTAAGTTTAGCTATAAGTGTCCACGCCTTACTCATCTTCATCCCAGATGGTTAAAGGTCAATCTTGATTGACTTTGTAGTAAATCTCTCAAATGGTTGGGGGCAAAGGAATTCTAAGGCTTAGTTCTAATGAGCTCTTTCTTGTGAAGGCCAAGAATTTCGTTTGTTTAAGCCCTTTAATGATCGGAGTTTCCTCTGTTTAAACAGCACTACATACATGAAGATTGAAAAGTTCAACAATAAAATGAAAAGCACATTTAATAGAAAGTCTTCTCTCCTACTTCTTGTTGCTCGATAGCCACCTTCTGGGACTTTTTATTAGTGTCTTGAAATCCCTTTACACCTTCTTCTTCTTCTCTCTCTTCTCAAGGTCAGCGATCTCCTTGGAGTCAATAAAATCTTGGATCTTGTTCCTCAAAGCCCATCAATAATTTGTCAGGTGCCCAATGTGCTGATGGTAGGCGCAATACTGATCATCTTTATGCCCTGGCTGTCCCTGATTCATGGCTGGCCTGGGTGGTAATGGTCTCAGCTTGCCCTCCTTTGTCAATCTCTCCAATACCTAGGACAGAGAGCGACCTAAATTAGAATAGTACCTTTGACCTTGTCCAACCTCGGTAGCTGAAGGCCATCTTTTCATCCCTATTATTACTGCTTCCAGCACTACCTGACTTGTATCTTGATTAGTTCCGATAACCTTTCCCAGCAAAGTTACTTTGGCTTGCTTTCTTCACTAGGTACTCACCTTTTGCTTTGATGGCTATATCCTTTAGGGACTCCCAATCTTTGAGCCCCTTCATCTTTAGCCCCTCCTTTAGATATAGACTCGCATTTCGAATGAACAACCAAATCTGATCTGGAGTATCCAGCTTCCTTTTCATCTCTATTACCCGATTTCTCCATTAGGTAAGATACTCATGGAATGACTCATTAGATTTCTGTTGAAGCAGCTCCAAATCCTTCAAAGTAAACTCCATTTGGGTGCTACAGTCATACTATATGAGGAACTCTTCAATCAACCGGTCCCAATCTTCTCTTGCTCTCCTATCCAAACCGTGGTACCAATCTACAGCAGGCCCAGTCAAGCTGAGGTAGAAATATACAACCTTTTGTCTCTTGGTAAGCATAGTCCCATTCATCACAAGTGTGTACTGCTTGATGTGAGCAGACGGATCTGAGGTGCCGTCAAACTTGGGCAGGTCGGGCATTTTAAACTTTTGAGGAAGCATCTCCTCATCATCCAAATCCCTATCCTCGGGGCTTATCCCTTTTCGGTAGATAGTAGGCGGGCCATCACCTCAACTCTCTCTTCTTAGACCATGTGCAAAAAGTTTTACGAACTTTTCTGTCCATGCATAAGTAATTAAATTCCTTTAAGTAATTATTCATATCTTTGTTTCCTTTATCCATAATAATGTCAAATATTATTACATTTATCTTTTTTACCATTTTACCCTTTCCCTATAGGTTGTGACCTATTAGGTTTTCCGATTCACTTGGCAGCACATACATAATTGCTATTAATAAATTGCTTGATTTAAACTCTTTAAACCATTATATTAATTCTCTAGTTAATATTTATATTTATGTTTATGTACGAATCATGAGAGGTGTCTACTTAAGCTTTATGACTACCCAAGTGACAGAAAAGTCAAGTGGTTTTGACTGAACATTCCATAGAACAGTTACCGTGCAATTACTCATTTCACTATGCTTTATCTCATTTAGGTTTTGAGTATGGAATGTGTCAACTCATATAAACCTAAATAAAATTGTTCTAGTAGTTTAACCATTGTTTCCAAAATGTCTTTTGTTGATCTCATCCACCTTGGCATTCTACGCATGCCAGAGAGTCTCTGAATAAGGATATTATAGAACTTGTGAGATAACTCCCATAATAAATTAGGGACGATGAATCCTTTATTGATAAGTCAACTATCTTCAAGTAGATCATGATATATCCAATCTCCTAACTATGTTCACCCCTCGATGTAGGTAAGTAGTTATGAAGTCAAAATATATAACTTAGTACTTAACATAACTTTGGTGATTTCAATTCTGAGGATACTTGCACCATTTCTATGTAGAGATTGCTCACTGACATATATTTAACATCTATGTGAGGATTCTCATGGCAAGTCTCCAATGTACTTGTCATTCTAATAAACACCCATGTGTCAGTTTTGATCATCTCTATGATCATAGTTATGAGAACAGCTGCTTGAACCTTTCTAGAAGCATAACATATGCTAGTCTATTCGTACTAACAATTTCCTGTCATTTTAATACTATGACTAGGGATGTTTAGGTATTAACATATTTACATACAATAGACATCTCACATCATGAATTATTTCATGATTTCTGTTGCACTTTGTTTATAATACCAAAGATTACATTTATTAATTTAAGATATAGTATCAAACCAGAGGTATTCATAACATAGCATTAATAAATGAATTTAGCCTTTTTATAAATTAAGAATGAGTTCATATACATGATAAAGTTTCCTATTCTACATGACACTAGGGCTTACTCATATATATATATATATATATATATATATATATATATATATATATATATATATATATATATATATATATGTATGTATGTATGTATGTATGTGTATATATATATATATATATGTATGTATGTATGTATGTATGTATGTATAATATATATATATAGAGAGGAGATAGTTTTATTTAAGCTATTCAGAAAGATTATTTTAATCTAATTTGTTTTAGAAATAGTTGCAGAACAGGTAGTTCTTGAGAGTAGGAAACGTTGGTCAGCTAGTAGCCCAGGAGAGGCATAAGGTGGTCCTGCAACTGGGTGGTCCCGTGGATACCCTCAGGTTCAATCTTTACTGTTGATTATTTCTAAGCAAATTTAATTAAGATAGGCTATTATGAATAGGTTATCTAGAATTCTCTCCGAAAAGGAACCAGGACATCGTTCTAATTCGAACCAGGATTTAGGTAATTCTTTAGATATGAATTCCTTAGAAGTAAATATAGATAAAGTAAAGCAAGATTTACATAATTGGACTATTCCAAAATAGAATATTAAGACTATATATTCCATAGGAACTTTTGATTTTATGTCCAGTTATTCTATTAAAACCACTGAACAAACTCTACCTATTAATCAAGAACATGCTAATATTCAGTTATTCTCAGGCAAAGCAATTAATAACCATAAAAGAAATAAATATAAATTTTTGCATATAGGAGCTGTTCAGATAGCCATTAAACCTTTATTTCGATGAGGATGAGATGACCCTATTTTAATGTGTTTAAGAGATGCCAGACACTTAGATTTTTCGAATTCTTTACTTGCAATGGCAAAAACCAATTTAGCAAATGGACCAGTTTATTTCAATTGTTACCTAGGATTTACTTTAAGTTTATATGACAAACATTTAATGGATACTTTAACCTTGACAGTAAAAATAAAAAATTTGAATGTTAAAGAAGAAGTAAAAGCTGTAGCAGTGATTTATAGAGTATATTATAAAGTAATGACAACTTCAATAAATCCAAGATCAGTAAACACTTTAACCAGAAATAAAACAATTATTTTTGAAGGAAATAGGGCACACTCTAATATTCAGATACATAAAAGGTTAAAATGGGATGAAATCACTAGGTCAACTAGGTGGAACCTTCAAGGAATTGCTGAACCTAGATTAATAGATATAGATAATCAAGTCTCCAGAATAATTGAACATACTGATGGATCTATAGAAATAGATTTTTCAAATACTCCCCAAACAGGTAGACACCCAGTATATTCTAATAATAGACCCTCTACCTCAGCCAGTACTCTAAGACGTACTTCTTCAGCTAGAAATTTTGATATTAGGGGAATAGATTGTAGAGGAAATGTCCCTAGACCTATTTACACAGAAGAAAATGAGTCTTCAGTCAGTCCAACTAGATCTCAAATGGAAAACTTTTAATTAATAAGAAGAAAAATGGTTTTCAAAATCAATAAAGAATTTCTTAGAGCAGATTTAAAAGCAGATTATAATAAGGAGAAAAGAGAATGGTATTTTAATAATTTTTCTCAAACTGAATTAGAAAATTTCAGAAAATTATGGTACAAAGATATAGAACATCAGAAGATTAATATTCCTTTATTTTTATGGTTTGGAAATTATTGTTATTATAATAATATTAATTATCCATTTGAGAAAGAACTAAGAATGTTAAATAAAGTAGGAAAACTTTGGAATTTAGCTAAAGATGAAAGAATTATTTCTATCCATCCTCCATTAGAAGATATAGTATTTAGAAAGAATGATCAGGATTTTATAGGAATACCTTTTGCAGAATTAACAGAAGAAGATTCTCGAGATAAAATAATTCAATATATAATACTTCAGAATAATTTTACTAATCAAACTTTAGAAACAATAGGAAGTCAACTAAACAGAATAGAAACTGTAGTACAAAAACCACATCAGATTGATACAGTCATCTCAAAACCACCTTTATAGAAGAAAAACCATTTTTTAAGCCATTTATGTTCATTGGACCTACTGTTAACCTAAATAAAGAAGAATCTATATTAAAACAAATTGAAGAAAGACTAGGAAACATAAATATTAGTAATTCAAAAATAATTAAGGATAGTAAGCAAAAGGATAAATATGTAGTAGTAACAAATAAAGATATAGAATCTAGCTTAGATACCGATTCGATTGCTGAAATAGAAATTCAATTTAAACAACATTCAGAAAGTCCTCTAGAAATAAATAAATTAAGAAGGAATGTACCACTACCTACCGCTAGAAATTATTATACTAGACCTACTCCACCAGACACTCAATTAGAAGAAAAGGAAAATATTTATCGAGCTAGTTATGATGGAAAATCAGTTTATAAATGGAATATAGATGGACAATCAGAATATAGAATATTAAATATTTTACAAGAAATGACTATGGCAGCTAGTGCATACAGAACTGTAGGAAATAGAGAAAACTAAGTAGTTCAAGCCTTAATTTCAGGATTTGCTGGACAATTAAAAGGTTGGTGGGATTATTATTTAACCCATGATGAACAACAACATATACTAAAAGCAACTAAGACTATAGTAAAAATGGAAAACGATATGGAAACAGAAACACTTATGGACGATAATGTTAATACTTTAATTTTTGCTATAACAAAATATTTTGTAGGACATCCTAGCCAGTATCAAGATATGAATTCAGAAATATTGCAAAATCTTACCTGTCCTAATTTACAAGATTTTAGATGGTATAAGGAAACATTTTTAACTAAAGTAATGACTAGAAATGACTGTAGCAATTCTTACTGGAAGGAAAGATTTATAGCAGGATTACCCAAACTATTTGCTGAAAAAATTAGGAATAGATTAAGATCTGAGTACAATGACGTAATTCCTTATCAAGATTTAACCTATGGCCAGATTATAAATTATATAAATAAAGAAGGATTAGCTATATGCTCCGACATGAAACTTAAAGCAAAATTCAAAAGAGAAAATATCAGCGATAGAAACGATTTAGGAGATTTTTGTCAACAGTATGGATATGAAAGGATTAGTGAACCTTTGGCCCGAGTGAAAAGGAAGAATAAAATAAAATGTAGATATAATCCTAGAAGAAGAACTTTCAGGCCCAATATAGAACAAGAAAGGCCCAATAAAAGTAAAACATATCCTAAGAAAAAATCTTTTAAAAATAAACGGCCCAATAAGAAAGATATAATAAGTCGTAATAAGTGCGGCAGACCAGGACATTATTCAAAAAATTGCAAAATGAAGAAAAAGGTTAATAGTTTAGATACCTCAGAAGAACTAAAAGAAAAAATAAGAAACTTAGTAATAAATGAATCTTCAGATACTGAAAGTAGTATATCTGATTATTCAAGAAATGATTTAAATATAATTAGCGAAAAAAGTTATTCTAGTAGTGAATTAGAATCATGTGAATGTATAGGAACCTGTAAATGTAATCAAATAAATATGCTTAATAATGAACATGAATTTTTATTAGATATAATAGATAAAATAGACGACCCAGAAGTAAAAAAAAATTATTTAGTTAAATTAAAAGATCTAATAGGACAAGAAGAACGAAGAGATTATAGGCCATATAATTTTAATGAAATTTGTCAAAGATTTAAACAGGTAAAAAAGGAATCTTCTGTTCAACATCTTCAAGAAGAAGTTAGAGGTTTAAAACAGAATATGAATATATTAAAAGAAAGGTTCAATATTTAGAGGAAGAAAATTTAAAAAATAATCTAAGCAAATTATTTCAAAATAAAGATAAAGCGCAAGCTTCTACTTCTCTAGTAATCAAAGAACCAGATAAAGAGGAATATATTAATAGTATATCCAGAATAAGTTATCAGAAATGGTATGTTAAATTAGACATAGTCATAAGTGACGATTTTCATCTTTTGACCATAGCCTTAATAGATAGTGGTGCTGATCAGAATTGCATTCAGGAAGGATTAGTACCAACTAAATATTATGAAAAAACCTCAGAAAGACTTAGCTCAGCCAATGGTTCAAAATTATATATTAATTATAAGCTATCTAAAGTTAAAATATGTAATAAAGGTTATTGCTGTAAAACTCAGTTAATTCTAATTAGGAATTTAAATTTAGGAGTAATTTTTGGAACACCCTTTATTACTATGCTCTACCCTTTTCAGGTTTGTAACAATGGATTATCTACCAAAGTTTTAGGAAAAGATATAATATTTGAATTTTCCTTTCCTATGACAACCAGAGATATTAATCAGTTGAAGAATAACGTTCAGGAAATAAACCTTATAAAAAATAAACAAAATCATATAAGATATTTAATTCAAGAAATAGATGAGAAAAGGACAAAAGCTCAATTAGATAAAGAAGAGATAAAGAAGAAAATAAAAGAAGTGGAAGATACTTTTTTAAAAGATGTCTGTGCTCCAGTACCTAATGCTTTTTGGAATAGAAAAAGTCATATTGTTAGTCTACCGTACGAACAGGATTTTGATGAGAAAAAGATTCCCGCTAAATCAAAAGCAATACATATGTCAGAAGATTTAGAGAAACTTTGCAAAAAAGAAATACAAGAATTAAAAATTAAAGGATTAATTAGACATTCAAAATCACCATGGTCTTGCTCAGCCTTTTATGTTATGAATGCTGCAGAATTAGAAAGAGGAGTCCCTAGGTTAGTTATAAATTATAAGCCTATAAATAAGGTTTTACAATGGATAAGATATCCTATCCCAAACAAAAGACTTCTTTTAAAAAGACTTTACGATGCAAAAATATTTTCTAAATTTGATATGAAATCAGGATTTTGGCGAATTCAGATTCAAGATAGAGATAGATATAAAACTTGATTTAATACTCCTTTGGGTCATTACGAATGGAACGTAATGCCTTTTGGTTTAAAGAATGCTCCCTCAGAATTTTAGAATATAATGAATGATATTATCAGACCCATTAATGAATTTTCTATAGTATACATAGATGATGTTTTAATTTTCTCTGAAAATACTAATCATCATTTCAGTCATTTAAAGAAATTTTATAATATTATTCATAATAATGGACTAGTAATTTCCCCTATAAAAATAAAATTATTTCAGGTAAAAGTCAGATTCTTAGGACATGATATTAACCAAGGAGCCATTAGACCTATAGATAGGAGTTTAGAATTTAGAGAAAAGTTTCCAGACGAAATTAGAGATAAGAAACAGTTACATAGATTTCTAGGATGTTTAAATTATGTTCATGATTTCTTTAAAGATTTAGGAAAAATTTGTCAACCTCTTTATGATAGGCTAAAGAAAAACCCAAAACCCTGGACTGAAAATCATATCCAAATAGTAAAAACTATAAAATCAAAAGTAAAGAGTCTTCCTTGTCTTAGTATTCCTCATCCAGAAGCTTTTTTAATAGTAGAAATTGACGCTAGTCATATAGGATATGGAGGAATTTTAAAGCAAAAAAGAAATAACAAAGAAGAACTAGTTAGATATTATTCAGGAAGTTGGAATAATACCCAGAAAAATTATTCTACAATTAAAAAGGAAATTTTAAGTATAGTTTCATGCATCATAAAATTTAAAGATGATTTATACATGAAAAAATGTTTACTAAGAATAGATTGTCTTTCAGCAAAACATATTTTAGAAAAAGATGTTAAAAATTTTATTTCTAAACAGATTTTTGCCAGATGGCAAGCCCTTCTTATTAATTTTGATTTTGAAATTGAATTTATCAAAGGACAAAATAATTGTTTACCTGATTTCCTTTCTCGTGAGTTTTTACAGGGTAAATGAATAATAAGAAGATTCTTTGTAAAGCAAATATTTCAAAACAAGATGATATTAATCAGAGTATTAATAATAATCAGATGATCCCTCTTTCACCAAATCGTTTTGCACCTCTTTCACCTAGACCCAGAGCAGTTACTCCATAGTTTTTCCCACCTGTTTCTTCAGGCTTAATCAGAACTCCTCCTTTAATTTCCCCTTCCACTTTCAGACCTCCTACCTTTTCCACAATAGTATCTACTCCAGCTTATGCCTCAACCTCCTCATCACCAAGAAAATCTTCTTCAGTTTATCTTTTAAATCCTCACCGAAAGTTTATCATGGTTCTTGAGCCATAAGAACAAAATTTAATTGAAAATCAGAGTTTTTACAAGTTAATAGAATTTATATTTTTAAAAGGATTCCATTTCTTGGAAGACTGCCCAGAAAAGACGCGAGAGTTTTATGAGATGATTTTAATTGATACAAATACAGATTCAGTTCTTATTGAGCATAACTATAATTAGGATTCTTCAAAAATAAATTATAGCAAGGTAAAAATTTTCAAGATCATGACTCTAGTAGATTGGGGTTTGAAACCATACAACTGCAAGGCTTTAACAGGATATCCGGCAAGGCGATAGTATAACTACTATGACTATCAGGAAGCATGGTTCAAAGCTTTTTATCTCAGGAATTATAATCATTCTTGGTTCTTTTATTTTTCACTCAAGTTTTCAGGATTTTATCCAAATTGGTTCCTCAGATGGTTTAATTTCATGGGACCAATTGAAGCCATTTCCCTCAGCAAGTTCTTCAGGGTTATAAAAAGTATAAACTTCAGTATTAGACAAAATTAAATGATTTTCTCCTTCAGTTTTGCAATGAATTCAAAATTCCTTGGATTATTACTTGGTATTACCATGTCTCGACAGACTCTTCTGTTCCTATCCTTTATCGAGAATTTCGAGTAAAGTGGTGGTACTCATTTTAAGAAAATTGAGCAAATTCAGAAGTAGTTAGGCAAAAGTTCGATAATGACAAGTATTCTTATCCAAGCCCAAGACAAATACAATCAGAAGCCAATCCAGAATTTACTGCTAGTGTAACACCCCCGCCGCCGCCCCCGTTGGAAGGGCGCCGGCGGGCGCGCTACCCGACGCTCACTCACGACGCGATAAAACATACAGCGGAAGCATACATGCGCTAAGCGGAAGCATTCAACAACCAATAATAAAAATCTTAGAAAATATAATAGGAAACATACTTCATTACATAATTAATCAAAATACGAGTTATATACAATAGCCCAAAAGATTACATTCTAAAATCCTTTACAAAATAAAGAAATACATATACAAAAAGAATTACAGGAGGAGACAAAAAGAATTAACTCGACTCCTATGTGGCCTGCCTGCAGATGCATAACTCGAGCACTTCCAAAAATCCTTTACGCCACCTGCACGGGATAAAAGCCCGTGCTAAGCGATAACGCTTAGTGGGGAGAAACAAACATAACAGGGCACTATACAAGGAAACATGCACTAACATACATAAATCATTATGCATCAGAGTACAGAGATATAAATAAATATATCCAGAATAAATAAGAGAAAGCACTAAACCAATACGCTATCCATAGCCACACTATAATCAGAACACTTCACTAAACCAGTACCAGACAGTTCACACAAAAGCTTGAATTCAATGGTGGAGGATACGGGACACGGCACGGGAGACCGAAGCCTCAAAAACACTTAAATACCCGAAGGCAGCGCGGGAGACCGGAGTCTCAAAACATTTTATCACTACACGGAAGATGACCATCTCGGAGGTCGACCGCTTCGCCCAAACGGGGCGGACATAACAGCTGTACACTAACCCTTCTTAAGCATGCTTAATTATCCTATACCTTGACACTTCAGGCTCGACAACACATTAACTCTCAAGACATTACATAAACAAAAACAATATTCAAATTAAGACTCTTATATTATATAAATCCATATCAAGGACACTAGTACATTAATATCACGAGTCAAAGGCACACACATATTCCATGCAATAGTGAGAAACCGTGCAAAGTGGAACAAAAGAAACACATTCAGAAAACAAGGCAAGCAGGAAGGGCCTCTGTCGCGATCGCGACGGGTGTCGCGCTCGCGACAGAGCACGGGGTACTTCGTCGCGACCTCGCGCCAAGAGGCCTGGTCGCGACGAAGCACTCGCGGCAAAATTCACGGGGCCGGGCTCTGTCGCGCTCGCGACAAGCGTCGCGATCGCGACAGAGACCAGTTCCTTCCTCCTCGCGCGCACGCTCGCGCGGAGGGTTCCGCTACCGAGCTCTCTGTCGCGCTCGCGACAATGTCGCGATCGTGACAGAGGGCTCTTCAAGAACAAGGGCCAATTCCGCTTTCTGTCGCGCTCGCGACAGACATCGCGATCACTACAGAACCCAGATTCGCCCAATCTACACTTTTCCCTTCACATTTCACACATAACTTTTCATACATCCACACAACATGCTCAAACACTTACCTCACGCCTCCAGCACATCACCGCATCACTTTCAAGCCACAAAAAGCACATTTTTACATAATAATCCAATATCAATTCAACGAGAATCACTAACGACTAAACTCAAATTCAATAATCATGGCATGTTCAAATTCCAAAACACAAAATCTTCACTAAATCACTACACTTCACTAAATCACTACTCCAATTAAACATGCATTCATAAAACACTCAAGATTACAAATAACATGCAAACACAAGATAGAGTTGATCCAAGGAGGAAATTAGGAAAAAAACCATAATCCACAACACAGCTCACAACACTTACATGCACTCAACCACAAACTCAAGCACTACAAATCAGGCTCCCATACCTGGAAAAATGAAGCTTCAACCGAACTCCTCACGAAACCACTTTATCCTTGCCCTTGCTCTTCCTTCTCTCTTCCGATTCTTGCACAACCCAACCAAATACACTTAAATCAAACCCAAACACAAACAAAACAAGAAATCAAAGAACAAGAAACAACATAAGAAACCCCAAACCGAACTCAACCACTTACCTTTAACACTCCCAGCTCAAACCTTCAGGATTCCCACTCAAAGCTCTAAGAAAGCACAAGAGAAAAGAGATGAGAGCAGCAAAAATGGAAAAGCAAGAGAGAGAGAACGGGAAAGAAGAAGAAAAGAGGAAGAAGTGAGCTAGCTTCCACGGGAAGCTAGGAAATTCTGCCCCTCCCTTTCCTCTCTCCTACTTTCCATTCAATGCTCACCAACCCCTTGCCACTTGTCTCAATCTTAGAGAATCAAGCCATCAATCTTAACAACACCACTTATGGCACCATACACTAACCACACACAAGCCTATTTACACAAATATCTTCTATGCACCATAACTTAACTTACACCATAACAACTCCAATAAATCCACTTTACATCCAAGGCACCATGCCCACAAACCACACAAAAACAGCCCTTAGACCACTAACACCCTACAACCATACACTACAAGCACACACTATTATTTCCTTTAACACATAATTCCTTAATTTCGTATTATCCTCATACTTAAATTACGAAAACGCCCTCACCTTACCGACTTACCTCACAAATTCCGACCAGGCCCTATTTGGGTTGTTACAATCACTCCCCCTTAAGAAATTTCGTCCTCGAAATTTCCCCGCTAATCACTTATATCCAACAACCAAAACTCAAATCGAATCTTAACCGAAAGCTAATAACATAACTTACCAGAAGATCCAGCTCGATCTACTATATCCCCAATTTGCATCGCATAAACTCTTGGATGTGCGGGCACTTCTTTGGTTGGCGACTTCTGCACTGTCTCTGATGGCGCTTGCGAAGGACGTCCACTGCCCCTTCCACTCTGATTCCCTCTCGCTCTCTGACCACTGGCTCTACTCTCAGGTCTATCCTGAAGTTCTCTTCGATCCGGACAATTTGCCACCATGTGCTCTTGACTTCCACATCTGAAGCAGGCTCCAGAGATCCTTCTGCACTCGCCCCAGTGGCGCTTATAACAATGCTCACACTCCGGGATAACACTTCCCTTACTAGAAGGTGGCGCTACACTCCCGACTTCCGAACGTACTGGAACCGAACTCTTCCCACCTTGGCCACTTGGAACTCCTCTCGACCTCTTGCCACTACCAATCCCACCTTCTGGTGCTTTCCTCTTGCTCTCTATCCTCTGCTTGATCACCTCAGATTCCTCTAACTTCATTGCCGCTGCCACAAGCTGATAATACCCCACTGGTTGCAAGACTGACAATGCCGACAAAGGACCTTTGAACACCTCACGCAGTCCCTCTAGGAAATGCCTACTTCTAAACTCATCCGTCAACAAAGTCTCAGGCACATACTTACTCAACCGGCTGAATTCCTTATCATACTCGCTCACGGTCATACCTCGCTGCCTCAGACTGATAAACTCTCTCCACTTAGCTTCCTGATAAGCCTTCGTCACATACTTCTGCTCAAATTCTTGCTTGAAGAAATCCCAAGTCAACTCGGCTGGTCGCTGAGGATTGCGCATCACCAATTCCCACCAATCGTACGCTGGCCCTTGAAGCAAGGACACTGCACAAAGCACCCTCTGATCTGCAGGACATCTAATCTCTTGCAAAATCTGACCTACTCTCTTAAGCCAAAACTCGGCCACATCAGATTGGTCCAAAGCAGTCCCATGAAAATCCTCTGCTCCTCTCTTTCTTAACAACTCAGTCGGGGCTTTAGGAGCAGTCAGCCTCTCTACCAACTGAAGCAAACCTTGCACTAGGACCGGATTCTCTTGACCAAAACCCATACCAGGAATCTCCTCTTGCTGACGCTGCGGAGCAGGTTGCTCACCTCTCACTACACTTACACTACCAACCGTCTCACCCACATGCTCACTTGGATCAGACTCCATCTAGACACTACATAAGGCAAGACACATCTGCATTAGGCCACGACACAAAACCAACTCGCATGCAAAGACTCGACATACAATAAACAAAGACAACCAGAACCGCCTAAACCGGTGCTCTGATACCACAACCTGTAACACCCCCGCCGCCGCCCCCGTTGGAAGGGCGCCGGCGGGCGCGCTACCCGACGCTCACTCACGACGCGATAAAACATACAGCGGAAGCATACATGCGCTAAGTGGAAGCATTCAACAACCAATAATAAAAATCTTAGAAAATATAATAGGAAACATACTTCATTACATAATTAATCAAAATACGAGTTATATACAATAGCCCAAAAGATTACATTCTAAAATCCTTTACAAAATAAAGAAATACATATACAAAAAGAATTACAGGAGGAGACAAAAAGAATTAACTCGACTCCTATGTGGCCTGCCTGAAGATGCATAACTCGAGCACTTCCAAAAATCCTTTACGCCACCTGCACGGGATAAAAGCCCGTGCTAAGCGATAACGCTTAGTGGGGAGAAACAAACATAACAGGACACTATACAAGGAAACATGCACTAACATACATAAATCATTATGCATCAGAGTACAAAGATATAAATAAATATATCCAGAATAAATAAGAGAAAGCACTAAACCAATACGCTATCCATAGCCACACTATAATCAGAACACTTCACTAAACTAGTACCAGACAGTTCACACAAAAGCCTGAATTCAATGGTGGAGGATACGGGAACACGGCACGGGAGACCGAAGCCTCAAAAACACTTAAATACCCGAAGGCAGCGCGGGAGACCGGAGTCTCAAAACATTTTATCACTACACGGAAGATGACCATCTCGGAGGTCGACCGCTTCGCCCAAACGGGGCGGACATAACAGCTGTACACTAACCCTTCTTAAGCATGCTTAATTATCCTATACCTTGACACTTCAGGCTCGACAACACATTAACTCTCAAGACATTACATAAACAAAAACAATATTCAAATTAAGACTCTTATATTATATAAATCCATATCAAGGACACTAGTACATTAATATCACGAGTCAAAGGCACACACATATTCCATGCAATAGTGAGAAACCGTGCAAAGTGGAACAAAAGAAACACATTCAGAAAACAAGGCAAGCAGGAAGGGCCTCTGTCGCGATCACGATAGGTGTCGCGCTCGCGACAGAGCACGGGGTACTTCGTCGCAACCTCGCGCCAAGAGGCCTGGTCGCGACGAAGCACTCGCGGCAGAATTCACGGGGCCGGGCTCTGTCGCGCTCGCGCTCGCGACAGAGACCAGTTCCTTCCTCCTCGCGCGGAGGGTTCCGCTACCGAGCTCTCTGTCGTGCTCGCGACAACGTCGCGATCGCGACAGAGGGCTCTTCAAGAACAAGGGCCAATTCCGCTTTCTGTCGCGCTCGCGACAGACGTCGCGATCGCGACAGAACCCAGATTCGCCCAATCTGCACTTTTCCCTTCACATTTCACACACAACTTTTCATACATCCACACAACATGCTCAAACACTTACCTCACGCCTCCAGCACATCACCGCATCACTTTCAAGCCACAAAAAGTACATTTTTACATAATAATCCAATATCAATTCAACGAGAATCACTCACGACTAAACTCAAATTCAATAATCATGGCATGTTCAAATTCCAAAACACAAAATCTTCACTAAATCACTACACTTCACTAAATCACTACTCCAATTAAACATGCATTCATAAAACACTCAAGATTACAAATAACATGCAAACACAAGATAGAGTTGATCCAAGGAGGAAATTAGGAAAAAAACCATAATCCACAACACAGCTCACAACACTTACATGCACTCAACCACAAACTCAAGCACTACAAACCAGGCTCCCATACCTGGAAAAATGAAGCTTCAACCGAACTCCTCACGAAACCACTTTATCCTTGCCCTTGCTCTTCCTTCTCTCTTCCGATTTTTGCACAACCCAACCAAATACACTTAAATCAAACCCAAACACAAACAAAACCAGAAATCAAAGAACAAGAAACAACATAAGAAACCCCAAACCGAACTCAACCACTTACCTTTAACA